>JARWMC010000004.1:10000000-11200000 GCA_029959065.1 Colias behrii | reverse complement strand
ACCATCAATCTTGTCAACCTATTTCCTCTTAACATAGCTCAAGTGTCGCACTAAATACAATTATCGAATTGAAGGAATAACACGCTACATGTTTCTCGTCTTTAACGTGAACTCTGAGTTATAAGTAGAATTAGAAGATGACGTTATTGAAAGCTGGGTGGTAAGACAAATGTCTAAGCCACGGATATAAATAGGCCATGACGATGTTAGAATTGAGACTTTAAGCGAAATGCTTGAGGGCATACGAGGCACACGAGAGAAAATAAAATACATGGCCACATACGACATGGCACTAATTTAAAACCTCCCGTCAGATGTCGGAGTGGCGCAGTAAATCAAGCCGCTCCTGTGCACGAAATGTAAATAATTATTACGAGTATGCTGTATGAGTGAGCACGCCCAGCTCACTACGACACCTTCGATACTTTTAACAACGCAGGGACATGAATATTAATAATCATAAGTGTCTCGTCACGTTACTTTATTTTTAGTTATAACGAGGTATTAACACGTTCATTATTTTAATTAAATAAAGGGTGGGTTAATATTTGCAAAACTTTTTACTATCAACACGAGCTCTATAACCCAGTTTAGACACGACACTTTTTATGCTTTGTATTACAGTCACATTGAAGTAGACTGTAGATAGTTTCTGTAGATAGTCTATTTGCAAACTTTAAGCGCCACACATAACATACCAAATCGTTACTGGTGAATAGACTATATCTTTAAAAACGAAAATAATAACACATAAAGCCAAGTTCACATCGTGACCACTTCGATTCCATTTGTTACTGGAGAAAGCAAAGTAATTTGTTTATAACGAGTGTAATCAGTAATGTATAGACGATCAGGCGTCGAGAAGGGCCGTGAGCACTGAGCACGAGGTAAGGGCACGTGAAACTATTTTTACCGAAATACGCTCGTTACCATCAACTTGTTTAGCTTTACCTTTCAATCTTTCTCAAACAACCGACGTTATGCAACGATCGCCACGAACCGAATCATCTCACGTGAAAGTTACAACACAATGTTTATGTGTAACACACAGGATATAATTAAAACTGTCAGTGCTGTTAATCTCTAGTTTCTAACGGGCATTTAACATTAGCTTTAGAAATGATAAAATATATTTACGAGAGAAAATTACATTGGTCTATAACACAGTTATAGAGTTATTATCTGCAATTCTGAGATTCTTAGCTCTCACGATTCGACTCGACCGCAAGCCATTAGTCACACGCTTACGTACTTACATTACTCGATACAGACTGTGAAAAAATAATGGCTTGGCTTTGAAAACTGGACAGACTTGGGAGTAAAAAATTAATCATAGATTTAAAAAAATCGATAAGGTTTGCTATTATGTTTGCTCTACAATCAAAACTTTATGAGTTACGCGTAAAATAATTTAATAAGCTACAAATGGGATATGCTAAAGGGCGAATGAATAAAATTAAATTGTTATTTTACTTCAGGTATCTATGTCCGTTTTCCATTTATATGCAAAGCAATTAAAACTTTGACACACTTATTGCTACAACGAGGTCTGTTGCAATGTTTGCTTCCGCTGAGACCTATTATAAAACGGCGATTAACTGTTCATATTTATATCTCAATTTCTTTGTATTAATGATTGCGGTAGGAACATAAGTTTTTAATAAAGCCGATGAGTGGCCACAGCTCCATAAACGGTGGTAATTTAAAAAATATGCTCTATAAACATCGTTCAAAAGCAGATTGGTTATGGACAGAAGAATAGATAACGCAAGTTTTATTTTGTTTTGAAAGTTACTGTTAAATTGACTGCATTATTCAATTACAGTCACTCGCGGCTGTTTTGGGTGGTTATATAAAATGGAAGCAGTTGTTTTACTAAGAAAACAATGAATGCTACGAAACAAGGATTATTGTTTTCAAGAAATATTTTGTTCAACACAATTACTTTTAAGTATTATTGACTTCACAATTATTATGACACGGTTACATAGTTCAGCAATGGAAATTTGTTATTAACTATTCTACAGTAATGCACTGTGATTGTTTAGTTTATCGAAATCATGTAAACACGATGAATCAACGTTCTCATTGAAATTTTGTCAACCCCAGTTTATTTAACTCGTAAATGTCGACCATCACATAAAAGCGGCAAATTTTACAAATATCATGAATGCAATAAACATAAAAGTTCGCCGTAGGGGAGGTGCCACTATAGTAATGAATCTAAATAGAGTTTACCCCCGACTTAGGGACCGGGAAACGTGATACACATTTTGAACACTAAGCTGTGTAATAACTTTGGATTTCTTTTTAACTAATACGAAATCTAAACCATTTTGAAGAAATGCTCGTGTTTCTCATGTAAATTATAATTTAATAAAAATCTTAGAGGTGAAACTTTTCAAGAGAAACAAGGCATGTATAATTATTATGACTACAAATTAGCATGTTAAATTAACGATCGCTCTACAAATCGCCAAAGAGGAAAGTGTATAAAACAGTGAAAACAAAACGAAAGCGTCTTAATTATTAGTATGATCTATTGTGTATATGTATAGTGTTTAAGTTAGAGGGATGTGGGGCGTAGATAGGCTTGCGTGCCGTTCGAAAGCCAAAGAGAGCACGTGAGCTCTGCGCGAGCGCAGGCAACGCGATGTGAACACCTATCGGAGAAATTGAGATAAACACGATAATCGTAGTTAATAACTAAACCCAACTTAAGCAATTTATCTGAAAAAAAGTGAGCGCATCTACGTACGTTGCAATTCTTTAATAAACCACAATTGGATAATATTCTTGGCTAAAAGACAAAATTATACCACATTATTTATATCGAATAGTACTGATTTTCGCACTTATTAATGCCTCAACTCCCACGAGAAATACGGAAAAGGTATGGGGTGAAAAAGTGAGGGGGACGTCGCGGTAACGTGCGCGTAAACCGAAATTAAAGGAAAACCAAACATTCTTATATTCACGCCATATGTTCAATGTTATTGAAATTGTATTCTCGCTGAATTTGCTTTTATTCGCATTATTCCGTAAATCGCAGCCTCGCGGTTAAATTATTTACATATGCATTACTTATTGAGTTAAATAATCATGCAGCATTCTATAGCGTCGGAATGCACGGCTGTATTTCATGAAAGCAGAGAGAACGCCGGTGTCATTTATCTATTTACTAGCGGTCCGCCCCGGCTTCGCCCGTGGTACATGTTTACGTTTTCTCTACATAAGAACCATCCTCGTACTTCAAGGAATATAATAAAAAAAGAATTATCGAAATCGGTTCAGCCGTTCTCGAGTTATGCGCTTACCAACACATTTTGCGATTCATTTTTATATCTATTTATAATAACTCAGTCGGCAAATATAATTTCAGAGCTTGAATCGCAGGTTGCCCCAGGTCGGAGCGGCGTCAGGTCATAACATAACTTATTCATGATACTATAGTCTCTAGGTAAGCAGTTCTCAAAGTGCCCGAGGGTTGTGGGGGTGAACGCCCGCGCGGACGTGACGTCATGCGCCCTACAGCTGGCCATGACGTCACCCTACCATAACAAAACAAAACACACCCTAAATCATTTACACAAGACTCAATCTCATACAATGTGTTTATCACATGTCCTGTCGAATTCCTGTTCTAACGTTAGGTATCAAGTTTTTATTAATTTATTTGACATAACTGAACACTTGTGAAAATTATGAGAACTTTATTCTGAGCGGATTCGCTTTCAACAGCTGCTTAAATATATATTATAACACTTTGGTTTACTTACACGGAAAAAAAAAGATACTACGCAGTAACTTTGTTATTATTTTCGCATTATAGGGGCATAAATCGGGTCATTATAATTGTTAATTATAAGTTTTCTAGCATCCACGTTATATTTAAGAACCATTATGGTAAATAGAGTGACTCATAGCAAGGCAAGACGGTAAATATGAATGATTAATTGAGTGTGTAAGACAAAACGCGCCAGCGCTGGCTCCGGCTGGCGATTTAAAGAAGTACCGTAGCGTTGAATAGCGGAATTATAACGATTTCTCATCACAAGACGGCGCGTTTGCTCTCGCCCGTCACTTACCAAATTGTTCTCTTTATATTATACCCAGAGCATTCTTCTCGCAACTGTTTTTTTAATGACGACACGAACGGTAATAGTCTGGGAAATCTAGTCCACACACTGTGTTTACCGCACACAGCCAGATTAGAACGAGGAGATAGCCTAAACAATGGCTGCAGCAGATCTGATATGCAAATAGAATAGTTATAACAATGATATTGTAGAGTCCCCACTGTAACACTTTAATGAGCCATGATACGAAAAAGTGAGGCCCGCTAATTTTATGGCGCAGTTCGAGTTTGATTCATCAATGACTAAGGCATTTTTGCTGAAATTGCCGAGTGAATTGTGAGCAAGCGAGTCATTTTCAGAACAGGCCGATATTGTATTTATTCTTACTAATACTTTCAAGGTTAATCCTTATTATTATTTCCTCTTTAGGCAGGACATGTCTATTTTTGTTTACTATTTATGTAAATAAAAGGTATTGCCGAAATGTACGTATTCACATAACACCCGAACAACAAAACAAAAGACCGAAAAGCATTTTATAAAGATATACAATAACAATTATTAAGGCCATTCCAAAAATCAAAGAAATACAGTACCTCTCAGACAAGAAGTCACATAAATCACTATTCACGAGAGCCAATAAATTATAGCCTAAATCAAATGCACCAAAGACAAAGCATTGTAAACTAGTTTAGTGGATTGATTACCAGCACACTTGCAGACAGAGTATCGCCATGTATCATGTATGCCACATTTCGGCTAACGACTATCAACGCACAGACACCGACCTCCTCAGGTGGCCACTTTGTGTAGCGACATTTCAATGAAACATGCATTATGTATTGTCTAGTTAGTAAATAGAGATCATATAAATCTTCGTATAGTAACAGTTGTATCTGTGCCGTATTTAAATTGGCTACAAATCTAAATGATGGAAGAGGGATTGTCTCACGAGAAATTGTATCTTATTGTACATTTCAGTAGTTGTCTACATTCTTACTTCTATTTCTCCATGTCATCTATTAAATTAATTGAATATGTATCTTCAGTAGTTGGGTTTGTTATGATACACTTCCTTATGTTTATTTCAAGTTTCAATAACTGAACACGATTGAGATAATTATAACGTGCATAAAGAATGTTTGCAATCTTAATTGGTCTCGTGGTTTAGATGGTAATAAATTAATTAATATGAGGAATGTGTAATTCTTTACTATATCATTGGATTATTTATGCTTTTACAGGATTGTCCGGAGCTTTCATATTTGCGACAATCGTTATAAATATGGACAATGAAACGCCAATAATGAGGGCTTCATAAAATTTAACTTATGAGGTACGTGCGAACAACCCAATAACTTTAACAAGATAACTAGCGCTTTAACAAGATACGTTTCTTGAAAACCTTCTCCAGGTTCTTTAATAACTCACACCGAGCTAATGGTTGGTATAATGCGCTATCTATCGTCCACGTAATAGAACCCTGCTGGCTGGAACATAAACTTTTCTAAATAGTATCTCATGTTTCAAGTCCATACATATTTATGGCTTTATAAGTGTAAAGAAGTATAGAGTATACGTGACATTTTTCTGAATCGAATATAACATGATGGTCTAAGAGTTTGAACGGATTGAGAACTATACACCCTAGTTAGTTACGAAAGTGTGAACAAAAGTTCAACATATCATTATTATGTACATAATAAGATTGTACATCAAGTGCGTCAGATGAAAATAATTATCATAACGGTTAATGCAGTCTATTTAAACACTCGTTCTTCAAAAAAGTTCTACAATTTAATCGTTCTATGAAATTGTTGTGTTTTTGAATGGAAAGCGTAATTAGCGTCATTATTGCGTAATTAACGTTATTACTAACTGTATTCTTTTCTGAAGATACTCTGTAAGGATAATTGTTCATTCAATTTTTTTTTGCTTAATATATGAGAATTCTTACATAAAATTATTTAGTATTCAGTATTCACCAAAGACAGTTTTGTTACGAAAAAAAAAATTATATTAAAATAGGAATAAAACAAACAAATTTTCTGATTAATTTATCAGCCTGTTTGGGTACTTCAGTTATCAGAAAAAATAAATTGCTCCCATTATCATTTTTGGCAATAGCCGACGATTTAACGCTTCAAATAAATTAAGCCGTATTGGATCTCTACTATTGTAACTCCGTCAAAATTGGAATGATTTCTCTTTGTTTATCCACTTATGTAAGATGTAACAATTCATTCATACAAACATTTATTGGAAAAGAATTAGCCACAGCGCGGACGAGACCGATATCATTTATAGACTAGAGCGAGTGCAGAACGTATAATAATCCCATTTCCACGGTGCAGGTTCGTAGACCCCCGCCGCTCGCGTGATATGGCCTCATCGACCACCGGTTTAATTAGTCTAATTGAAACACGAATTGAAAACCATAACCATCATTTTCTATTAGTTCTAATCTATCACCCGCCTCGTTTATAACCAATCGATTTCGTCGAACAAAAAATTCGTGCTTCGTGCACATTACACCCCAGTTGACACTTTACAGGATTCTTATACGACTATACAGGTCGGATTACATTACAAGTAGGTTACCATATTTTAAAATAATGTCCATTATATTTTATAATATCTTCGTAACAATTGCAAACATCGTGCACTTTACCAACAAAATATTTATTCATATTTCATAGTACAAACATGTATTACCTACTTAATACCTAGGTTAGTAACAAAGGATTGTGGTGCATTTTTGAAATAAAATATCCAATAGACACAATCACTATAAAATTGGTAATCATAAAGCACGAAACACTGGTTTCTTTTCAGAAATACACCACCGTACAGGTTATTAAAAAGCCGGCCGGCCGGCGCGTCGCACCGGTCGCGGGGACGCGGCGTGGAAGCGCACCGGCAATATCGTTATATGAACTCACATGTGTACAAACAGGAGGTTTAAAGGCTGGTGCTAGGCGGGCGGGTGTATACTAGTAGGTATATAGAGAGTACGGGGCGCGGGCGTCGCGAGGGTTCGCGGTGGCCGTTCGCACAGCCGGTGTCTCGGGGACTGGCGCGCGGCGGCGAGCCCGGAGCCCGAGGCACCCCGCGCGCCGCCCCTCCGACGCTCGCGCAACGCGCCCTCCAGATGCTGGCGGCCGTCGCCATTCGCAGAAACCTCCAGAATCCGAAAGCCAATGATATTGTCCGCAAGCACGCCGAAGGAGCTTTCCATTTATCGATTGTTTAACAAATCGCGCTTTCGAATACTGCACTTGAATAATTATAAAGACTCGCCGGCCATCGAAGCGATAGATGTCTCAAATTTTTAAATTTAATTTATTGTACTCCATAAAAAAATAAGACAACTATGGATTTAGATATAGTAAACAAATGTTTTACGGAATTAAATTAAATTATAGCAATGAAGCATTCAAAAAATTTAAGCTTTTCGAAGTTCTGATGCGTATTGTACAATTAGACATCATGATCTATTTAAAGCATTATGAGAATACACGTGTATTACGCGTATTGTTAAATTGAACGCAATTTGTCAGCGGGTGGCGGCTCCATCGAATCGAGTAATGAAGCACGAGGAGCGACGTTGCAACGAGGCAGCAACAACGCCGGCACCGCGCGGAGGCGACGACCCCGCGCCTCCACGCTCGGCCGAGCTGCGCGACGCCTCGCCGAAACTTTGCACTTCACTTTTCCACCACTAGGAAACCCAAAGGCACCGGCCGTGAAATTACCGTAAACCTGACGCAATAACCGTCTGCCGACAATTCACTATTGCTAAAAAATAAATCGATAGGCATTTAACAAATTAACACTGTTGACAAAACAACAATACCATTGTGAAGCGTTGGTTAATGTTGCGTTAATTTTGCAACCGAACGATTCTGCGGTACAAATAACGTATAACAAAGCAAATACATTTATGATGCACGATACAAAATATTCGTGGATACGCCATTCTGGTAAACAATAGAGACATTACGAGGTGACCGGATAAGGCAGAGTTTGGTCCATGTCGTGCTGAATCTCAATGAACGTGGCCCGCGGCTCTCACCTCCCGACATATGCATATTGAACCATTACCGAGATATGAGTCACGATTGCACAAATCAAACAGCGATTTCGAACCCACATAAGGTAGTAACAATTTTGTTTTATTGGGAGGAGCTAAGTGAAAGCCGGAACATCTGGGTGCAAAGTCGCAGTTAACGGCATGATACTTAAAGGTATGATGGTACAATTTGACAAGAAATAATTGAATAATAAATCTTTAAAACAAGAAAATTTTCCAAAAATTACAACCCAACAAATGAGATGGAGTTGAAGCATTATATAATTATCGTGTAAATAAACAGTTAAATAGATAATAAGTTACAGTTAGTTGGCGGATGTCACGGAGTCTTTATTTCACTTCGATAGTCTCTGTCTCCAATTACGGATCATAACTCATGCGTGTGATATTTATTAATAAATCACAGCACATACGATCAACCATAAGTTCAAGCTTTATATTTTTATCATAATCCATTTCGTAGTACATTCAAAAAGCACGTACGGAAAATTTCATCAAAACTAAAATTATGTGATAATAACGACAGCAATCTATAATATAACTTCAAGATCAAGATAACGGACAAAGCTAAGTTATACAATTGACCTGAACTGTCGCATACTTTGTTTTATCCATCCATTCATATTCTTCTTAATTGCACATGACAACTTTAGAAAACCAACGAACCCAAAGTGTAAATTTATTGTAAAATCTTGCAATATATCTACCGGTCACAGATAAAGGCAAGGACCAGTGAAAGCAGAAGTTTAATTGATTTTCCCGAAACAGGTTTAATCCAAGATAAGAGTGAAACTTAAAAAGTTGATTTCAGAATTACAGAACACAACTCGTTTCCCACAAGTTCCGCCTGCATGTGGTTTTATAACAATTGGACATGGCCAGTGAAAAAAAAAAACACGCGGTCAATGAACCTCTATCCGCAAAAACAACTTCATCTATTGTGGAAGTGCGTTGCACGGATTGCGTGCATGACATATTTTAATGATTAATTGAAGAATAGATTAACGGCGCCACGACGACATTTGACTTTGACAATAAAAATCTCATCTCAAGCACATTACAGCCATATATCCCATCCTTTATTAAGTGACCATTTTAAAAATGTAATTAAAGTATTATACTTAAAAGCTAATTTAAAACAGGAAATTAAGATTGTCTTAATTTATACAACATGCAGATTAATAAAGTCTTTGAGACGGTTGTACATTTCTAATTAATAAAATTTAATAATGGAAACGCAGGATTGTGAAATCTTACTATAAATAGACCTTCGCGATCATTAAACGTTAGACACAATGCAATAAAACACATTTGAATAGTTAATACATATTTTAATAGTACAATAGAACATTAAAAGTTCAAAATATGTATTCAGAAATGAGACCCTCATCGTCCACTCAACAGAGTAAATGTCGTATTATGTATATCCAAATCCCAACCGGTCTGATGGCAGTACAATGGCGGAACGCAAATATGGATCGGCAAGACAAACAACGAGGACAAACAGCGCTGTCTGGGAAATTTCAACCTGTCCATGGAAATATATAGTCTAATATAAAAACGACAGACATGTACAATTATGGCTATCTGAATATTATCAGAGTCCATTGAAACGTAAGCTAATGATTATAATTGAGATTATCTCGAATTGCTTGTAATTGGCCGGAAGACAGCTTTTATAGACGAGGTGTTTTACAATAAGCGATGGTAAGACAAGAACTTTACGAGTGTTTCCCTTATAGTTAGCAATACTAAAACCTAGATAATTAGTTACATAAATATTCCAGCATTCTTTGCATTAATTGCCGTGTCAGACGAGTTAGATAATGACGAGCACGCGACCGGCGAAGGGGCTAATGCAAAGTTGATCGCTCCACCGAAACGAGTGTAGACACGATGCATTCTCCGGGGCTGTTCATGTGTGAACTAGTAGAGTTTCGCCCGCCGCTGCCACGTGACAAAGCGACTATTTGTTCCGATGCCATTCATCATATCAATCATCATCAGATAATATAATTAATTGGCACTAACTATAAAAGTACCATTCTATTATAATTTAAATGAATGTAATTAAGATTGAAGTTTCACGTCCAGCAAAGATTACGAGAATAAACTAGATCAAATACGTAGTTACAATGTCATCAACCTCGCAAAAAGTAATCTTGTAAAATTAAACTGTGCATGACGCGAATAAAGTTTTCGAGGTCTAAAAACTTTTCTCAACAAAACACGCGGAAGACCAACTACGTACTTCTTAAATCCAATCAGCCCATAGAAGATGGAGGCGGGAATAGGGCATTATTTTCTTATGAGAAAGACCCATAAATAATGTATGAACAGATCTTAGAAATGATACAATTCCGTTGAATATAAACCGACTCATTTAATCGTTTATTTCCGCATGTTAATGTTGAATGTACATTGTACATAACCTAATCAAATTCAAGACTGACTAACAAAAACACGAGAGTATCTATCGTGAGCTCTTTCAACTTTCTGCGAATTAATTTGAACGAGTAATAATACTTTTCCCCGCATCTTATGAATTGAAATGCACAACAATAATAATAGTGTCGCTATCAAGTGTTATTGTGTCAAACGCGTATGCCACCCACGTGGCAGTGATGCCGGATGGTCCGCAGTCTGTGTTCTTTTGGCAATGTTCCAGGTGACGATTTACGACGAGATAAAATTAAAATGTGCATTCCTGAATATCGTTTCGGCAATGACTAGTGATTTCGCACACCTCATATACGCGGTCATCATGCGAATATTCTATTTATATTTGTATATTGCGTATTATATCGTGCATAACGTTAAAAATACTTTTTACTTTCATACCGTCAAAAACGTTCTTTAAATTTCAGAGAAAATGGTACGGGAGCTATTAACGTTTTAAAAAAAGTCATTTTAGTATAGTAGGGTTTTTGATATACTGTTTCTCTTGCTATTTCGGTTAGAGTCCGCGCTGTCTGGCTGGCGGTAGTGGTTGCGTTTATTAGTGCGCACAGGAAAATATCCGTAATTTAAAGTCATTTATTAACGCGTAATTTTTAATCTTTTGCCTTTAGATAGATCCATCAGACATAAATTTGTTATTGCAAGACGTTTTTTTCGTTGTTAAATAGGTGCCATACGCAATTTTTTATTTCAAAATAATTAAAATGTCATCGAAATAAGTGAAATTACATCAACATGATTCCGCTTAAAAGGTAAGTAATAACTTTATTACTTATATTATATTATCCTTTTTTAATACTTATATTGAATAACTAGCGGTCCGCCCCGGCTTCGCCCGTGGTACATATTTACGTTTTCCCTACATAAGAACCATCCTCGTACTTCAAGGAATATAATAAAAAAAGAATTATCGAAATCGGTTCAGCCGTTCTCGAGTTATGCGCTTACCAACACATTTTGCGATTCATTTTTATATATAAGATTAGTAAACTAATATTTTTAATAGATGGTTTCATATTTATTACACTTTTGGGTATTAATATGAATTTGATGATATTTGGTTTTTATCAAGTTTATATTAACGTCCTATTTGAGGTTCGTTGGGAAAAGGAGGCACCATGGTAGATTGTTGCTAAAAAATTGTAAATAGTAAAATGAATATTATACATAGTATATCCTTCACGGGGACTCATGTTGATGGAATTTCACTTATTTCGATTATATTTTAATGATTTTGAAATAAAAAATTGCGTCTGGCACCTATTTAACAACGAAAAAAACGTCTTGCAATAAAAAAATTATGTCTCATGGATCTATCTAAAGGCAAAAGATTAAAAATTACGCGTTAAAAAATGACTTTAAATTAAGGATATTTTCCTATGCAGATAAGATGCGCACTAATAAACGCAACCACTGCGACCAGCCAGACAGCCCGGACTCTAACTGAAATAGCAAGAGGAACAGTATATCAAAGAACCAACTATACTAAAATGCTCTCTTGTCAACGTTGGTAGCTCCTATACGAAAAATAATGTTCCAAAAAGTGAGTGTCATTTACCTTTCACCATAGAAGATCGATGTAATTCTACTATGGACAGAATTCATTTTCGCCGGTTCCCTCAAATTGCGTTCTCGTAATCCTACTTTATACGAGGATTACTTTAGCCTTTGTCAGCATTACGAGGTGGTTTGCAGCACAAAAGAGACAAATTGAGGAAGTCAACCCGACTCACCGTTGGAAATTATTGCCACTTAGTAAAATCTTTAAAGAAACTGTTTACATATCATTTTCTTCATAATATTCTTGTAGAATATCAATTTTAGTCATTGCATCTTTTGAAATTATGGGTATGTTATGTGCAAAGTACTCATATGAAGTTAATTTAATATTAATATTTATCCAGTCATTTGTCTAAAAGTACAACTGCATAATTACAGCACAATAAACCGCGGCCGGAGACAACTTAGACAAATACGGGCGCATTTCAATCGCCCGATCACGAGCTGCGGCGAACAGGGGTGGCACAATAATTGTAACGATGTCAAAGCGAGAGAACTGCCATTGTAGAAACGGCCCTCCACAGACCTCATTGCGCCATACATTTTTATTGCGAGTGCACCCTCGCCACCGACACCACTCAACTGGAAATATAATCACTACTCTGTGTATTGTTTTGTATAATCAGTTGCGGGCTGGCGGGCCGAATGTTTTTTCACCGTTCACGAGTATTGTCTCGCGAGAAACAAAATCCTTAATGGATTCACTATTTATCATATTTCAGCGTTGACTGTTTACCTGGCGAGACATTATTTACGTCCATTATACGGACTGGCGCGATTTCAAGGAAATTTAACACCGCGAACAAAAAATTACAGTTATTACTTTAAAATGTTGCTGAAATATAAAAACGTCGTGAATTACCTGCGCTGAACGTCATGCGCGCAGATTTTATGGGCAAAAACTTGGAACGTAAGAATTGTAAGGACGATAGTTATTGTAAAAGTACAATTTTATTTATAAACTAAACAAAAACAAATAAATTAAAGAAGTATAGTTAGCAAATATGCGTTTTGGTTTATAAACCTAGAAAATTGTTTCACCAGAAAACTTTTACATTGCTTCAGTAGCTCTATTTTATATCCCCGGCCCCAGTTATAATTAAGGTAATACAAATTTCCATTAACATTAGGTAAGAATAGAAGCTTCAACGAGTAGTATGAATAAATTTGTAATTCCATGAGACGTACAATGGAAAACATTTCACAATAAACTGAGTAATACGAGCAGCGTGCGATAGATATACGATCACATAAAAAAATTCAATTCCGATACATCCAGACGGCATTAACGATCGGCCCCGTCTTCGTCTACGAGCATACAATGCGATGCATATTTAAGAAATACTCGGCCACAGCTCCGCGCGCGGCCACTCCGCTCGGCCGACATGTCATATGGAGCGAAACCCGTACACTTTCATAGGAAACAAAACATGTTAACTACTTTCTTCCGGCACTACCTAACAATGTTTCAACAGAAAACGAGACCCTTCACAAAAACTGCAAAGTTTTGTAATATAAAACAGAGCGATAAAACTTATCCGTTTATAGCTGGTGAAATTGATAAATGCACTTGATTTCACGCAGACACGAATGTACAGAAACTAATTAACCCGTTCGTATGTGTTTTGTAAGAAATCAGAAATGCTACATTATGAAATTCAGTTACTTTGACACGTTTTACGGATACCGATCGAATTAAACATTGTGTTAATTGGCTTCGAATGGGGAGCATTACAACGCAAGCAAATAGTCAATAGACTAAAAATAACGCAATCAATAGCTCCTGCAATCTTCATATTCCACAGCAATTGGCGGAAGTTAGGTGAACAGTGATATAATGGTCATAAATTAAATCATTGATGGTAGCAGGCAAGGGTCACCAGATATTTTTAGCCCGGGGGTCTTCAGCGCGCAATATTTTGAAGTCCACATCTTGACATACTTTTTTAATGCACAGCAATTTTAGATTCTAGATTGCTGTGTATTTTGAAAACATTTATATTCATAAATTTATAAAGAATAGAAAAAATTCTAATCTATTCTTTATAAATTTATATTTATAAAGCATTTGAATGCCATAAAACCAAAAATATAAATTCAACATTTATATTAATTTACAAGTATTTAGGTCGGTAATTATGCAGTGGTATGTTGTACTGAATTTTTGTAAACATTCATACATTTTGAAGGAATGAACTGAACTTGTGTTGTTAGCTCAATTGCAGTAAATTACTAAATGTAAATAGTATTCTTAAGTGCTCGCTTGTTTTCTAGACAATTTTCTAAGCGAAAATTAGGTAGATAATTCATTTGGTAATAATTACTTGTTAGCATCTCAAGCATTCTATCTAATTGCAATGCAGCAAAATAACTTCCAGCAATCGTTATATTATATAGGCAAATTATTCGATATTTTTTTCTAAAAGTTGGTTTATAATTCACAAATAAGTTTCGACTTAAACTTTGTATGAAAACCTTAAAACGACGAAAATTACAATTGAATCGCTAAACATATCGACGAGATGTTTGTTACAATCATCATCATCTACGATAAACCAATTTTAATGAAGATTCTTCCAGTTGTAATGATCATCGATTCGCAAATCAAAATTTAACTGGCTCCATGCTGGATCAACGTCTCCATACAAAATGAACGCGAGGGTACCTCGGGTTGACTAAATCTCTGTATTGTAGATATAAACTTGTCTATGAGTATCATAGAGAAAAGAATATAGCAATTTTGGTGCATATTTTTTAATTAAGAAAACTCTTTTGGAGTTATACAACAGACGTTGCGACCCAGAAAGCGCTATTTTTCATAAACGCAGAGCTTATTTTATTTTAATTTAATTCAAGAACAAAATATGAAAATAACGACGAATAAATTTCTCTGAATTTTCGCATGCATATTTTCTATTTTTTTGAATATTCGTGAATACTATACTAAATGCTAACTAAGCTTTTAAAAATATTTTTTATAGAGTTTTATAACACAATTGTTTATTGTACTTATACCTACTGGTGGCTCAATCGTTTTCGAAATATTAAATTCGAACAATTACAGACGAAATTGTCTTTATCCTATAGACTAGTAGCCGAGGAAAGTTCGAGAAGCATAGAGATAAATATATTCCAAACAAAAATGACCAATAGATATTTAATGATAATCTAAACTATAGAAGAGATTATTGAAGATAGTGCATACATTAACAGTGCTGCAGAATTGTGCTAAATAGGGTTGTTAATACAAGAAATTATTATAAATTATAAGTATGTTAGTGGCGCCTTCACACTAAATATTAGTACTATTCAGAGTCAGAAAAAATATGTCTTTATTATTCAACTTGGTGTTCATATTGATCACAGCTTAGTAAATGAACGCATATTTTTAAGATACACCACACCTATCTCTAAAACAAACGCCAAGATGCAGAAGAAAAATCTGAGCGCTAAACCCTATTAAATTTATTTATATTTTATATGTATTTATCTCTGACATAGTGTCTGGCAGCCGTAGTTCTAATGCAGTTGAATAGCACGGGACATTATCTGTTATCGCGGTATCAACAACACAATGGTATCGCTGCAATCGTTGGCGAGGTCACCACACTGCAGGGCTTCGACACCAGCTTTACACCTAATGCGTAGAGGATTTCTGTTTTATATTTATTAGCTGTTCCACCAGATTAGATCCGGGATAAAAAAGCAAAATTTAGCCTATGTCACGTATGAATAATTTAGCTTTATACCGGTGAAAGTTCCAAATCCATTCAGTTGAGTGAAAAACAAATACAAACCATCGAATCTTAATAATATTTGTGTAGATAAAATAAGCTTTGTTACAATGTATCGTCAAGTAAAGTGAAGAAAATACATAAATTACAATTATCTTAATTACAGAAAAAGATCTAACTTACTCAAGCGCACGATTTGTGTACACACAAAATAATGCGTTCAATTCAAGTGAGCAGCACCTTGAAATTTAACCTCTACACTTACAAGGGCACGTTATAAAGGGATATGACCCAGGTCGTATTTCGGTCGAAGTGCCACCCTCGCCCCAATTCAAACTCGGACGATTTTAAACTGATAAATCGCATAATCCAATAAGGACATCACATGTCCACTCGACTGAACTCGAAAATTACCAAAGAGTGTGCCGTAATTAGAATAAATAAACTGAATTAATCCGATTTATTTTAACACGAAATTTGCATATTTTTGATAGCACATGTTAGGTGTAATATAATTAATTTTATTCATGAAATGTATCAAATATAAAACGCACAAAATAATTGGAGAGTCTACATTTATGTACTTACCGTTAATTTAAAATATAGCAGTACATTTTTCTTATCTTTTAAATAAAGTGGTAAACTGACAGGTATATGATCAGCAAATTTGTATAGTTTAAAAATACAAAGAAAATTAAAACCTAATCGTTATACAGTTCAAGCTACAAGTACGAGGTCAAAATATTTTCAATAAGTCTGTCTAGACACGTGCAAACGATTCTTCAGATTATGAATAGCTTGTTTACGAACTTACAAAGGTCAATTATCAGAGCGGCTTCATCAAGACTTGGGGAGGCAGGGCCGCGTTCCGGGGGCGAAGAGAAAACAAAGTGTCCAATTTCACCACTTCCCCACTTCCGACGCAATTACGAAACAATATCGTGGGGCTGTTGTGGCGGCCTGACCGCAGCCCGACTGACTTCTAGGCACCGCGGCAATCTCGTTACGGAACACAGCTTATGGCTATGTTCTTATTGTTCACATTTTGCAACACTTCTTCAAACAATTCTTTCCAGATCGACAGGAAGCCAATTTACTTGTTCTAGATGAAGATTCTATCGGTAACTATCGATCTACAATCGCAATGGTTCATATACAAGGTGATTTATTTCATGTACGTTACGATGCTATAATATAACAGTCCTACTTTGCAAAAAATAAGGCGTTACAATTGCTTTAATTAACTTCTAACGTTAGTTTTCCGCGGAGATTATTAGTCACTATTTCGAGTTAAAGTAGCAAGTCAATAAATCATGATGGTTTCAATTCAAACGTCAAGCTGCCACACAAACTGATAAACGCACGAGTAGCAGTGGACCACGTCACAGAGAATTGAACAAGTTGGCAAATGTTTATACAAACGTGAGGTTTCAGAACAAGAGCTTTAAATTTCAAATGTGCGCGTTGCAATAAATGGTCACTTATAAAGTTCCTACTTTGAATCGTAAAGTTTTAAGTATCGTTCAGAAAAAAGTGCCCGTTTTCAAAGTTTTCGAACACATCAAAGTGTCGTTCATCACCTCATTCCGAGTAAAGTGCCACAATGAAAAGCCCTCATATTTACACGACAACAAAAATCTGTTGTGCGACATGAAAGCTCTTTATACTGGGAGCTTTGCGATCCATTAACGACACTTAACAAAGACTTGAAGGGCGCCCAAGTTACCAAAATGTGTAGGACTTGGTGTTTCGTAGTTTTCATAGGAACACTGGAACAATACGCACAAAGAAAGTTCTCACTATTGTGGCCGAGACAGAGCACTCGTATAACAGAACAAATACTCATTTCGTCACAATCATATGACCCAATGAACGTTCTTGAATGTTGCCAATCAATAATGTCCGCAAGTTTATTTGAGAGACGAAATAAAAACAAGATAAAATAAATATTTGTCTAAATTTTCGCAAACGATGTCAAGTTTTTATCATAACAAATGTGTGTAGTCAAGACTTATAATAAGTTACAGATAAGCAGATCAGATTAACTCGAATGCTCTATTAAACAAAGAAACAAATACATTATTAACTTTAACTATTAATACGATTTATGCTTACACAAAAATACATTAAAGCCTTTAATAAGTTAAGTCCCACTCAAATCGTCTCGTTTATATCACAATATAAATGAGATTAGTCGGTATGAAGGAAAAGCTCGACTGAGCCTACTGCAAATCGTTAATACCCGCGGTTATTCTACCCTGATTTTTGCAACGTAATCTTTGAAAGAAAGAAAATACATTTATTTGTACCGATGCACATTAATACATAAAAATTAAATAAAATTAACTTATAACTAGTTACAACGGCACAAAATGGATAATATCCACTCAGTGGTTTGAGAATCTAAGGACATATAAGACACTTATATTCTCCACTGATTTTCAGTGGACACCACATTGACATCCTGACAGTGGCAGTGTACATATTATGAAAAAATAAAAATAAAAGTAATAATATAATATATAAGAATATAATATAATAGATAGGAAACATATATATATTATAAAGAATTATTACTTACATAACAGACAATAATACATTCTACAAGAAGATACAATACTAATACGCGATACATCATAATTATAATTAATAAAAAACAACTACAAATAGAATTGTCACCAGAGCCGTACCGAGTCACGTGTTTGGAGCCCCGACCTCAGAACCTTTTTGTAAGCAGAGCAAATGGGACTTCAGTTTGTTTTTGAAGCCCAATACATTGTTGCTATTGCGGATCGGTGGTGGCAAGTCATTCCAGCACTTAGAGGCACTAAATTTAAAGCTACCCCTAAATGCTGCAGTTCTGTGGAGGGGCACTTCCATCAGTACATTCCTGTACCGTGTTGACTGACTCGTGTTTGACTCCGACAGCCACTTCAGCTTTTTGTACAAATAGGCTGGTACTTTGTACTTAACTACGTTAAATAAAAGTGTAGCTAGATGTATTTGCCGTCGATACTCCATTTTTAAAGTGTTACTGCTGTTCAAATAAAGGGAGACATGGGCTCGTGGTGGAATATTGTGACAAAAGCGAGTGCAAGCATTTTGTACCCTCTGCATTATTTTTTTAGTTGATGCTAATAACCGGGGACCTATGACAGTGCTAGCATAATTAAATTTTGAGAGGATCAGCGATTCACATAATAGTTTTCGAACGTTTACATTAAGATAATTTCTTATTCTGTACAATAATTTAAGACGATAGAAACAATTTTTTGATATATTAATTATGTGATTATGAAAACGTAAGGATTCGTCAAAAACTACACCTAAATTGCGTGCTTCCATAACCCTTTCTATTTGTTCTCCGCTTATTGACAAACATGGCTTGCGATGGCATTAACTTGGCACCTGGTTCCTAAAATCATGTATTTACTTTTACTTGGGTTTAAAACGAGGCAGTTAGTTTTTGACCATGAAACAATATTATTTAGATCTTCTTGAAACTTTGTCAAGGCAACGTCCATCTCACTCACTTTAAAAGAAATGTATAATTGTATGTCATCGGCATATATATGATATTTACAATGTTTTATGATATTCGTGACATCCGCTGTGTACAAAATGAATAGCAGTGGACCGAGTATGGAGCCTTGCGGAACGCCTCTAGTAACCCGGACACACTGAGAAGTACATGCATCATCTCCACCTATTTTAACGACCTGTGAGCGATTTGTAAGGTAACTTTCAAACCACATAACCGTGTTCGCATCAAACCCATAATATGTAAGTTTTGAGAGTAGTAACTTTATATTAATAGAATCAAAGGCACGTGAGTAATCTAATAAGACTAGTATGGTACCTTCTCCTTTATCTTGTGCCTCCAGTACGTTATCGACGACATCAATCAAAGCACTAGTGGTACTTCTATACTTCCTAAACCCAGATTGAAGGTTAGGTAAAATATTGTTGGATTCTAAGTACTTTCTAAGCTGGTCACAGACTATTTTCTCTAAGACCTTGGACAGGCACGGCAAAATACTAACCGGTCGTAAATCCTTGAAATGTACTGGGTTATTGTTTTTTGGCAGCGGTGTTACTAATGCCTTACGCCAAAGATAAGGAAAGGTATTCGATGTGATGGAAGCGTTGAAAATCAAAGTCATTATATCAATGATGTATTGCAACAATAATTTCAGCATCTCTAGCGATATGCCATCGCAGCCAACCGCGTTGGATTTCAAACTTCTGAAATGTTCTAAAACCTCTTTTTGTGAGACAGTTCTCAGAGAAAATTGCAAGTCTCCCTTCTTGTTCTGCATAAAGAAATCCACCGCGGAATCGGGTGCAGTGATGTCGCCAGGTACATCGAGAAAATGTCTATTAATTTCGTCAGGTTTTCTAAGATGATCAGGTAACGCAGCATCATTCCCATTATTTACATTAACATTATTTTTTATAGTTTTCCAAAGGATCTTAGGATTACTCATATTAGTGTTAACGAAAGTATTAAAATAACAAGTTTTTTCGCGCTCCATAGCATCAATTACAACCCTTTTCAAATCTTTATAATACTCCTGGTGGGAGCTAATTTTCGAAACTTTATACTTGTAATGAGCTTCATCTCTTCGTTTCATTAACTGCTTAATATTGTATGTAACCCATGGATAGTTATGATCTTTTAGGTTTATTGTTTTAAACGGAGCAAACACGTCAAAAATAGAAATAACTAAGTCATTAAGGTTAGAAACAGACTTATTTACATCTTTTTGGTCTATAATAAGGTCCCAGTTAATCCCAGTCATAATATCTTTAAAAATAGATAAGTCAATATTCTTTAAAGGCCTATATATACTCTTTTTTGGTATGTGTTTTTCTACGACCAAACTAAATTCACATACTATAAATGAATGGTCACTGAGATTACTGATGTGATCGACAGTGACTTGTTCTGCACACACCAGATCAAGTAATGATTCATTATGCGTGGTAAAGTGCGTTGGTTCGTTGACAAATTGGGATAATTTAGTGAGTTCTAAAAATTCATTTAGGTTCCGATAGCCTAAAGATTTTTTCAAGAGTAAGCATAAGAAATTAGGATACAATAAGGTTATTGTGTACTTTAGACAATTTTACATACCGACATAACAAAACTTTAGCCAGAAAATAAAATGTGTTCCTATTTCCAAAAAAAAATCTCACCATATAATTATAATACATATACTAGTTAACTTACAACTTGAATAGATTTCTAAATTGAAAGCCTTGCACTTTCAAATTATTAAGTGACAAACGTTGCCAAACTTGAAATTTTCCCGACGAAAAGCAATATTGGCAAACTAACTTATTCTTAGCTTACGATGAAAATTCGAAGTTGTAGCTCAGACTTTAATTTTGATGAGCTTTTCGCTGAGTACTATCGGAGTTTGTACCTTTTTCTATTTTAACTTAGGATCAATAAATACCAGTATTAATGGGAAAGATGGCAAACAAAAACTGGAGAGAGCGATTAAATTTTTAAATTAAAGCAAACACTGTTCCTCTAGTCTTATCATAAAAAGTTAAATTAAGATACTATCATTTCAATTAAGTGATATTTATACAGATCGAACTTATTTTTTGTCTAGACTCTTCTCGCACACAAAACAATTTTGATTGCTTTTATTGAGATATAGCTATTAAAAATACATAACTTTTTGCTATGTAACGCCATCATCTACATTCTACGTGATACTGTGACCAAGTTTAAACATTGAACAAACTTTATACAATGCTTTCGCAATCGCACTCGAAATTGTAAGCTTGAATTGTATAGAGTTTTAAACAAACATTTAAATAATATAACCTAACAATGTAAAATGTCATCAGGGGCACAATAGGTCCATTTAATAATGCAGTCTGGTTTACCTTGTTTACTTTAATGGATGTAATAACATAAGAGCGAGTGTTATTTGTGACTCATATAACCATGAACCTAGTGTTCAAGTTCAAATACTAAACGTATACAAACACGCGCTTAATGAGCGTTATGATAAGCGCACTCCTTATCGGTCAGTAAAAACCGATGCTATTTATAGACGTGACATAAATCCACCATTTACCGTCACAACACGTAAGACACAATGTGTGTATGTGCACGTACTTTCTACGAGATTATCAGTTATAATGAAGCCCTTTATGTACTCTATGGCGTATAGATACAACTTTTTACCGACAAAAATTCGTATAAAAATTGTATTAATAATTCTAGTCAAACAGTGAAACAAAATACAAGATTAAATGTAGTCTCAGAACTAGTGCATTGAACATGGCCCATTAATATTACATAGACTGTTAACTGTTGCACAAGTCGTAATTTATATGATATATTATAGCGTATTACAAAACCCGTAACTTCCTTGCCAATTTCCGATCAACAATTTGCGAATATTTATTTTTATAATTATGATAAATCCCTGAGTCGGATTAACATCTTACGGCAAGGGAAAGCTATCGTTCCCGTACGATTTTCCCAAAACGTGAAGGATTAATTTGAATTTTAGATTTCTAAGATTTCGTGACCCAAAAAGGTAACAGTTAATATATTTTGGTGCTTCGTACCCTTATGATAATAGAGAAGATTTCATCTGAGTCCGTGTTTATTGTTCCACCAGATATCTAACCCAAGACCCTTGTTCTATCCTTACGTGTCAAATAATAGCTTAGGAATTAGTATGTCTTCTTTAAACTCTGTCCTATAAATTGCCTAACGGCTAACCAATAGAAAAGTTCTTTGACAATCAGAGTACAGGTGTATTTCCACAAATGGTTTTGATTTTAACGACGGAATGCAACGCCAAGCTTTGCAAAGGCAAATTCAAATCTATCTATCGCGGCTGCTGACAGACATTTTCGTGGCTTTGACTAGGTGTTATAAAGTTTTACTGTTCTGCTTCAAATTTGTATTTAAAAATACCTTATATTTTATATTATGTTCTTTTTAACAAAAAAAAAATATGAACCGTCTAATAACTGTATAGGAAATAAACTTTGAATAGTATTAGCATTAAAATAATGTATTCATCAAACAATTAAAAACACTATACTCATAAAATTAAAATTTCGCAGAAAGTATCCTTATTAACAACGAAATAATTGATGACAATATACAGAATGTTCGTCACTTCATCAATAAAATTACACCCATCACACATTTTGTGCCAACCCCAATCTACACTTACCTGGATTGGCCGCTACCTGCCTGTACACAGACAGAGCAACTTCGTCTTCACTGACGACGTCCCAGAGCCCATCGCAGGCCACCACCAGGAAGTCTTCGTCACCGTCTAACTCCAGAGTACCCAACTCTGGCTTCGCTATCACGTACGGTTTGTATTGTGCGTCACCTGAGATAAAAGAAGTGACATCAGTTAATCTGTCGTACATTCCCAAAAGGTAGCTTCACAATCCGTAGCGTTTTAACGACAAAATATACGACCAACGACCAAAATTGACACAGAATAGACTCATAGATGCATAAAGAAAAGTGAAGACTTTTAATTATATCAATTTAAGCATAGCAACAGGATTCTAGAAATAACATCTTATCATAAACTTGTAATTCTTCAAAACTCTTTATAAGCACCCGACACGAGGTTTTGTAGCTAATTTTAAACAAAGTAAACAAAACATTGATGGTGCTTCGCGGAAATAGCGAACGGAAATTCCTGTATATCATTACGGTGCCAGGACGCAGTTCTTATCAAGAGGAAAATGGCTTCTTTCAATTAAAAACTTTTGTAGTTATAATGCACATGAATGCTTTTATTAAACTTTGATTGCGGAAGGAACATATTAAAGCTTCTTTAAATGTTTGTTTGTGTTGTTAAGCGTATAAAAGAGAACATTACTATTTATTTGCGTATAAAATGAATGAAATATATGCAATATAATGTTCACTACGTTTAATTTTATATTAAACTGAAATCATACTGTGGTCATGCTGCTTGTATAACTTTATTAATTAGAATTTTAAACGCTGTCAATAACTATCCTTCGTCTATTATCTAACAAGACTAAAAGAGATAAATAGCATATTTACTGTATAGTGTATTCTATAGATATAAGTATTGAGTAAGTTTCACTAACAATCATGAATAAGTTGAGCCTAATGAAATTACGAAACCAATATTGTGCTCCAATCTTAAGTAAGTAAAACTTATCGGAGAAGTTTGCAACTCAACGGATCGTCTCGCAATCTGCTATGGAGCGTGGAATCAAAGCGGTTTCATCCATAGGGGATGGCGTATTGCAGGTAATATATCTTATTTATATATTTTTTAAATTTTTAAACATTCATTATGATTGACTGCAACGTCATCATTTCAGCCGGATTAAATTAATGAAAACGATTGCAATAATATGGTTGGTTTATTACAAATAAATCAACATCACTGCATCATGCTCCAATTAATTAGGTTTATTGTATCGATAGGGACTCTTATTATCTTTTAATAATTGTCTGTAAAACTAATCGTAGTTTGCAACTAAATGCTCGCTCGCAATATACTATGGAAGTGCAATCAATGGGGTTTCACTGTTCACACCCACAAGGGATAGCGTATTGGAGGCAATGTCAACATCTCAGCCCGATTGTATCAACATCATTGCACCGTGCAGCGTGCTCTAATTCCGAAGGTTTGGTGATTCTTATCGATATAAATTGTTATTGTACCTACATTTAATAATTTAGAAAATACTAAATACAATTTTTCATAAAGAACTTATACTGAATATATTTTCATATACTTGATAGTTATTTTTTGTGGGAAAAATGAAATTTACAAAAAATCTTTCTTTACTTCTATTTCACATAAAACTTTTTCAGCATGAAAGTAACTCTTGATCAAGTTAAAATAAATAAAAAAAATATTTCAGCGAAAGTAAAATCGCTGATAAAGTTCATTCGATCACGTTATATTTCGTATTAAATCAATAATATTTTTTCAAAATAACATTTTAACCATTTATATTTATTCGCTTCAAATTTTAATTTCGATGTCTACAATGTCACATCACTAGCACGCAATGCAAGTGTAGTGATCGATAGTGCCGTGCCGGGCAGGGGGGCTCGCTCGACTCGTCGGCGCCTGACGCGCGCACACCGCACACCGAAACATCTAGGTGGAGTGCATTCGTTTTGTACGAATTTAGGCGAATAGTGTAGTCGTATGATTGTTTCGTATGTAATCTATGTTGCTATTGAATGTGTTAAATTTTAATAGATGAGATTTATAAACTGTCTTTTTATAAATAAAAATGTTTGAATAATTGTTGAAACTGAACTGATAAAAACGTTCTGAAGTCTAGGCTTCAGACCCTTATTAGTTCAGGAAGGACGTGTTTAATACTGTATTTTATACGTAAGTTACTTCTTTCCTTTCTATATATGACATATGTACCTATATTCATTTTCAGGATACACGATTGGCGGGAAAATAGCTTTATAACGCTAAAGCTACATTTGATTGTGCATCGAGCTTTTTAGAAGTTATAAGTTCACGTCGACTCGGATCCTAACCTACCCCACTATCTATCAATTGCACGAACTTAAACATGCAATAACATATTAAAACATCAATTCATTTTCATCACTTCATTGAGATACAAGACATCTCTCACCCTCCCGTCCCAATATTTGCATATACAGATAATATGAACGTCGTTAATGATTACAAGCGACAATATTTACGAGTATGATATGGTAATTCATAGTGTGTCCCTCGGCGTGGACGACAACAACTTAATGTTGGGCACACGACCGTAATGATCGCGAAGAATGATTATGCAATGGCTAGTACGGGAGATGGGTATGGGTGTTTCTGTATTTTAAATAATATTTCAATTAAAATTGACTTTTACTGTCATATAATTATTTTATATAGATGACTCATCTATACTTATATTATAAAGCTGAAAAGTTTGTTTGTTTTCTTCAACGCAGTAATCACATGAATTCAGAATCCGATTTGAAAAATTTCGGTGCTCTTATTTTGATGTACTTTATCGAAATATTCATTGGATAAATAAATAAAATATGATAACAAATGCCTACAGTAATTAGAATACATAATTCACAATTCTTATCATGCGATAGACGTAATACGTAACTGTGTCAACACCTTGCAGCGGGGGTGTAGGATTGAAACACAACATCACGTTTAATCTCACCCTTTCTTACATCATACATGAAGATAACTCTTGTTTAAACAATATAATTAAGAAACAATTGACTTTAAGAATTACATAACTGCAAATTAGACTAACACCGCAATTTGATAATTCTCTCCGCAAACTACACTAATACGAAACACTACATCAAATCCACGTTACACCGACTTAATTACTCCATTACTCGCTCATTGTTCAGCCATATTAAAGAACAAAAAGGTAGCACACGACGAGATCCTCGAATCCCTCACAAAGGAAATCTCAACCAACACCAAGCCAAGTATAATTCTCCTCCGGCTCCCGGACTAAGTTCTCCCCCGACCAATAAAACGACTGATTAACCCGCCTCTTACACAGGGGTTGGCTTTCAATGCACGGCCCTTGCAACTGTGCGGACTTCGCTTTTATTCGCATTGAAATGTACAAGTAATGATATGATAATTAATTAACGAGCTTGGTAGACACCAAGCTACTTAGACAATTATGACGAGTTTGTCAAGTTTCCGTATTTGCTATTTTGTTGGTTTTGAATTCGCAGTTGGGTAAATTTGTGGATTATTTATTTGTGATGATAAAAAAGCAATATTATAATGGTAATATTGATGATCCACAATGTTGATTTCTTTAACTTATTATATGTAAAACGATTCAATACGTATTTTATAATTCAAAAATTTATAACATGATAAGGAATACGAATAAGTTTTATATAAATATCGCTACACCGTACAGACATAGTTGAATCCATGATTTAACTATCGAAACTACCAACTCTGATAAAAATGGGCATCTCATGAGCAACATGCCTATACTTTACATAATATAATATAATATGTAACTTGTTATTTTGGAGTAATTTTAATTGGCAACATAATTTGTTTGTAATTTTTATCTTCCTAGTGAGGTGACCTGCATAAAAACTTCGATTAGAGTGAATGAGTCGATACGGACTTGAAACATGTCAGAATATATAATAAAAAATGACCAGGAACAAAAATCATTTATTTCGCTATTCATATACATTATTCACGCTTACTCTCTTTCACTCAATTTATATGCTTATTTCCTTCAGGAATTTGTGATTTTATTATTACTACGCTTCATAGGATAACAGTGGAATTGTTCTTGATATAATGTCATATTTTGGAAAGTCTCTTAAACAAGGGGCATCACATCTGTCAATTGGTTTTCACGTATAATTATTATACGTACCTATTGGACTACACCTCGTAGTGATAAGGCCTTTTTGTCGAATTGCAAGTTTTTCCTAATTTTCACAAGTATCCACCGAGAATAAAATTCAAAACTTCTTGATTCACATATCAACCACAATACCGAAATTCATCTTAATCTCTATTCTTTTTTTTTTTTATGTTATGGGGAGGCAAACGAGCGGACGCACTGCCTGGTGGTCTCTATAAGCAATAGCCTTTCTAACCTCACTTTTTATTTTTATATTTGTTTGTTTGTCGTTCTTCCACGTCACAAAGGCGCGATTAGTAGTGATATGGTATATTTTTTTTTCTGGAGATAGGAGACTTTCCCTAGCGAGTGACGCGATTAAACATTTCATTTCTATGGAAGAACTATTATAATTTTTGGATCACTCCATATTTAATGAAAGCCGATAGATGGCGCTATTAAAATAAATTTCCATTGACCATTCGAGTGAAGCTGCGGAAAACAGCTAGTTAAAATATAAATATTATAGTTCAGTTTAAAAAATAAACAGACAATTCACTAGTTCCACTTTTACTTACTTTGTTTCGATCTTTAATTATAAAAACTACGGCCGGTTTCATTACATTATCGTCAGGATGATGACGAGGACATCATCGAAGTGGAATTTCATAATAAAATCTATACTATAAAATGCAGCAGAAGAGGTAATTAAATAATTAAAAGTATAAATTGTATACTAATATTAATTAAATAACTTACCTATAGCTCTAGACACCGCTAGTTGTCCGTTCACCCGCCACGTTCCGATGTGCATAACTATACCCCCCGAAGATTCTATTCGTCTTCGTTCGTCCTGTTTAAATAAGGAATTAATTTTAAAAAGTTCATTTATAATTTTTATTTAAAATAGATATAAATGTGGTGAGGACCTGGGACTTCAAGTCGGAGGTTCGAGACCAGGCGAGCGTGCAGGATATAAATTGGTTTTCAATTTATCTGCGCATGTCGATAACATCAACACTGCTCGAACGGTGAAGGAAAACATCGTGAGGCAACCAACATATGGAAGAATCAAAAGTTCGACGACATGAGACATCTACCGCAACCCACACTTGGCCAGTGTGGTAGATTGTGCCCTCATAGGAGGAACAAGCAGAAGGAACGTATTTTTTTTTTCTTTATTTGGGATAGTTAACAGTAGAACAGTAAGAGATAGGGCCGATTTTTCAATGCTTGGATAAAACTTATCCGTCCAATAAAGTATTACACGATAATATTAAACTGTCACGTAAACTGTCAAATACGGGCAATTAGAATACGTTTTTAAAATGGTAGTTTTATACATTATTCGACGAATAAGTTTTATCCAAGCATTGAAAAATCGGCCTTGTATAATAAACCTTAAATTAGATACAGATGCAACTGCGCAACCAACAACATTATCCACAGATCGGATACATACATTTTTATGCGTGCAACAAATGCATTGTACCTACATTTATAATATTTTTTTTTTACTGTAGATAGGGATGCGACCACAATCTCGCCGGATGGAAAGCTAAGATGTGGTCTAAGATGGTGCGCGCTTCCTTAGTAGGTACCGGTTCACTCGAAGACCCCCAAAATTGATCTGATGATGATGATGTCTCACCTCCCATCAAGTGCGTATCAATTTAAAATTTGAGCTGATGATGATGCTGTCTCACCTCCCATCAAATGCGTATCAATTTAAAATTTGAGCTGATGATGATGCTGTCTCACCTCCCATCAAATGCGTATCAATTTAAAATTTGAGCTGATGATGACGACTCACCTCTCATCAAATGCGTATCAATTTAAAATTTGAGCTGATGATGACGACTCACCTCCCATCAAATGCGTATCAATTTAAAATTTGAGCTGATGATGGAGACTCACCTCCCATCAAATGCGTATCAATTTAAAATTTGAGCTGATGATGACGACTCACCTCCCATCAAATGCGTATCAATTTAAAATTTGAGCTGATGATACATCGTCATCATCAGCTCAAATTTTATTGATTTTATTGATCAATTTAAAAATTGAGCTTATATTGATGATGACGTCGTTCTATGGACACTGACCTCCCGGCTGGGCTTGTGCGGGCGCACGAGCTGCATGACGCGCATGCGCTGCGCGAGGAGCGCCAGCGAGTCCCCCGCCCAGCCCACCACCAGCGCCGACCCGCGCACGCACACCACCACCGCCGTGCTGCCGCCCGCCGCCCACAGCTAAACACATACATACATCAACATAATATATGTACAATTTAGAAATAAAACATTTTAAACACTATTTATTACATTCCGGATTTTTCAATCATTCACTTAGTGACAACGCTATTTTTATTTCATCAAAAACTGACAACACAGTAAACGTCAGTTGGTTTCGTCTAATTAAAAATCCGACTATACTATAGCTTGACCGCAATCGCTGTACCGCGCCCTAGGTATTTGCGGTGAGGCGGGGACCGGGTAAGAAAGAGCACGAGTTAGAAGTTAGAAAGAAACGAAACGGTCGGTACTCTCCCCCGCCTCGCCACGCACATACCTAAGGCGCGGTACAGCCACTGCGGTCAAGCTATAATATTATAATAACAAATGCAAAAGTGTGAGGATGGATGGATGTTTGTTACTCTTACACGCAAATACTATGCCGATTACAATGAAATTTGGTATGATGGTAGCTGAAAACCCAGAAAGACATAGGCTACTTTTTAATCAAAGCAAATCCCACAGGAACGGTAAGTATGCGTATTTAAACGCGGGCGAAACTGCGGACGGAAATCTAGTTTATATGTATTATTATCCTGACGTTTCGCACACTTAGCAGCGAGCGTGGTCACGGGGAGACTGTCTGGTCGTCAGATAATGAATATAACAATCGCGTTTAAAATCCGTAAAAAAAAATAATCTATAAATGTATATACTCGCGTAAAATTAAACAGGAAAATACTACGTATCATTTACTATTAATTGGCCGATTTATCATTTAACCTATGTCCTGTTGAGATTTCAACTAAATTTACCAGTTTAAACGTAAATTAACACTTTCCTTCCTTATTATAATTAGTAATATATTAATCATTTGCTAAAATGACTAGTTTTAGAACTAGAGGGCGTTGTTCCAAATACCCAGAAATGCATTTTTATCTTCCTAATAAACTGCTGTCTAACTAAAATGAAAAATAATCGTGTTTACTATTCTAAATGACGCCGACCTTTCTGAGTCACACTTTAGAAAATCTTATAAGGAATGAATCATAATATTTTACTATTTTCCTCATTCACTCGTGACGTAGCCGACATTTACTTAAACTACTATGAATCATTCCAATCAAGCACTTTTCATTAATTAATTTTACAGAAAATATTTTATTACTTATCTGTAAAGAAACTATCAACATCGTTTTATTTTTCCCGACTGCGGAAAAATGACCAACGGAGTCGTATAAAACATTAATTGAAAATAACACCCTATAAAGTCTAGCGTAAAGATCATTAGAAAACTTTGACACACGCGTGGGCAAAGTTTTTATTCGGTAAAAATTTTAGCGTGAGTCTAGCAGTTCTAGCAGTCTGATACTTTACTTAATAAAATTAATAATTTCTATCAAATCATCGATTTAGATATTGTCAGTATGTAACAACATTTTTTGGTACGAAGTTTCTTATTTCCTTAGAGCACACTACATCAATATATTTAAAATGAGTTCCTATTTCCTTTGGTGACGGCATCACGCGTCTGGACCAATTTCGATACTTCTTATTTTGATGTGTTCGTTATTGTCAGAAGAAAGGTCTTTTGACAGAAAACCTCAAAACATGTGCCAAAAAATTATGAAAATGCGAAAACATGTACATATGTACATGTTTATGTTTATCGTCAACGTCTATCGCGTCAGCCAGTTACCCAATAATAAGAACACTCACGTCCGCTTTGCTCTTATCGATAAACTCCTTGTCCGTTCGTATGAACGCGTCGCGCATGGCCCGCTTGAGGTTGGTCTTGAAGTGCGGGCTCTCCACCAGGTACTGGTGCAGGTGCGCCGCGCTGTAGTGCGCCGCGGCCGCGCCCGCGTGCCCGTCGTACACCGCGTAGAAACTCGTGCGCTCTGTTGTCTGCAACGAATCACAAAATTAACTGTTAATATTGTACTTCATTTTTTTTATGATGGCTGGAGGCGGGATGGCCTGGGTTTGGAAAGTCCCGGATGGTACCGTTCTAAAGAAATGTCGGGTAGTAAACATCGTATCGAATCTTTTATAATAAATAAGCGGGTTAAGCTAATACATGCTTATAATGTTATCAAACGTTTCAATTTAATAAGCCGACATAAAGCTCTACATCGGTAAGGTAAATTTTTCAATCACCGATACGTATAATCGCCCCATATTCGTCGCTCTCAAGTACAAATGTTATATTATAATATGTAGTTAAATAATTACAATAATTTTCGTATTACTTTCTAGTTCAATCCTTCAAAGAAAGTACCACCAAACGTACAGCAGTTTATTGAACTTTGCTTGTTTACAACGTCTATTTCCGTAATGGAACAAATGCATTAATAACCATTCGAAACATAGAAATTATTAAACCTACAATTTTTAAGTTTATTAAACGGACTATGCCTGTATTTTGTATACTTTTCATGTTCGTAAAGTAAGGAAAAACACACGTTGTCCTTAATAATTAGCCAAGTTTTTTATAATTTATGACCCATAGTCTTCTATGTATCTGTGTAGATTTATATCCACATTTTTTAAACTTAAGGACATTCTCATGAATACCGGCTACTTCCTGATCAGAGAGATTTATATCCACGCACCTCAACATCAAACAACGCTTCCAAGTTCCCGATCTCCACGTGTCGATCTTCCATCACCCGTCTCGAGTTCCTCATGGCCGCGGAAACGGTCCTCAACTCCCTCTGCTCCGGGGGTGGTGGTGGAGGCAATGTGTCCAGGCGGGAGTTGTCCAAGTATCGGAGGCACACGTCGTTCACCCTCGCTATCACTGCCTGCAGCAGCCATATCGGTCTGAATACTGGAATGTCAATACAATTATGAAATAATGTACTAAGGAATATATTACTTTTTACTTTTATATTATACTAGTTTTCCGCCCGCGGTTTCAAAGAAAAACCTGCATAGTTTCCTTATTTCTGGAATACGTCTTATTCTGGGTCTTCAGCTACCTACATACCAAACTTCATTTTAATCGGTTCAGTAGTATTTGCGTGAAAGAGTAACAAACATCTATCCATCCATCCTCACAAACTTTCGCATTTATAATAGTAGTAGAATATACTATAGAATATATGTACCAGGTACATCCTACTAGATTTCTGGGCCGGATGATTTTATTGGCAAATTATTCAGTCTACGTAGATCGAATGTTTTTTTCTTCTATTTTTAATTAGGTAGTTTATTTTAACGCGACCTCATTGCGATTAGAGATCTTATTCATATAACTAGTATCTTGAATTACATACTTTGCAATTAAACGGCGCATATTTTAAACAAAAAAAATGGTAAAAAATACTTTCTGTGTGCAAAAATGAACAATACAAATAACGCACTACATAGATAATATTATAACCCCACGTCTATTCATGTCTTGAGAGATTCGATCTCTTGAGCATTAGGTACTTGATAACAATAAGTTGGCATATTAATTAAGCTTATGTAGTTTGCAATTTATATAAATCTTCATCCTCGTAGCCAGTAGCGTTCAAAAATAGTAGAGAAATCATTTTTTAGTAGGAAAATGCAAATAAATTAACATTATATTATTTTTAGTGTTTAAGCAACTCTCTCTATCAATTTCACAGATCCGTGGAACGGAATTGTTAAATTTAAAAACAAAAATAATTTTTATATTGTCAATCTTCCATCATGTCAATGTCAGAAACTTCCAAAAACACTTCTAGTCCCTAGAGCAAGAAGCTTATATCTAATCACAGATCTAGTACAAGTAGAGATAAACTACGATAACATGGCGCGCCCCTCCAAAATTCAAAACGTTTGAAAGTATTTGTGAAAGTATTTACAATGCACCACCAAGATTCACAACGCATGTGTGCGTAATGAGACGGCCGTCAAACAAAAACAAATCCACGGATTTGTTGCTCGACTAGTCACGCTCTAATCGCTCATTATTATTAGTAATGGCGCTGCACTGACGTATTCTATGAAAACGACACGTGCGTTGTCTTGGGCGCTCGGCAACTTATGATTAGTTGACCAACAAATCTGGACGTAAAGTACTAAAGACGAATACGTACAACTACATACAAACTCCTTTGTAAGGATGTCACTACACACATTGAAACAGTAATTTGGAGGGGCGCGCCATGTTATCGTAGTTTATCTCTAGATTTGCAATGCTATGGTGAAAAGAGATAGATAGCTACGCTTACATTATGTGAGTGAAGGGGATGTAGATACGTTTTTTTTGTCCTTATCTGCGTGGCCACTTTTTTGATGGCCTACTGTCAAAGCTGGGCCAAACAAACAAAGCAGATCTGATATTTAATTAGTTTTCTTGTGTCTACTGTTCTTTTTGGTGATAAATACATTTGGAAGTTAATTATAAAAGTGTTCTGAATGTACTACATGTACTGAGTGTTTATAATTATGGGTGGTTGCAGCGTATTAGGCTATAACAGCCGCACGGAAACAAACGCCGATGGAATTTCATTTCATTCGTAAGTAAACAATTAAGGCTGCAGTCTAGCAAAATTGCGTTTTCAACAAGTTATTTGACAATTTTTTCCCGGCTATTGAAATGATAAACTGATTTTTTTTTTTCTTGTTTATCAATTAGTGTTATATACGCAATGCGCGTGAATTTTTTCACATTTATAAAGTTACTTTATGTTACCTTAATCAGGCCTTCAAGATAAGTCTCTTTCCCCCAAAGACATTTCGAGCTAAGTTTGTGCACTCACTACGTTGCAACCGATTACAATTTATACAATTTGATCAGCGCATTATTATCCTTATAAAGTGGTAATTAAAATCTGCTGAATACAATTGCCGAAAAACTTATGATTTTCCTAATTAGAACGTTATAAATTCATTAAATTTCCCATTTTTTTGCCTTACAAAAAACTATTGATAAATACTGCTAAAAGTTATTTTTTCCATTAATTTATTCGAGTTGGTTGAAGACCAATGAGTATTAATCCTTTAAATTTTTTTTTTTTTTATTTTTGATAATTCTTTAAATATTAAAAAATATTTAAAATAATTAGGAAAAATCCTAGCGAATTTCTTTAGTCGCGCTCCTTGGGCCGGAGCGTTCTGACGTGTGCTCTACGCTCGATTTTCCTTCATACCGAAGTGAAAGGTGCTCTACTTCATTAAATTTAATATTTTTGTTAATTGATTATTTTTATCTTAGTTTTGTGCAAATATTCGTATTTTTAAACATTTGATTTCGATATGGAAAATAAACGAAAAAAATATGCGTGTAACTACTAGAAAAAAAATTATCTTCGAACATAAAGTTAATGAAACCAAATAGTTTACAAAGGTGATTGGCAACAATTTCGTTATTTTACGGGATGTCAGTAAAGGGATGTATATTTCTTTAAAACTAAAGTAAGCTCATAAATTTTCTTATAATATAATTTTTTTTTGAAGTTCCAAAAATGTTTATTTTTCGTTTGAGAAATACGAAATATAATATAAACAAGTATTGAGAACTTGAACTTGGGACATACGGGGAAAATGATTTGTTTACTCCAAAATTCCAAATATGTCGAGGTGTTTTCATTTTTTCTTCTAGTCATTTTGAACGTAGCGGCATGTTGTTTGATTATTAATTTTGTAACTTAAATACAGGATGTTGGTTTTATATTCTGATATTACAGACGCGCTGACAAATTTAGTCCACCATTTCTAGTTTAGTCCACCAACTCTAAGTACCAATATTAAAACGAATGGATTATCATCACATCATCAAATTAACTCAGATGTAATGGAAGATCACAATAACATAGAAAATTCAATGGGTGTTGAGAACTAAACAAACACAAGTAACAGAGACGCGAAGAATAAAAAAAGAGGACGAAAACGATAATTCGTTGATGCTTTCCCTTTTCGACGTATTGTTAGGGTACATCACCAATCTGCAAAAAACAAAACTGATGATTCCCAATTGCTGATTAAAAATGAATAACAAATAATCGACAACAGTGGTGAAAATTTGCTGATCACAATGAAACATCCTTCAGTGGTAGCAGATTTACTCATTTAAAATGTATCGGTGAACAGCGTAAAGGAGAGGAGGACAGGAAAACATTATGAATGTGGATGGTGGATTGTATACAGGGTGTAATCGATAAGTATGTGCAGGCGATTATGACGTTATTATTGCAGGTATCAAAAAACTTAAAACTGATATCGAAATTACTTTACCTAATGAGCAAAATGACAATAATAACTTTTTAAAAGTATAACGAGAAATATCTAAAAAATTTACTTTATACACTCCCATATCAAGAAGGGAAAATGGGACTAGTAGAAGTTAAATGTCTAATTCCGGCAAAAGACATGAATGCGGAAGATGCGGTTAAAAATAAAAAATTTAATATTTGAAATACAATGCAAAAAAATAACATTTTTGTCATAGATAAGAATCATGACTATTTTTTCCAAATTCAGGGACAACTAAACGTTGCAGAAGCAGAAGTCTGCTTATTTGCTGTTTGGACTGGAGTGAATCATGATCGTCTAATATTAATTTAGTGAGAAACGTCTTCCCAGTTCAAAATTGAGAAATAAACCATCCACACGAAGACCGACATCCGCGCGGACGGAGTCGCGGGCGGAAGCTAGTCAGAAATAAATATCTTTTGTTTTCATTTGCGCATTTTTCTATTTTATAATTTGTTACACAAACATTACATTTTTTTTTTATTATATACAAAATTTGTTTATCCGTTTTATTAGTGAAACTGAACAACTTTCACTAAGAAACTTAGGTCGAAAAAAATGTATAGAGTTATGCATTTTGTATGGAAAGCTTATTTTTTAAAGTGAAACTTTTATTACATCGTCTCAAACTTTTTGGTCTGTGTAGCGCATGTCGCGTGTATCGCGGCTGCCGAGTAGGTATACCGACCGACACGCGACATGCGCTACACAAAGCAGTGTTCGGAACCGTTCGAACAGTTTCACTTTTACCGTGGTTTCATAAAACCACACAACATTTTTTTTTTATATTTCGTCCAAATTTCTTTGTAAAAGTTGATCAGTTATATAAACATGAAGTTGAAGATATCAATAGAACGTATTCGCAAATTTTGTGTACTGATAAAAAGAATCACCCGGTGTAATTTTCTCGAAAATTGTTTCAAATTGTCATTTTAGGTACTTATTACGAATATTAAATTATGCATACGAATGATTTAATTTTTAAAAATTAAGTGGAGCAACTTTCCCTTAGTACATTTGTATTATTTACATATAGGATGACAGGATGCATTTGTTTGCACTACTAGACCAAGCCCTTAAATAAAGATAAATAATATCAGAATCATTATAATTGACTGTTTCCTATCAACTGATCATTCTTATTGTTAATATTTCGTGGTAATTTTAGCTTTTAAGTGTAAGATAACCTCAATCACAATGTTGCCTGCAAATGGGAAAAAAAGTCCACAAAATTGCAAAAAAATGTTTGTCCCATAGTTTTCCAACGTATTCTGACATTCGTAAAATATGGATTGATGCTAGTCGGTAAAATTGGGTACCATCTAAAAAGCGAGAATATGTTCAAAGAATTTTAACACAATTTTTTTGTTTGCAAACCTAAATTATCTCTCCTTGAGTCAAATGCTACGCCAACAATAAGCATGAATGTAATTACTTATCTACATTTTAAGAAGTTGATTTTAAATCAATCAAATTCCATTGTTAGATTTCCCTATAACCCTAAGATAGATTATTTTCATATGCGTTTATTAAACTTTGTTACATATTAAATTGCTTTTTACATTAACTCGAGTAAAATAAAAGTAAAATATAAGTAAATCTAAGAATTTATATTTTTTAGTTTGAATCTGTGCAGTCAGTATCGGCAACACAAAATGATGATCCAAATTCCAATACCATCAACGAGCTATAGAGGAGTTAAAAGGAATAGACAGAAATCAAATGATTAAAATGTGTCCCCAGGTGCTAAAACTCGAAAACTGGTTTGTACTAAAAAATACATCTTAATTAATAAAAATAACAAGTTATTTGGTAATACATACTTAATAATGGATAAAAATTTATAACCGGAGTAAATTAAGCATTAATTCCATTTTATTTGCCATTAATTGTTAGTATTTCTCTTTAAAAAATGTTTTTATTTCTAAAAGCAGAGTTGTTTTAATGCCATAGTTTCAAATTTAATATACTTATTGAAGTATTTTTATATCTAATTATTTGCTATATATGTATGTATATTAATGTTATACTTTGATACCAATATATTGGTATTAAAATAATTAATATAATGGCCTTGACACAAAAAATATTTTATATTCTAAAATTTATTTTTTCAGTTGCAGAAGCAAAAACAGATATCAGCTAATCGTCTTAAGAAATTGCTTGTTAAATGCTTATAAATATGGAAGAAACAGAAGTTCTCCGCAGCATCGAAAACGGAAATAAAGATTTTCTAAAACTCAAGGAAACGATATTCAAGCCAATTACGCAACTTTTCCTTATGTCTAAATTTCATAAGCCCAAAAGCGTACATTTACGTACGAAAAACATTCGACATCGGGCTATGTAGATTTTGTACCTACTTGATTTTTATGTTTCAATATTTGTAATCGGCCCTTATACAGAAATTTATACATGTGTAAAATAACCTATGATAATAAAACACATTGAAACTGTATCTGAATTTAATATTCCTTTATTTGTGGTCTTCCCTTCTCGAATGTATATTATGTATATAAAAACTACAAAGGTAAATTTTCATTAAAAATACGTCCTCAAATTCACCTAACATTATTTATTTATTACACTGAATTGTAATAAATAATTAATGTAAGAGTGAATTTGAGGACGTATTTTTAATGAAAATTTTCCTTAAAATGAAGGAAAGTTTATAAAATGGCAACACTCGAAGATAGAGCGAAATGCACTGAGGTGGCCACGCATGTTCGGAATCTAGTTGTACTAGATCTGTGTATCTAATACATAGATTGCACTATGACCATTAACTTGTAACAAGAAAACATGACGTTGAATGACGCCTGTATGTTTTTTTATTCCTTTCACACCAACTTGCCAAGATAGGTGTGAAAGGGATAAAAAAACATACAGGCGTCATTCAACGTCATATTTTCTTGTTACAATTTAATGGTCATAGTGCAATCTCCAGTGTATTAGATATAAGCTTCTTGCCCTAGAGTCTAGACGATAATGCAGCATGACATGCGTTACGAGGTGTGATGCATGGAATGGTCGTTTAGATCGATAATTGAAATGAATCACATGCAAACTACGTGCTAATATTTGTCTGTATCGACAAATCAGCTTATTTATTATATTTGGCGCATAAAAACAAGGTTCTAAATAGTAAAAAGTTAAATTGATATTTAAACTTAACAAAAACACCTATTATTGGCACATCGGACCAATACGTGCCAAATACCAAGCCTTTTTTTTTTATAGTGGGGAAATCTTCCAAAGATACCCACGGCCCCCGGGGAAGGAGCCAAGGGTTATGTCGGATTCTTACCGACTAAAACCCCACTGTGTTCCGTCGAGCCGCGCAGTTAGCCGAGGCCGCGGGTACTCTTAGAAATCGTCCACGACCCCGGCAGGCCAATACCTAGCCTAACCTATTACCTACTGACTATACTTGACCTATTATTTCAAGCATAAACTTTTCACTCATAAGCAAGGCGCAGACAGATTTCAAATCTGTATCATCGATCGACTTTTCTTGGAGGTAAATAAGTCAGGAGTTCTTTTTTGTATTTCGTGACAATCTACTTAATATTACTTTATTAATTAGCCCCTTATCTAGGACCTACTTGAAGATATTATATGTATTATCTAGCTTAACAATTATCTGCATATCAAAATCAAGTATGTACTTGTACATCTCAGTCATAAAGCTCTTGTCCAAACCAAGAGTCACCCAGCCCAAAGAATCAATGTAAAACAAAGGCGATGCCATACGCGGTCACCGGCCGTGATGTAACAATGCAAACCGACGCATGATAACCGTGAGATATGATAACGCTATGATATCATGCCTTTTGCAAATACAATCATCATTGTTTCGCAAATTTAGCGTTCCATGCCTAATCTTATGTATGGCCCTAATATTTAGACACGCGATATTGTTTACAAGCCGCTTGTAATCTTAATGCGCTGATTAGAAAACCGAGTTCAGCGCACTCGATTTTAAAAATGAAATTTTAAATTTTAAGTGCGTAGAAAGGAAAAATATACTTTCATTCACTTTCATATTCATATAAATAATAAAATGCGACATAAAGGAAAGTTGTATGTTCTGTTACAATTTGAGAAAGATATTGTTATTCGCAGGTACAATTTCTCATTTTGGTTATGGAGATATAATCTCACTACATACTACATACTACACTTCCACTATGAAATATTATTTCGTATTCATACCTAAGGGTTGTAATTAGCAAACCTGTCGATTGTGCGAGAGGTTTGGTTTCGGCCAACCCTGTGGAAATTAAATATTGTGTGTTGCTTGCTTAGTTTGAGAATGCTTTAGCTATGGTACTCGGTATTCCAAGCGTTATACCAGGATTATTAAGTTATTCCACACCCAAATTTTCTAAATAAAATTTGACATAAGACGTTCACTTAAAATTGTGTAAAAGTACATCATTCATCATCATAACATGTAAAAAACATCTTGTTTTTATCTATGTATGTTTTTGCTATATAAACAAAGTTAAAACAGCTACTCATTCTTACAATCAACTTCTAATGTAAACAAATCATTTACGTAAGATGTTATTCCTCGTTCCATAAAGGGAAAGATGACTCCTGCGAAGCTATCGATCTGTCTCGGTTCCACGCCAAAAAGAAAAAGTGAGTGCCCTCATAAACTGAGCTTAGAGAAACATTTATCGTCCATCCTATACGCTTACATCAGCAAATTTTATTTCGCATTTTCATACTGTACTACCACTATAAAACGCTTATAATATTTCTACAAGAAAATTATATTTTATGCTTATCGTAAAATATTTTATAATATAAGTAATAAAGCATAAATAATATTATGGATGTCGGTAGCAGAGCTTAGATGGAACAGTATAAATAAATACATAACCAAAAACAAATAACATAGACTATGGAATGAAAATGTTTTTGTCACAGATAGTCCATTGAAATGTTACATTTTAAAGGCCTGACCTTGCGTTTTTTAGAGGACGCAATTTTATTTTTTTGATGTGTAGGGGGGGTCAGTGTGAAGCTAAAACCAAGTTTGTGGGGTCGCCACCCTTGTCCCATGGCCGCCATCTTGAAAATAGCGGTTGAAATGGTTTTAACGATATATCTCTTAAACTATTTATCTGGATGCCGAACAGCACTAAGCAGTCTAACAAAGGCCACCGATACAGCAAACCTACGGCAGTTCCAAGATTTAAAATAATGCATATTTTTTTGTTTGTATTTTGTAAATATAGATTAATACTATTCTATTCCGTTTTTTATTTAATAATAATAATATAAAAAGACGTACTTAGTAGTAATAAACATACTCCAAAATGTGACACATTATACTATACTCATATAATAGAAGGAAAAAAAAATACACAAAAAATATTTATTTGTGAATTATCGATAACAAGGCTGACATCCCTCAGGGCATAGCATCAGATAAATATCAAGTTAATGTCATTAATGTTGAGTGACACAAATTTCAACCTTATCTCTTTGTGTTGAGGTTCAAAGTTATATCTATCGAAAACTAACGCCCTCTGTTGTGGAGTAGCTGAATGTTTTCGAATTTGGAATTTCTGTGCAATGAGAAACAAAACAGCTAATATACCTAGGGATGTTATACTAAAATAAACCGTAACATGGTGCGTTAGGGTACATATTGAAATGCTGAATTTATAACCTAAGTCAGTTTTTACTCAAATTAAGCTGTCCAATCAAAGGCATAGTTTACTTGTAGTGTACTGTATAACTATCGGTTTAAATGTGTGGGTTTGGCGACACTGGTTTTCATACTAATTATGATTTATGACATTATAGCACTTCTATTTGTTTTTAATGTTCTGTGGTTTTTGTAAAACATTTGTCGATACAAATAAAGTACCTACATTATGAGACGGATAAATAATAATTAAAATATGAGGGCGTTTAGACAAGCATGTACATAATCAAGGATAATTTTGGAGGAGGATATCGGAATAAGTTTGAAATCCGCAAGTATAATTATTTTATTTCATTAAACCTCGTCAAGTAAATGTCAACTATATTTTTCTTTCAGAAACATTCGTCGATGGTTAAAAATTTTTTTTTTCATTTCAAAAATAAATTTACCTGAACGCTCTGCATCAAAACCGAAGTCATTTGGGAATTTTTTCGATGCCGTTCGTACCTCGTCGAGTATTAACCGCAAGAGCGGCGTCACAAGTGTGGGTGGACATGACCTGAAAAAATTATTTATGTTAAGTTTCTCATTTAAATATAATACAGTTGTGCTTAACCGGTTCCGAACCCTTATAAATTGGATAAGTGCGAGATGAATTACCGAAACAATTGGGTTGGAATATTGAAACTATAGCGTTCCGTACCGAAAGGGTAAATGGGACCCTAGTACTGAGACTTCCCTGTCTGTCTGTCCATGTATCAGTCACCAGGTCATGAACCGTTATCCGTAGACATTTGAAAATTCGAATTCGCTATAACAAATACTTAAAGAATAAAATAAATATTTAAGGGGGCTCATATATGCAACTAGATCGAAACAAAAGCTTAGATAGTAGTCTTAAGATATTAACAGAAAAGAAAAAGAAATTGAATGAAAATAAAAAGAATATTTAAGTTTTGAAAACTACATGTTTTTGCTTTTTATGATAATAGCAACATCTATTTTCACATAAAAAATCGCCAGCTATCACAATAATAAAACCAGATGTATTTTAAAATATTATTTATACCTATAACAATACTGCAATTCAAAAGGATTATTTAGAGAAGAAAAAAAATAGCTTATTTGTACGGAAGCCAGATTGTGTCGCGAGTCAGACTCAACCGAATTTACATTGTATTTTGGAAATATAAAATGCGTTTTATATTTCCAAATATAAAATTGAGCAATACTTTTAAAATCATGGCTCAAATTCAACAATTCCTGCATATCCACATCTTCAATATATCATATTTCAATTTCAAGTAATATTAACCACTTCAGGGAAGGCCTTTGGAATAATTTTGCATGAATGATGCAACTTTGTAAGTGCAGTGCATCGATTCGGATTTACCCAATGTAGGGTTAAGGCTCTAGTTAATAGCATATTTAATTATACAGGGTGGTTGTTTATTGAAAAATAACCTTGCTAGTGTAGCTAGTTAATCAAGCCCATTAATTTCGGTTTTAGGTATACATCATCGATTCCATATAAAAGTAATGATTAATTTCAATAATGAATTGTTACCACTTGATTTTTTTTAACTGACTTCAAAAAAAACGAGGAGGTTATCAATTCGGCCGGTATATTTTTTTTTTTATGTATGTACACCGATTACTCCTAGGTTTCTTAACCGATTTACGTGATTCTTTTTTTGTTCGATGCGGGATGGTGTCGAATTGGTCCCATAAAAATTTTATTTGGATAGGCCCAGTAGTTTTTATTTTATGAGCATTTTTGTCTGTACTCGATGACTTAATTGAAATGTAGCAAGTAACTTTGATTCACTTCCCGGTAACCGATTGAGCTGAAATTTTGTATACGTATGTAAATTGGATAGCGATGAAACATTATCATGACATAGAGCTGATTTGATGATGGAATCGGAAGGTGGCCATAGGAACTCAGTAATATATTGACTCAATTTTATCGAGATTGGGCTCGTTTGATTCGTGTTGAAAAATACACTAAAAAGTATTAAATAAAAATAACTGCGTTAAAAACAACCGACTTCAAAAACAGAAAAGTAAAAAATAAAAAAGATTTGATATTATTTATTACTACATATTATTTAGATGTGCTATTTATTAAATAGGTTTGAAGTCGGTGCCAAACACTAAGCACTTAGTATTAAGCCCGTGCACCGACATCAAACCTTTTTAGTAAATAGCACATCTAAATAATATGTAGTAATAAATAATATCAAATCTTTTTTATTTTTTACTTTTCTGTTTTTGAAGTCGGTTGTTTTTTACGCAGTTATTTTTTTATACATACTTTTTCGACATGAATATTTCGATATTTGCGCTAATAGTGAAATATGACAAATATTATGTAATGACTAATGAGTACGCACTTTTTCCATAAAATTTAACCAAAAAGTATGGTCAAAACAATATAAGTCTGTGACAAGTATATAAAACGAGAAGAGAAGATGAAAACTGTTTCATCATCCCATTTTATTTAGTATAAATTGACTCCGAACACATGGACCAAACATTGATTCTTTCCATACGGAGCATGCATATACACACGTAGGAAGTACTAAAAAAGCAAAAACAAAAACTTCCCTATTTGATTTCATTCACACGTTGCCCAATTTGAACATACGTTCCCCCAGATCTGAAAGCGGCCGTGGACAGTACAACTACAGTCACAAAATAAAATGCGGACGTTCGTCTGTCTATAGCACACATAAAAAGGTCAGTGCTCCTCTCCACGCTCTATCTAAACAGTCAACACTTTTGCGCTACTATTGTTCTGACAATTGTTGTGTTTCCATTTACATAATACATTTTTGTAAATGTTTACTGTTTATGTATGAAAAGGTAATTTTACGCTCAATGCATACAGATAGCGCAAACACACATGTTTATTGTTTTCCTTTTCACCCTCTTAAAGTACTAAACAGGTACGAAATGACACTAGATTCCAGCATAATGCATATAAAAGCTTCGGTATCGAAAACACTTGGTTGCTTTCCTAACTCTTTAACCCAGATAAGCCTACTGTCCTATATTTAGGACAGTAGAAATAAAAAAAAAATATCAGAATATCCTCTTTATCTAAGATTATTTAGTCTTATGATTTGCAGTAAGAAACGTGTCAGCTTTATTAGAAAAAATAAAAAGACGGTTATTTTAACAGTTTTTACCTTATATTTTACCTTATAAGTGTGTAATAAAAGTGCGTTGCAGACATGGCAAATGACAGTATGTGATGTATAAAAAGTTATATTTTACTCGTGAGTTGTTTTTTTCTGTGTTAATATCTAGTTGATAACCTTAACTTTTGTACTAAATAAATATTCTAGCAAAATAATATAAATAAATTACGTATAACTTGTTACAAATACTAGCGTACTATATATAGGACAGTAGGATAATATACATGATTTTAGTACAATAATACAACTTTTTCTTTACAGACCGTTAGCTGCGCATGAAATTTTAGATGCTTTAGAAAATGTTTCTGATAATGAAGAAGATTATAGAGAACGACTGATATGTATTCTACCTCCTCCTGTTGATCCTGACTGTCTCACTGACGAAGATTCGGGTGAAGAAGATAATGTTACTTTGAATAATTTGCCACGAAACATTCTGCTTCAACCGGCTGAAGTAATGATTCAAGGGCAGATTATGGTGAGTGATACAGAAGAAGAACCTTCTTATTCTACAGGTCGAACTAAACGTAGGCGTACCTACGCATGGAGAAAACGGGACTTGGCAAAAAATCCCGTGAATTGGCCAGATGTTCAAGGCGCTTGCCAAGATAAGCGCCCAATTGAGTGGTTTGAAAACTTCTTAGATGAAGATATTATTTCGTTGTTGGTGTCAGAGAGCAATAAATATGCTGTCAAAAAGAATTTGCCTGGAGACATAACCACTGAAGATATGAAATGTTTCATCGGCATATTGTTGGTTAGTGGTTATTCATGGCTCCCCCGTAGAAGAATGTATTGGGAAAACTCCCCTGATACAAAGAATGAATTGATCAGCTCGGCTATGACTAGGGATAGATTTGACTTTATTTTTCGCCACCTTCATGTCAATGATAATCTGGATTTGCAAGACAAATACACAAAAGTACACCCCCTAGTTACACTTCTAAATAAAAAGTTCTTAGAGTTTTCTCCTCTTGAAGAGCATTACAGTGTAGATGAGGCCATGATCGACCGACCGGCCGACCCTCCCATCATGAACATGCTGATAGTCGTAAAGACCAAATGAATCATCTGGTTATTCCTCAATCGAAGCAAACACGCTGTCGTCAATATCACAAAAAATGTTTGACACGTTGCAAAAAATGTGATGTTGGAGTGTGTGTCAAGTGTTTTGAAACATATCATTCATAAATAGTGTTAATCTAGTAAATTACATATAACAATGGGTAATATAATCAATAGTTATCTAATAAACTACACTTTTTGATTACATTCTGTTTTGTCATAAATGGTCTTTTATTTCCTCTTATTATCCTACTGTCCTACATATAGGACGGCTGTTTCCCTGAAAGCCTTACACTTAATTTTTTTTTTTTCATAATTTTTTTTATGTTGCATAAGATCTAATAAACTAAATAATGTAACTTTTTTCAAAATTTTCAGAAAATTTTAGTTTCAGGCTTATCTGGGTTAATCTCTATATCTTTAAATCGCGCACTGTAAGACTTCGCATAGACTACAAGCCGGTATAGGAAAAAAATATGGGTCATTTGAACCACCAGGTGACCTATCTAGAACGATAGAAGAGCATAAAATAATAAGATTCAGCACTATGCCGTCACTTGTAAGCTGTCCAACTGAGTGCAGATGAGAATTCGAAAGTACAGGTAGACTCGGTAAATTTCGGTCATATATTTTTGTACGGCATTCTTAACCACCGATAGATCCATTAAAAATAATAAGAAAACGCTCAGTGCCGTACAAAAATGGTGGTACACAAAGTCGGAATTTTTATTTAATTTCCGAGAGTTACCGAGAGTTCCGAGAGTTGGACAGCTTACAAGTGACGGCATAGTGCTGAATCTTATTATTTTATGCTCTTCTATCGTTCTAGATAGGTCACCTGGTGGTTCAAATGACCCATATTTTTTTCCTATACCGGCTTGTAGTCTAGCATTCAAGCCTCACGCATTCGCGGTATCACTTACCTTTAAATTCCCAATGACTCAGTATGTGAAGACTAGTAGCCGACTCCAATATACGCTATCATCACATCCGCTTACCTCCCACGCCGCTTTCATACCAATTTATTCATGAGTAAGTCTACTACAAGAAACGAGTCTTCTCCTAGCAATGCACACCCACCACCGCAGCTTATTGATAAATCAAATTAACGATATCTTTCATGTGGGGTACGGTTTCATCGTTAAAGATATCGATTGGTATTGACCATAGACATAGATAGACCACGCAAGTAACGCGATCGGTATGAAAACCAAGCGTGTCATATTTTTTGTACTGACCTTGACGCGTTATGACGTCACGAGTGCTTTTTAGTGATGGGAATTTCATTTTACGCTAAATCGATTAGGGACGACACTCGCGCGGCGATTCTAGTATATATCGTTTTCAGTATATCAATTGTCGGATAGGCTGTTTTTGTCAATAGTCGAAGCTTTTTTCCTTCAACAAAGCTGGCTTCACTTTAGAGCAAATTGTGCTATATTTTGTTGGAAACCAATCTTTATGTCCCGTTGCCTCGATCCATTTTTCTTTTATGTTCGGGTTACTTGGAAAACTGAAAAAACAAACATAGTCTAAGCAATAAGGAGTTTTCTTAAAAAACTCCCAAGATGACACTTCAACTAATGGCGTCCATGTCATAATATTTATTTTTAGTACGTTTGTATTAAAATACTTAAAAGTTCTAGGTCAAGTCATATTAAATGACAAAAAAAATCTATGCCTTTTTTCTGAAAAATTGCTCCTTCAAATTATCATTTTTCTGTTCGATTATAAAATCGATTAGAATCGAGAACTGTTGCATCGAATGAACATCACTAACCACAAAATTGGACAGAAAAATGAGAACAGAAAAATGAGAAGACGCTATTCATTGCTTATTAATTATTATCATACGACGCGATCTTTACCGTGCCAAGTAAAAGCCGCAATGTATTCCGAATCATTCCGTATGATTTTGTATCCATGTTTGTCACGATCGTTTTCCACAGATATTCTTTATTTGATTTTAAAATAAATAGTGCATATTCTGATTAGAAAATTAATTACCGGTGGAAGGAAACATCTCCGATAACTCAGCCACTCACAGCCGTGGAGTTCCTACTGTTTATAACTGCGCAATTCGGCATTTTACTCTATTCAGTTTCACGTCTTTCCTTGGCGAACTGCAAGCGCGGACTGAGTGTAGGCCAGCGTCAAGTAAGTGTTGTATACTTAGTTTGGACACGGGAAGTACATACACTCGCGTAGTATCTTAATGTATGTCTGTGGTATTGACCAACAATAGTTGAACTCAGTAGCTAGGATGGAGAGAACTTCACTCGAATTTATTATTTTTCAAGTGTTAAATAAATGTTAATTAATACATTATAAGAAAAAAATTTAAAATTCATATGAGTGTGACTAATAAAAAAATGGAGAAATGAATAATTTAAGGAATATGCTTAGTGAACATGTAGTATGTTCCCATTACCAGTCTAGATTTAAAATAATTAGAAAACATTTAATACACCTATTTTTTAACCTTACCAAATAGGTAAATTAAACAAGCTAAACATCAAAAGCACAAATTCAATTCACCTGGCATAAAACATTTACGTAGGTAATTCGTTTAACATAAACGTACCCGTTAGCACTTGGACGCTAAAAAGCGCCTTCAAAGAGATCATCTAATTAATGACCTCGTTATTTAGATTGCCAAGTTTATCACGTCTATATTTACCGCTGCCTTGCATTTGATTCACAATGCAAGTTCACCGTGGGAACTTTTTATATTTTCAGAACATTTTGTAATCACACTAATTATAGAGAATGCAATTATAGAACTGTTGATGACACACGAGGGTACTTATACGCAATAATCATTGCCTAATATTTTTAAGGATATACCTACGATGTAAAGAAACGAATGAAATACCTGAACGTTATTTTTTTAAATTTATTTTAAGTAGGTATGCGATAATAGCGCCAAATTTATTTGTTCAGTTTTTGCGGGTAGATTACATAATCCAGTGTTACAATTTAAGAATTAATATTCGTGCTCTGAATCAATCTTAAAAAATATTCTCCGTAAAATGTAATCAACAGACGCAATTTACTTATTCACACAAGATTTTCAATATTTTTCCACTTCAGTACAAGTTCACCTACATAATTTCTTAAGTTTCAGATTACGTAGCGTCAAGACAGAATCCAGTGCGCTTCCCACGCTGTATCAACTGAAGCGCTATTAAATTACGCACTAATGAATAGGTCAACCTGAGAAACAGTTCGACATACACATATAACTACATTACAATACACAATGCTGATTAGGTAACGTAAACATTGATGCATCCATATAAATAACGCGAATTGCATATCATGAAATATACAACCTAGTTTCACCTTGAAAATGTCTGTAAATGAATTTTAAGTTTTTTTTTTTATATTAGTACCACAGAAATACAGAATACTTAATAGTAGCTAATGTTAGTACCTACTAAAAGTATATGTACCTAAACTATAAAGCATAGAATTAGCCTGTGTGACGGTGTTAGTTAACAATTATACTATAATGAAAATGAAACTATTTTAATTAACTAGCATCTAAATTTCTCAGATGAAAGTTTTCAAACTTTTAAAATTATCCAGCATTTACGTAACCAAAAGATGCAACGAACAACGTAGACATCGTAACATGCGAATTACGCTCGGCTACGGAATAAATTTAAAATTACCCACTTTAATGAAGTGTCTAGCTGCTAGCATAACACCGAACCGAACACGTTATAATGTAAACACAAGTAACGTTGCAAATCGATTATACATATTGTCTTACACAAGCATATTACTCACGCAGTTGCAACATTAGTCCTCTTAAATATTTATCAACTCCTGCCAGTGTTCGGAGGAAGTCGAGATCATTAAAGATATAATTGCTGCCGCTCTATGTCAATGACACCAGCCGTCTCTGTTACTTAATAATTGATTTATTTACATTCTATTTAAATATCATTTTGTGAGATAATTGTTATAGGCAAATCGATTTCCTCAGTAAAGAAGTCGAAGTCTGTGCCAAAAAAAGGGATAACAATTGCACATACTTCATTTTGTATAACTTTCAAGTTTAAGAAAATTAATTGTACGTACAATTTAAATAACATACATTTATTACTATCGATTTACATATGTACACAAATTGTATGTTATTTTTATCGAGTACCCGTCGCCACTTCTAGTTTCTACAGCTACGAATCGTAAAATCTTTTCAGTCTAGTTAACTTGAATACGATTAGATAACATTTATTTGTACTTTACTGTTTGCGTAAGGTTGTATTGTTTGTAATGTAAAATGTAAATGTATATATAGATTATCATCGTTTTACGCTGCTCTAATAAAAAGAGCGTAATTTCTACCACGCACAGTATATATACCGGGTGTCACGGATGTCCTATCGTATGCTTAATGGAGCATATAGTGTTTAACCTTCTGATGATGTAAAAAATATTTATAAAATCCGGTCGTGCAGGAAAAATTATCTCAAAACTTTTCAATAAACTTCGTGTTCGTAACCCTAACTACGCGGATCATACTCGCGGTCGTTATACATAAGCGGTCATTGACCTCGAACGCTATGCTTAACCTCGTACCTCGAAAATAAATACCTACTGTTTGGATAATATTTTTTAGAGTATACGAGACAAATACACAAGTACACTATCGTTTATTTATACAAAAAAAAAAAAACGAAAAATTACTTAGTACCATCGCCTTCTGACCGCACCCTTTTAATACTGAATCATATTTTAATCTTTACTAAATTTTTTTATTGAGATACATGCGTATCAATTATTTTTGTACAATGATATTGAAATAAGGTACATACCAACTTGTAGAAATTTCAGCAAACAACATGCAGTAGGTACCTATCACACACTTCACTTCACATTTCACAACATACTAAAACATTTATTCTTCTAGAAGCACTTTTGAATTGTCATAACATAGTTTTACAAATTAGGTACCTCCGAACCGAACAAAAATACGCTCGAAAACAATTATAGGACGGTAAATTCCGCCGGTGATGTGCTTCTCTTCCGTCTATGTACCTATCGCTGCCGATATAAATCTCGAGCTGCAGCGAGCTGATTACCATCCTCTGCACACACACACATAATCATATTGTAATTTGTAATACCTACTCCGCGTTCGTATAATACGACATTACCGACTCAGATACTCACAGATGAAACACAGAAAACGCAAACGATAGCAACTTGACACCGAAAGATGAAACAAGCGACTAACAAAAATTTATTTAAAATTATACAAACTTCAATAATAATACGAATAAACGTACAATGTGAGTTTAGGGATTCGTAGGGAAATGTTTGTAAAAATACCTATAATAAGAATGATTTAGAATACTTACATAATAATATCTGTTCCTTTCAACTTTTGCTAGATGAAACTCAATAATTAAAATATGGTGCCTAATCTAGATTAGAGTATAAATAGCAACTTAAGGTACCTAAATACCTATTAAATAATAATATTATTCCCAGCATAAAACTTAAAAATATCATTTCATGATAATTTCATATTAAATTATAATATGATTGTATTTTTTCATTTGTAGTTACAAAAGAAAATTGAAAGTAAATAATAAAAAGATAAGTAAAATAAAATATTAAATAAACAACGGAACCATATTTTTAAAAGGCGGCATTTTACAAACGAAAGGCGGCGTTACCTTTGCTAGGTGCACAAAGATACCGCCACCGGCACGTGTAAGCGTCCGCGTATTTTATTAATTCACAAATTTTGTTAAATTGTTAGTGCTCCACCAAACGTCTTAGCGTAAGGGCTGTGATAGATCTGCGCGGGAGATTCGGGATCGTTCGTCGTAATTCGTATTTTGTGTTTATAATAATTAGTTGAAGTTATTAAAGCAGTGATTGTATAAATCCGTAAGATAATGTATTTAAGTAGTTACGAGATTTTCTTATGTTACTTAGTTTTTTTAAGAAGTGATTGATATTTGGAGTAGTGGGTATTTAATACATTATGTAATATTTGTTTACCTTCGTCACTCATCATTCGTCATCATTGTGCAATATGTATTACGATCATGTGATTCCTGTGCATGATAATCGGGTGAGTGTTTGCATTTTGAAACCGTTGATTTCTTCTAGTAAATATGACACCGTGTGCATGTAATTGTTGTTTACGGCACATCTAATTACTAAAAATCATAAGTAAAACATACTTTCTATTTCTTAAATCAAAGTATTATTATTCATTTTCACTAATAATTATTAATCCAAATGGCAAATAGGGTAAGGTCGTATAATTATCAATAATTATTAATATTTTAGACTTATTTTATTAAATAAATAAATTTATTATTTAGCCTTCACAACTCAGTAGGTACTATTATTACAATAATTATTTTGTCAGTAATCTTAATTATGTAGGTAGTTGTTATGACTTATGAGTTTGAGGGAGTCGTACTTTATTTTTATCGTTATGAAAACTTTGATACTTAATAATGAAGTTTTTCGATTCATGAAAAATCTGAAGACTTCCTCGTAAAATTAAAAGTATAAGTAAATATGTACCTAGTAAAGCAAAACAAAAAACACATTGCATAATGCAGACAAAAATAATAATTAAAAAAACTTAAGTAAGGATTAAAATATGTTAAGTAAAAAGTATTAATAGGGCGCGACCGCGGTCAGTTTCAGTTTCAGTTTCAGTTTTTTTTTTTTTTGTATAAATAAACGATAGTGTACTTGTGTATTTGTCTCGTATACTCTAAAAAGATTATCCAAACAGTAGGTATTTATTTTCGAGGTTCGAGGTTAAGCATAGCGTTCGAGGTCAATGACCGCTATGTATAACGCTCGCGAGTATGATCCGCGTAGTTAGGGTTACGAACACGAAGTTTATTGAAAAGTTTTGAGATAATTTTTCCTGCACGACCGGATTTTATAAATATTTTTTACAGCATCAGAAGGTTAAACACTATATGCTCCATTAAGCATACGATAGGACATCCGTGACACCCGGTATATTCGCTCGATAAATCTATAAAGAAGTGCATAATACAATATAACAGATTTAAGAAACAAGATAAAAGTTATAAATTTGAATTACATGAATTTAGGAAGATTTAAATATGATTGTTCCATAAAATAAAATACTAGGTACCTTTTTTTGTAAGTGGGGAAATCTTGCATAGATCAGCATAGATACCCACGGGCTCCGGGGAAGAGGCCGTGGGTTATGTCGGATTTCTACCGACCAAAACCCCACTGTGTTCCGTCATTACTGCTATACAATGGCGTTGCTACTTTTATTAATTTTAATATGATGTACATATAACGCGTATTTACGAAATTTCGTCTTAGTTCCCTCTAACAGTCTTTGTTATACAAAGTCTTGCTTAACATATTATGTACTGTTATTATATGTGTTGTTATTGTTAATATGTATGTATATATAAATGCGCCTCTATATACCTAATTACCTATTCAAAGTAACATACGCGTACTCGCGGCCTGCGGTTTATGATTATCGGTCCGGGCTGACTAATGCTGTTTGCATACAACCTGTCATCCATAAAAAATTGTGCTACCAGGCTTAAAATTTCCACCAAACAACGCCAGATGGCTTGCGTAATACTACAATCTTATAAGGCAGCTAATATTTCCGACTCTCCCACGCACTGGAGCACTTGTTGTGTTGTTGTTAAATAATTTGTTTGGAATATACCTTAAAGGTGAATGTCCTTCTATATCAATATCGAAATATCAGATGCACTTTATGCAGGCTGTAAGAAAATATTTATACTTATATATAAAAAAGAATGAGATTTTTTTTTAAATGAAGCCATTGAACTTACAGCATCCCATGAAAGTCTACCTCAATACAAGATAAATATTGATATACATATATAAACTATAACGATAAAGAGAAGAGTAATGTTTGTTATGGATAATCTACAGAAATTAAAAAAAAATCCTTAAGCTGACTTAAAAAATGTATTTTCTTATAGGATCTTAACTTCAAAAATTCGCAAGCAATTATGGACCTAAACTTCATATTTAGGAAAACAGGTAGACATTCTTTTGTAGCTTAGTAACACTGTAACTGTAACCTTGACACCCAAGGGTCAGGTCAGCAAAACATGTTTGCTGAATGTGCAGTATATTTTCCATACTAAAGAACAATGGATAAAGGTGTTGTTATTGTATATGTATGGTATAAATTCTCTAATAACAATATAATTAATGATTATCAGCTATAAAGAATTATTAGGTACATAGAGTTACAAATTACAATGTACAATATACATTTAGATCTATCTCACACAACTCATACACTTATATTTTGTATTAATAATTAATAATGCAAAATTTTTGGCTGCTACTTTATGTGAATTATTAAAAATAAATTGTGAGAAAATAAAATTTAGAATAAAAACTAGAGATGAAACAGAGAGCAGTTTGGCCAGATATCAGATACCCAATATTCGGCCAAGCAGTGGCGGGGCAAGACCTAAATTTGATGTGGGCAAGACAGATTTCGCGAGGCCCTGTTCTATGGCAACCTGAAGACGGATTTTATAAAATAATAAAAACAATTGCGTACTTTGACTTGATTGGTTGTCTTCCTAGTCAAGAAAGTAAACAAATAAAACCAGGGATTCCCCGCACTCTGGTTGTTTTTTTTTTAATTTATTAAGGCATTGGAACTCTGGTCGGTCGGTGGCCTTTTCGTCTAATCTCGATGACTTAATTGAAATGTAGCAAGTAACTTTGATTCACTTCTCGATAACCAATTGAGCTGAAATTTTGTATAGGTACGTATATAAATTGGATAGCGATTAAACATTATCATGATATAGAGCTGATTTGATGATGGAATCGGAAGGTGGCCATAGGAACTCAGTAATATATTGACTTAACTTTATCAAGTTTGGGCTCGTTTGATTCGTGTTGAAAAATACACTAAAATGATTAAATAAAAATAACTACGTTAAAAACAACCGACTTCAAAAACGGAAAAGCAAAAAATTAAAAGATTTGATATTATTAATTACTACATATTACTTATTCAGATGTGCTATTTATTAAATGGGTTTGAAGTCGGTGCCAAGCACTAAGCACTTAGTAATAAATGCGTGCACTGACATCAAACCTTTTTAGGTTTTAGCATATCTAAAATAATAATATGTAGTAATTAATAATATCAAATCTTTTTTAATTTTTGCTTTTCCGTTTTTGAAGTCGGTTGTTTTTAATGTAGTTATTTTTATTTTATTTTATTCTCGCTTTAAAAAATTTTGAGGCGCGAGGCCCCTTGTACCGCGAGGCCGTAGGCGGTGGCCCACGTCGCCCACGCCTTACGCCGCCTCTGCGGCCAAGCATAAGGCCAAAAAGCTGTATATCCAGCCGCCACCTATTTGTAAAATCAAAATTTGCCTAAATCTATCTTGACAAGTCTCTAAGACAGAGAGAGAAAGAGAAATTAGTATTCATTCACCTTAACTTGCCAGTGCAGTGCTTTTATTACTAAAATTTAAATTATAAATTAAAGGGATTTTTTTATCTAGATTTCTTTTTAATTCTGTTGGATACCTAAATGGCTTATTTGAATAGTAGTTGTCCGGTATTTTATAGGCCTGATACTGGATAGTTGCCAGATATCCATTTCATCTATCGTGTAATTTATTAAAAATAAATACCTAGTGAAAAAATAACATTTTTAATAAGCCCAGGACGAGGTATACTTTGAGTTACTGATTTGTCACCCACTGCAACACAATTTATTGAACCACTTTTATTAGGTATTACATTTATGTACAATATAAAATTTAATCAGCTTTCAAATGTATACAAAGAGAAAGTGGGAAACCTCCTAATAAAACTGAAAAGCACTAGTATATTCAGACTTAAAAGGTAGGTATAATGCAAAAGAAAAATCAAATAAGAAATTGTAAATAATGTAAGGATACATTGTATTCGATAGCCTAATTCTTATACAACACACAGAACATCTTATTCAAATAGGATTGTGGTGTCAGCTAGGACTGTAATCCTTTAGCTTTACACTTTGTTTACAGAGCATGGATTATGACAAGTATTTATCATAATTTTGCCTTACTCACCTGTCTCTTAGATATGCGATAGTCCAGTAAATGACTTCGCCGGCCAGCTCTGCCTCCGTGATCAAGTAGTCAGGACAGGAGACAGGTAATTGGTCCTCAGGACATACAGTGGCCGCAAAATTCTCAAAAAACACACGATAGGACGTCAAATAATCGTCTTTATCCCCCATTTTCGTGTAAATGTTCTGTTTTCCTTACAATATAACAAAACACTGGATTGATCAACAAACCATATAAGATAATGTCGTCAGGACAATCAAGATTACAAAAATTACTGTAAATAACACTGATTAAACTTAATTATGCTTTGTATGTTGTTAACTATGGTATCGAAGACGATCGACAAGTTTATTCGAAAATATTACAAGTATTTAAATCAAAACACTCGAATCACATCTCACTCACAGGCCGCACACCAACACAAAAATACAAAATTTAATATGTATTGAAACATAGACAAAGAAATTTAGACAGACTGGCGAAGTTGCAATAATTATCTTTCTCTGTTGTCTTTTACAAGACACTACCCGTAGATAATCTACGACAATAGATAGATTTGAAGTTTTTAATTTATCTGTGCCTTGTTGTAAATATTTGTATTGCCAATAAAAAAACTATCATATTATCAGGAAAAATATGTCAACAATGTAAAAACTGAAATTTAATTATTAAATTTAACAACTTTTAAGCCGTTTCGAATTTACCAATTTTTTCAATTTTCTGTCATGTCACTACTTAACTAAATTCTTAATATACACGGTTAAATTCAAATTTATGCTTATGGATGGGGTAAAATATAATTTATATTGGGTAACCCTGCTCTGTGTTCCACTTCCACTTTCCAGTTTTCTCTGTGGTTCACCGTTCACACTTTACTGTAATTTTTAATTATTTGTTAAATTTAATCGAAATATAAATATTACCGTGTGTAAAATATAATCTCATTCTGTATACAATTTAAATATACATCTATGCTAAGGTATTTTGTATTATATTTTAACTTTTTTATATCTTCATAGTGATCAGAAAACAACTCTTGTCCAATTGTGCAAACGGTAAATCAAAGTCTTACTTTTTTATTACAATATTATTTGAATATAAACGTTATAAAAATGAGACATAACTTATCCTGGTTACCAAGTAATTAATAATGAGTTGATTTGATAACACTTATCTTCTGTATGTCACGTAATTTAAAAAGAACATTGATATGATTATGAACAGATAGGTAATAATATATTTAGCACCTCATACATTATTCATAGGCTATTTGCTTGTTTCGTGTTTTAAGGTCGCAATTAAAATAAATCAACATGCCATCAATTGCTGGAACTTATCAACACTATAAGAATGAAAATATTGATGAATATTTTAGTGCTGTGGGTATGTATTAATTTTATTTTTTATTTTACTAATAAGTCAGTACCTATGTTAATGACCTTGACCTAAACCTTTCTATGAAGTCATTTTGATGTCGAGCATTTAAAATGGTGCACAATTTTTAGTGCTGATTTTTATGTCAGTTACAATTTTTGTTCACACTTTAACATTGTAGGTGTGCCATACATGGGGAGAAAAATGATGGGTTTATCATCACCTCAGATGGTTATATCTGTGGATGGTGATCAAATGACAATTAAAACAGCATCTATGATGAGGAAAACAGAGTATACATTTAAGCTAGGAGAAGAATATGAAGAACAAATGCCTAATACTGTTATCAAGGTATTATTGAGAGATTTGAGAGTTGGTTATTAATTTAAATTCAGGCATAAATTTATTTAAAATCTTTAATTATTTTCTACATTAGTGTCCAAGTTTTATAGTCGAAAAAAAAATGTCTCGGTCTGGCAGGACACAGAAGGCTGATCGATACGTAAGACAGATGTATGCATAATGCATTTGCCCCTTACCCCACTTGGGGTCACGGGACTTCACAAAAGTATGTTTATTTTTATGCATTATAAAAATGTATAATTTTATAAAATTTTTCAGAGTGTAACAAAAATACAGAATGACAATGAAGTGATTACTGACTCAGTGATCCCCGACTCAGGGGAAAAATGTGGACGCCAATACCTCTTCACTGATGATGAGTGTGTGATTGTAAGTATCCATGGGAATGGATTAAAGTTAAAAATAATTGTTTCCTTAGAATAACTACATCAAATTTGCAATTCAAGTATAAAGTTGGTCTTTCAAAATAAATCTGCTTTTCTTCATAAGCATTAAATAACTATATTTACTAAGTATGTAGTAGTTTATTTCATATGAAAAGCAGGCAGTGAATGCAAAGTGCTAACTTCAAGACAGTGTAATGCTTCTTTTGTTTTGATTTCTAATTAGATTTTTTCTTTCAGACACTGACTCATGACAAAGCTAAGGTGCCCGCTAAAAGGTACTTCAAAAGAGTAACTTCGTAAAAGTGTTATATGTTTATAAACATATTATTATAATATTATAAGAGTTTACTTACATTCTGTACTTTTTATCTGTATGTGATATTATAAGTTGGACTGTTGGAGATTATTTTATTATTATCTCAGTTAGACTGATATTTTTTTATATCTTTTATATTATTTTTTATAAATATATATATTTATTAATAAAGTTTATTTATAAAGTTTTATAGCGTTTTTTTAAACAATCTTATTTGTCACAGAATATAATAGGTAATTAATCTACAAATAAAATCTGCGACATAAGGGTGCCTTTCCACCAGAGATGTACTATGTTGCTATGCTACAAAACTATGTAACCATTTCAATTAATGCTAAGCTACTTCTAGCGGTGCAAGTAAGATGTGCTATGAAGATGTGCCGCTGCTAAGTAGCTGTGCGAGGAAGATACGCAGCTCGAGCTATCCAATCCGATATCGATAGTAGGCGCTCTGAACATAGCACGCATCCCTAGTACGCATCCTTCCATATAAAAAACATCTTAGCTGAGACCATTTCCACTAGTGTTACGCCACAGACTAATAATAATATACTACGGTTACGCTATGTGCATTAATGAATATGATTGGTGGATAACAAACGTATCCATAGCAAAGTAGCACACCTCTGGTGGAAAAGCACCCTAAGACTCGACTCGAAAGCATATTGCGTAGTTTATCTTTCCCACATTTTTTTGAATTTATTTTTTCAGAAATGAATAATGATTAACTAATACAAAAACATATCAGGAAAATGAGAAGGTGCCGATCGAGGAAGAGCCTAAGAATAAAAATCGATGTGTTATCCCAATATCAGATAGAAGATACTGGGCACTGTATCTTTAATTTTTACAAATTTTTGGCTTAATAAATATTAAAGAAAATTATAGAATAAACAAAACCCGTTACGTCGATTTTGAGCAAGTAGCAACAAACATACATTATGTACTTAGATCATTAAGTAAGTTCTTCTGGTCATTTATAACTGATTTCGTCAATTTAGGACAGTTTGATCAGAAGCTTCTAATTTCTAAACGAATTTTGTACGTAAAAAAATGTTTCCTAATTCTTTTAGCACAGAACTCGGAGCAATTAACTAGCCTGGAGAAGTAACAATTAATTGAACATTAATAACACTAGCAGTGTTGCCACATGCCAAATCGATAAATCTGGATATAGTAGTCTAAAAATCTGTATAAAATCTGTATGAAATCAAACCGTAAGCTGTTTAAAATCTGAATGGTATGTTTGTTAAAGAAAACATTGGATTGTACTTAAAACTTTATTTATTACTTTTTAAACATACTTTTATTAATTTTATTAATCAATTTCTTGTGAACATTGAGCTTAAAACATGGCTCGTTATTCAATAATTGTTTTGTCAAAATTAGCCCCTCCATCGTTTCGGTGCCTAAACTGTTCCTGGTTTTTGTTTTAATTAAATTAATAGATGAAAAAATCCTTTCAACGTAAATTTTAAGATCTGATAAACAAAACTTACAGAAAGCGTAATCCTCTCCCTTTTGACTTATTTTTAACTATGGTTTAAAACAGCTTTCTTCGAGCCAGCACTTATTAAACTTTTGCATATTCCATTTCCGTGACTTTTTCGCTAACATATTGATTATTTTGTTCACATCAATGTAATCAGAAAACGTAGTCGACTCGTAATCATCGTAAGGAACGATTGATTGATTTGGAAACAATAAAAAGAAACAAATACATTCATTCGTTAACAAAATACATGTTTCGGGAAATCCCCAAGAAGAATATACAATTATTGTTTGTTTGTTCCGAGGGAAATCCCCGATGTACGCCATGAATGTTGCCAGATTTAAACAACTGTATAAAAATAATATACTTAGATAATGGATTATTTTATCATAGTATATGTCCTTATCCAAAAAAGGTTTTAACAAATGTATAAAATTTACTTTGCTTATCAATTATTTTATCATAGTTAGTGTCCTTTACCTAAAATCTGTATAAAAGTAAAGCCAAATCTGTAATCTGTATAGTGGTCTTAAAATCTGTATAGATACAGATAAATCTGTATATATGGCAACACTGAACACTAGTTTGGCCCTTTTAACTTATGGCCACAGAGCAAGTAATATAGTAATGCTTATGGCAAAATGTCATGCGAAACAAGAGGACCGATATATGTCAGCTCGACAGTTTGAAATGACATGTAGCCATTTCGTTTTGTTTTGATCACCAGTCTGGTGATCATCGCTTGGTGATTTTAATTATTGTTTTTGAAGTGAAAAACGTGTTTTTAAGTTTCATATGTTATTTTCTGAAAAGATAATTTACTAAAGATTACATGGCTTGTGTTGTTTACGGCTGTAAAAGCCGTAGTACTGGGAAATCGGATGAAGATAGGAATTTGTCATTTCACAGGTTAGTGTTTTGATCAATTATTTTGTTAATTGTGTTATAAATAAGTGAATTTACGTTATTTTCATAATCATCTATGTTTTATCTAACCGTAATCATTGAAATGAAATCATAATCAGCTAAGTTTTTAGAAAAAATGCAAAATATAACTTTTAAATAGTGTTGTGCAATTATCGATACTTGAGTAGGAACGAAGTACTTCATTGATAATGACTGCTTTAAGTTAGGAGAAAAAAAGGTATTTAAGTATGGATTTTATTGTTATTTGCAGGTTTCTGGCTTGAGAAAAATTAAAAGATGTTTGGGTTAAAGCTATAGCACAGGGAAAATTGGAAGCCTTCAAAACATTCTCGGCTTTGTTCAAATCATTTCGAATCAGACGGGAAGAAAAGTAAAGTGCTTTGCAGAGATGCTGTGCCACAAGTTTACGTTGGCATCTATTTTAAATAATAAATATTGTAATTTGGTAATTAAGTATCGAATTAAAATGTTGTAAAAAAAAATTAAATGTTTATTTGTTTTATTTGAAGAAATTTATTTTAAGCTAGAGGTGCCCCGCGTGTTCTCTGGGAACAAACAAACAATTTTTTCCCGTGGGAATGAGTTATTTTCCCGCGGTAAATTGTAGCCTATATGTTATTCTGATGTTTAAACTATAAATTAAAATTTAATTGTAAAGTTTCATAAAAACTCATTCAGTAGTTTTTACGTGAAAGAGTCCATTCTTATATATTTTCGCTTCTATAATATTAGTAGGATACGATTATTGATTTGTAAAATGATCAACCAGGTGGAAGTCAGATTCGCGCACGAAGGGTTTCGTATAATTCTATGAATGAATCTATGAAAACAGGAAAAAATACGTACCTTTTTACGAAACCATAAAAACAACCTAAACCGAAATACCTAATAATATTTTTTATAAATACCACTACCATACAATGCAAGGTAGTCAGTACGCATCGTAAAATATGAATAATTCCAAATAGATTCGTTTAAATTATCTTCAAGCAATTTTATAACTCAATTTTTTTATTTATCGATATTTTAGTATTCGATAAATTTGTGGCAAGCACTACCTTTTTAGAACAAAAAGTGGCTACATGTGGATTTGAATGCCAAGCCGATAACAGTGTGTTATCTCTTTCTATCGCACTAATTAGGGTATTGAATAAAAGAGAGCCACTATATAAGAAACGTTCAATTAATTGTTACTTCTCCAGGCTTGTTAATTGCTCCGAGCTTAGAGTATATATTACAATAGTATAGAGCGCGTGTATTGCACAAATTGCTCAGTGCACATTGGTGCACATCGTAGGCAGATGAGCTATAGATACTATATAGATGTGTGTGTGACAAATAGGGATGGGTAGGTATCAATTGCGTGTTGAACTATCGATAAGTTATGTAAATAAATATGTATCATAAGTAAATTTTATGTTCAATAAGTTAATAAAGGAAAAATAAATGAATAAAGTATAAATATGTAATTTTAAATTTGTTTACCAACAGAATAAAGTTTGTTTATTCCATTTGAATATTTCTTGTATTAATTATAAGTACTTTAAAAAAATATGTTTAATTGGAATATCAGAAAAAAGTGAGTACTTTTTAAATAATAAAGTTAATAAAAATAAAAGATCGGGTTTAGTGCTATTTCTTTAATAATAAATCAAAAAATAATAATAATGTTTTAAAAATGTTAGATAAAAATAAGAAATAATTAATAATTTAAAATGATAATATTATAAATAATATTAATATTTTTTTTATTTAATTTTATCCATTCTACTATCAAAATCTTCAAAATCAATTTAGCGGTTCAGAAAATATATCGTAACACTTAAATTACATACTTTACATTTACACTATAAGTAATACATTCGCATTCATAATATTAGAAAGTGTATCATACAAAACACACCACAAATTTATTTATAATAATTTCTTAAAAGAGTTTTATTTTAAAGTTAAATAAATAATTTGTTAAAATATAGTTCTTCTCGTAAACTTTATATCGAGTACAGCGTTGGTCAGGTCACATCACTACGATCACGTGGCGCCAGTGAGGCGCGCGAGCGAGCCTGCGCGTGTCCGCTTCCCACCTCCCCTTCACCCCCGCGATGCTAAATTTATTTTCATAAAAATAAGTATAACAATCGACTTACTGATGAAATGTGATACTGGATTTCAATTTTGTGTATTTTCTAGTATCGTTTTTGCAAGATAGAACTGCACATTTCACCATGTTTATTCGTAAATATGAAAAAAAAATTCCAGAGCAACGCACTTCGACAGCACTCAAACACGACTACGAGCGCTCGCGGCGGGAACGTCGTGTTGTTCTCACCTGTGCCTACTGTTCCCACTTGGTTATTCGCGCTCTATAGATAGTATATATACTCTAAGGCTCCGAGGCACAGAATAATAACTAGTAGCTAGCTTTTAGTCCGTTCTAACTTCAAAATTTAGGATGCTAACTTCTAAGGCTAACTTGCTGTGAGATTTCATTTGCCTAAATTTAGAAATGACTTCGGAATCTAATATCTCAATTTAGAATGGTGTAATAACGCATAAGTGCCAAACGATCTTTGTCTAAAGTTGTCTAACCACTAGTAATATAATAAGTGATCATATATCATTGTAGCACTATAATTATTTTAATTAAAAATTTTATACTCATAATTTTACATTTATAATGGTACATGTAAAACCTTGCTGATCTATAACAATAAGTTTTTTTTTTTCTGATGAAATAACAGAAAAAGTTGTTGGCAGCACTGATTGAGCTGTCACTTGTGAATTGTGGTCGATACATTGTTTTGAATAATTTTATGACAAAAGAAAGAAAACGGGCGGAGGTGCAATTTCAAAGCTCTTCCTCTCTTTTTACTTTTCTAATTTGCTGATCCTCACTCTCACCTTATAATTTCACTTCAAGCTTACAACTTGCAGGACATTCCAAGTACCGCAATGTCTGATGCTAACCAGGTAACTTAAAATTAATAAAAAAATACTACAATTTCTTATTGTACGGATCTACGCACACAATGCGTTGATTTTTTATTTTTGAAATGCATTGCTACTGTCGTTTTAAAACCTCATTTTACTTTTAGGAGCTACAAGTAAAAAAATTGAAGAGATTGTTGGAAGGGTGGCGCACAGCGTTGCTGCCTTTAAAATCGGTTTTCCTATGGGAACAACAGTGGCATCCTTGTGCCATAGTGGCGTCCGTATCATTGCTATATTTAATTATCTGGTTATTGGACCTAAACACTCTCGCAACATTTGCAATTGTTGGTTTGTTCATAAACTTTGTTGATTTCATTGTTCCCATTGTTTGCAAATCTATCTGTAGTCCTAACTCATGGTCAGGACAAAATGAAAAAACGTATGAAGATATCTGTAGGAGCATTGTAGAAATGTATAATGGGACCTTTAAACAGTTTTGCAAGTTTTACTCACTGAGAGAAGATAGCCCTATCATGGTAAGAATATTAGTTAACTTAAATTACTTTCTTTTTTAGAAATGATTGGAGATACTTTTATATGCATAGTTAATTTTATCTGTGTTATAATTTATTACAAAAAGAGAAGACCCGGTGACCACAGCCCAATTTGGATTTATCTAAAGCCTTGCCTGTACTCAGATTTGAGTAAATCCAAATAGGTGCTATATTTATAACATTAGTCAAAGGACATTATTGTTTAAATATAATTGTAAGTATAGTACAATTCAAACTTAATGGCGGTTCGGAACATCTTATGATTCGATGAGCAGAAAATGCACCTGCACCTACCTTCCGAACCACCATTAAGTTTGAATTGAACTATACATAAATTTATTTACTACCTATAAACTATATTTTTTCTTTTCCAGTACTACATAATTTCCATCAGTATGCTGTCTGTCCTGGCTTGGTTGTCGTCAACTATCAACAATGTGTTCCTGCTTTACATATTCTCGATTGTGGTGCTCCTGTGGCCTGGCATTCAGCACAGAGGCATCTTCAACACTGTCCTGTCCATGATCCACATGGCACCAAAGATAGCATTGAAATCAGAATAATTGATTTGCTATCATCTATGATATTATAACTAAAAAGGTGTAGGTAACATTCAGTCTTCAAATAGAGCACACTACCGCACAAACAATCAAACATCAAAGTAAGATGGCATGATTCAACTATTGTATGGGATAAAGAGACTACTCTCGTAAATTGTGGCTAATTAGCCATATTTAAATGCCACTTCTGGAGCTTCTGGATCTACACCTGTTTACTTATAATATCATTGGCTATTATCAGTTGCTAGCTTTTTATGTGATGTAAGTCTGGTCATTACCATTTTAAGTTTAATGTAGCTTATGTTGTGAGCTTTAAATTATTAACTTTTGTTAAATAAAAGGATATGAATTAAAATTATTTTTATTTATTTTTCTTAAACCTTGACTAGGACACAAGTGATAATGCACTTATGCAGCAATACTATGCCAAAAGAGATTGAAAAAATTCCTTCATACCACCAGAAAGTGGCAAAGCCAAATGGTGTATTATTTTTAAGAATTTTCGAAATTGTCTAATAAACGTCGGAGAATTTAAATGACTCTCCATAATTAATTGTAATTAGGTAGGTATGTGAAATAATCTATACTAATATTATAATGCTGAAGAGTTTGAACGCGCTAATCTCAGGAACTACTGGTTCGATTTGAAAAATTATTTCGGTGTTAGATAGCCCATTTATCGAGGAAGGATATGGGCTATATATTATCATCACACTAAGACCAACAGGAGCGGAGCAATGCGGGTGAAACCGCGGAGCACAGCCAGTATTAAATAATAACTCCGTGAGCACACCTTGCGCGGTCGATGGTAGTACCTACGTGAGTAGTACCACGTAGTACCGAGACTCATCGAGCTACTAACTCAAGAAATATAAACAATAGCAAGGCCCGTAACCCCATGCATTCCATATCAATTCAATATCGACATTATGTTGTACACTATAGAGTACATTCTAATAGGAAGGTATAGCCACATAACAACTTCTCTGTTGTAATTCTCTCACACGTAACTCGAAAACCAAGGACCTAGTTACACAAAATTTATTTTGCACCGCTACAACATGTTCTATCTCTAGTTATGCTTTCATTACGCCACACCTGTATGAAAAACTCTATGAATGGAAAATATAGATCTGGCGGGTTTCGAACACGCTTATTTCGCCTTCACAGGAACACACTCAAGGATAGACCACGCCATCTATTAAGATGTTAGTGAAAACATGTTATCCACTATGAAACTCTATTTCAATAGTATTTACATTATTGTACTGATGGAATATTATGTATACATTTACCAAAATAGTAATTTATACAATTTTTGGCTGTCTGTCTTTTTATTCCAACTGATCTCAGGAACGGCTACACCGATTTTGACGGGACTTTCACTGAGAGATAACTGTTGTTATAAGGAGTAACTTAACTAGGCTATTTTTTATACCGATATTCCCACAGGAACAATAGGATTAAAAGGTAAAACGCATTCACACGCGCGGGTGAAACCGCGAGGCGCAGCTAGGTATTATGATAATTATATTAATTGTCTGTAAGTGATAAACGTAAAGCAAGCCATACAAATGCAAGTAATTGTGGCTGATATTATTATTATTCAGTTTTATTAAAGCTATTCGAATTTTTTGTCAAGGTGCCCTACCCACCCAACCTAGCTACATAGGTATTTGAAAAGGAAACAGTCGATATAGGTACCTACAATACAAGAATAGAAATTAGGTAGTTAAGGCAGAGAAGAACAAAAATTAAAAATTAAAACTCAATTTCTTTATTGTAAAATTTTTTAAAGAGAAATCAAAAAGTAATAAAGTGACCTATCGTCGTACCAAATTTAAAATGTTATATATGTAAAGGTAATCGCAAATATAAGCAGATCGACTCACGGCGCCCGTCGGCACACCGCGCCGCGGCGGCGAACCCCTATCTTATAGCACAGATAAAGGAAAAATTGCTAAAACATACATTTAGAGTTACAACATAATAGTAGTAGTTAAGAAGCCAAGAAGCTCATATCTTTAGTTTGTTCGGAGCCCTCGGTGCGCGAGTCCGACTCGCACTTGGCCGGTTTTATCTAATATCCGAGTTTCCGCCCACGGCCACGGCTGCTGCTCCCGCATGTTTTTTTTCCCCTTGATGGTCTAAGGATTATAAAAATATGCCCTTATCTGTTAATTAGATGAAAAATTTTTTATAAGCTGATTTCAATGTTATAAATTTATAAAAACAACATCTGCCACCATAAAATGAAATCGCTTTTCTGTGCCTATATCCAGCTGTGCCTATGTATGCTTAAATCTTTTAAATCTATAAAACTACGCAATTAATTTTGATGCGGTTTTTTAAATAGATATTTAAATAGATTTAAGAGGAATGTTTATATGTATAATATCATTAACATGCAATAAATAGTGGAGAAATACTTGTTATTTTTGAGGTTTCTAATGCGATGTCGTAAAATGTAAATAATAATAAAAATTCTGCTTGTATTGCAAACGCAGGCTGAATCCTAATTCTTACGAGATTTATTAACCCTTAATAAGGCAAAGGGATATAGTTTCCCACCAAGACTATTTTGAAAAACATATTTATTTTACATGAAAGATAGCCCATAGAATGAACGCAACCGAAATATACTATTCTTTAGAAGATTTTAAATTTCATAACTTGCAACACTTTTCAAAAAATGACTACCTTATATTGAAATGGCAATGTCAAAGTTCAGTGACGTGAAAAAGTGCTAAAATAACGGTCGATTTTTGGTTACTTCCGAGAAAAAATCTTTTATTGTTCAACGAAAAATCTTGTAAGTAGATTATGTTTCCATCTTTTATGAAATGACAACTTTAGCTATGTTTTTTTATTGATTTTATGCGTATAACATTGATAACAGCGTTAAAATCTGCGAAATACTAAGTGGGAAAATTATTCCCTTGGCCCGATTGAGCTTATAATTTATTTCTTATTATATATATGAAAGTTTGAACTCACAAATATGTCAATACAAAATACAAATAATAATAGAATGCTGAAATTTGAATGAAAGTAAGCTTCTTAGGGGATGTAGATGTGATATTTACATGTAATAATTTATTTGTAACAACTTTGGAGTTCCAGATGCGATACGTTTACTCAATGTCGGCGTCCATCTTCCAGATGAAGGAAATACTTACAAAAGATGCCGATTTTGTAGCACAAAAAAAGAGGAGAGAAGACCAAAAATAGTATGTTCAACGTGCCAAGTTGCACTATGTGCAAAGAAATCCCCAAGAATAATTATATTTTTAACACTATTATATTTTTAACACGCTTTTAGCTTACTTGTAATTAGCTATATTAATTATTAGAATAAAAATGCGATTGCAATACCGCTTTTTATTTAGCATGCATGATAATATTCATAGGTAAATAAAATAAAAGTTCGTAACGCATAAAAAAAAAATTAAAAAATAAATGAAATGACAAAAGCGAAACCAGGTGAAATACTAGTATATGAATAACAACAAAACTAGGCATAATTTCCTTTGCCTAAATAGGCGAAGGGAATTATTTTCCCACTTCGAGACACAGTGCACATACATAATCGGGCAAAGGGATATTATTTCCCACCCAAAAAAAGGGGGTAAAAAACCATCCCCCCTTTTTCAAAATACTTTTTTTAAATTGTGCAGTATCTATTTACACTATTTCCACTGTAACTTACTTTCTAGCTGTAACACAGGCGCGAGCCTTATTAAGGGTTAAAATAATGTTCTATGTATTGTACACATTGAAAAGGTCTACAGAAAACTCCGCAATGGTATATGTCTATGTCGGATATCCCACAATAACATTTTTTGTCATTTACTTTTTACTAAAAATAACAGCCAATTTTCGAATCTATTTTAACCAATATAGCATTAATCATTTAATCATTATCCAATAAAATACCTTAAATACATTGTTGATTAAATTTAGATCTATAAGGCCCTTTACAGCATATGATTTCAATGAATATTTTCGAAGATATTACAGATTTAGAGCTATTTAATATTTAGTATCGGCATTGCACCCGTGCGACGCATCCGCATTGCAGCATTGCACCCCGGTTGCAACGGAGGTTGTTGCTAGATCTACTAATAATAAATAAGAGAATAACCTGGAAGAGAGATTGTCTCGAAATTTTCTTAAAACAGTTTCTGTCGATGTTCTCGGTTTCTATTGTTCTTATGATTTTAACATGTATTGTAAATGTTAAAACAAATAACATTTACTGAGATATTTATTTAACATTTCTTCAACAGCTTTTGCAACGGAGCGGCGGCTCTCACCAAGGTTAAATCTATATCTAACTTCAAAATCGATTCAATCGTTTTGGACTTATATATTTAATTTTTAATATTGGTATAGAAGTAGGGGTAATAAAAATAAAACTCAGATTTTTAAAAAGCATTGTTTATTTCTATAAATCACTTATTAAAACTACATCCTTGCAAATATTCACTTTGTGACAAATGCATAGTAAACGGTGTGATAAGTTAATAACAATACACTACGTAGCCTGCACTTAATCTACTATTGGATCCTTTGAGTCAGGTGGATGTTCACAATCTGAAAATGTCACAGCTCTATTAACAATTACAGTTTCTCTTCTATATAAAAAAATGATTAAATAATTGTGTCAACATAGTCAGTTAATACTGACTATGTTGTTGTTGAAGCGAAAATAAATCATACACAATTTAATATTAGTATACGTGAAGATGCATTATCTAAAATTGTCATCTGCGAAAATCGCACGGGTCAATCGCTATCTGTTATATTAAAGCCCGGTTTGACGTTAGTGTTCTTAGCTTTAGTCACTAGGGGTTTGAGTGTGGAGGGTTCGTGTAACACGGTGTCGGCAATGTTATTATTGGATTTGCTCTCACCGGAAGCGCTGGCCCTGAGGCAGTCCTCGGACACGAGGGTGGTGGTGAACCGACTGCCCGCGACCGTTTGAGCCGCGTTGCTCTTCTGCGCGCTGCTGTCGCTGTACCGTCTGGGGTTGGATGGATCGTTGTTCAGTTTGCACTTGAGCGTGCTCAAGTTCAGCGAGTCGAGGTTGGAGAGGCACTGGATGCGGTCCTTGTTGCATTTCTTGGTGTCGTCCTTTTTGAAGTTTTTGCTGCTGGACGGGATGTCCTTGTAGAAGGCTTCCTTCGTTTGTTGCGGGGTGAGGCCGTACAGTTCCAGGGAGGTGCTGGTGAGAGTGACGCTGGGCCGTACAGTGGGGTTGCAGCTCGGCGCCGGGCTGAGGTCGTTGCGTATGATCTTGACGGGCGAACTGCAAGCGTCCACTGACAGCGTCTCTTCGTCATCCTCACCTTCAGCGCTCTGAAATTATAATGTTTATTTCAGAGAAGTCGTGAATGATAATCGATAGAGTCTTAACTCAAGTAAATAATTAATATGTTGTTCGACAAATAATGTATTTGTTGACGAAACCACCAACTTTCATAAAAATAATGAAAAATAATTTTACAGTTATACAATTTATTTACCCAATACCCCAACATTTCAGACGTCTACATACACTCGACTAATTAAAACATATTTTCTAAAACTAGGTATTAAGCGTGCTCTACACTGTGCTATATTACTCAAAACTTTTGATTCACAATAATTATGTGATATTTCACTCAAACGTCATTTTACCAAACTTTTTCGGAATCTGCTACCTACCATACAATTTTTTTTTTGAAATTTATTTTTGTGATTATCTGTTACTATAATATTTACATTTAACATTATTTACTGAGCACATAGCAATCTAGCACCTAACATCAACATACGATTAAAATTCTTAAGTTCCCAGTTATAATCATAATCATTTGAAATAAGTCGCAAGTGTAGAACCCGCCTAATACGAACGTACCTGTCACAATATTATTTAAAAAAGTCGTAAGTGCAGAACCCGCTTAATCCAACGTACCATAATATCGTGATCAGTGATGGAGCCGGCGGTGGCCTCGTTGCTGTTGAACTCGAGCTCGGAGGTCGCCGACACCGGCGTCACGTCGCCGCTAATAGAAGAACCTTTAAAACGCACTTAACTTATTTTCTCGAACTTTTAGGGGTCAATAATAATTATTCCTTATAGGGAAAAGGGGTACGATACTTTATAAGTAGGTTTAGGTACGATTCTTTATGTGCAAATGCAGGAAAATGGGACATTTGAGGGTATTTTGAGAAAATTTAAGATTTAAAGAAATGTGGCTTTTAAAATATGATGTGATAAAAGTGCAAGAAAATAAAAAAGAATTTATGAGGAAGAGACATGCTTCTCTAATAATGTTCAGATTTTAAGCTTATGTTATTGGAATGTATTTATAAAACTGAAATTTAATGTACAGTATATTTTAATCATTATGTACATTTAAAACAAGGTAAAATATAAATATGTAATGCCTTAATTCTGACTATATCCGGCATGAAATTAGGTTTAGACACGCAAAATATACGAGTCTAAACAACTATAATCGTAAAAACATTCATTAAAATTAAATTATATTTAATCACATGCAGCGAAAACTTTTAGACAATACTGGTTTATTACAGCCTTTATCATGCACATGGTAATCTTATAATAATTATTATCATGATTATATGGATTTTGCATGCTTTTAATCTTATTTATTTCAATGCAAGTGCCATCAATTAATCATGCAAGAGCAAACATTATCTGATAACAGACAACGCCGAGTGGAAGCGACGATGTTGTGCTGCGTATAATATTTTTGTGTATTTCAAAAGGAAATTATCCTTGTAAAAGTATTGCAATGCCATTTTTACATGCAACTTTTGATTAATAATTATAATTTATAACGATTCTTTTTATGTGTTGCTTGTTTATGTAAGTCATTTTGCATGTAAGGAAAAACTACCGTCTTTTTGGGGATCATAAAATTTTTTTGAGAAATATTTTAGGAATAGGTATATATAAAAATAATTTAAAGTGTGTGCGTGATTGCGTGCGTATGTGTTTGTCCGCGTACGTGCGTGCGTTTGTGTGTGTGTGTATACGTGCGTATGCGTGTGTCCGTGTGTGCGGGCATATGCGTGTGTGTGCGTGCTTATGCGTGTGCGAGTGTGCGTGCATGTGTGTCCGCATGTGTGCGTGTGTGCCTGCGTGCGTGTGCGTGTGTGCGTGCGTGTGTGCAGGCGTGTCGGTGCGTGTGCGTGTGATACCTGTGAGCCTGTCGGCGAGGGGCGCGGGGCGCAGGCCCTCGCACGCGCACAAGGTCGCCGCCTCGCCGTCCCACTGGGGGAGCTTGCTCGGCACATTTTTACTCCAATTGCTACTGGAATGTTAAAATGCAAATCTCCCATACTGGAGGCATTGTAGTCGACCGACGACGCGCTGTGATCTTTTAGTTATAGTGTAAAATCCAACCATTACCAATGTTTAATTCAGGATTCGTTAACAAATGTTATTATATTGAAACGTTCAAAATTATATGAAGAGCAAGATCACAGCACGATTTTTGTTGGCTAAAGCGGTGTTACCACAATAACGAATAATGGAACGTTCACAATGTGCAAAGTGCACCTTAATTATAATATTATTCAGTCGTCGACCACAATTATTGCTTAGTTGTGTCTAGTGTACAGCTAGATGTATATATACAACATTTATAAACAAAAATATGGTATGAGTTTAAAAAGCTGGAAATTAGCGAATGTAACAATACGACACAATCAAAACTGTGAAGTGATTCAGATTACCGTAAATAAGTTTTCCGCGCTTTTTTAACACTTTCAGTCATCGAAAAACATATTTAAGTGGAAAAGAGTTGACAGCCGTATACGACATTCATCTACTTAATGTGAACGGAGCGAAGAATACGCAAGCAATATATTTAATCTCACATCTGTTTTTTATATTTCAATTATCAATCAAAAATATTTTTCTTCACTCTCGTTCACAAAAAATATTCTAACACCTCCAGTGAAGTATGCACTCGATGGCAACTTGACAAACCCTCCTTCTTTTTTGAAGTCGGTTAAAATGAGAAAACCAATCACACTATTCAAAAGAAAGCGATTCATAATTTCCATTTCTCTATCTCTATTATATATAATACCTCTCCGAGTTGTTCTTCTGTTCGGAGCCCGCGTAGTTGGAGTTTGGCGAGGAGGGCCCGGCGGAGGAGAGGCCCGAGGTTAGTTCACCCGATGACGACATGAGGGACGATGGCCCGCTCCAGCCTACACCTGCAGTTGGCGATATTTGTATCAAGTCAAATTGAAAAAAAAAAAAGTAATTGATGTGTCAATAGCCATTCGTCTAATACCGTTTACTTCTATTTTTCATATTGACCCAATATATTACAGATCTTTTTTTTTACAGATCTGTTTGTTTATAAATGCGTGGATCGAAATTTGAATAATAATTTAATTTATCAGGAAAGTTCATAATAATACTTATGTACCTAAGTATCTATTAAGCCTGATTCCCACGGCATGTTTGCTTCACAAGCATTGGCAGACGACAAGCGCTTGTCGCCATCCGTCGCGATTTGAACTGAGCGTTCCCACGGCATGTGTGCGTATGGCAAGCACTGGTCATTCCCATGGCATGTGGTGTGGTGTGGCGCGGTCGGATTTGTGAAGCAAACATGTCGTGGGAATCAGGCTTAAAAGTTGTGTACGGCAATTTCGACATATTATCAGAAGCTTTTTTTGGGATGTCAAACTAAATGTACATAAACGAATTTATGAATGTGCTCACTGTTAGCGGGCGGCGGCGCGGGCGCGCACGTGAGCCGCTCGAGGAAGGCGTCGAGCTGGCGCAGCGACAGCGCGTTGTGCAGCGTCTCCAGCGGACGGATCGCCGGCACGCCGCCGAACCCCTCCAGCGCCGCTGCGTTCCATGTTCCAATTTCAATTTATAACGTTCCATTTTTTTTTTCTTTTTTATTGTGGGACGCAAAGAGGTAACGTTTTTTAATAAACCGCTTTAGTCGGTATGTAAGGGAGTCGTAATACATTATGGTATGGAAACTTTAATACTATACAATTCTGATGTCTGTTTAATAGCGTTTCGAACTTTTTTTTAAATTACTAACGTGGAAAACCGATATAAACATAATTGTGACTGAGGCACATATACTTAGTGAAATTAAGCAGAAGAGGCGATATGAACCTGAATAGTAACAGAAGTTTTACCGCTAAAAGTTCTATAAATTCAAATTAAAATCAAAGTAATAACTCGACTATGAAAAGGGCAAATTTAAGACGCTCAATGTTATCGATTACGCCACGTTTTCCCCACGCGGGTAGAGCTGGTAGTACTGGCCAGGGACTCACTGTTGTTGTTGGCCGCGGAGGGGGTCATGACGCGCAGGTTGGGCGCCGAGCTGGAGCCCGAGATGACGGCCGTGCTGAAGAGGCCGGCCGCGCCCGCCAGCTTGCCGCGCGCCAGCCCCAGCATCTTGAGGTAGCTCATCTGGCCGGCGATGCTGTGCCGCTGGCGCCGCCCTGCGCCGCGCACGCTACAGCCGGCCGCGGGGCGGAGCCGCCCGGCCCCGCCCCGCGCCCCGCACGTATCGCCACGAGCGTGTATCGGGGGGTTAGGGGTGGCGGACGATACGTTAGTGTATACGTACATACGAGGGTGACGATATATACATAAAATAAATAAACGTAAATAAACTACACGGATCGTATAGAAATAAATATATAGGTGCTCGGAAGCGTGCCGGTGGTCGTAGCGGTACGTGAGAGATCTGTAGCCCGACGTGTGTTATGTGACGACAGATTGACGGGCAAACGAGAGCTTCGCTTCGCGTCACTACCCCCGCGTTCACGGGGACGTGAACGGTGGACTAATATCGCGAGGGGTCCCAGGTTTGCGGCATTTAATATTTATTTTATTTTATATTAAAATAAATGTTATTGTCATGCGGTCAGTCAACGATCGTCAAACAAGCACACGCGTTAAGTACGAGGAGCGAGAATGCAACGCAACACACAATATCGCCGGCCAGAGTGAGCTAGCTAGAGTAGATAGCGGATAGTCGCCGCAGCCAAGTCTCTACACACTCCAAATACACAAATCAAATCATAAACAATGACCATGATTATGTAATTACTTAGGTCTACAGTAATATATGGACTTTAAGACCTTGACGGAACAAAACACAAGCAAGAATCCACTCCTCCATAAATCTTACGTCACAACATTTTTTTCAACATACTTAAAGTCCATTTATACAAATTAATAAAGGTATAATGATGAAATGAGTACAAAACATCACAATCTACAAGGACATGCATGCCTTCACCGAAATACTAGACAGTAGACAGTTTTATATAATATAGCTTTTAGTATACATATCATTTAATGGGATTAGTTTAAATAATTCATTTAGAGTAAATTACTTATAAGATAGAAGTTATTTCCGATACCCCAAATATTAAAAATATTAAGTGTTGCCACCTTCTATTAGAATATTTGAAGTCACAGTAAATACCTTCTTTACGGAGACATATTGACAATTTAACATAATCTGTATCCCAGTTTGAGTTTCAGGATCTGATTTTAGAGGTCCAAATTAAGAAATTCGTCTTGTTGCCTTTAGTAGTGTTTCCAACATAGGCTGATACAAATTCACAAAATGACTATGAAGTAACACAAAAATATTTATATGTGTCCTGTATTTAAATCACAGATAGGGTACATTTGAACCGTGATTGATTTTAGCACATAATACCACCAAAATTTCCGACTGTTCCGAGTCGTTTAGTCTCTCTAGCTAAAATACAAATATCATTTTAGTCACACCACCCTTTATTGCGTTAAGGCCAGTAGTAACATAAGTTTTCTTAAATATTTAAATTGCTTTAAGAAAAAGACAAATTATTAAAAAAATTACAAAGAACTATTATTATAAAATAGAGATTAGGTACTTTGTACTGTATAATTAAATAAGGAATTTCTTACTACAGGATATGCACTGGAATCTATAAATCACTAAAAAGGGGAAGCAATGTTATTAAACATTATTTTTTTAATAAATCTCGTTAGTACTGGCCTTAACACTTTGGTCAAGTCTTACCATTGTCGTGCGCCTGCTTGTGCTGGTCGTAGCTGCGGGCGCGTGGTTGCGGCTCCTCGCTGTCTTTCGTTACTTTTTCTTCGCTCTGAAGAATTATTAAGAATTTTTTCTCGCTCTTTTTTATAAGCAAAATATAAACTGAGATAACACAATTAAGATAATGTTTTGTTGATAAAATTTATTTTACTATAATATAATATTATAGCAAAATAAATTGACGTTATTTATACAAATAATATAATTTGAGTATCTGTTATTCTGTTTGTCATATTAAAAGAACGGCTTTTTACTAGATGCATAGACACGGTACATGTACACCAAAATAGTAAATTGTAGTTTACACTGTCTGTTCGTTCCGGCTAATCTCTAGAACGGTTAGACCTATTTTGATGGGACTATCATTGACAGATATCAGATGTAATAAGGAGTAACTTGGCTCATTTTTATTCTGATATTTCATTAAACGTTGAGATTATTTTGTACGACGCATTTAGTGAAAACACTACTGCAAACAAAACGACACTGGCGACGCGTCGCCACGCCAGAAATTAATTTTATATGCGCCTATAGTTTCACATCAAAATTGTACGTCCACAACTAATAGCCTGTGCGCGTGTGCGTGTATATGTGTGTGTGTGTGTGTGTGTGTACCTGTGCGATGGGGCGCGTGTCGGTGTGCGTGTGGCTCCGCGCGCGCAGCTCCTCGTTGAGGCGCGCCGCGAGCGTCGACGCCTCGTGCCCGCTCACCGTGTAGTGCAGATTACTGTATAATATTTCACAATTATACATAGCAATATATGAAAATTTGATTTTTTTTACGCAAAATGTACGCAAGCTTAATTTTCATTATATTTCACACAACTTTTAAGGTCGGGCCACAACGACCGCAGCCTCTTTTTTATGTGTTTTGACGCGGACACTTCTGTAGCGAGTGGTCGCCACCACTTAGTAAAAGTGGTATTTAAAAATTTTATGATCTGAATTACGACGATCTTATTCTGACATTTTTGTATGGTTGTTTTAGCAATGGTGCGACGATAACATTCAGAAGGATATATCTGTATTTTTGAATAAATAAATAATATTAAATTCAAAATATGTATTACCAAATAGGTATTGGATCCGACGGTCGAAGATTTGATTTTGAGGATTTAGTTGGCGTAAAAGTGCTATCCAATTCGTCGATGACGTCCTGAAACAAAAAATAAAACGATAATTTATTTTCTTTCTCTTACAAGTTAATTTTACAAATTCATACTAGATGATGGGTCGAATATGAGTCTTATTAATAGATGCATAAGGTATATTTTACACTCACAGGTTGTAAAGTTTCCTGGCTCGCCATTTGATCGTCTTCTGTCTCTTCTTCGATACATTTCACCTCGTCCGGAGAGGATGCCTGAATATAATAAAAAAACTTAGTTTCGGAAATCGCAACACCACCAAATTATGGGTAGAAAAAATCTGGTCATCATAAAATGAAATTCGCTGAAATGCAGATATATACACTTGATAAATATACTTAAATACTCTAAATTGTTTAAAAAAATATAAAAAAAATACCAAAACCATAGATTGTGCCATAGAGAAAGAGACCATAGAATTTTTTGCCCTTTCTTCACTTATAACTTGAATACATGAACAACCTTTCCTTATACTTAAAATACTTGTATAATAAGTAATTATCCAATACCTCATTATTGGCAGTAGAATGGTTCCTGGAATGTGGTCGGAAGCCGGGTCCGGGCGGCAGGTTCTTTTGCACGCAGCAGTTCACACCGGGACTGAAGTGAAGCTCCACGTGGAATCTGTACCAAGTAAAAATAAATATAAAGACTACGATGTATCGGTCAATTAAGGAAAGCTGGCATGTTCACAGTACTCACACTTATGCAATTTCACTTACAGTATGTTCAAAAATAAATGCGACTCTAGTTTCATTTTAGACTTGAATTGTAAAATGGGTGCGTTGTAGATAAATATATGCAAATATAATTATGAAAGCTCTTATAATTTACCTGTAAAATTATAATTTAAAAGTAAATCAATTGATGAAGTTAATTATTTATTCTAATAATAATCAATTGGATAAAAGTATTAATAATCATTCAATTATCAAATAATAATTAAATTTCAGGTCAATAAAACAATACAAATAACACGTGCGCTCACTCCCAACACACGGATGGTTGTTTTGATAATGATTTAAATAACGGACGTCTTCTGCAGTTGCGGAGCAGTCTTGTCCTGACTTTGGTCGAGTAAAGATATCTAAGAAATATTATATTTGTAGTAAGTACGTAATACCTACCAATACGCGCTAACAAATATGTGTTACATGTTTATTGTATAATTTTCACATTATTGGTTTTAAACTCAAACTCAAACATTTATACAATTAGACTTCTTCTAGAAGCACTTTTGAATCGTCATAACAGTTTAACAGTTTTAACATTTACCACCAATTCAGAAAGCAGTATCTATAGAGAAGAAGAAGAATCTATTTAATCATAATCGTAATCTTCTACTTCACTGAAACTTTCATCGCTCGAAGAATAAATGAGTCAGTGTAATTATCTACTTTTGGTTCTAATTGAATATATTTTTCCTCATGTTCTCGCGTCTTTCTCCAAACGTCACTAAACATATCCAGACTAATAGCATTTGCTTCCTTTCTGAATAATTCTTCCACAGTTTTCAAGTTAAAGTTCACATTTTGTGATGCTACTTTCCCTTTAATTATGCCCCATAGTAACTCTATTGGGTTGAGTTCTGGATGGTATGGTGGAAGGCGCAATACACTATGTCCATGATCTTTGAGGATTGCATCAAGTAAAAATTGTGTATAGTTTGGCTTATTTTTTTTAATAATGTGATAACTCTGATTATTAATTAGTAATTTGATTTTTGAAAAAAAAAAATGCCGATTTTAGTCAAAATTTATATTTTTATAACAAGATCCTTATCATCCAAATTTCCACCTTGGTGAGAAAAATTGACATTTCTAATGAAAATAAACAAAAAATTAAATGATTTTATTAAATACTGTAAAATAGTCTATAATTCTTCCATTTACTGTATCACAAAATTCTTCATAGATTTTTAGATATTCGTACTACACCAATTACATCACCCTGTATTTATAAACAATTGCAAAATATGACACATACATAGGCCGGGAGATACTGACACAAAATTTCGGGTCATTTGTAACAGGATGGCGGTTCTACAGAGGTCTTATTACGCAATGACTAAAAGAAAAATGATGGTCAGAACGCTGGTACCGGCGGACTAGTCGCGTGGGCGTTAGTCGAACTCGTCGGATAAATAGCGAAAGTCAAACGATTTGTAACACAAAAATTTTAGAATTTACCGATAGCCCATAAAAAAGATGTAGGCGGTAGTGCGGTTTGGAATCGGAATCGGAATTGGAATTTGGAAGCGGTTTGGAATCGTCCGAAAAGTATGGCATGGCGATTTTAGTAAATGGCTGCACGACGATGGTTACCTGTGCAAAAGTTAGCCCGGTACAAATGGTTGAATTGTTTTTTTTAAATCAACGCATTCACGTCGGTATGGCGGACTGTAAGTCACATCGTAAAAGTATGGCATGACACTACCGCCTACATCTTTTTTAAGGGCTATCGGTAAATTCTAAAATTTTTGTGTTACAAATCGTTGGACTTTCGCTATTTATCCAACGAGTGTGACTAACGCCCACGCGACTAGTCCGCCGGTACCAGCGTTCTGACCATCATTTTTCTTTTTGTCATTGCGTACTAAGACCCCTCTAGACCGCCATCCTGTTACAAATGACCCGAAATTTTGTGTCAGTATCTCCCGGCCTAACATGTGCAATGTGTAAATGTGTTGACGTTCCAGCTCTTCTTAATGGGCCTATAGAAATAACCGAAACCGTAAAAACTGTACGAGGAAAAATAACTAAAAAGACGGAATGTAGAAAATATAACTGTGTGTCTGTAACTATAGTGTAAGGTTGATTTGGACAAACATTAAAATTGGAAAAATCAATATTATTCAAAGACATGACTTGTTGTGTGAAATAGGACTATGCAACGCACTAGAGAGCTATTTTGACGATTTTTTCACAATTCAATCTTACAATATTGCATCACAAATATTTTACAATATTTGAGATTATAGTAAGTTATGGCTTTGGATATTTTGTCTATAATATAGACTCTATATCCAGCATAGTTAAAATCACAGAACAGTAAAAACATATAGAAGTGCTATAATGTCATAATTAGTATGAAAACCAGTGTCGCCAAACCCACACATCTAAACCGATAGTTATAATCTATGCCTTTGATTGGACAGCTTAATTTGAGTAAAAACTGACTTAGGTTATAAATTCAGCATTTCAATATGTACCCTAACGCACCATGTTACGGTTTATTTTAGTATAACATCCCTAGGTATATTAGCTGTTTTGTTTCTCATTGCACAGAAATTCCAAATCCGAAAACATCCAGCTACTCCACAACAGAGGGCGTTAGTTTTCGATAGATATAACTTTGAACCTCAACACATAGAGATAAGGTTGAAATTTGTGTCACTCAACATTAATGACATTAACTTGATATTTATCTGATGCTATGCCCTGAGGGATGTCAGCCTTGTTATCGATAATTCACAAATAAATATTTTTTGTGTATTTTTTTTTCTTTCTATTATATGAGTATAGTATAATGTGTCACATTTTGGAGTATGTTTATTACTACTAAGTACGTCTTTTTATATTATTATTATTAAATAAAAAACGGAATAGAATAGTATTAATCTATATTTACAAAATACAAACAGAAAATATGCATTATTTTAAATCTTGGAACTGCCGTAGGTTTGCTGTATCGGTGGCCTTTGTTAGACCGCTTAGTGCTGTTCGGCATCCAGTTAACTCACGTTGCATTTATCCATTTCTCTTTTAAATTAGCCTCTTTGGGAAATCTATAAATAAATTGGACAAATGAAAGCTAAGGAAAAATAAAATAAAATTTAATATTTATAATGTTTGTCTTTTCTAAAGTATCGATACTGTCGATATGCGCCACAAGCATCACTAAAGCGACATTCGTTTGTTTATTGCAATAATATTCCAGAAAGTCTTGTTTGCTGTTCAATCTATAATAGTACTAATTTCTTACGGATTAAGGTTCATTTTGACTAGATATTTGTATACAATTTTGACAAATTACAAGCGAAGTTATAACATAAAATATTATATGTAAAATAAATAAAAATAAGACTTACCGATGGTATGAAATGCCTCCATTGCTGATATTATTTCGTCTGCTATCATTTTTGCACTCTAATACCGAACAACACGTCCTAATTAATGAATAAATATGGAAAAAAGGTTTGACAGCTGACAACCGACTCGAATATTTTTCTGCGCACAACTGAGAGCAAGTTAGGTGATCTAAACTTATTATTGACACGTGGGCCATGCCCACATCACACTTCTATTACTTTACTGTTCTGTGGTTAAAATGTTGTTTAATTTATACCGGGGATAATTATTATTTTTGCTATCTTACACCTTCGAGTTAATTCTATTAAATGAAAACTAGTATTTTAAATATCATTATACCCGTATTAATATAGTTAGTTTATTATTATTCAATAAAACTTTGGTTTGGTTACCTCTCCTCTGAACAGGGATCCTTAGTGGGATCCTCGTACAGCATCACAACGATTTGTGACATGTAGTTTAACTCTGACACCATAGACACGTATTCCATAGCGCGGCGCCATTGCTCATCTTTCACTACCTGTGAAGTTTTTAGATACATAGAATAAGGTCTTTTTTAATTTTTATTATTATTTAATTATCAGTAAGACCGACAGTAGCCGCCTCACTACAGTAGTTAGATCAAAATGGTGCACCTCATTTCCAAATTAACCCTACAGTAGTCGCGTGGTCTACACGTGTAATCCAGTGATACAAAATTGCAAATTTCAAAAAATCTAATAGCTCCAGTTATTTCATCCTTCGTGTACTCTTAGTTGAATAATTGCCGCATGCACTCAATGCAACACGGAAGGTCGGGTGCGCGTGGTTGTGCAACAGGAGCTCCGCAAAATTCGCGGTCTACGTAACAAGGCGAACGTGCCTTTTTTTTTTAACGTTGGGAAATGCCTTTACGCATCCCCCTCGGCAGTTTTACTGTCCAAGGGGGTATGTGGGACTCGCTGCGAAGCCATACCCACTAAAACCCAACGGTGGCCGTCTATCACCCTGAACGACGGGGGTTAACAGCCAGGCCTTATACCCCCGCCGTCTGTGTGGCGACTGCCGCGTCTTGGCGACCCTCCGGAACGTGCCTGCCTGCCGTGCCGTGAGGAAATTCTTTGATGATGATGACGATGAATGTTCAGTTCACAGTACTCACATCGAGCAGGCCGCCGAACCGCAGCACGGTGAGCAGCGAGTGCACGTGCGACTCGCTGGTGAAGTACAGCCGCGTGCGCACGTGCCGCCCCGGGCTCGACACGCCGTGGCTGTACCTTTATGTGATGAGTTTATTAGTTCATTGGTTTTAATGGTTTAGTGCTTTAAGGTTGGAAGTATATTGATTTATTAACTTACTAAATTTATTAGTTAATAGGTTTGAACCCTTTAGTGTTTTAGGGTGCTTTCCACCAATAATTTGCGAGGATGTGTAAATAACCAATAGTATCGCTTTAAACGTTTCAAACTTCAAACTAAATGAAGCGACATGATAGTAAAAACACCCTAAATGTTGGTACTTCATTGATTAAACGCTTCAATACTTTAAGTTTCGCAGATTTGAATGAATGAAAAGTGGTTCCAATTCGAAGGACCGATGTTATAATTTGAACGCAATAATAATAAGTTCTTTAGCCCGTTAATTTGAGTGAATTAAAAGTGGTTTTGCAGCTCGAAGGACCAATGTTATGTTTGTGATGTGATAATATATGAAATATGTTTGAATAAAGGTAAAAATGTTTTATTTAATAACTGAAATGGGAAATTAAGACACGAGCATTTAGCAAAACAAACGTGACTATTTTGTATGATATAATATTACATTTAATAGGTTATTATTGGGAAGAAAAAATAAAATATACCTAGGATTCAATCTGTTAACATTCTCTTCTCCAGACTCTTCAATATTCCTCTGCAGATCGGCTCTAATTTTCTTCAACAAAGGTGTGCATATACCCTGGCTTATTGTCAACTTCTCTTGCATTGTTAACCCATATTCCTGAATGAAATGACATTACGCAGAACGACCATCAAAAAATCTTTGTAATATATAGCGTATACAGCGTACTAGCAATCACATATTAAAAGGTCTTAAAAATGTCTGACCGGCATTGTATAAATCACTCATCGAAAATAACACCTTATTTTGTGGCAGAAATGTTCAAAGTCTATTGTATTACAAAACTCTGCCTATAAGACGCGGAAGCAGAGTTTAGCTTCGGACAACTTTTTAGCGTGATTGCGTCTAGTTAATTGTACGTCAATTGCATAAAAATGCAAAAAGTGATAAGTATTATCAACTAACCTGTGGTATAACGATATCAGCCAAGTACTTGGCGTACATGTATAACTCCTCAGCAAGATCGAATTGTAACGTGTGCTGGTTGTGTTGCAGGTCGTACTTGATGCAATCGTATATATCAGGAATCTTGGATATGTCAAAAGATTTATTTTTAGTACAGAAATCCTTCTCTATTTTGCCCCAGCGCCGTCCCATTAACTCCCACGTTTCTCCGTGGTAGAGTACCGTATCTGTAAAATAATATGATGTGAAAGTATGTAGGAAAATATGAATATTTGATACTTATACAGCTGATCGAAGTCTCTCTTGAATGATCTGAATGATCTTTTACGCGGATACCACCACCTCTTGTATGCGGGAGAATGTAGCCGCAGCAGTAAGAGTAATAGAATATTTATATTATAAGGCCGCTGTTTGCCGAGGCCTGTGTGCGGACGCGGGAGGCCAGCCCCGACACACTCGGCCCTTCGTTTGCTAAATCGTCTGCTGGCCTCTGTTGCCACAATTGATGTTTGCTAGCAGTGAAAATAGTAACTGTCGTAGTCCTATGTACTTGAATGCATGTAGCCACACATAGTATGAATTTACGTTTTGTTTTTTTATGTACCTATTGTTATTACATTCAATTTATGTTTTGGTTTAATTACTGTCAGTACAATGAACAGTTATGTTCAAATAAATAAATAAATATACCCTTGGTCTTGGGGTCGTCCCGCTTGGTGAGCACGATGCGCACGAGCTGCTGTATGAGCGCGTGCACGTGCGCGCAGCACCGCACGGGGTTCTGTGTGTACGCACCCTTGGTCTTGGGGTCGTCCCGCTTGGTGAGCACGATGCGCACGAGCTGCTGTATGAGCGCGTGCACGTGCGCGCAGCACCGCACGGGGTTCTGTGTGTACGCACCCTTGGTCTTGGGGTCGTCCCGCTTGGTGAGCACGATGCGCACGAGCTGCTGTATGAGCGCGTGCACGTGCGCGCAGCACCGCACGGGGTTCTGTGTGTACGCACCCTTGGTCTTGGGGTCGTCCCGCTTGGTGAGCACGATGCGCACGAGCTGCTGTATGAGCGCGTGCACGTGCGCGCAGCACCGCACGGGGTTCTGTGTGTACGCACCCTTGGTCTTGGGGTCGTCCCGCTTGGTGAGCACGATGCGCACGAGCTGCTGTATGAGCGCGTGCACGTGCGCGCAGCACCGCACGGGGTTCTGTGTGTACGCACCCTTGGTCTTGGGGTCGTCCCGCTTGGTGAGCACGATGCGCACGAGCTGCTGTATGAGCGCGTGCACGTGCGCGCAGCACCGCACGGGGTTCTGTGTGTACGCACCCTTGGTCTTGGGGTCGTCCCGCTTGGTGAGCACGATGCGCACGAGCTGCTGTATGAGCGCGTGCACGTGCGCGCAGCACCGCACGGGGTTCTGTGTGTACGCACCCTTGGTCTTGGGGTCGTCCCGCTTGGTGAGCACGATGCGCACGAGCTGCTGTATGAGCGCGTGCACGTGCGCGCAGCACCGCACGGGGTTCTGTGTGTACGCACCCTTGGTCTTGGGGTCGTCCCGCTTGGTGAGCACGATGCGCACGAGCTGCTGTATGAGCGCGTGCACGTGCGCGCAGCACCGCACGGGGTTCTGTGTGTACGCACCCTTGGTCTTGGGGTCGTCCCGCTTGGTGAGCACGATGCGCACGAGCTGCTGTATGAGCGCGTGCACGTGCGCGCAGCACCGCACGGGGTTCTGTGTGTACGCACCCTTGGTCTTGGGGTCGTCCCGCTTGGTGAGCACGATGCGCACGAGCTGCTGTATGAGCGCGTGCACGTGCGCGCAGCACCGCACGGGGTTCTGTGTGTACGCACCCTTGGTCTTGGGGTCGTCCCGCTTGGTGAGCACGATGCGCACGAGCTGCTGTATGAGCGCGTGCACGTGCGCGCAGCACCGCACGGGGTTCTGTGTGTACGCACCCTTGGTCTTGGGGTCGTCCCGCTTGGTGAGCACGATGCGCACGAGCTGCTGTATGAGCGCGTGCACGTGCGCGCAGCACCGCACGGGGTTCTGTGTGTACGCACCCTTGGTCTTGGGGTCGTCCCGCTTGGTGAGCACGATGCGCACGAGCTGCTGTATGAGCGCGTGCACGTGCGCGCAGCACCGCACGGGGTTCTGTGTGTACGCACCCTTGGTCTTGGGGTCGTCCCGCTTGGTGAGCACGATGCGCACGAGCTGCTGTATGAGCGCGTGCACGTGCGCGCAGCACCGCACGGGGTTCTGTGTGTACGCACCCTTGGTCTTGGGGTCGTCCCGCTTGGTGAGCACGATGCGCACGAGCTGCTGTATGAGCGCGTGCACGTGCGCGCAGCACCGCACGGGGTTCTGTGTGTACGCACCCTTGGTCTTGGGGTCGTCCCGCTTGGTGAGCACGATGCGCACGAGCTGCTGTATGAGCGCGTGCACGTGCGCGCAGCACCGCACGGGGTTCTGTGTGTACGCACCCTTGGTCTTGGGGTCGTCCCGCTTGGTGAGCACGATGCGCACGAGCTGCTGTATGAGCGCGTGCACGTGCGCGCAGCACCGCACGGGGTTCTGTGTGTACGCACCCTTGGTCTTGGGGTCGTCCCGCTTGGTGAGCACGATGCGCACGAGCTGCTGTATGAGCGCGTGCACGTGCGCGCAGCACCGCACGGGGTTCTGTGTGTACGCACCCTTGGTCTTGGGGTCGTCCCGCTTGGTGAGCACGATGCGCACGAGCTGCTGTATGAGCGCGTGCACGTGCGCGCAGCACCGCACGGGGTTCTTCACGAAGTCCATGGCCGCGTTGATGCTGAGCGACGCGCACGGGTTGATGCGCGCGCGGTCCTCCGCCGTGAACTCGCGGTCCGCTTGCATCGCTTCGTGTAAACGCGCTTTGGCCCTGCAAAGTCATTATTCATGGGACTTTAGCGAGGTTTGTCACTTCCGGCACAAATGGACATTACTTATTGCGGTTTAAACCGTTTCCTTACAAACGCATCCATTGAGCATAGTAAAGAAATAGACATAATTAAAATTTCATGCAAAACAAGGGGAAAAGCCAATAGAGACAATAAATTGGTACCATAATATTATTATTGACCAAAAAACATTATTTATTAATTTAAACATAAATGTCCTTACATATTTTGTACTTTAGAAGAATCACAGTCGTTATCCAATAACCCATTCGTGTTGGCGGATTTGACCATTTGTACCAAAATGGGGGTAAGTTCTCCCTCCAACGCTAGCAGACCCTTGGCAAAAGCAGCAGCCGTCATCTGCACTCGACCTTCATCTGATGCGTATATTTTGAGATCGTGACGGAATGTTGAGTGTAGGCGGAGTAGCCCCAAACCTTGAGTACCCGCTTCGCCTGGATATTACATAAAAAAGGAATTATAAACTTACAGGAAAAAATATATATTTAAAATATTTCTAAACAAATATTGTGAAAACAATCTCTGTGATACAATCACAGAACAGTAAAAACATATAGAAGTGCTTTAATGTCATAATTAGTATGAAAACCAGTGTCGCCAAACCCACACATTTAAACCGATAGTTATACAGTACACTACAAGTAAACTATGTCTTTGATTGGACAGCTTAATTTGAGTAGAAACTGACTTAGGTTATAAATTCAGCATTTAAATATGTACCCTAACGCACCATGTTACGGTTTATTTTAGTATAACATCCCTAGGTATATTAGCTGTTTTGTTTCTCATTGCTCAGAAATTCCAAATTCGAAAACATTCAGCTACTCCACAACAGAGGGCGTTAGTTTTCGATAGATATAACTTTGAAACTCAATACATAGAGATAAGGTTGAAATTTGTGTCACTCAACATTAATGACATTAACTTGATATTTATCTGATGCTATGATCTAAGGGATGTCAGCCTTGTTATCGATAATTCACAAATAAATATTTTTTTGTGCATTTTTTTTTCTTTCTATTATATGAGTATAGTATAATGCGTCACATTTTGGAGTATGTTTATTACTACTAAGTAGGTCTTTTTATATTATTATTATTATTAAATAAAAAACGGAATAGAATAGTATTAATCTATATTTACAAAATACAAACAGAAAATATGCATTATTTTAAATCTTGGAACTGCCGTAGGTTTGCTGTATCGGTGGCCTTTGTTAGACCGCTTAGTGCTGTTCGGCATCCAGTTAACTCACGTTGCATTTATCCATTTCTCTTTTAAATAAGCCTCTTTGGGAAATCTATAAATAAATTGGACAAATGAAAGCTAAGGAAAAATAAAATAAAATTTAATATTTATAATGTTTGTCTTTTCTAAAGTATCGATACTATCGATATGCGCCACAATCATCACTAAACCGACATTCGTTTGTTTATTGCAATAATATTCCAGAAAGTCTTGTTTTCTGTTCAATCTATAAAAGTACTAATTTCTTATAACTTAAGGTTCATTTTGACTAGATATTTGTATACAATTTTGACAAATTACGACAAGCGAAGTTATAACATAAAATATAATTAAAATAAATAAAAATAAGACTTACCGATGGTATGAAATGCCTCCATTGCTGATATTATTTCGTCTGCTATCATTTTTGCACTCTAATACCGAACAACACGTCCTAATTAATGAATAAATATGGAAAAAAGGTTTGACAGCTGACAACCGACTCGAATATTTTTCTGCGCACAACTGAGAGCAAGTTAGGTGATCTTACCTTACCAGTGACACGTGGGCCACGCCCACATCACACTTCTATATGTTTTTACTGTTCTGTGGATACAATAGATTTAAATTTCAAGAAGAAAAAATAATCACCTTTAGGAAACGCTTACAAGCAAAAATAGCCACATTGAATAACCTCCTTAAAAGAAGATCCACTGAGAATTTTTCAATACTAAGACACATCGACTCACCATGCCGACCCTGGCCGCCAGGGTACATACACCGGAACATCCTGCCCAGCTCTTCAGCCTGTATTCTCCCTGCAGGTGTCAGTTCTCCGCCCCACTTCAATATCAGCACCAAGGAAGGTTCACCGGCACACCCTACTATACAATATATATTATCAATTAAATACGCTAAAAAAACCATAAAATAATATACAATACATTTATAAGAGAAAGACTGGTAAGATAATCGATTTTGAAGCCTAGTGCATGTCTATCATTAAAAATCTGGTAGATAAGCTCGCTCGTGCAAAGAAATTGTATTTGTCAAAGTGAAATTGTCATAATTGTTGTAATAAGCATTGAAGACAAAATATTTAATTAAATATCTAAAAAAAATTGTCCTTGTTGAGTTTCTATACTAGCTGTGCTTGACGATAGAATAAGGCGATTCTTGGCTTCTATATAGGCTTCTTAATCCCTAATAGGTAATAAAAGCAAATACCCAGATAGCTTTTATGTCATTTTTAAGATGATTATGAAACATCCTAGAACTATTTTCTTTGAAAATAACACTTGATTACCTAAAACTAAAATCACCTAGGAATTAAACAGCCAAACATGCAATCCTGCGTTTTCTATATGTATACAGCGGTTTAAGAAAAGACATGCTTATTAGTTTCACTTATAAACAAACAAATTTGTTTATGAGAAATGGAAAAACTGTATTGAAGTCAAGTTAGCCAAATCTTAAGATCTATGATATCTCCCGATATCGGATCGCTCTAAGTCTGATTTTGATTGACTACAATTTTTAACAACAATAGTGTTAATCGTAATGCAGAATGAAATATCTATTTAGAATATTTACACCAATCCTGTAACAGTATTCACATCAATTAACATCAAACATGCCTTTAATTCTCTCAATTAAAAAAAAAAAACAAATTTAATTTTTATTCATTATTTTGACGTGTAAATATCGTAACTAAAAAATATAGAGGATGGACTGAGCGTAAGTTAGTAATTATAGAGCAAATTGAGCAAAAAAATGAACGAGATCCACTCTATTTTGAAGTTGGCTGAAATTCAAGAAAGTTGGTTAAATTACTTATTAACATATTTTAATCCAATTTTGGGTAACTTTCGACATCGCGAGTTGCGAAATCCTGCAAAAAAGCAAATATTTCCAAATTTCTCTATGGTCTATAACTCCCCAAATCTATGACTCGATAGTCTATAATGTATGCTCTACGCCACAGAACAGTAAAGTAGATAGAAGTGTGATGTGGGCGTGGCCCACGTGTCACTGGTAAGGTAACCTAACTTGCTCTCAGTTGTGCGCAGAAAAATATTCGAGTCGGTTGTCAGCTGTCAAACCTTTTTTCCATATTTATTCATTAATTAGGACGTGTTGTTCGGTATTAGAGTGCAAAAATGATAGCAGACAAAATAATATCAGCAATGGAGGCATTTCATACCATCGGTAAGTCTTATTTTTATTTATTTTAATTATATTTTATGTTATAACTTCGCTTGTCGTAATTTGTCAAAATTGTATACAAATATCTAGTCAAAATGAACCTTAATCCGTAAGAAATTAGTACTATTATAGATTGAACAGCAAACAAGACTTTCTGGAATATTATTGCAATAAACAAACGAATGTCGCTTTAGTGATGCTTGTGGCGCATATCGACAGTATCGATACTTTAGAAAAGACAAACATTATAAATATTAAATTTTATTTTATTTTTCCTTAGCTTTCATTTGTCCAATTTATTTATAGATTTCCCAAAGAGGCTAATTTAAAAGAGAAATGGATAAATGCAACGTGAGTTAACTGGATGCCGAACAGCACTAAGCGGTCTAACAAAGGCCACCGATACAGCAAACCTACGGCAGTTCCAAGATTTAAAATAATGCATATTTTCTGTTTGTATTTTGTAAATATAGATTAATACTATTCTATTCCGTTTTTTATTTAATAATAATAATAATATAAAAAGACCTACTTAGTAGTAATAAACATACTCCAAAATGTGACACATTATACTATACTCATATAAAAGAAAGAAAAAAAAATACACAAAAAATATTTATTTGTGAATTATCGATAACAAGGCTGACATCCCTCAGAGCATAGCATCAGATAAATATCAAGTTAATGTCATTAATGTTGAGTGACACAAATTTCAACCTTATCTCTATGTGTTGCGTTTCAAATTTATATCTATCGAAAACTAACGCCCTCTGTTGTGGAGTAGCTGAATGTTTTCGAATTTGGAATTTCTGTGCAATGAGAAACAAAACAGCTAATATACCTAGGGATGTTATACTAAAATAAACCGTAACATGGTGCGTTAGGGTACATATTGAAATGCTGAATTTATAACCTAAGTCAGTTTTTACTCAAATTAAGCTGTCCAATCAAAGGCATAGTTTACTTGTAGTGTACTGTATAACTATCGGTTTAAATGTGTGGGTTTGGCGACACAGGTTTTCATACTAATTATGACATTATCGCACTTCTATATGTTTTTACTGTTCTGTGCTCTACGCCCAGTCCATTCCCCTTAAGGATGCTTTTCCACCAGAGATGTGCGAGGATGCGTAGCGAGGGATGTGTTTGTAAAGAACCAATCATGTGACTTCATTTAACGTTTGAAGCGATACTATTGGTTCTTAAACACATCCTTCTCTATGTATCCTCGCGCATCTCTGGTGGAAAAGCACCCTAACACTAGCAGTGCATGCGGACCGTCAGCGGATGCAGGTGTTGCGGGTGTGGCGGGTGTAGCGGGGGCTGCGGGGGTGGCGGGGGCGTTACCGTCGTCCGACGACGAGCCCCGCGGCCGCCCGCGCGGCTGGTACTTCATCTGCACCTTGCGGTTGATGCCCGAGAAGTGCCCGTACCTGGGTACAATACGTTTTGTTAATCTGTGGAGTGCTGGAAACTTTTAGCCACATAATAATTTTTTAATTTAATTTTTTTTCTTTCACTTTCACACCAATCCGGGGCGGATGCCTGACCAACTCTACCCGTGATCCCGCCAGAGCAATCGAATTTATTCTATTCTTTCAGTTTTATGTGTCTAAGGGACACACCGCGCAACATGTGCTAGATTTTTTGAAATTATGTTGTTTTCAAAAAAATCTTTATAGAAAACAAAAGCCTAAATCATGAAAATGATTCTGGTTGTGACGAGAATTATAACTTATCATTACAATTATAAATTTTCATTAAACTTCTAGAGAATTGTAAATATTGCGCTATTTTATAGATTTGACGAAATAATTAACGAAATTGAAGTACCACTCACATCTCTAGTACGCTTTTCAGTTGTTCCAGTTTTCCTTGTTTTTCTTCGATTTCTGGATCAGCGTGTCTTGTATGTATGTCCGCTAAAAGCGCGCGAGCGATGTCAAGAATTTCCTGCAGTTGCTTGGGCTTTTTTAATTTTACATGTCCTCGCTTGAAACCATCGTATTTCTCAAATATCTCAAAAAACCTAAAAACATTTGCACAGATTACGTAAATTTTCTGATATTGATTACTACTTAAATTTGATTTAATGTACATTGGAAATTTTATTACATAACATAGACGTAGACTTGTACCTAACTTAAGAGTAGGCATTTTATTCTAAAAATAACGTTTAGAGCGACATTTTACCTGTTTTTTAAGGATATAATTATACAGAAAAAACACATACTGAGTATCACTACATAGTATAAAACAAAGTCGCTTTCTCTGTCACTATTTCCCTATGTCCCTTTGTATGCTTAAATCTTTAAAACTACGCAACGGATTTTGATGCGGTTTTTTTTAATAGATAGAGTGATTTAATCACTACATAGTATAAAACAAAGTCGCTTTCTCTGTCCCTATTTCCCTATGTCCCTTTGTATGCTTAAATCTTTAAAACTACGCAACGGATTTTGATGCGGTTTTTTTTAAATAGATAGAGTGATTTAAGAGGAAGGTTTTAGTATATAATTTATTAGGTTTTAGACCAAGCGGGCGAAGCCGCGGGCGGTAAGCTAGTTTCCAAATAAATTACGAAATTTGTAATAACTCACCTGGGGTGTCGAACTTCAACTTTCATTTTCTGCTTAGGTGTTCTATCTCCATGTCTGATCACGGCGACAACACAACGCAATTCCATCATTTTCCCAAACGTAGTGGGCACTATGGGCGGATCATCTAATTGGAACGGGACTGACCAGGGTATGTGCAACGTTGGCGCCAATTCCCGTAAGATCATATTACCAAGAATTTTAGCGCAGTCATCGTAATATTTATTTGAATTTTTCACAAAAGAAAATCCGTTCACGTCACACACAAAAGACTTTCCGTTAGCTCTGAAAGGAAAATTATATCAATTCCCATTTTATTCTTCCTTCAGTCGGTTACTTGTGTCTTTATGAACATTTTGCGTGTACATTAGCTTTACAATGTTGCGCTGTAACCTTGGCACGCACGATATTTTATAAACAGACTAGAATACACAATGGATTAAACACCTTTCTTTGACATGAAAATTGTTTTACATTTGAGACAAATATAGACACGGGAATATTTATAAAAAAAATTAAAGCTGGCAAAAAAATTATATTGCACAAATAAGAATCCCTTGTTTACCTTAGTAAATCGAAACCACAAACGGTTTGTTTGAAGGCCAGACAGACTTTCCTCGATATAAGTTTTTCCTGGTTGGACAATATGACTGGATAGCGAATTTCTTTGCCCTCTGAGTCCCTCTCAACTTTACCGTCGAGAGCTGGGCTCTTACGCGCTTCTGCGTGGGCGTAGTCTGGCCCTACTGTATACACTTTTACGTCTGTTCCTAAAATACCAAATTTTGAATTACTAACGAATATCAAAAAATCTGAAAATAAACATGAAAAATCAATTGTAATAAATTACAGTTTACACAAGTCAAATAAATAAACGAAGCTTTAGGGAAACCAAGAAATAAACTCTGATTGAGTCGATCATGCAGAATTTGTAAATTTATTTTCATTGCACTTTTTCTTTCATAGATGACTTACCATCAGTAGGCATAAAATCTTCATAAATAAATGATCCAGTTTTACGGACTCGCGATTCTGGCGAATATATGCTGCTACGACTACCGATCTGAAAAACATCATTGGCATCACCCCCTTAAGATACTCAAAAAAAGAGCACACGATATTCTTAACAAATAGTAAAAAGCTTCATAAAAATATATTCCACAGTTCTTTATCTGCCACTAAAGTTTTCTTTAGAAGCGTAACTTTTCTTTAAACGATTTAACAAAATACCTTTCTAAACAAACGCTGGCTACCTCCGCCCGCGGAAGTCGGGTAGTAAATGTAAATATTGTGGTCCTCAGCCGACACCGGCTTTTCCACGAACGGCTTGTTGAATACAACACCGTTTACTTCCACATGATCCTCCGATTCCACTAACTCGTGGTCTACCGAAAGATAAACATAACACAATTATTTTTTAAAGAAAAATTAACTGAATACTACGTAAATCAAATCCAATCTAAAAATGTTTACAATTCATCAATTCATTCATTCAATAACATTAGCATTAATACCATACATTACTCTTTTCTTTTATCTTCTAGAATAGAAGAAAGCTCGACATATTATTTTAAAGCAAATGTGAAGACGTGTTACCTTACACACCATCCAAGTCTCTGTAAAAATTAAACCGAAATGGTATTTTGGATCGGAAATATGGAGGGATAATTGAAAGGATAAAGGGTAGGGCTTTGGAAACTTTTTAAGTATTGGTAATGAAATATCGTTTACTAACGTTTTGGATCTGGTGAATCTCTATCAAGAACAGCATACCGAGGAATTTCTATTCCTTCATTTTCTAAAATGGCGTATACTCTTCTACGATCCTGAGAAATAGGTAATATACATTTATGTTTTGTTTTTTATATTTATTATTATGAATAAAATTATTTGAATTGAAATGCTTTCAAAACTCACTTGTATATCATATTGCATATGAAGATTGTTTATAACGTATGGTTTACGAAGTTTTTCGTACTGTATTGCTTTATCAAGCGGAAATCCTTTTGAATGAAAGGAGATCAGACAGTCACATATAGGCCACTCTTCGACAGGTTTCTGTAAAGTAAGAAGTTTTAGCCGACTTTACGAGATTACTTTTTATTAAACATTTCTATAATGGTTAATATAAAACCTGTATAAGTTATTAGTACATATATGATATAACATTCACAGAAATTCAAAATGAAAGATGATTATTGTTAGTGCGAAATAAGTAAAAAGCAGTGAAACAAAATACTATTATGTCCTTTAAACTATAATCTAAGAAAAACTAGAGCTGCACTCAAAGAAGCAATTTTAGTATATTTTGTTCCACATATTGTTAGATATTCACAGAACCTTGAGTATAACCTCCTCAGGAAAAACGAGCATTTTAATATACTCGAATTCATCGAGGCGTGTGAGGATCTCCTTCATTGGTTTCGATTGCGACTTCTTGGCCATGGCGCAGACGCCAACCACCACTTTCTTACCACCGCCATCTCCGTTGGGGTCTAATGATTCGCACAGATCCAACTCGCCCTGAAACAACATAACAGAAATAACAAAGTTTTCAGTTACTTTGTTTACCTGAGGTTCTTATTCAGGCAAAATTTCTGACCAAATGTATATATTGCAAAATCTATAAATAAAAATGAAATATGTGTTGCTAAAGATCAAACTCGAGAAATCGGCTATTTTTTTAGTTTTTGTCAAGGCTGTGCTTTAACAAAAACGTTATAAAAAGTAAGGTCCTTAACGAGAGAAAAAAATGTAACAATTGCTGCAGTTGTAGAGAAAATCGGGCAGAACAACGTCTGCCGCGGCAGCAAAGTTAAAAAAAGAAAAAATAACTAGGTAATACAGGAATGAGTACCTATGTAATTTAATCGAGACACACGTACAGCAGCGGGTCAAGCCAAGTTCAGCGGGTCAGTTCATACGATTTACATTATATAATCTGAGTAAAATTTAAAATTTTATGTTCTTTGAATTCTTATATATTTTTTTATCATTAATGTCCAAAAGGGCTGTTGATTTATATGATTTTATTGTATTATAAAAAAATCTTCTATACTTAATATTATAAAGAGGAAAGGTTTGTATGTATGTATGTATGTATGGTTTTCACGCATAATACTAGACCGATTTTGATGAAATTTGGCATAGATAATCTTTAGACCCTGAGAAAGAACATAGGCTACCTTTTATTGCGAAATATGTACCACGGGCGAAGCCGGGGCGGACCGCTAGTATATTATAAAAATATTTGAAAGAATTCAGTGCATGAACAGACTATAAAAAGATTTTTTAAATTATATAAAAATAAAATTCGCAAGCAGCATATTGCAAGGTTGTCTAATTTTATAAGAGATGAAAGTTAGAGCAGAAATCAATACATCACAATCGCATTGCGCAGCATCGAGAAGTGGATGCAGTATGCACATATCTTTAGGTGTAGATATGCATTCAACGACCTTGATGCAAAATCAATATGGGTTTTGTATGATAAAGGAGAGGTAATCAAGACTAAATGTGCAATAAAGCTTTATTTTTTTTATTCCATACACAAAACACATTCAGATTAAAAATTGATTTCATAAACGTTATCAATATAGTTAGTTAAGTTCAAAAAAATACATTTTATTATTTTGCTAAAAAATTTTTTCCTTATAGAAACACGTATTTATCAAATCGGTTGTAAATCATAAAAGATTTGATTTCATTTTTAAAAATTAGTCCTCGTGATCAGGTGCATATATCCCTGCTCTCTCTGGGTCTCCTTTGCCATCGGAAAGTTGTATTTCAGCACAATTCTTTATCATACTTTCTAATAAAGTTTTAAAGTCTGTATTATGTTGGCCACCGAATAAGTTTCGTAACTTTTCTAACTTTTCTGGCTTTCTTTGATCGGAAAACAAATTTTCAAATCTTTCGAAACTTGCAAAAGATCGTGTATACTTTTGTTTGGGAGTATTTTTCTTCCAAAGTTTAGATACCTCTTCCAGTTTTGATGGCACGTACGACCGAGCAAAGAAAGCAGTTTCGGGTAATTTATTTTGATCAATTAGTAGTTGAAGACATTCGTTTAACTTATTAAGGGTAAAATAAGCCATGAATGCAATATTATCCTGCCCATCTTCTGACGATTTCTTTGCAACTTCTTCTAACAAAATTTTGTCACCTGAACTGACTGCGAAAATCAATAATGAGCTATAATCGCGCGCATTTATGTAGGCGAGTTTCGTCAATTCTATTTCACCAGCTTTTGACGCAAGTGTACCTAGTCGAGACCATCTTGCTTCAGAAACTTTAGATGGTGCACCCTCTGCTAAGGTAGCTTCTTCGGCGAGGTACTTTGCACTAATAAGATCACCAATAGAAACAGCAATTTCAAAGCGGTGCACAGGGTCTGTAGAAATATTCATAGCCAGCTCTTTGTGGCCTTGTTTTTCCAAAAATTGAGCTAATCTTAAACGATCCTTGAAAGGAACATAGTAATAGAGATGTTCAGCAGTCTCCAGATCTTGCCTCATAACAGCTGTGTAAAACGCGAGTTCGTGTTTGGCAAGATAATAGGACACAATATTAAGGTCTTTATCGTTCATATATAATCTAAATTCATTGGGTGCATATCCGAGTACATATATAGGATGATCAACATTTGAGATGTTAACAATTTCTCCGCCTACATAATAATTAATGTTATTGTATATATTGGTATAAATGAAACAATCTCCAACCCAAGAACCTGAATTTACGTTTTCTTGAATTACATTGATGACCTTAAAAGCATTATTGATACCATCTACAGATATTTCGGCATCATTTTCTCTAGCGCAAGCTACAGCATTTGCATCAAAACGCAACATATAAAATGTTTCATTTTTAGCCAAACATACGAATTCAGCATTTTCAGACCAAAAAACATAACGTGGTTGAATATCAATTCTGCGGATAAGATCCAAATTTTCCCAGTCATAAAACGAAAATGTTGCGTCATTAATCGATTTAACACCAAGCATGAAGCCTCCGAAAATATTTTCAGCACCATATTTTGGCAAGAAACATTTGACTTCCTTAAAACTCTTAAAAATTCTTATTGTCGTTGAGTTTTCCAAAGCAGCATATCCGGAGCTATCAAAGGACCATACAAATTCCTGTGCTATACCAAAAGCTTTGGTTCTTAATGCTGCAGCTGTATATATGATGAACTCCCCGTCGCCACACACAGCGACGAACCGATTGTTTGGACTATAAGCAATTGAGTGTGGATAGACTTCACATGTACCCATGTCTTTCATGGAAACGATGGGTACTATTTGGCCATCTTCCAGGTCAGTACCTCTTGGTAATGGCTTTAAATTTACTTGCTGAATCTCATAATGTTTAGCACGTACAACTTTATGTCCATTGACATCCATTGATATGGCTGGTTTTTCTTTTCCCAGTTGAACCATAATAAAACCTTCATCAAACCCAATAACGATATTATTAGATTTGTTAATTGATGATATGCTCCAAACTCGCTCGAAACTGTAGTTAAGAGTTTGTTCAAGTTTAAAAACACCAACTTGCCATATTTTAACTGTGCCATCCTCCGAGCCTGTTAGGAGAATAGGAAGTTCAGTGTGAAATACTACTGCTGATATGTTTTGTTCGTGACCTTCTAATGTTTGAATACAAACTTTGTTTTGATAATCCCATATTTTCACACGGCGATCATCTGAACCAGTAACCAAGTAGGGTTTGTCTCCACTTTGGTGATAATCAACACAATTTACACCTTTTTCGTGACCTTTTAGAGTGAAGTTTGCAGTGGAATATTGAAGCTGCCAGACTTTCACCGACATGTCAAGACTTGCACTTGCAAACGTATTAGCATCTTTTGGATTAAAAACTATCTGCATAACATAATGAGAATGACCTTTAAAAATTTGTTGGCATGTCCATTTAGAATCCCAGTTCCACAACTTGATCAGCTTATCGTCTCCACAACTTAAGACGTAGGGCTCTGCTGGATGTATAGCAATACATCTGATGTAATCCGAGTGCGCTTTAAAATGATATACTTTTTCTAAAACATTATAATTGTAAACTGATAATTTCATATCATCTGAGCCTGTAATCACCCAATTCTTTCTTGCAACAAACTTCGCTGTTCTCACTGGCAAATCACAAACTGTGAATGTTTTTATTTGTTTTATCGTCTCGTAGTTCCATATATTAACTACTCCGCTATATAGTGAGCAAAGAAGCCAGGGCTCCGTAGGGTGTTGATCCACACATTTAACGCGATCCGAATTTGCCGACAGGGTTTTCTTGATATCAAGTTGTAGTGGCATTGTAGATATCGAATTTGAATATAAGTTGACAAATGAAGAAGCCTAAAGTTTGTAATCACTGTTTTTCCTATTTTTCTGCAGGATACCGAGAAAGCTAGATCCAGACTAACGCGCGGTCCTAGTGCTCAATCGATCGATTCGACGGTCGTAATACGCATGATTCAAACTTAAATAACTAAAGGATATTTATGTTGGAGCTTGCACAATGTTAACTCATACAATATAGGGTGGGGTCCATATTATATACCATATATTATCCCAATTACCTTTACCATATTTCATAATATTGTATTTAAGAAATTGTATGTTTAATTTTAATAAATATAGACACAGAAAGTCTGAAGGTCTGAAGGTTCGACGATAAAAACCATGGTTGCAAGCAAGATGTGGCGTTTGTTACATCAGACAAAAAACTGTTAGTTACGTAGTTTTTTTTTTATATAAATTTCTTAGTTTCAATCTTTTAACATCAAAATATAAATAAGGAAATCTCAATATATGAAAAGAAAATAACAATTTTACAAAAATAACGCTAATTTTCACTTCATTTCTAACCACGGCCACGCGACGATCTCCTTATATTATAATATACTTATAAAGCTTTTTTATATAATACTAGCTGCCCTGCAAACGTTGTTCTACGGTACTCTTGTCACTTAAAGGGTATAAAAAATAGATGATTGCCAATTCTCGGATCTACCAATAGACATACAAAATTTCATGAGAATCGGTCCAGCAGTTTCGGAGGAGTATGGTTACTAACATTGTGACAAGATAATTTAATACATATCGAGATATAAATATAGAGAAGAGATAGAGATGTAATTATAATTTTAGTTTATTTAGTTATTTAGATTTATTTTCAGAATTAATTATTTTGTGACACACATTTTGTAAAAACTCAAACGGAATAAGATTTTTTTCAATTTATGTAGTTCAAGATTACTCTAGAGCAAAAAAAAAATAAACTTTATTCACAACATTAAACACAATCAGGGTCATACACAACAGTCATTGTATCTAAAATACTACTATCGCGCCATTGAAGGCAAATCAAGCAGTAAATTTGTTCAATTATGTTTATTTAGGAAGTAAATAGATATTAAAAATGTTGTTTGTCATCTGCTACTAAATTTACCAACTTTTTTATTAAGTTATAAATTTCTATAGAAATAAATTTATCATTTTTAATGGAATTATTTATATTGATAAAAATCATATCATGGTGTCTACCATGTCCCGATAGAATATATTTTAGTTCTGTATTTCCTAAAACAATTATAGGAATAACCTTTGTTTTCAAAATATCAGACGAAATCAATTTTAAGTGGGATCAAATCCATCACTCTATAGTAAATTTTAATAAACCAAGCTATCAAAATGTTTGAACAAGGTATCTAGCACCTCATTATGTTATGCTTCAAAAAAAATAAAAAAATATGGGGGTCTTCAAGCGAAGAGTGAACCGGTACCTACTAGGGAAGCGCGTACCATCTTAGACCGCATCTTAGCTTTCCATCAGGCGAGATTGTGGTCAAGCGCTTCCCTATCTAGTGTAAAAAAAAATGTCCTGATAGAGTAATGAGTAATTTGTATGAGATAAGATACTCCACACCTTAAAAGAAGTGGAAAACAAAGTCTATTATTAGTCCATTACATTCAAAGCGTTTTTTTTCAATTCCTTATCTTATGTAATACATGTTGCAATAATACCATTATATTGTTAATTTCTAGAAGTATACATAAAACTTATAAAATTAAACAAGGACAAATATTTAAAAGTTTTATGGAAGGATTAATGAATGAATCCACTTAATTACTCCAAAAATATACAAACAAGTATTGCTCACATCAGCTAAACATTCATCACAATAACAAAACTCATCATCACTTAGTTCTTTTATTTTCTTACTCCTCCAGCGTTTCAAACGCCACCAATCCTTAAGCCACTGCCACTCCATAACACACAATCATATCAATGCTATCAAATTATTTATAATGAAAATGATAAGTTTACTCCAATGTGATTGGTTGTTCACTGCTCTACTATACATGATAACCAACAAGACTGTGACAAATTAACACATTACCTCACTTGTCATTGTCATAAGATCCATTTGTTTGTTTGTATTAATTCTCCCCACTACATATTATAATTTATGATAAAATGTACTTGCCGTACTGTTCCTATGTATTTTATAGCCTTACTTGTGTGGCTTCCTTATCAGTTTAGATTTTAATATGTGTGAAGAACAAATGGTATGAATTAAACATTAAATATGTACATAGTAAACAGTGACATAATAGTCGTAGATAAAACTTATTGTTATTCTAATAACATTAAAACAAATATTTTTGAAAGAAATTGAGTTTCTATTAGTTACTGTTTTCTAAAAAACTCATAAAAATCGAAGAATAATAAAATTAAAGTATTCATACAAAAAGAAAGCTAATAAAAAACAACATGCATTGTTTCGATATACTCAACTTACAGGTGATCTTATAGGCACAAGATTTCCGTCATCGCCAACATAAAACTGTGGTTGAGCAGCTTGTCGCAACCCTTGATAGCCATGTTCTAATTCAGTATATGACATTACCTACATATGTTATTAAATATATCTTAAATAGTGGAATGTTTGAACATAAGCCAGCTTTTTCGGATTGAAAATTTAAATTCGTAAAAATCAAACAAATTCCTGTGATGGAAGTTTTAAATGACATTGACGTTAAAGTCAAAGTCAAAAGTAAAGATTGGACAGGTGAAGACCACAGATTAAGTATTAGTTACTACGTAAGGCCGTATTCAGAAAGAAAGCTGGAAACTTATAAGCGCTTACCGGCGCATGTCAGCGCTGGTTCCTGTGGCTGGTTCACAGAACAGTAAAAACATATAGAAGTGCTTTAATGTCATAATTAGTATGAAAACCAGTGTCGCCAAACCCACACATTTAAACCGATAGTTATACAGTACACTACAAGTAAACTATGTCTTCGATTGGACAGCTTAATTTGAGTAGAAACTGACTTAGGTTATAAATTCAGCATTTAAATATGTACCCTAACGCACCATGTTACGGTTTATTTTAGTATAACATCCCTAGGTATATTAGCTGTTTTGTTTCTCATTGCTCAGAAATTCCAAATTCGAAAACATTCAGCTACTCCACAACAGAGGGCGTTAGTTTTCGATAGATATAACTTTGAAACTCAATACATAGAGATAAGGTTGAAATTTGTGTCACTCAACATTAATGACATTAACTTGATATTTATCTGATGCTATGATCTAAGGGATGTCAGCCTTGTTATCGATAATTCACAAATAAATGTTTTTTTGTGCATTTTTTTTTCTTTCTATTATATGAGTATAGTATAATGCGTCACATTTTGGAGTATGTTTATTACTACTAAGTACGTCTTTTCATATTATTATTATTAAATAAAAAACGGAATAGAATAGTATAAATCTATATTTACAAAATACAAACAGAAAATAGGCATTATTTTAAATCTTGGAACTGCTGTAGGTTTGATGTATCGGTGGCCTTTGTTAGACTGCTTAGTGCTGTTCGACATCCAGTTAACTCGTCACGTTGCATTTATCCATTTCTCTTTTAAATAAGCCTCTTTGGGAAATCTATAAATAAATTGGACAAATGAAAGCTAAGGAAAAATAAAATAAAATTTAATATTTATAATGTTTGTCTTTTCTAAAGTATCGATACTATCGATATGCGCCACAATCATCACTAAACCGACATTCGTTTGTTTATTGCAATAATATTCCAGAAAGTCTTGTTTTCTGTTCAATCTATAAAAGTACTAATTTCTTATAACTTAAGGTTCATTTTGACTAGATATTTGTATACAATTTTGACAAATTACGACAAGCGAAGTTATAACATAAAATATAATTAAAATAAATAAAAATAAGACTTACCGATGGTATGAAATGCCTCCATTGCTGATATTATTTCGTCTGCTATCATTTTTGCACTCTAATACCGAACAACACGTCCTAATTAATGAATAAATATGGAAAAAAGGTTTGACAGCTGACAACCGACTCGAATATTTTTCTGCGCACAACTGAGAGCAAGTTAGGTGATCTTACCTTACCAGTGACACGTGGGCCACGCCCACATCACACTTCTATATGTTTTTACTGTTCTGTGGTACAGGATCTACAGAGTATAAGCATTTATCAGCTGTAATTAGACACATTGACAAATGACAGTGACATTGACAGTGTTCGTGACGAACCGCGAACGTATGAGTGGATTTGGTGTGGATATAAAAACAAGAAGTTTGTTAAAACCTAATAAATTATTCTATTAAGTTTAGTGACTATATACTAATGATTCAAGAAATTGAATTAGACGTAGATTTATCAAAAGTATCTTTTTGGGCATCGGTCCAAATTTTATTCAAGAAACCCCATGTAGTAAATAAAAGAGTATGGGGAAGTAAGATATTAGAAACAAAAAATTGTATATTTATACAAGATTCTTTGCATACGGCTTTGCAAAATTTGAAACTTGATGATAGTTGTAATGTTGTGAACTTTTTTAATGAACTACATTCTATTGAATACAACAATTCGTCAGACCAAAGCCCTAACTCTGAATTAGAATTAATTTTAATAGAACTGTTCCCTAAATGTTATGAGGATAACCATGCATATCAGTTAGTTGTCCTTGATGAAGATAATGCTAATATACATTTTTACGATGTTACATGCAAAGAAGCTGAACAAAATATATGCCCTAACTTTCCATATAGTTTTACGCTCAAGAATAAGAAATTAGTATTGAAAACTTATTCTGGTGAGATTTAAAGTTATTATTAATATTTGTTTAAATACAATACCATAATAAATAAAATAAATCATACTTTTTTTTAAGGTAATTCAAAATCAACATTATGGTTGAAAGATGTAGTATTACAACAAATTGTAAAATGGGCAGAAGAAACTGACAATGATAAATCAAAAAGCATATGTACTGAATCGTTGAGCTTAATAGATACAGAAAAATATTATGTTAAATATAATGACTTAAAAATCAAATACGGGAAAGAATTAGTAAAGGTAAGAAAAGTACAATTTCTTAATTTAAAATTAAAGAGTTTTCCTACTTTTGTATTTCCATGTTATTTTTTTGACTTCCCCTTAAGTCCCTTAACTGATTTCAATCAAATTATTGTAATTGTATAGGCTTGGAACTAAATTGAACACAAGTATTAAATGAATAATGTATTAAACTAATACCAAGTGGAATTACAAATATAAAAAAGGTGAAAAATGTTTCTACATTTTTTAATAACTCAGGCCCCGGAATCACAGACACAATAGAAAATCTATTGTGTCGTGGACTGATCGGGCCGTTCGGGGCTCAATGGGTTAAAAGGAATTTTTTGAAGTCACGGATATACCTAGATTCCATATTTTATTTATTTTCAAAGTCTTATTAACAAGTTTATCAAGTTGTATATGTCTGAATTGTTACTCTATACAATAAAGCAAAATAAAGAAAATTATTATCAAATTTATTTTAAGATATGGCCCGAATGTACAGATCCTGCGAAATTTGTATATGAAGACATTGCAATAGCAACTTACCTCTTACTGTTATGGGAGAGTGATACTGAAGAAAAACAATATTTTGTTGATGTTGGCTGCGGAAATGGATTATTGGTGTACATACTCACCATGGAAGGTCATAGTGGTACTGGTGTTGACGTCCGTAAAAGAAAAATTTGGGATATGTACCTTAAAAATATAAAACTAGAGGTGTGTTCCATACTCTATCACAATTCTTTGCAATTTAACATTAGAATCAGTGTATTGGATTTTTTTTTGTTTCAGGAAAAAACCATCACACCATCAGATATATATAGTTTTCCAGAAGCCACATGGATAATTGGCAATCACTCAGATGAACTTACGCCCTGGATACCAGTGATTGCAGCTTGCAGTTCATATAAGTGTAGATTCTTCCTGCTCCCCTGCTGCGCCTTCAATTTTGATGGAACTAAATATAAAAGACATGATTCTTCTAAAAGTCAATATACTGAATATTTAGAGTACATTAAATCCCTCTGTGATGATTTTGGATTTCAAACACAATTTGATAGACTTAAAATTCCTAGTACCAAAAGAATAAGTCTTATTGGTCAACAAAGAATATATGCAGAAACAGAATATAGTGCCCACTGTGACTGTATCCAGAAATTACTTGATGTAGCATTAAGAAATAATGAAGAAGCAAAAGAGTTTAAAACAAGGGAAAAGGTGGAAAGAGTAAGAAATTGTACTCAGATTGACAAAACTATAATTGACCCTATAATAAAATATGTAACCAGCCATATGTTGAAAGATTATGAATTCAATTCAAGTTGGAGCACAGGGAAACAAATAGAAATATCTGATATTGTAAAACTTATACCAGATGATATGTTAAAAATGCTCAAATCAGAATGTGGTGGTCTACAGACTCTGTTAAGAAATAATCATCATATATTTCAAATTGTAAATGGTAAAGTTCAGTTTAGATATCCAAAAACAATTGATGAGGTAAACAAATCTATGAAAAAGAAAAATAAGGATAAAAATATCAAGATGCAGGTAAAGAGGTGCTGGTTTTTTGATAATCACCCACAAGGATGCCCATTAGATGCCAAAGTTTGCAGTTTTTTACATGTTTTAACATAATAATAAATAAAAGAAAATCTTCAAATAATTGATTTATTAACCCAGACTTTTAACAAAGAATTCTCATACATTATCACCATTTATATACAAAATATATAACCAATAAGAAACTATTTATAATAATTAATAAATGTTATGTACTTAAACAATTCTGAGTATTAAGTATAAATCAAAAAAGATCATAAACATTTCCTTTACATTATTGGATTTCAAATGCATACTTATTTAATGAAACTTACATAATTATTTGATAACAAATGTTATTACACCAAGTCCCTCATTGATAAAGACAATCACCAAATGTCAATATATAATGATTAAGTTTTAATAGTCACCTGATAAACATAACCATATAAAATCTTAAATAATATCTTCCCTACACAGTATTTCATATTAATGAATAACAAGTTTAATTTAATCATTTATACATATAAGATATGAAATTATTACATCAGTGTGATAAGCTTGCCATAATTTAGACAACAACAAGGTATTCATATCATATTACCAAATTACCTTATGCATCAACATTGAAAAACTTATTAAGTTCAGTCAAATTCCTCTCATCAACTAATTTTGCAGCATCATGCTCACCCATGTATGAACAAACCATCCTCAGGGTAGTCCATATGGTTGAGGAACTAGTGTCCACTGAGGAAGTGTCAGGATACATGTCTTTTGCCTTATATTGCTGATTAAGTGCAACCAAAAAATGTTCAGCTGCTTCCTTGTGTGCTTTTAAGTTCATGCATGTGATTCCTACATTGTATCTTGCTCTGATGAATCCTGGTTCTAAGTTCAGAGCTTGTTGGTAAGCATCAACAGCTTCTTCTGATCTTTCACTATTAGCTAAAGTAGCTCCAAGTCTATTCCACAGTTTTGCATTTTCAGGTGCAACCATTAGGGCTGTTTTGAAACAATCAACAGCTTTATCATACTCCTGGTTAGCATTAAAGATTACTCCCAGAGCATTTTGAATATCAGGGTCAATTTGTGATGGATTTAATTGTGCTGCCTTTAAGTATAAAGACATCACATATGCCTCCAATTGCTTTAAATTCATTTCCTCAGGATTCATATCTTGAGGATACAAGTCACTATATTTAGGACTACCTTTTAGCCAATTAGCTAATGCTAAATATGCAAATTTGGGCATATTTTCATTAGTGTAAGCTGCAGCTAATGTAATGTATGCTTCCAATTGATGTGGATCAATTGCAAGAGATTTCTTCAAAGCAGTTATAGCAAGTGGGTCTTGTTCATTTTCAGCCTGAGTTGTTCCAAGTAAAAACCATGCTTCAGCAGAATCTGGCTGTTGCTGAGCAGCAGCTTCAAAGCATAACACTGCTCCAGGTACATCACCCATTTTTAATCTTTCCTTACCTAATTCTAAAGCACTTTTATTTTCTAACATCACATTCCCTTCAGTAAATGCATATTCTTCTGCAATACCATTAGCACTCTCAGTGTTCCAGTAATCATTCACATCACTAAGTTTTGACCACTCATCTTTGTATTTTTGAGCCATTTCATCAACAATGGCATCCCGACTCATGTTCCTCTGTTCACTTTCAGATGTATCTCCTAAGTTGAGCTCACCTGCACTTATTCTTTTCATAAAAGACATAAATTGATTATATGCCTGCTCATCATCTTCCTTAACACTATCAACATATTCTTGAGCCTTAGCACGAACATCAGGATCAGCAGTAGCTTCAATTTCTGATTCATTTATATATTGTATTTGTACATTAGAAGATGTCTGAGGCATGTGCATGGGAAGTTGCGCCACATGAAATTGTCTTATCATAGTAGGACCTGTTATTATAGAGGATGAACCTGGTAACCATGCAGATTGTGCATTGGACCTTACATTCGACATTTGATTTCCTGATTGCATTCGAGAACCTTTGTGAATTTGTTCAACTTCAGGGATATTTCTAAGTAGGGCGTTCATATTGAATGTTTGTGGCATCTGTGAGTTTTGAGCGACGAATTCATTTACAAATCTATCCGCTTGTGATAGTGATTGAGGTGCATCTCGGCTTACAATGTTTGATAGTTGGACGAGCGAATTATTTCCACCACAGTCACCCCCAACGAGCTTATTTAAAGACATTTTTAATTTGTTATGATTTCACAATAATTATTACTTCAATACAATGTGCTTTGTCACAAATAACACTACGCACAATTTATGAGGTCACGTTCAGTGAGTAACACGAACACTATCAAATGGGGAAAATAATAATTAATGTAGTTTTTGATAAACATTTCATTTTATTGATCTCGATAGAATGACATTTATGATGTTGTCACTCGTCAAATGTCAATTCCTATTTCCTACTAGTTTCAAAACCAAAGATCTACTTGTACTAGATCTGTGCTTTTATGAGTGCTCGATTGCGTTGCTGTAGTTGAAACATTCAACGTTATGCATTATGCCGCATAATGCGCTCTAGTGCTGTAATTGGAAAACGGGGATTATTTGCAATTTGATGTAAATTTTAGAATTAACATACAGTCACAAAAATGGCTTTATTGGGTTAGTCGCCTGTAGGATATTACATTATAATGTTCAACAAGATTTTAAAGTGAAACTTTTATTACATCGTCTCAAACTTTTTGGTCTGTGTAGCGCATGTCGCGTGTATCGCGGCTGCCGAGTAGGTATACCTACTCGGCAGCCGACCGACACGCGACATGCGCTACACAAAGCAGTGTTCGGAACCGTTCGAACAGTTTCACTTTTACCGTGGTTTCATAAAACCACACAACATTTTTTTTTTTATTACCTATTTCTATTTTATACTCTATGACCATGCTGTCAATGCTCTGTCAAATTTAAGTGTGAAATTTGTGTGGAAATTTGAAATTAATTTTTGTGTTAAGCTTGATGAACAAATTAGTTTACAGACTTTTATTCACAAAAAATTAATGATAAAAATAAAAAAAAAAACAAAGTTAAGGAAAAAAAAATTATTTATAAAATTTTGCCGTGCGAGAGGATTAACTATAATACAGAACAAAATATTGTAAGTAACCATATAGAGGTTATGTAACAAAATATATACTTATCACCTTTAAATTGAAATTTCTGAATGAAAAATTACTGAAGGAAAATTTTTAAATATGATGGCTCAAGCGAATGATGGTTTAGAGACTAAAAATGTGTCAGAAGAAGGAAACAAAGTCATGAAAGGTGAAACAAGTCCTTCAGAAGCTGATGCTGAGAATGATATCGAAGAAAATATAGAAGAGAAATACCTTGTAAGTACAATTACAATATTAAGTCCTGAACGAATAAATAAATTTTCGAATTAAAGAGGAATGAGGAAATTCATTGAGAATTAACTATACTAGCTCATACAGCTCATACTTATCTATTTTCTATCATAACTGATAACTTTTACTTCTATCGCTTTACTCTCAATGAATACCTACACTATAATTGAAATATTGTCAACAGTATAGTATACAAGAATATTTTAATATTTAATATTGATATTGCTATAATATTAATGATTTACAAGACCATGTAGCTTGAAGAATGCACATAGATGATATAAATATATGATTATAATTACAGATTAGAGATTGTGAAGTATACAGTGACGAGTATGATGAATGTACAAGCTTCCGAGCACGATTTCACCAGTACTTTATATATGGGGAAACACTAGATTGTAACCAGTGGAAAAGAGATTACGATAATTGTTGTAAATGGGTAGAGAATGAGGATAAAAAGGCGGCAGTAAGTTTATTTCATTGTATTTTTAATTTTTATCATATGTTTTATGTTACAGTTTGATTCAAACTTAATGGCGGTTCGGAAGTTAGGTGCAGGTGCAAGTCCCTTACGCACAGGTCTCTTAACGTCCTGCTAAAACCTAAAATTGTTTTCTGCACATCGGATCGTACGATGTTCTGAGCTGCCATTAATTTTGAATCATACTGTACTATTATACAAACAAAAAATATGAGATATTATTTGTAAATGTCAACTCACTCACAAAACTAAAAATAAAACTTACTGAAGTCACTGTAAGTCTGTATAGTATTAGCAGTCAATAATATAATGAATTAAATATATTTAAAATCCTTTACTAAGTTTGTATATTATACAATGTTTTAAATTTAATAACATAACATTTTTTTTTCATAGGTCAAAAATATGTCTGTGTATCATTTCTACCCTATTATATCTTTATTAACGTTGATAATGATTTTACCATTCCAGTCAGCGTTAATAAAAAGTGAAAAGGACAGAAGAATGTCAAGATTACGAGCCCATTATCGAAATGACATTTGGAAAAAACGAGATGCGCCGCCGGAAGACTGGTCAGCTCCTCTACCTGAGTGGATGGCTAAGAGAGACGAAAACACATACCTAGCAAAGAGAGCACATGAAATAAGAGAAGGGACGGACAATCAAACTGAAGAGAAAGAAAGTTCCTGCACAATTATGTAAGCCAAATAGAAGAGATAATTAAAAACAATAATTATGAACAATAACATTTTTGTAGGAACCTCCTTCTTGTAAGTTATATTTGTTTCTCTGTGTTTTTAACTATTATTCAGTAAACTGTTGTTTATTGTTATCTTTGGAGGTGGGTGCTGCAATGCTAAAATTGTTTCTCTTCTATTTGGTAAATATAGAAAATATTTGTCTATGGACTTGCAGGTAAAGTTCTAAACATCTACAAAAACCAATCAAAGTATAATAAGTTTTGGTTTTAGAAATCAGACTGCCAGTTCTCTTGTTATACCTCTATATTGTGATATCAAGGCATAGAGTAATAACAAATCTTAATATGTATGTATAGTTTTAAAAGTTACACAATGTTTGTGTAATTTTTGTAGTCATGTTATGTGTGAATGCAGGTACAATGTATTATAAGATAATTATAATATAATTTATTAGTTCTTTTGAGTTTTATTTATTTATAACTAATATTTTTATAGCAAAGTATTATATCATAACAACTAGAATAATAAAAGTGTCCGCAGACAATAGGCGCCTATTTTGCTCGAAAGAGAATAGGAGGTGGGAAACCAGTCAAAACTGAAACCACCCCAGCTCCTAAAACAACAAGATATTCTACAAGCTTATTTCTATTATTTTAAGGTCTATTAACAAAATTTACAGTTTATTTAAAATTTTAGCTTACTTGTCATAATAAATTCAACCTTATTTGGATGATTTAAAGTCGAAATTACAATGCACCAAAACATCACCCTGCTTCACCCTGGGACCTGGGTGGTTTGAAAATTGTCCTGAATATTTATTTAATTATAGAGGAGAAATATTTTAAATGTGAAATGATGATTTGTAGTAGAGACTAAGTTTTGTTTTGTGAAATTATTTTTTTCATACACTCAATGCTTACATTTTACGAAGCTAGAATTTTGCGTTTAGGAAAAAAACGACAATTTTTTCTCTTGAATAACAGCTATCTATTAAAAAAAACCGCATCAAAATCCATTGCGTAGTTTTAAAGATTTAAGCATACATCTGGACAGAGAAAGTGACTTTGTTTTAAAATACTATGTAGTGATAACACATACAAAAATCATACACAGTAAACACAGATAATACAAATAAAATCATCTCACATATCCTCATGTGAGTAAAATATTTTACATATTTCAATATGTGCATTATTATTGAATTATTAATTCAATCATTGATTGGAAATATTTTTTCTGACCCAGCAACGAAGTTATCGCTATCGACATGATAAGGCGTACACAACGGGTGTAATTGCTTACAAATAAGATAGTTTTATCTGTTTATTCTGCCGCTTCGCTCGTGTAATTAGCCACAGTCGAGTGAATTTATCCGATGAATCGAATCCTCTCCCGTACTTTACCTACTGTGCGATTGCATCTACGAGTGCCAATGGCCAGAAACGCATCTTACCTCATCGAGGACCCCAAATACTCCTTTTTAAAGGACTTGGGACTGGAGAAAACAAATGTCGGCGTGTATAATGGAAAGTGGAAAGCTAATGGACAGGTAAACATTAATTAATACTTTGTTTTAATATTTTCGTGTAACGCTTTGAACTAAAAATACCCATGTTTTCTTATGATTAATGATATTTTATGATCTCTTTTGATAATTTCATAATTTAAGTGATAAACATATGATTAAAACTTGTTTGTTTTATAATTTCTCGAACCATGTTTATTTATTTATTTATTTATGACACTTTATTGTACATATAACAGGAATTTAAAATAAATGAATACATAAAATTGGAAAGTGTACAATAGGCGGCCTTATTGCTTAAAAGCAATCTCTTCCAGGCAACCATAAAAATAAAGGACATGTAAGACATTGGTAAAAAGCGAGGGCGCATCAAAAAGATTAAAAAGAAAAAGAATAGATAATACAAATAATTCATTACTAATTAAAGAATAGACATAGATAATTCAGTGTATATTACTCAAGTTATATTTATATTATACATACAAATTAAATAAAAATAATAAGTTAAATACAAATTAATAAATATATTTATATATATTTTTTTTTTTTTTTTTTTTTTTTTATAGTAACCCTAGCAATAGGGCAGGCGACTCACTTGGTGGTAGGTGATAGACGCCGCCCATGACGATCACAGCGTTGGGAACACTGCGATCGTATTGCCGTATATTTATTATATATGCATATAAATACATATTATACATATAAATACATATTATACATATAAATACATATTATATATATTATACATGTATATAAATACATATTTATAAGATAAAAAAGGAAACTAAATACTGGAGAAAAAGTGCTCTTTTACAAGTGACTTGAAATGATGTGGTGTTTTGGCGCGTCTGATAGTCTCAGGAAGAGCATTCCACAGCCGAATCGCTAGGACGGTAAAGGAGGAGTTAAAAAAATTGGTATGGTGAATAGGGGTGGATAGGAGAAGGCGATCAGAGGAACGAAGGGAAAGGGAACTATTGGAGTTTAAATAATGAAACTGATTTTTGAGATAGACAGGAGTTTTGGGGTTAAACAGGACAGAGTACAGGAGTTGAAGGATGTGAGTATTCCGGCGAAGGCGAATAGGTAGCCAGTGTAATCTTTTGCGAAAATCAGAAACATGATCGAACTTGCGCAAGCCGAAAATGAATCTGATGCAAAAGTTTTGCAGCCTCTCGAGAGCATCCAGTTGATATTCGTGAAGATCGGGATAACAGGAGTCGGCATAATCTAGGAGAGGAAGCAAAAGGGCATGTTATGCTGAGATCTTTACCATGTATTAAATTCATTACTATACCTACTGACCTTGGTCGTGAATATAAATTGGGACAATTTATTAAATAATTCTGAACATTATCAGATAATAAATTATAGTTATAAATCCATTATCAATAGTTAGGTACTGTGCCTAAGATTTGGAATTCTAAAGTCTAAACAAAACAACCAAGAGCTCTGTTGATGAAATTATTATTTTTTTAATCCCACTATCTTATCGGTTATATATATCTCCCCTGTAAGACATTAATAGATTTGTAGAGCTGGAAATATCTTTACAATAAAGTAAAAAATACCGAAAATATGTAAGTACATAGTAACTATTTCTATACTCTGTAATCGTGCTAGTGGTATTTATTTTACATTTCTTAATAATAATGAATACCTAGGCTATAAACTATTTTGTTTAATTTTGCTAGTCTAAGGGCTCTTTCAATTTATGCGTTTCGTATCGGACCGCTACAGTGCCGTAGCGGTGCGTTTGTAGTACGGCGCACGGCCGGTCGTTTGTTTTCATACAAAATGCACGGTGCGACAGCAGCGCGGCGTCCGTACCGCGAACGCTCGACATCAGGACGGCAACGTCGCAAGTCCCATAGGGATGTCGGAAATGCAATAAAGTATCGATATGTATATCGTATCGATGTTTTTTGAAAATATCAATATCGATATTGATATTTTTATTAAAAATTGGTTGTCTGTAAAGTCGGTTTACTGACGATAGTTGAACGTGACAACGTCCGATTGTGCTTCTTTGTCGTTCGTTCCGCGCTCTCGCTCGCACTTCAAGCCTTACACGGAACGCCTCAGAGCGAGGTAACGCCGCATGAGTCATGTTTTTTCGTGCGTGCAGGCGGCTCTATCGAATTATAAGACGTTGTCACGTCAAAAATATCGATATATCGATATGATTTGACAGAGAATATTCGTGCTCTAAAAATTAATTTTTTGGTCTTGTCTAATTCAATCATCTTTTACGGAGGCGTAGTTTTTGTTTATTTTTTTGTTTGATGTTTTTCAACAAGAGCACTAACAGTAATGTTTCTTCGTCAGAGTCCATGGCTTAACTGGTGTCAAATAAATTTAAAACAGCACTAGCATACAAACGCACGGCAGTCAGATACGCTTTCAATTTAAGCGTTTGGTATCGGACTGCTAACGTACTGCAACGGCACGGCAGCGGGTTATAACTAGCGGCACGGAAAACGTGCGGCAGCGGTCCGATACGAAACGCATAAATTGAAAGAGCCCTTAGGGCTCTTTCAATTTATGCGTTTCGTATCGGACCGCTACAGTGCCGAAGCGGTGCGTTTGTCGTACGGCGCACGGCCGGTCGTATGTTTTCATACAAAATGCACGGTGCGGCAACAGCGCGGCGTCCGTACCGCGAACGCTCGACAGCAGGACGGAACCGTCGCAAGTCCCATAGGGATGTCGGAAATGCAATAAAGTATCGATATATATCGTATCGATGTTTTTTGAAAATATCAATATCGATATTTTTATTAAAAAATATCGATATATCGATATATCGGTATGATTTGACAGAGAATATTCGTGCTCTAAAAATTAATTTTTTGGCCTAATCTAATTCAATCATCTTACATTTCTACGGGTTCTCAAGTACAGAAATACGCGCGTTTTGAGGTTATAATATATAAGTCAGTCGTGGTAATAATACGGACGGGCAGTTGAAGAGCACTAAAAGTAATGTTTCTTCGTCAGAGTCCATGGCTGAACTGGTGTCAAAATTCAAATAAATTTAAAACAGCACTAGCATACAAACGCACGGCAGTCAGATACGCTTTCAATTTAAGCGTTTGGTAACGGACTGCTACCGTACTGCAACGGCACGGCAGCGGGTTATAACTAGCGGCACGGAAAACGTGCGGCAGCGGTCCGATACGAAACGCATAAATTGAAAGAGCCCTTAGGTTATGTAGTACATATTAGTAGTAGTAGCGTTTTGAAATTTGCTGATAATTTCTGGTAGGTGCCACGAGGTACGTAGTTAAATAAAAAATCGTTAAACTTTTAAACTCCTTTATTCTAGAGACTAGACACAAATTCAAGAAGCTTCTTGCGAATCCCTTTATGCAGCGACCCAGGCTGATATCTTCGAATCTCGATTCTATATAAATATTTATAATTCCCAGGTGATCCAATCATTCAGTCCAGCCAACGGCAAGGTAATAGCAGAAGTACAGAGCGCCACATCATCAGACTACGAGTCATGCGCGCAATCTGCAGAGGCAGCTTGGCGCGAGTGGGCGGAGCTGCCGGCGCCCGCGCGCGGCGAGATCGTGCGACAGATCGGGGACGCGCTGCGTGAGAAACTGCAGCCGCTGGGACAGCTGGTTGCGCTGGAAATGGGTGGGTTTGTCTTTGTATTCATATTGGTAGGATAGGTGGCACGTAGTGCGTAGGGCTTCCAATGCTGCAATACGAATGGAGTAGCGCTAAATCACAGGACTACGAGTCATGCGCGCAGTTAGTTGCAGTTACCTGACTTTCGTATTGCCATTTTGAAGTGTGTAGAATAAACGTAAGTCTCTATAACTTTGAAATCATTTAAAAAAAATTTAAATGTTTAAGGTGAGGAATCTATTTTTAATAAAATTTAAGTACTTAAATATAAAGACAATATGAGTAACACAGATAAATATTACTAGTCAGACAAAGGACCAATGTAAACATACACTTTGCTGTATGCAAGTACACATCGTTATTACAAAATGACGTAGAATCTTAATTATAGAACTATGTTTATTGATAAGGCATCATAACATTATATTCATCTTTACGGTCGTATTTGTATATTCTAAATATACCATTAGTTTATGATGTAAACCGTTTGTAAATTGAAATGAACATATTAACTGCATAAACAACAATTGCTTTATGTATTTATCAGAAAATAAATAATGGAGCGACGAGCAAATCATTATGTACTCTCTGAGCATGTAGCTACGTAAGAACTAAGAAGGCATTGCACTTTGGAAACTATATATTTTAACATTGCATACAGTTTATTTACACACATAAAATTACTTCTCCTTGTGAGTTACCAATACACAAATTGGTATTACCAATTTACAAATTGGTAACTCCATACTACTTGTATACGTAGTATATTATTATTAGTCTGTGATACTACCTATGATAAATAAACGTTTAAAACTTAACGAAAAAAACATTTTTTTCGATACTTTTGAATTCATTCATTTAGATTCATTTAAAATACAATTTTATATTTTGTTATACAATTTTTTCAATAATTTTACATAAACTCTTCGTCTACAAAAAAAAAATTACATTCTATAAAACTCCTAATTTTAAAATTTCACAACCTTCACACAATTTAGCTAATCTACAAAATTTTACAGGTAAAATCCTCCCCGAAGCGATTGGCGAGGTAGTAGAATACATTCACGTGTGTGACCTCGCGCTAGGCCTGTCCCGGACGCTCCCGGGAACAATCTTCCCGTCAGAGCGGCCGGGACACGTGCTTATCGAGAAATGGAACCCGCTAGGCGCTATTGGTATCATCACGGCGTTTAATTTCCCCGTAGCTGTGTTTGGATGGAATAGCGCTATTGCTATGGTAATTTTAGCTTGCTTTGACTAAATTTTTTTGTGTTCAGTAATGCTTATGCATTTGAATTTCTTGACATAGTATAGTTTTATAGCATTCAAATGCTATAAGAATGTGATTTTTTTTCTATTTAAAAAGAAATCACAATCCGTATTGATTTTTTTTTTTGCTTTCTAAATAATGAGGAATTTTTGAATCCATTTTCAAAACTATTAAAGTAGATCCAGAAGAACACGTATTAAAATGTCCTAATCTTATAGGTCTGTGGAGACGTGAGCGTATGGAAGCCATCAGACACCACACCCCTCACTGCAGTTGCCGTCACTAAAATTGTGGAGAGTGTTCTGGTCAAGAACAACATCCCGGGAGCTGTGGCTTCTCTGTGTGTGGGCGGGAAGGACATTGGACAACAACTGGTGCAAGACCCTAGGATGAAACTGGTTTCCTTCACTGGCAGTACTGCTGTTGGACAACAGGTACGTTTATAATTTTGTGTGTTTTAATCGATAAGGCATAATGGCGAGTGAACTTTCTTCGAAAGTGGCATCGAATTTAACTACATTCGTAGCTTACTTACACAGATCACAGAAACTAAAGGGAGATATGGTTAGGGGGCGGGGCCGGTGTCGCAGCAATATGCCCAAAAAAAGAACAAGCTGTAGTGGTGCTGTATACGTACGTCACTTACAATCTAGTGTGCGAACGAATAGTCGCTCTCATATTTTTGTGTGATGACACGCACACAACGCGAAGTATTGTTTTGATTTTGTTTACTGCAGTTGTGTGTGTAAATTTTTTATGAGACACGGTTTCGTACTCAGCGCAAGCGATTGGCATCTCTCTAGATCTCTATGCTTACTTATAAAATTCTTATGGAGCAATTAATACTCGTTAAATTATTGAAGGTAAGGTATTTATATCGTGTGAAAGCACTTCACGTTGTAGATGCCTCCTGCCTCTAAGAATTCAAGAATGCTTCTGATGTCATAATGTTCTTTATTGTGTTACCAATTTACCATACCTACATAAAAATAAGCATGTGAGATTATGAAAAAGTGAGAAGTGTATACGATTTTTCCAATGAATTGCTCCTCTTACTCAATACTCTATCAATAAAACTAACATAAGATAATATCCAAGCCATATTATTATCATCCAGGTGGGCGTAGAAGTACAAAAGCGTTTCGGTCGCCACCTCCTAGAGTTGGGCGGGAACAACGCGATCGTAGTCAACTCGGACGCAAATCTGCAGTTGTTATTGAACGCGGCGTTATTTGCGTGCGCGGGAACTGCGGGACAGAGATGCACGACTACGAGACGACTGTTGATACATAAAAAGGTGTGTATTTTTTGAAGACATTTATGCTTAAATTGATTCAGATTGTCTTATTACTTAAATTATTGGTTCTTTTTATGTGACTTCAAAAAAAGCGGGTTAAACAACGCTTGACAAGGTCATGAATTGGTTGGGTGGCCTTAATTTTTACAGTTGATCTTTAGATTATTTTGTTCTGAAACTTAAGTGTCTGAAAGTCTGTTTTAAAAATAATTTGTCATTTATTTATTCTTCTGTAGCTGTACATACTGAGTAATAACAGTTTTTTGCAAGATTTGGTTACTTATAAAATCAGTAATGCGTCAACAGGTATACGGTGAAGTGGTATCCAAGCTAAAGAAGGCATTTGCAAGCGTAGTGAGCAGAATCGGCGACCCGCTAGAGAGCGAGACGTTGATCGGTCCGCTGCACACGTCCGCCGCTGTTGACGCCTACTTGAAGACTGTGGAGGAAGCTAAGAAACAGGGCGGTACTGTGGAGTTTGGTGGAAAGGTACGAAAACATCTTTTTTTTTTTTCAAAATACTTGCCTGTAAAAAAATCTTCTTATTCAATAAAGTATAACTTTTAGCTCAAATTTTGTAGAAAATACCATTTGGTTTGTACAGGATGCACAGAAGTATAAATCATTTCACACATTTTATTTAATGAATTGTTACCGAAACCTTAACTAAATTGGGATTTTGCTGACTTGGGATGTCTTACATGAAAAAAGTAGCATTCGTTAAAAAGAGCTTCGAGATTTTTTTCTTATAAAATACATTAATATCACATTAATTACCAGCATATCAATTTATAATAAAATTTAAAAGCCTTATTCTTGTGATTTCTAGGTCATCAAACGCGAAGGTTTCTTCGTAGAGCCGACCATAATCACGGGTCTGCCCCACGACTCGCCGCTCGTCAAGTCGGAGTGCTTTGCTCCTATCGTGTATTGTATTGAGATTCCTGATCTGGACACTGGTATTAAGTATAACAATGAAGTGGAACAGGGACTGTCGTCTAGCTTGTTCACTGAGAACTTGGCTGATGTGTTCAAGGTATGTTTTATATGCTCATTTAACTATTTTATTTAAACTGTATCCGCAGGCCATAAAAACATTCAAAATTTTAATAAAACTTTAAAAAAGCATAAATATCAGTTCAACGTTATTTTGATTGCAGTGTTTTAACACATGCAATGTAATTTTACAGTCGCAGTGAAAATTTTGAAATGCCATAAAAATTTGTTACGTTTCTATTATTATAGACCAATTTATATTATTTGAAAACTGACAAATAATTAACGATGGCAACAAAAAAAATCAACATTTCTATACTATGTTTTCTTCGATCCCACAGTGGATAGGCCCGCTGGGTTCAGACTGCGGTATAGTAAACGTGAACATCCCGACCAACGGCGCGGAAGTGGGCGGCGCGTTCGGCGGCGAGAAGGCCACGGGCGGCGGCCGCGAGTGCGGGGCCGACTCGTGGAAGAACTATATGAGACGCTCTACTGTGACCATTAATTATTCTGGTGCTATTAAATTGGCGCAGAATATCAAGTTTGGCGATGAGTAGCGGATAAGTGACGTTTGAAAAAGATTAGGATGAAAGGGGATGAGTGTTGGTGTACCATTAAGAGAAGAGTGATTGATCAATGAAATAACTGTATTTATAAAAATTACAAAATATAAAAGAATAGAAATAAATATCTATTATTTAAATAATTAAATGTGCACATAATTTAACTACTGTGAATACATTCGAAAAGTTTCCTAAGCATTGAATACCATACTTCTCAAATGAAGCAATAATTTCAGATGCAAAAAGACATATCGTATTACCACGTATTTACAGAATACATATTTAATAAAACCATGTTTTTAAATGAATACTAGGTTGCCAAAATCCAAATTCAATTTTTTTTTTGTAAGTATATCTGTTAATTATTATGTAATTTATGTCATTTTTAGGGTTCCGTACCTCAAAAGGAAAAAACGGAACCCTTATAGGATCACTTTGTTGTCCGTCCGTCCGTCTGTCAAGACCCTTTTTCTCAGCAACACGTGGAGGTATGAAGCTGAAATTTATATCAATTACTCAGGTCTACTGTCCCTTGAAGCTGTGAAAAAATCAAACTTCTAAGCCAACGCAATCAAAAGATACAGCCGTTTATGCCGCAAATTTTCGACACTTGCAAGGGAATCAAAACCTACAGGGTGCTTCCCGTGAACTCAGAATCTTGAAATTTGGTACGAAGCAACGTCTTATAGCATAGATAAAGGAAAAATTACGAAAACCATAAATTTTTAGTTACATCACATAATATATTTTTTTTTAATAATTTTAAACTTACTACCCATTTCCTCATAAACGCGTAGAGGTATTACATTGAAATTCATACCAAATACTCAGGTCTATAAGGTCTACCTTTAAGCTGTAACAAAATCAACTTTGTAAACCTTGCAGGTTTGTACGGAACCCTCGGTGCGCGAGTCCGACTCGCACTTGGCCGGTTTTTTATTTATGATTAGGTAACTATGTTATCATAAACAAACCGTGAATTCGTTGTGTATGTAAATTATTCTTTATAAATATTGGAAAAATAATAGTCCAAGAAAAAAATTGTAATATGAATATTTAGCAACTAAGAAATCACAATTATTACTCAATTCTACTCTAAATTAAAAGAAAACTGCAATATGTAAAAATTTGATATAAGAACTTTATTTTTCAAATATATTTCATGTACAATACAAAAATGGTTTTATTTAATTGATCTTCCAATTCCATTGGTTCTGAATTAAGAATGACGTAACCTCCAAAGATCTACAGCAATATCCTTTGACTGATGTTTATGGAATTTGTACATGGATTGCAAATTGTATCTAAGTTCCGCCACTACACTGCCTTTAACACCCCATTCTTTGATTTTCTTTTGAATATGTGACCTGAAAATTTAAAAAATGTATATTTATCTATTTTAATGTGTGCCATTATGAAATGACTAATCATTTCATAATGGCACAGTTTGATAAATAGGCTAGGATATTAATTAAATTGCCTGATTAAGTTAGCTATAATATAAACTGTTTTAAGCTGTAAGCCCTAAACTATGCTGCACAATTCAGTGAAATAATAAATAAATCAAAATTTTCTCTCATACCTCGTTGTAGATTTATGCATGGAATAGACACTATCGCTACTTAGATCCAATCCCATTTTGAGGAACTTCATATCTATTCCTGCATTGTTCTTTGTGCCAAAGGGTGGATTCATTAATACTGTGTCAAAGTAGTTTTTCCATCTGAAACAAATTTATACATATCTATATAAAATAAATTATTTTCAATTTACAATTAAAGTATAATAATAATTTACTAGCTGCGTTTTGCGGTTACACCCGCGTGACTCCGCTCCTGTTGGTCTAGGGTCATACTATACAAGCGGTTTTCCCGCCGCGGGAATCCGCTCGCCAAAGCTGCCGCAGACCATCAAACTACACGGGACGCGGTTTATCGCTGTCTTCTGTTCATTTGAACCGAATGACGAAACGTAGCGGGAAACCGCCCGTGTAGTTTAAAGCGCCGGTTATCAGCAGCGGTTTGACGCTGCATGCGGCGGTCGTATTTGTCCCGCCTGTGAACCGCGACGGGAAACCGCGCAGTGTAGTATGCAGCATACAACTTTCATATTAAATTGTGACTAGTGCGGTTCAGAAGCGGATTCCCGCGGCGGGAAAACCGCTCGTATAGTATGACCCTAAGCGTGATGATAATAGCCTTCCACGATAAATGTAAAAGTGGACCAGTAGTTCCTGAGATTAGATTTTACAAAAAGACAACATACTATTTCTCCTTGAAAACAATAGGCTAATTATTTAAAAATTTAAAATTTTAATTTATCATTCAAGTGACTTCTATAAATGTACCTATACATATCAGAATTGAGAAAATCACATTGAAGTATATCAACATTGCCAACTTCCATATCTTCAACATTTTCACAGAGCACATCTAAAGCATCATCATCAATGTCCACAGATACGACAGCCCCTGCACCAAGCATTGAGGCTCCTATAGATAGCATCCCTGGTCCACAACCAGCATCCAATATTAGTTTATTTTCTAGAGCTTCAAATTGAGTCTGAAAACATGCATGCAATAAATTTTAAGAGAATACTTTCATTGATAAATGAACTAACTATTTTTGTAAATTGTAAAATTATTTGAGTTCCACTTTATCTATTAAATAGTTACCTGAATTGTATACAAAGCCACTGCTGCTATATGTGCCGGAGTTTCATATTGTTCAAATTCAACTTTAGGCTTAGAAAACCCTGATAACGACATCAAATGTCCCTCCAACGTCTTTAATTTCATAGTGGCTGACATGGTTACTTGTTATCAAATCTGGGCAACACTGGTAATATTTGATTGCCAAAAGAGGAATCCTGAGACACAAAATATCCACAGGATGTTGCGTTTGCGTGTTGTAAAGCTGCCCTGTGGCTTGTATTTACTATGTTTGCCTCTGGTAATTGAGGAAAGCCCTATAAAGAAAAATAGTCATGAATATTAATTAAATTAAATTATATTTATTTATTTTCTCATCACAAATGAACAATCATTACATACCTACATTGTTAATCTATATATCTCATCATTAACATTTGTGAGAGACTGGAGCCCGCGATAAGTATAAAATACTTGTGTTACGGGTCACCAGGACCCCAAGCATTATCAATCACATCTATGTATAATCATCATCTTGTGTATGTGTGTTTGCATAAATTATCTACTAATAGTATTACACAAAATAGGGATCATACTTACAGCAGTTGCCGATAGTGGTGGTATTGAACACATAGGCAACTGGCTTACGGGATTCGGTTGTGTTAGAGATATCGTGGTGGCAGTGAGTGGAGCTACAGCACCTTGCTTCAATAGCATCTGCTTTTTCAATTGTAGTTCCTCCAAAATTTTTCTATTTGTCAACTCTGTAGCATATAGATACATAAATTATTAATGACAATTTAATTCAGTTAAAAATATTCCATTTATTAAAATAATTCTCGAATTCAATTGTAACCTCTTTGTGCATTTGGCTGAGGAAACGCCATCTAATTATTGGCTTAGTAAGATATGTCAATTACAAGTATTAATTATGCTCTTGAAGTAAAATTGCTTGATTTGATGTAAAATAATCATAAATTGTAAAAATATTGAATTTTGTAGTTATTGTTTACTAAGTCGAAATTTGACATTGACAGTTGGCGTTTTGGCTTGACGTACCTACGAGTGCAACCATGCCGATGCCGGACCATGCCAATGACCCGGGCGTTTCATTAAACGCACGGTAAGTCGTAGACAAGTACTACTTACGCTAAATAAAATAACAGATTCAAAGAATATAAAGAATATTATGAATAACTATATAGTATATTCTTTTGTAATTGGTGTACATAGTTACATAAAAAAAATATAGGTACCTGCCGAATTGATAACCTCCTTTTTTTTGAAGTCGGTTATAAAGAGGTATATTTTGTTGTACATAGTAAGTGTTTTTTCTAATCATTAAAGATATGATTGTATGTTCTGTTGATTATTTTAAATAGAAAATATATAGTAATCAAGATTTATAAATAAATAAACAGACTTTTTAATTTATTTGTGTACTTTTTCTTGGTTTTAAAATGATATAGTTACCCTTGTAAATTACTTAAATTTTAAAAATTAAGTAAAAGAAATCAGGAAATGTTTTTATTTTTTATTAGACCTTAAAGCTTAAATTGAGCTATAATTCTTCCATTTACAATACCACAAAATTCTCCATAGATTTTGAGATATATATTTGATGCAATAGAAGTATCCCTAGACTTTGTTGATGTGTGTATAGTAGCCCCAACCTTATTTTTAGGGTTCCAAAACACAAAAGGAAGAACAGAAAGAACCCTTATAGGATTAACCCTTATAGAACTAATTGTAGTTGTCCGTCTGTCAAGACCCAAATCTGAGGAACACGTGCTGTTAGCTTGTAAGCTGGTATCATCAATCATGCTTAAATTCATATCGACTGCCGTCCCTTGAAGCAGTGAAAAAATTAAACTACTAGCCTAGTTGGGTTTTGATTCCTTGCGACATGCGAATTTCGCAAAAACGTTTGATTGTGTTGGTTTAGTTTGATTTTTTCACATCTCCAAAAGACGGTAGACTTTAGTAGTCAGTATTAATTTCAGCTTGATACCGTCACGCGTTCCTGAGAACTCTTTGGGTCTTTATAGACAGACAGACAGACGGACGCACAACAAAGTGAGCCTTTCAGGGTTTCCTTTTTCCTTTTGAGGTCCGAAGACCGGGATATGACTTTGGGTATAGTTGCTATTTTGTTGCCCCACCCCGAGCCCATGGCTAGCTAGCCCACGATTCAGAGCATCGTTTTTTTATGAGTATCGTGAAGGTGTTGTATGCAAATATACAGGTATAATCACAGGTTTAATAATACTTAATATTATTTAATCAACCAATAGTTACATACATTCGGAATTACCTAACTCACCTTTATACTTATGTCAACATATTTTTTTAGGAACAACCTTAAAAAAACTGGACTTCTTTCTGTAAATTGAAACGGCAAAAAATAAAACAATACAATTTATGCTAATTAATTAGAAACTAACAAGGTAATTATGAATCTTGTTGCAACATTTCCATTAAAATGCAGTTTCTTCATTCAATTGTACCCAATAATATATCATAGCAGAGTATACAAACAAACAGGAGCCAGGATGTTGAAATAAAAAGCCGTAGTATATAAAAGCATTTATTTTAAAACAATGTAGGTAATATACTTTCTGATTCTTGGCAAAACAGTCTCACATAAGCAAGTCAACATTTGGCCTCTCTTAAGAATAAACATAAATCTATAAATATGCGCTGCCACAACTCGCAAATTATGAACAGTAAAATATCAGATAAATAACGATATAAAACGTTGTAATTGATTTGTCTACATTGTAATCAACATTGCATCGTTATTGAGCAATCTTAACATTGAATCATAGTTGTAAATAACTCTAAAAAAAAGAATAAACATTACTAGAATTGACTCACAATATTAGCAATATATAAAAAAAATCCATCTACCGTATTTCAATAATATTTTCGTCACATGCAGACATTACAGTCCACAATGGGTTTGTGATTATCATATCGATAAAATTTGAGAATAAATGCACAACAAAAATAGAATTCAAGTCGCCTTTGTCTTTTAGAATTACAAAAATATTTATGTAACAATTTAGAAATAATTGTAACAGTTTTCTTATAAACAATTTGGAATAATATTGCACGAGCTCAAAGCTAAATCAGTATGTGCATCTTTAAAAATACTATAAATATACCAACAAACCAACACAAGTCATCATTACTCCCCGACTCTGACTCGAATCTCACATAACATGTCTTTGGACGACTGGCGCGTCGACGTCAACCCTATCAAAACCCTCTCCCATCCCATGTGATATACATTATTATCACACTCATATAAAAATCACTTACAAAGACTTTCCTAGCTACTTTTACAAACCCTGTGATGGTGCCGACCTACACAATACACATACCATCGCACGATGTAATCGCTCCAAGTTTTACATTGTCTTAGACAATCATTACAAATATATTTACAAAATTTTAACAATTAAATCACCTACGATAACATCGAAATTAATTTCCTAATAATTTTTGGAAGATAAATTTATATAATTTTTTAAAAATTTCCTAGGACTTATCGATTAAAACGTATCATCTAAACTAGTATTGCGGAGCGATTACATCGTGTGAAACCATATCACATACATACAAAGTGTTGATTTGTTTCGAATAATTAATATTTTCACAGCACAGGAACAAACGCATTCTGGACTAAATAAAATCTGAAAAATGATAACAACATTTTTTTAAGACTAGCACATAATTTTGGCACAACACAGCGCCCGCGCGGGCGCAGTGGCTTCGTCGTTGATCTTATATACAGTTCACAGATTTATTGCTCAGTGAGATATTATATGAGATATATCTATTCTATATAATAATAGACTTTATAACAAGGGTTCCACAAACATACTCTATCAAAATGTTTTAGAAATCCCGTCGTATTTTACAATTTACAAAGCGTATGAAAGCAATAGCGTTTTCAATAATATTTTGTGCCCAATGTGTCACGTTCGATGTATCGTCGCTAATTTATTCATGAAACCCTACACAGTGATTGATCATATCCCTCACTGTCGTCGCGGACAGCTGCCGTCACTATCGTAAAATGCAAAATAAAGTATATAATAATTTGAGTAAAAAAAAAATGATTATAAATAATTAAAAACTTATTTGAGTAAATAAATTCTCTTGTTCCATTGCTCATTCAGTGCTTCGATAGCGGAGTGTAAAAATAAGTGCAGCTAACGAGCGGTACGTAAATAACTACCCTGTGGTTGAGGTTCGTGTCTCATCAGTGGCAGTGTGCAGCGAGCGGCGAGCCGACTAGACGCTCACGTCATCCCTCCGGAATCGTGTCGCGTTTATTTTTACACCCCGCCGCATTGAGTATTATACCGCAACAACATTCTTATATCCGAACAGTACATACCTAACACTTTCCCTGTATAAATATATTAATATAGTCTTGTAAAAGAAACGATTGAAACCTCATAGGTCGATGGCCCTACGCGAGAGCATTAGGATACAATATTGCTACGAGTTAACTTATCATTTGGCACTAAATTAACATATTGCATCTCGAGCATTCGTCGCAAGTATTTAGGTTTACGTTCGATTCGACGACGATTTAATAAATTACAAATTACAATAAACATACGCTCACGTGTATTTCTTAACGACATAAACTTCATCGGGTCGATATTGTAGATAAATGTGAACATTGGAAATAAAAAACATCGGAACACTCGCATCTTTGAGCAAATCTTTCGAGCCACTCCCTCTCCCTCGTCGCCGACAGAGGGACGGGCCGGTATGGCTGAACACAAATAATAACATACTCGAAAAATAACAATAGACAAGACGTTCGGCAAGTAAAAATTTGGCAAAATTGAGCATTTAGACTTTGAATTGGCATCGTAAAGTATTACATTTCAATAAGAATCACTACGTAGCGTTGAGTGACATCTAGAATATTCTAATTCTGGTAACTGTAACTTATACATACGTGCCCGCGCTCCGACGAGCGGCGTGGAGTGCGGGCGCTAGTCGCGTGCAAACCGTGCACTGTGATAACGGAAACAGACCAAATATGTGCTCAACGACTAGTGTTAGAATATGCATTAATAACGTCATTATCATTAGTAGTAATAGACTAAATATAATTTTACAATTGGTTTATAACAAATTGACTAATATAACTTTCTTATCGCAATAGATAAAGCTTAATATTTTTATTTATTCTAAATAGAAAGTAAAGTTTAATAAGAAGCTATAATGTACTAAATAAGAGATCATAATCGTAGTGGCTTTCATAGGCAACTAATTTGGTTTAGCGTTGTATTTTATTTACAATTTTCTATTATTTGTTCACTGATTTACAACAAATCGAACATACGTCATTTAGCCAAGGACCTTTACCTTAACTTTTAAATATATATAGTAGTTATTATTGAACTTCCCCTGCACATATTAAGTCTGTTTCTGATATAAGAGATATGTATGAATTAGAGTAAAAATTTTGTAAAATAAAATGATATGACGCTTGATTATGTGTTACATAATTATTATGAGGATTAGATCATTGTTCAAAAGAACTATATAAATGATCATGGACTTTAAGAGAATTCAGTTATTTACTAACTACTCTTTATATAACAACTTGGTTAAAATAGTATTTTAAAAATTAAAAAATTCATTCTCTTCTTTAAATTATAGTTAATAGTTATTGCTTATTTGATATGATAAATACATTCCTGTGCAGATGTGCAGAATGCCGTCCCCCACCAAATTGACAATTCTTATACAATACATTCGGCCGCTTTTGTCGCATATAACATACAATAAAAAAAACTCGAAGTTCTCATGAACAGGAAATAAATATTAAGAGTAAAATGTTTACAAAGAACATGATTTATAGCATAGACAAGACTTAGGAATTGCAACTAAAACCGCCAAATGTACTTCCAACCTATTCGAATAGTGTGGTGAATGCCAATTTTCTATATTCCACTTTCCAAATATAATCTTTGCATATAACGAAAACGACCGATAAACCGAAAATATAATAAAAATTGACTAATAATATAAGATAACAAGCATGCTAAAAAAAAAGAAAACTAACGAACGGCACTGAGTCAGTGCAACAAGTTCGCCCTATGCAAAGACATATGTGAGCGTGGAATGCACGCATTGACGAGTAAATTACGTAATAACTCTTAAATTTATTTAAAAATATGACTCCATTATAAAACCATCGCGATCACAGCTCTCCGAAAACTTTACATTATCCACACCTGACTCATTCCAAAATAAATTCATCTTTACATTATACACCTAATAAAAAAAGAAATGACTATAATATATCTCTATGTTAGTTCTAAAAATTATGCCATTTCGATATATTTACTTGCGATTGCAACGGTCCCTCGTACAGCACTCAAATGCCTCATATACAAACTTTTACGTAAACAACGAAAATGACTACACTTCATAAAATAAGGGAAGCGAACGAACGACTAATATAGACGAAAGGAATTTAGAAACAAGCGGCAGTGTTTCGCGAAATTTCGTGCAAATAGAACCTAACTACGAAAAAATTTCTTAGGAACCTGATAAATTATTGCTAGAGCTTCGAGCGCGACTCCCGCCGGCCGAAGGCGCGACCGGACAGACCTTATCGGTAGCCAATAGAAAAATATCACCCAAACGTTACACACGCGCCCGCCCGTACGGCGGGACGCGACATTTTTGGTTAAGGTGCGGCCGCACTGCGGGCGGGAGGCGCGGGCGGCCGGGCTCGGGTGAGATGTGCTGTGTGCGCATCAGTGCGTGGTGTCGTCGTCGGCGGCCCCCCCGCCCCCCGCCGCGCCCGTCCCCCCGCCCCCGCCTCCACCCGTCCCCCCTCCCCCGCCAGCGCCCGCTGTGCCGCTGCCGCCTGCACCTGATCCGCCCCCTTTGGACGTCTCGCTGGAAATATAACAAACACCACTATGAAATATTAATGTTCTGCTATCAAAACTGTTGGCAATTAATTTGGGTATATTTAAACGTGAATTTTACAGCATTAAAGTTAGCGGATACCAACATAAAATCATGTTAAGAAAAGGGCGCACGAGAAGTCGCCCGCATATGTATCATTAGCGAATAATCTTAAATGCATCGGACCCACTATATGTCATAGATTTCACGCTTCATAATAAGTGCTCAATCACATGTTTATACGGAATTACAAGTGCTCGTGTGCCCTCCTCTCACTTGTCCATGCTACTAACATTGTGATTTGGTGTAATTCCTGAATAATAAACAAATAGCACGAGAGTTATGTAGAATGGAGTGTGGACTCACAAGGTGGAGTAAGCAGCGCGCGAGGCGGGCGGCGGGAGCGCGGGCGGGTCGTCGCACGGCGCGCGCCCCGCCGCGCTCAGCAGGTAGTTGCTCGACTCGCTGAAACAGTTCGACAACCTGCTTCAAATTGTATTACTGCCTCGAGTGCGCCGACTGTACCGGCGGCTTTGTTTATTGGTATTGGTATGTCCCTATTTGTGTCATGTATCTGAGAGTTAAGACTTAATACTGACATGGTGCAAGAGCAACGAGTGATTGATAAAGAAGGAGTGCAGAAAAAAATAGAACCAGTGGATGATATCGCCTCAGAATATTCGATTTGAAACTGGCTGTTTCAGAAGTCTTATGTAATATTCAAGATAGATAAGACATACAGTGTAGATAGACAGAATTCAAGTTTCCCTGAGCATTTTCTTTTTAATGAAATCCGAAAGATTTGACCATTTTGATTTAGGTTGTTTACGTGTACATTACTTTTATGGTGGACCAAACCATGCATAGGGTAGATGTGCATTACTTTGCATCTTTTTAATCTAGAATTTTTAGTCTTTTTAATATAGATACTAGAGGGTAATTGATTTAAGAAGAATAATTTAAAAGCATTTTGTATCGAAGCCCCTGCATCAAAAGACACGAACAAAAACTAGTTTCTCCACTAAAGATATCCGTGCCCTCGCAACAGTAATCAGTAATGTCGTAAGCCGTCCCATATCGTCACGACCTCGGCAATGATCGCGAGTAAACCCCATTGCAACATGGCCACGATAACACCACTCTGTACCTTACTGATGTTCACTACATTCTTTTCTATTTTATCAACGCTATTCCTGACGTCATATTTATATAGCACTTATTCATTTTGTTGATATTATATTTAAAGCACTATCAAAACATAATTAACCAAGTACCTATTGTGTCATTAAATAAAGGTAGATTCCAATTGAAAAATTTAGCAAGTTTCTAAATTATTACGGATATTTTCCGGAAACGAAAAGAGCAAATAGATTGTCTATAAATAATTTAAATCCAAAATGATTGTATAAATTGTTTTAAATGTTTCTAGCTAGCTGTAATGACATGACAACTAAGAATTGAACAGGCTATCTTGAGGTAAGAATTTTCGCTTATCATTTAACAATGGGTGCAAAATACAGTTTATATAATTATCTATTACAGATAAAAAAATAAAAAAAAAACATTTGGAACTCAATAAATAATATTGCCATGTCACCAAATCGGAATCTTCTGAACCATTATCAACACAGTTCAAGCTACTTAGACTGCTTGTATGTCGTAACGACAGCAGTGGCGTGCCTAGGGTGTAAGGACTGGGCAAGCCCAAATTTTTCAAAGTGTTTGATGGGTACCCTTTTCATGAATAAGATACCTACCTTGGTATACTGTGTAATTATGTTCGTTATAAAACTTATAAAAAAACGTGAACCTATTCATATTATATTACATACCGAATCAAATCTTTTAAATTTTCACGCGCGCCCGCAAACAGTTGAGTCAAACGTTTATCATTAAAATCGATAAATTTATATAAAATATGACATTATATTATTAATAAAATAGTTTGGAAAATCCAAAAGTGCACGCCTCATAATTTTTTTTTAATAATTATTTATTAATTATTATTTTTGTTTATTTAATAACAATTAAACCACATCGAATCAGACCCTGAAAAATGAAAGGGTTCTATTCCTGAGCATACTCAAGCGTAAGAGAAAAAAAAAAGACTCGATTAGTAAAGTATTTCGGTCGCTATCGTGTTAACAAGAAAATCCTCCGCACATACAGACACACGGACGTCCAAGACAGAACTTTTTTAAACTGTTTTTTAACTAGTTTAAATAACAAAAATGACATCAAAAATATCATGAATGTTAAAAATAGTGTTTTTTCTTAATATGTGTGTGTATGTATTATCTTACAAGTGCAATGTATGATACATAAAGACATTTTAAGTTTGAAAAATCAGATGTTTTGCGCGAAGTGACAGTAGTACCCACCTCAACGCTTCGCTTATGAGGCGTGCAATTGTACAGATCATTTATATTCTAATTCAAAACGCCAATCTTTCTGAAGGAAAGATTTTATAACATCGGAATTATAGAAAGTAGGTGTTTGTTTTAGAATTCAATTACCTAACAGCTCCTTTTCTATGGCAATTATTGATACCTAATTCAGAAAGGCGTTCTTGGCCTTGTGTATTTCTTAATAATTAATACGTACCTATGAATACGATTTAACGATGAGAAAGCACGCTCCGTGGAAGAACTACTACCTACTTACTAGCAGGAATCGTAACTACCAAAATATGTGCAAGTTTCAACAGCTGGGGAAAGGCTTCTTCTAAGCAATTCTTATTCATGAAATCGTTCGTAAACATTACAATTAAAATTTCGTTTATGTGACTTACTAGTTTCGGTAATGCACAAATCGGGAGTTGGTTTTGATGAAGAAATTAATTGTTTTTCAGTAAAGTTTAATGATTTTACCTTTCCCCCGCTGAGCACAAAGCAAACCATCACAATTTACAACACAATCTGCTGTCGCGACACTTATTTTACCACAAAATTCGAAAAACTTAACCTAAATTACACCGGTATAATCACCCGCTCAAACAAACTATAATAACAATAATATTCACGACGTTTGTTCGCGCAATCGTAACTATCTTCACACTGTTAAAGCCGGGCTTTTTTCCCCATACAAATTGCTATAGAGTTCTATAGCTAGGTATGTATCTACTCCGACGAAATTTCATACGTTAGAAGAGATGAGCGCAAAGCCCGGTAAAAGCCCACGCGTGCAAGCGAGACACCGCACTGTTTATAATCCATCCAATTTAGGTTGTAACGTCAAAATAAAAGGTACGACCTTATTCCGATAGGAAGAAGGATGAAATTAAAAAGTTTTACTCGAATTCGTCATTGTTTTATGCTAGGCGTATTATATATTATATTGTAGGTGAGTTTTCATTGAATTCGGAGCAAATTATGAATTGCTCATTGCGCGCGAATATTCAAACGTGAATATGGGTATTTTCCTGTCTCGTAGCGAATTTCTTAGGCAAGCCGGGCTTTTCGGCTTGTATGAACGTACCGCCACTGAACGACAGACCCCATTAATTTGAATAATATCCGTGAACTAGTTTCCATGATAAATGGGTGTTCGATAAGAGTTAACACTGAATGTTTACGTTATAGGCGCGGCTCCGTAAAGACACCATGTGTTATAGAGTTTTGGTCGTGAGTCATGAGATAATCGAGTGTAAGCAAAGGTCGCGATAAGGCGGACCACCAAAATCGATTTCGTCATGGTGTTATCAATTCCATTATAACTACAATTAGCTCATATTTAGGCAGTTATCTATTCTGAATTACAATTTTTTGTTTTTTGTACACTGTTTACAATATAAATATTTGTATACTCTTGCACTTTTTTGTGAACAATGAGCTTTTTTATTTTATATTTGCTTCTGAGGAAGATAATAATATGTATACTTAACATGAAACTAGGACATCGGACGTTCTTTACATATGGTTTTCACGAAATGGTAAACCAATGCATGTTTCGTGTCCATTTAATTTCAATTTAAGTCATCAATATCTTTACGAAAGAACGCATTTATGGATATTAATTTGATATGAATATTGAAATCTATAGAATTTATTTAAAATTGTCACGTTTCTATTGCATCATTTCGATCAAATGAATAATAGATATCAATCTGCCACCGAAAATCGAAAATAGTACATACAACATATGATTTCATTGATAAGCATTTTTCAAACTTTACGATATTACAGTGATAAATAAAAAAATCTCCACTCAAGATATATTGTGGTTGGTTCAGATAATTTTAGTTTATTTCCAGTATTTCAGTCCTGGTCTTTTAAATAACTGCCTTATTTTATTGACTCAGTTTTCTATGAAGAGGCAATTCCACCGTTTGTTGCGTGAGAGGAGGGCAAACGAGACTACCTAATTTCAATGACTTAGCTAATTTAACACATGATAAAAATAATAGGATTAAAATAATCAGATATAAGAATTGATATTTTGCTTCCGGGAATCGTACCTACAATTGACAATTATTAATAAACCACTTGAAATCTTTAATATCATATCTCTCGACTCTTACGGTGCATTTACATCAAACAAGCGAATGCTCATTCTAACCACACTATGTCAAATTATTTCAGTGTAAACAGGCGTACATCATTCTTTCGTTGTTCTTATTAGTTAAAAGATCGCATAAGAATGTTTTAGCTCTAGCTCTGTGTTCGTTTGATGTAAATTCACCGTCATACATAACCATTCAAGCACCCACGTATAGGTGAGAAAATTACCTGGCGGTCCGCATCCTGAGCGCGGCGCAGTTCTCCTTGCACTTGTAGGCGAGCACTTGCTTGATGCGGCTCACCTCGACGTCGGGGAAGTGGCGGCTCACGTACGAGATGAGCGCGTGCACGCGGCGGCGGTCCAGCGGCGGCTTGGTGGGGCGCGCCTCCTGCCCCGCGCGCGACCAGCGCTGGCCCGTCACCGAGCACGTGGCCAGCTCGATCGGCGAGAACAGCGCCGCCGCCAGCCCGCGCGTCACCTTGCGGTAGTCGCCCCACTTCACGCCGCGCAGCAGGTCCTCGCGGATCTCCACGCCCTCGCCGAGCTTTATCTGCGCGCAGGATATACGACCAACTTAAGGTGCTTTTCCACCAATAATGTGCGAGGATGTGTAGCGAGGAATGTGTTTGTAAAGAACCGATTATATCGCTTCATTTAGTTGAAACGTTTAGCGTTTCAATGGTTATTTACAAACACATTCGTCGCACATTATTGGTGGATAAGAACCCTTAATGCGGAGTCGACCACGTTGCGAATTAGGCTCGTTAGCACCGGCCAGCAGTGTTCTTATGCTACTATTTCGCAGCGTGAAATAGAATCATACGAATGCTGCGCTGCTTTGTTAAGTGCGACGAGTGGAGGAGGTGGATGCCCATTTCCTTTTCTCACTCTTCCTAATCCATTTCTCTACCCATTGTCAATCCTGTCCGTTAATCCTTAGAAACGGTAAACGCATTTTTAGAGAAAATATGCTCGTGAGCGTGGGCGACCATTGACCATCGAGCGAATCACCAGCTAGGTTACTCGCTCATAGATAAAAAACGCACCCTCAAACCGCCAGTCATCATTCGACACTTTTTGCGCTCCATCGTCAGAGATAACCCTTGATAATTTTTAGAAGTATATGCGATAAGGTAGCCCGTTCGTCGGGTATTATTAATTACGCTGTATGAAACGTTATCTGTTACTATTGTCGAAAAGGTTCAAATTGTAATAACCGGATAAATAATACAGACAAGTTCATCCTAAAATGATCTTTGGTACATGTAAATCTATGGTTTTATTAAAAATTAAAATTTTGTGAATTCTTGATTATGGCCATTAAAAATATAAAGTTTAATCCAGTATATGTATTGATGGCTGGGTACAAAGGTTAGGAACTTGGTCAGAATCTGTCTCTTATCATCAATTTCAGGCAGTTCAAAGCCTATCGTATATTTTTAGTATCAATAAAAAAAAATATCTTACAGAACCAAAATGTTGTTTTAAAATGTTTAGAAGTACTATATTTCTACTATCATAATTAGATTGAATACAAAACAATGTTCCCTTCATTGAGATCGCGAGCATTATTGAGCATATGTTTTTTATTACATAATATGCTCAATGCTCATGCTTGAGCGTATTTGAATTAAATTAGTTACAACTTTTGAAAATCTTCTAATAATCACGCAAATAACATAATATATTAACTAGGGATGCGCCGAATACCGAATACATATTCGGTATTCGGCATATTCGGCATCTTTTTCACTATTCGTATTCGGCCGAATTATTCGGTTTAGGTGCCGAATATATTCGGTATGAGTATTTCTACTTTATGAGGCTATAGAACTAAATAAATAACTTCATATTATGAATGATTTATGTCATACTATACACAAGTCAAAGAAATCCTTTGTAGTCCATTGAAAAGTTACATTTGGGGTTGCGTTTTTTAGAGGACGCAATTTTATTTTTGTGATATGTAGTCACTGTACTCACTTCAGAGCGCTGTAAAACTAAAAGTTGTTCCTCGAAAAACAATCTACAAAAATGGTCTTATGTCATATTTTCGTAAAATGATAAAAAAAAGTTTTATTGAAAAATATAAATATCTCTAATTTCTGAACATTTTCGCTTATAACTTTTATATTTATAGTTCTACGACAAAAAGTTACTGGACCAAAGTTGTAGAAAATTTAATTTGCAACAAATATTGTTTACAATTTTTTTATCAAATAAATAGTTTAAGAGTTATATCGTAAAAACCATTTCAGCCACTATTTTCAAGATGGCGGCCGTGGGACAAGGGTGACGCCCCCACAAACTTGGTTTTAGCTTCACACTGACCCCCCCTACACATCACAAAAATAAAATAATAAGGTTAGGCCTAAAAAATGTAACATTTCAATGGACTAATGAAGAATGTGTTGAACCTTAATTCATTCATTGATTAAAACATAATTTAGGGCCGATTTTTCAATGCCCAGATAAACAGCTAGATAGACTTTATTCTTCAGTTAACAAAATATTCAATTTTTCAATAGACGAATAGGACTTATCTATCGAATAACTACGTTATTTGAGGTATAAATCTATTTGCCGCTCCAACGGCCAGATAGCGCGCTATTCGACGGTTAGGCGTTTGAGTTGACAACTGACGCGTCAAATTTGGGATATTTTCGTATGTCATAACATAGAGCGTAGAATTATTAACAATTAAACCTCTTTCTATATAATTATTATCAATTAAAATCATATTGAAATTGATGTTTTTGATAGTACTGATGACCATGCCATTGAAAATTTGCCGAACGCTGCCTTTAAGTATGTCGTTTCCATCGTAAAATATATAAATTGAAACACAAATTTAACCAAACTCTTTACTCGAATCAAAACAACAATCAACAATCTTATAAGACAAGAGCAATACAAGACAAACTTAAAATGCACTCCTGACGTGAGTCATAATGACGGTTGTTGACAAATTGCAAGAGTTGACTCTATCCCGCTCTAACCTGACTAATTTAATATGTTTGTTTCGCCACTCCGAGAGCAGAGCTGCCAATATGGAAATATTTGGTCAGATAGTTATTCATCAAATAAATCACGATTGAAAAATAGGCGAGCCGTTATGAGTTAGATAAATAATTGAATAAATCTATTCGAGGGGTAGTTATTAGACTGTTTATCTCGGGATTGAAAAATCGGCCCTTAATCATGTTTATTATTAGCACTTAGTCAGTATTTAATATTTATTATACTTTAAATCCTGAAGTCTGAAGACAATGCTTTTAGTCCCAATAGAAAATGACATTACGTCCGCTCATATTGCAAACACTAACTTAAAGTAAAAATATAAAACTTTTAAACAATATAAAAATTTTAATATTTTTTTGTTTTAATTTGTAACGTATTCGTGCGATGTTTCAACACAACTGAGACGGCACGGAGTGCGCGGGCGATATACGCGGATTGCGGGCGGTGAGGTAAGGCTCGCTCGCCACCGAGCCAGCAGCTACTTGCGACCCGTTAGAACCGGTATACGCATCAAAACACGTCAAAACATTGAACCGAATAATTCGGCCGAATATTCGGTTCGGTAAGGTTTTAACCGAATAGTATTCGGTATTCGGTTATTCGGTGAAACCACTATTCGGCGCATCTCTAATATTAACACGTGTTGATGACATTGCGATTAGTAAGTATGCGAAGAGTAAAAATTAAGTAGCTAACAATAGCTTTGAAAAGTTTATTTTATACTATTTTGGAGTCGAAAAGCTATTTGCAATTACATATTTTGACAGTTAAGATTACCAATTATTACAGGGAGATTTAGAAAATTCTTTAAGAAAAATTTCTATTTCGATTTAGTGTTAATTGCTTATAGGCCAGTGGAAATTAACATTAAATTCGCAAAGCACGATGTAGTTCTGCATTTTTGGTATGTTGTTTGGATCAGTTAGGGTGATGTAAATCCCAATTTGCAACTTCGAAAAAGTTGTGCTCGCTGCGCACCACGTGATAAACTGCGAAAATTTTGGACTTTTTTCACTTTTTGCTCTAAAAGTCATAAACTATGCGTTTCCGACAAGTATCATTCACTACATAAATTAAGGTTATTAAATTTGCAACAATTTAAGCCTAATTACAGCTCTCTAAACCTTATAACGACTAAACTGTGGCCATTCGAAGATGGTTCATTTTTCCCGAAATATTGAAATTTTTAGTTTTGCTCCCGTTTGAAGCAAAATATTGGCAAAAACCGCTCGTTCTATGAGAAGGTCGTATAATAAAGTTGTAGTGCATTTAATTTTCTTTCATTAGAGCATAGAACAAAGTCTGTGAGACAAATAGTTCACTCACAATATCTGAAAAACAAAATGAAGGTAGAAATAGATTCTGTCAAATGTCAGATTCTGTCAAAACACACCTCCAGAATCACTTTGGCGAGTGCAGCTTCTTAGTTAAACATTTAATTTGCGTATAATCTTTTTTCCTACTTTCCCAAATTTTGTAATTTTGTTTTTTACCTATCCTGCAAATGAAAAAGTATTATCCTTTTTATGATTTTATATGCCCTCAGTTTCAATTCTTTAAAAATCTATTTCTACCTTCTTTTTGTTTTTCAGATATTGTGAGTGAACTATTTGTCTCACAGACTTTGTTCTATGCTCTAATGAAAGAAAATTAAATGCACTACAACTTTATTATACGACCTTCTCATAGAACGAGCGGTTTTTGCCAATATTTTGCTTCAAACGGGAGCAAAACTAAAAATTTCAATATTTCGGGAAAAATGAACCATCTTCGAATGGCCACAGCTAAGTTGTTATAAAGTTTATCACGCGGTGCGCAGCGAGCACAAATTTTTCGAAGTTGCAAATTGGGATTTACATCACCCTAACTGATCCAAACAACATACCAAAAATGCAGAACTACATCGTGCTTTGCGAATTTAGGGTTTTTTAGTGTCGATTTCTACTGGCCTATTATCGATTTTGTACGGATCATAAGTTGTTATAACGAAAAAAACATAATTATCACGACTTAATCAATAGGTATAAACGTATTGGAAATCTAAACAATATCTGCTTTATGACAAAACATATCAAAATGTTCCATTTTGTGTCAAAAGGTCGTTTGGACACAATCTGTTTAATTGAACAAAGCAAATACATAACTCCGATCATAGTCCTCCATACTTTGCCATCGTTTATCTAATGTTATTAGGTTGTTAACTTGCTTATCGAAATTTCAAAAGCTATTTGTACAAATAGAATCAAATAGTTAATAAGCTATCTCTTTCGAAGGTATAGATGTCTCACAAATGTTTAAAGAGGGATACACCAAAATTCTACATCGCAAACTAGAGAAGGCATGTTAGGGCTAAATGGGAACCAGCTATTACAGTTGGTATCAAAAAATGTGTTGTCTGTTGATTGACGCTCTTCCTATATCTATAATAGAAATAGGAAGTGTCATCTTGAAGATATCTCTTAATCTAATTAAGAATATCAACTTTACATGTAAATTTATTTCCAGTAATATTTTCTAAATCGACTTGCCAGGGATGTATTTACAATTATAAATTACTTCTCTATTCTGGAAGAAAATTTAAAAGTAAATTTCTCGCACTCTAAGTGGTGTAATAAAACGATAGAAAAAAAATGCAATGCAACACAAATGAATATCTTACAAGTCTCGGCGCGGGCGCGCGTTCATTCTCCCTCTTGAGCACGAAGGGCAGAGCGCGGCGATGCTGTTCCAGCCAGACCGCGTCCGGCACGGGCCGATTCCTCCGTCCGTCCCATCGGCCTGCAACTGGACATTATTCAATTCCTACATTTTTTCAATTCAATTTCGAACACATCTCTCCATTTATTCCAAATTTGCACATACCCCCTTTTTGTCAAATATGTCTATAGTATCTAATACAAAACTGGTCATAAAATTACGATCTAATTTTATTATCTCCCTCACAAAATAGATGAATTTAATTTAGTAATTAATTATTAGATATAATATTATTACTTATTATTAATTGTAATTGTTACAACAAGGAAATGCATTCATGTCAACGAAACCAACTTACCATTCCATTATTATGACATTGCTAAGAAAATCAACAAAAGTTCTGCTATAAGTATATATTTGGTAATAAATATCTGAATAATCATGAATCATTATATAAATAGTCATACTCAATTTGTAAATTAGAATTAAATAATAATATTTTTAGAAGCAAAGACAAGTTTATATCTGCAATATTTTATTTGTTGTATCTCGTAAAAAATTACAATGATTTATATACATATTTAAAAATGTTTGCACAAAGCAATTGCACAGACGATTGCGATTATATTACGATATAATATAATAAGAACAATTGATTTATGGTGATTAAAATAAAAATGATTTAAATGTGATCTTCCTTAAGACCATAATAATAATATAATACATATAGAAAAACTCGGAATTGACACTTCGTGGCGATATGGAAACTATTTTAGTGTCGAGGAAAACGAAATTTATCATAAAGGAGATGTCCAAAAAATGACCCAGAATCGACAGGAATGAAATGTGTACCAATGGATTGATAATTAAATATAATATAATGTAGCAAAAGCAGTAATCCTGAAATCGTTATAGTATAGGAGCTAGGAGCAAAATAAAATAAGTAAGAAATTCGTTTAAAAAAATCAAAAAATAAGTTTACGTCATGTTGTAGCTTAATATGACGTTATAATAATGTTGTATAACTTGTGTTATGCATGATAATTATCATCAACACATTTTAAAAGCAACAGCAACATAATAATGTTCAATCACAACATAACTGACTAAAGATTCCGTTTTTAGTAGTTTTTATTTTGGTTCAAGATACTACAATTGCTAGTGTATTATTGGTGCCTAATTCTGTGGCTAAGGATTGGAATTAAAAAATAATAATAGGTATAGTATAGGAGTTAAAAGACAATAGAACTGAATAAAAAATCGTTTGAAAATTATTATGATGTGGATGAGATTATCGTTGTTATTATAATTTTAATTTTTAATTGATTAATTGCTTTTGCTTGTACATTCATGTGTAACACAATTTGTTTTTGATTCGAATGTAGTTGTTATTATAGATAGGTACATTATAATATCATTAAAACTTAACAAAATTAGACCTAATTATAAAAATAAATGAATATCAACGATATTCTTATACACAACATAACGAGTTTTTATTATTTTCAAACGATTTTTCACTTTGTTTTTTTTGGCTCTTAGCTCCTATACTATACAGATTTTTTTTTTCAATCTTTAGCCATAGAATTACCAATAATACATAAGTACTATAACAATCGTAGTATCTATAAACTAAAAGAACAAAACTACAAAATCGAGAGTTTTTGTTATGTTGTGCTTTAACGTTTTTTGTTTCGTTGCTTGTAAAATATGATATTTATTATATTGTGTAACACAAGTTATAAAACATTGTCATATTAAGCCACAACATAACGGAAACTTATGTATATTATGTTTTTTAAGGAATTTCTTAGTTATTTTATGTTGCTCCTAGCTCCTATACTATAACGATTTCAGAGTTGCCCCCTTGGTAATATTATATTATACTTCAATGCCAATCCATTGGTACACGTTTCATTCCTGTCGATTCTGGGTTTTTGGTTCATACATTTTTGGACATGTCCTTTATCTGATATCTGCATATAGTAACAATTAATCACTGCGATCTATTATAAAAATATATGTCTTGGTCAAGTGAAAAACTTAATAAGTAGGTAGTCAACAAAACATCACGTCGTTAATAAGCAACAGTCTGTCTACATTAATATAGAATAGAATTATCATAATAAAGTATTATTGCCTTAGATATGAAATATAATAATAATTATTGTATGTATGTGGTGTAAAAGCGTGCCACTGATTAATTATTATTTATTAATACAATTTATACTTAACACGAAATTAAACGACATCTATACGAAAGTAGCATGTCATCGATTTAAGCATTAATATTTAATTACTTTATGAGAATAATTTTGTTTAAATTTACATCCATATACATCGTAATCATAATGATAGAGTTTATAGGAAATGTCTATTTATTTATTAATTTTAACACGATATTTTAATTTTATTTTTCACTGACGAGAAATCGCTCTTGAACTTAGGAATACAATATATATAAATTACTTATTATTTTATGATTAAATCGATTGCTAAGCATTTATATACCCTAAGCGCAAATTTAAAACATTTAAACTTGGCAATTCACACTAAAATAAGTATAATATAAATGCAAAATAAAATTTAGAGATCATGGGAACTAAAGAATGAGATCTCAATTAGACTCACTATACGAATACTTTTTTACAAAGATAAACTAATATTGTAATTCACAACCCTAATCATATCATCGACATCGTTCCCTTTTTAAAGATGCTTAAAGATGTTTTTTAAATGACTAGATGCGTTTTTCCATGGCAATCATAATATAATCAAAGTCTAAAAATCAAAATATTTTTAATAATAGACTAAATTCATAAAAAAATTTAGCAAATACATGATTAGTAAAATTTAATTTCTTAGATCTACTGAAGAAGCACAAAGGCGTCTTTCCAAACTATACAAGGCCAGTACGCAACGGTGTGAAACTAATCACGTATAGTTTGGAAATAACTTTTTTGCAAAGTTCTTCCAATCTATACAACAGCAGTACGCAAATACTCGCGTATACTTTGTAGTGAAGTAAGTAAGAATAGCGCTCCAAAATATACAGCGCCAGTACACAGGCCAGTACGCATGCGGACTAATCGTGTATGTTTCGGAGTAAGCGCGGCGTCTTTCCATTGCTCGCGTTTATATTATTGTATTGCTATTTTGAAATCTATTATTAAAATGCATGTGTATTGTGTATGTAATGTTGCGTACTGATCGTAAGTATATTTTTTGTACCGAGGATGCTTGTGTCTTCGTCCAGAAGAAGCCGGTTGCTAGGCGACGGAGCCCCGCTTCGCGGGGCTCCTATTTTTGTGTAGTTAAAAAAAACACGAACCTAACCTAACCCATAGGTAACCCTTATTTATATCTGTTACCTATTTATTTTTCTAAGCTTACCTAATAATATTTTTATTCCATATTTTACTGAATCAATCAAGAAGAATAAAAGTAGATAGATATAGCTGTACAAGTCTTTGATTGCCTATATATTTATTATTTCGCCCAAGCGTAAGTGGTGTAGTAGTAGGTATATTTAGTTATATTTTGCGTACTGATCGTGTATAGTTTGGAACGAAGAAGCAAGCATCCGCGTTACAAAGTATACACGATCAGGACGCAAAATTCGTGTATATATTGTAATAACAAACTTAAAAACAGCATTACAAAGTATACACGAGCAGTTTCCTATGGTTGCGTTCTGGCTATGTATAGTTTGGAAATACGCAGCACAAAGTGCCCCCCTTAGATTGGATGTTTTATGGCAACTTTAAAAATCGATTTATGACACGTGATGATTAAAACGTAAAAGTAAACACTGATCAATTATTGTCAGTTGAATAATAACCGTAACGTGCGAGATTTGTACAAACTATAACCGGGAGCCGTCCAATCACTCAACAATATAACATCTGTGTAAAGATAAAACTATTGTGTATAAAAATATCACTTTTGTTATTGTTGTCCATCACGGGTTTATGTAACTTGTATATTCGACACATAAAACGGATACGGTCGACCCTCCCCAACGCATTAATCACAGTAGAAAAAAATTATATCTATACTAAGAAAAATACATATTATATTCGCTTAACGTCGATGGAGAGGGTCGAGCGAGAGGATAACGTGTATAATGTAAGTATTTATATACAATATGTAACCTGTAAATAATCTATGATAAAAATCAGCACCGGTTGCAACAAATGTATTAACAATCAGTCTATTGTCAGAAAGGAAGGTACTCGACTCCCTTTAACGAGGCCCCTCGCAACATAACTATTAGTCTTACATAATATAACAGACAACATGATTCAGCACTATACTTAAAGCCGAACGACGTTACGTGGGGAGTCCACTACTTATGGTATATCACGGTACATACGGCTATCACTAACATTGCCAGAGTATAAGCAGAGGGGCGTCTTTAAAGGGTTATTAACTGGCACTTGGTATACTATTGAAAGGCACCCAATAAGCGGAGGTGTGACGGCAGATAGGCCCCCGGCGACACTCTGATCACAGACTAGATATACCTACAGACAGTCTTCGTTATTCCACATTAAGTCACATCTTCACAATATTACCCAACGAACAGATACGCTGACAGCCCCGCAACGCTTAAACTACTATGAACTATATACTTATTGCTTTTTTTAAACTGCCCTTTGACAAATTTTTCTTAAACCGTATAAGAAAATAATGGAAGAGATTTGTATAGGAAAATTGTAACCAACGTGAAAAGTCTAATGTCTAGCTAAATTCATTTTATTTATAGAGGACAAGGTTCAAAGAGAATACATTCTAATTTAAATTCTAAATTTGATGGTAATTGATAATGCTACAAAAATATACATTTCTCATTTATTATTCACAATCATTTGAAAAAAAATCTTTCGTAGTAAAGATGTTCTGTATTTAATTTCAGAACAAATGCACAAATAATAAGGTAAGGTAGATTGAATTACGTTTGTTAAAATATATACTAGATTTCTCTAAACTACTCGTAAATAGTAAATATTTAATATGAGGATTATTACATAGAAAGTGTGACGAGATATTTTTTTTTTTAATAGAAGCAGTAAAATGCATAAAGCGAAAATATAATAAATAGATGCGCATTATAAATATTATTATTTATATGAAATTTTTACTCATAGAATACCTTAAGAGATTAAATGATAGAAAGCGTAAGTTTCCACAAAATAAAATGAATGTAAAAAATCGTTCTCGGGCAATCGCATACGCAAAACGTGGTCGAGTACGGGCGGACGGCGAGCGCACGGGCGACAAGCGAGTACGGGGCTGTCGAGCGGGGAGAGAGCGCGTGAACGGAGCGTGTAAGGTCAGCGGTGCGCGGGCCGCAGGGCAGGCAGCGGCGGCGGCTTGAGGCGCGCCGGGTGCTGCGCCAGCGTGTGGCGGCGCAGGTACAGCGGCGTCTTGAAGCAGCGGCCGCAGGTGGCGCACACCACCGGCTGCGCCTCGTGAATGAGCCGCACGTGCTGCCGCAGGTTGGACGCGTTGGAGTAGCGGCGGCCGCACTGCGCGCACCGCACGCCCGCGCCCGCCGCGCCGGCTGCCAACAACACCACGTTCGCACTGCGCCCCCCGGACTCGCGCCGCCCGCGCCGCCCGCCCCGCCCCGCCCGCCTGCCGCGCTCCCCGACCGCTCGCTAATAGGATCTCGCTACTGCCTTGCCCTGCACTTTTGTTCCTTAGGCCGTTCTTAAAAATTCTAATCAGAAAATGCGGAACGGCGCCCGAAGGCGCCCTTCAACCCGCGTAGATATGTACCTATTATCTATACAGAATACTGATCGAACCGATATGGACGCGTTACGCGGCTGGCGCTTCATAATACCGATAATAAAGACGGCATCGATGCCGATACTAGGTGCCTCACGGCAGTCAGAATTTTTCGATCTAGAATTTCTTACAGATGCCATCGGCCTCGAACAGATAATCTCTCGCTATTATTTAAATATGAAAATTTAGATATACGACTACATGGACAATTATAATCGTATAAGGTGAAATACCAATAAATTTAAACTGCGACGATCCGCGTGACGCTTTCATAGATCGTGGTCGCCAACACGATAATATGATAATTGTAATGAAATATATGATAACGAATGCGAATGTATTATTTTCAATGGCTTCATTGCGATCGCCCTAGAAGAATAGCGCGTGCGTTCGTCGGCGATAAATTTCCAACAAAACGAAGAAATTAAAGCGAGTATGAGAATCCTATTAGCGTAGATGGCGTCGGAGACAGCGCGTGTCTCGTGCGTCGGAGGGCGCAGTGGAGGCGGCAGCGCGGCGGGCGCGGGCGGCGCGGGGCGGGCGGCACGGGGGCGGGGGGCGAGGTCGCCCTGACACCCGCGCGCCTAGCACCTTTCTTAGACACCTTTATAGATAGTTTCTAATCGAAATCGCGCGCTCTCTTCTACGCCGTTTATCAGTGATAAGAGGTTAGCCGGGGGCGCGGCTGTCCGAGACGACTTGTGCGTGTGAAAAGAGTGAACATTATAATCAAAATATATTCACCTTCGGCGTTCTCGTTCAGCTCCGCGTTCATCCCCGTCATGAGATCCATACTACCTGCAAGAGAAATTTCGTTCATATTGTTTTCTTTCAATACCGAATACGCGCCTACTCGGTACACACTCACCTTGAAGAGTGGCGAAGGGATTTGCGAGAGTATTGTTTTCGCTATAATATAATTGCTGAAAGCCCGATCGCTCTTCGTCACTAGCTTCCTGTTCTAGGACTTCCATTTTTGGTTCCAATAAATCCGTCGCGCTAAAGTCTTGACACTTGCTTTCTTTCTCCGCGTCGCCGGGGTCCATAAGAATATCATTTTCTTCATTATTCACATCTGTCGCTTCGAGATCAGTTTTTACCCGCAATGAAGGGTAGTTACAAGTTTGGCTATAGTCATCATTATTAGGCCTCGTTTGACTAGAACTTTGAAAGGGAGCATCTTCGCTGAGATTATTTCTGGGCACTTCAGGAGAATTCCTTGCAGAAGGGCGATTGGCGCTCTTTTCTTGGTCATCGGCAGAGGTCGATTCCACATTTTGGCTTGCGGCTTTGGAGGAGGAGGTAGAATGTGACGGCTTGGCGCTGAGCAAATTACGTAATTGAGAAGGGGGAGACTTTCGATTTGCTTTCTGGAAGGAAAAATATATTTTATTAAAACAACAACCTAATAATTATTTGATTTTCGGATTGCCTTCAGGATGTACCGCAAATCTTACTTTGTCGTTGTGTTGCGAGCAGTCAGTGAGGCCGCGAATTTGCAAAGCGTCGGCAGTCCGCAAGAATGCGCTGAGTTGTGCCTGGGCAATATTTACTTGTCCCACATACATAAACTGGAGTAGCGCGCGTACATGGGATACTTCGCAATCGCGCATAAATATTATCGGATGAGGACATGGATTATTCTGTAATGAAAATATATGTTTTATGGTCTGCATATCTTGAACAAAGTGGAAATAAAATAATTTATAAGCCAAAGTTGAAATTTATTTACGTATGGGGCCGTTCATAAAATACGTTCGCATACAAGGGGGGAGGGGTGTTCGCGAGTGTGACAAGATGTGTCATGTGACAAGAGGGGACAGGGGTTCTACGGCAGCGTGACGTTCGTCGCGAGGGGGGGAGGAGTCTTAGTTTTTGTGACGATATATTGGCAGGGGGGGTCACAGAAAGTGTGACACAGCGTGACAACCGGGGGGGAGGGGGTCATAAAACGTTAATTTTAGTGTGACGTATTTTATGAACGGCCCCTATCTGTATCTCCTTTTATATACATATATCTTATCATTTGGCAGAGTTATTATCAGTTCTATTTAATTTTAGATCAATATGTAATTTTTTAATTACTATGGATAAAAAAAAAACTTGTATCTTGGAAATAGCTGTTTATATCTTTACCACAAAATAAAAGAATAAATATAAAATGTTCACAATTTTGATAAATAATAGTAACAGTCTCAAGAAATCTAGGTTTTTTTATGAAAAATCTATGTTTGTCTGGATCTATATATGTATACAGGATTACGGGGAAAGTTTACCAATTCCTGTTTAAAGGCATAGTTTAGATCACTTCTGATGGATTTAACCCTACAACACCCTATCGAAAATCTAACCATTTTTGAGATTTTCGACTTGGTTTTTTTTTTAAAAGTCAGGTACTTCGTATAAAAAACAGCTATCACTTATCAGTTATTAGCTAAGATATTTTGAAATGTGTTAGTCATAATATTATACTACTATTATTAGATTTATACATGTAGAATAAGATGTTAAAAGTAAAACCTAACAATTTAAAAATGGGAATTGATTGACTTACCCTTGTATATTTAATTTATTACTATTATATTATTTTAAATAAATAAAAAAATATTGTTTTTTAAATACCTATATGTAAGGAAAAATATTAAATAGTTGTAAATTAGAGGAAAATTTGTGGATGAGTGAATAAAATAATGAGTGTTATTCATAGAATGGCTATTGCATGTTAATATTTTCCCTATTTTAATTCTAATTAGAACATAGCCAATTTTTGTTTTAAATAAAGTCTGTGAATTAATAAGTTGATTAAAACAAAATTTGTATTACTATGAGCATTAAAATTTGGTAATGTTTACAAAATATACATTTTATTAATATCAAATCCCTATATTATGACCTTGGATAATCCCTATGTAATATATCTTGGATAACTTTATGCTTACCGGTTATTTTTCTAAGTTTAATCAAAAAATATTTCTATAAACATTTCATGTTTCTTGATTACCTGTTCATGGTTTATAATCCAAAAACTTATAAAGGGAAACATTTATCAATGCAAGTGATATTGCTCAGTATAAACAAAAATATACAAAATTTGATTTGGTTTATAACAATATTTACAATTAAGTAACAGGTCATTGACAGGCAATATTTGTGGGCAGTGTACATTATTATAAATTTCAATAACAAAGTATAACTCAATATACCATTACTTATTTAATTGATTTTATAAAAAAAAACATGTGCCGTTATCATTTGTGTAAACTTAGGTAATGTTTATTAAAGTTTTTATAGAATTATCTTTGAAGTATAGTTTTATCTCATACTATATGTTTCATTTTGTTGTGAACTATACTTGACCATTTATATTAGTGATTCAATTTATCTATAATATTATTACAATACTATACTTATGTGGAGAATTGGCAATAATGGACATTTACAATTTCCAAACTGTTTTACATATTGTCTAATTTGGTAACTATATAAAAACTATTCTAATTAATGTTTATTTATGTACATAACTTCATATTCATTGTTTAAAAATGTTGCTGGTATTCACCCTTACTACAATCCAATTTGATTTTATATCTTTGATCAATTAAAACTAATAATAAAAAAGCTTTCAATATCTGATCTTAAATTGAAATATTAATGAGTGTGAAAAATTTATAAGCTCATTAAAATGTGCTTTAGTTTTTACAAGCACCATTTTCTCTTACTTTCCAATGCAATAAATTTTATGATCACACATTCATTTATTGAACACAACCTAACAATGATAAAATAATTGATTAAATGAGGGTCTAATAGCCATTTTGAATAGAATATTTTATTTACCTAATGACATGTTTAAAAATCTAAGAAATTATTAAACACTACAATTTTCGAAAATTTTAAATCATAGACATGCTGGATTAGAGTTTTTCAATAATTTGTAGCATGATTGTAAAGAATTCGTGAGCCATTTCCAATTAAAATGATTTGGTAGACTCAATGGTAATGAATTAATTAGAAATTGTGAAACAGAATTCTAAAGTAGGTACAAATAAATGAAATCACGAATACTTAACCGGAACGCGAGACATGGCATTTGTAAGTAGATCAAGTGTTTTATACATAACAACTTTCACTAGAGTCATTGTAATGGTGACACATCAAAGTGTGGGGAGTGAAAGATAGACTTACTTTAAATAGTTCCTTGAAATAAGGACTACACGCCGACAAAACCACTTTATGAGCCTCCAGCCTGTGTCCCTCGCATGCCAGGGTGACATCCACGAAATCCTCATCATCGCGCAGTGCCTCGAATTGAGATGTTATATTCGCTTGAAAATTGTTCCATCTCAAACAGAATTGCTGGTCGCCACCCAGTTCTGTACCTTCCATTACTTATAGACATAACTCGATATCCCTGATCATTTAATTGCTTGATAAGAAAAGTTAATTATTGAAAATAAATATATCACAGTAACTTGCAATTTCAGTCGCCGTCTGGCCGAAAATCTTGAAAGAAAACAATCAATAAAATCTCGTACCAATATAAGAAAAATAAAACTTTTTTAATTTGTCATTCATTCGCTGATGGGTACATTCACTTTGACGTTCCAAACCACGTAATAACTTACTTTCGAATTGTGTCAACTCTTTTTAGGTCTACCTTAGACAAATTAAAAAATTAAATCACAGTAATTTTATAGTAAATTATTTCTTAAATTATTATTAATAATTAGGATGATCAGAAAACACACTAAGCTAAAACACAGAAAGATTTAAGAACGTACATCCACCAACCCTATCAGTCATGTACTGATTACCAACTTGAAAACAAAACAACGTAAAACGTCAATCTGAATTCTCATTAGGGATGATAAATATTTTACGAATAAACAAAATCAATGCCTGTTCATTTTTAAACTATCAAAATATTATTTATTATGAAATATTATATTAGTGATATATTACAGCGAAACTTCTCTTTTTTAATTTACTTGATAACCTCAAATAATAGTTTTTTTTTAATATTAAAGTAACTATAATTTAATTACTTGGTAGGTATGTAATAAATAAATGAATCAAATAGAGTCCCTGATTTTGAAATTAAAACATACAGTAATAATAATGATTTTAAATATTTACAGATTATAAAACTAAAACATCTGCCAAACCGAGATTAACCGATTGTTTATTGCTGTGGTTTATTAACTAGACTGTGCTGGCCGTAAGTTGTCTCTTTCTAATAAGGTAACAATGGCTGAACAAAATAAGGGACAAATTGCTTGAAAAGCGAGCGAGTAAATGTCCGGTAAATATTATATTGATGATACGGTATTTAATTTAATGTATGCAAAAATAAACTAAAACATAGTGTATGTATTTATTACCGTAAAAGTGTAAGTACCGTAAGTTTTAATTTTCATACAAAACTGAATACAGTTTTTATCGTAATGTAGCCTTATTTCTTACGTGCAAGGCTTTCAGTCTTGAATTAAAAAAATGACTGATACATAATTCGTGAGATAGTGCAAAGTCAAACAAAATTCATGGTCACCCTACCATTTCTACAAACATCAATGATTGGCGGAGTTGTCAAAACGTTAGACAACACCAAGGACAACACAGAGCAAGTAATTTAGAACGAATTTAGACAAGGACCATTGAGAAACCTCTCGCTCTGACCGTTTTTGGTAAACTTCCGCCTCTAAGGAAAAAGCAACCCTAAACATAATATAGCAATGGAACATATTTTATCAAAACAAATATTTTTGGTACACTGCGTAGTTAACAGTATATTAAATATTATAGATTACATTTCATCAAAACATTTTTTTTGGTGCACTGTCTAATTAATAGATTGTCTATTAGGTACTACTTTACTCTTTACCACAGAAAGTTTTGTATGTACTTATGGTAATACCCAACCCAAGATATTTTCAGGTTTATGCATTACAAACATGCAAAAATAAATCATGGCTTTCTACTCCGTAATATTAATGAAGATGACATTTTATTTTCACTTGGAAAGGTGTAATAATTAACAAATATAAATACAAAATAACAAATATTTTATTGTTAGCTTATATAAAATAATAACAAATCATTACAACGCTTGTTCTCCTTCAACTGTTTCTTTTAAGTTAAGTAATTCAAACTGGCCACTTCCTTTAGTTTCAGTTCTTATCATTTCATCGAGATTTCTGAAGCTACCAGGATCAATAAGGCAAATGATAGTAGCTGTCCCAGCATCCCAGTTTTCTTCTTCTACTGTTGAAGTTAATTTAACGGCTTTATCTCTTACTTTACGGGCTTCCTTACCACTTAACACAATTCTTACTCTCATTTGTGCTCTCTCAAGAGGTATTTCTTTTTTGACAAGTTGAATCACATCAAGTGCTTGTTGTTTTGCACTTTTATTGACATTAACAGAAAAGTGGATGTCTTTCATAGCTTTTTCTATTATTGAAACAGGATATGGTCTCTTAGTTTCGGGATTTACACACTTATCTGCTACTGTTGTTGCAATATCTTTAAATAGAGCGTCAATTTGAGAGTGTCTTTCTTTGTCTGATACTTGTAACTCTCCTTTTTCTAATATCTCCTTACATATCTCTGTTTGATCATCTTTACCAAATATCTTGACTAGATCTTCTTTTTTAGCTACCTGGCCTTTAGAAACATTTGTAAATACCGTGTGTGTTTGTAGCACTTCATCAATATCCTTTTCTCTGAAAAATATGATATTTTAAACTTACTTGAAAACAATAACATTGGTGTTTCCTAAATGAAAATTTAGGATACTTACACTTTATTGCGCCATGACACAACTTTATTCCTGTAACAAGCTATTTCAAATCGTTTCCCACCCTTTTTCAGCCTAACAATAGCCACATTTGTTAATCGTATTTGATTTGTAGGAGTAAATATTTTAGACATTTTGTAAAATGCTTCTTTTCGTAGAAAATAGAAAAACAATATTTATAGTTTCCTTATTATTTTGACATTTTCATACATCTAATCGCTATGGACAGACCATAAACTATACACCTTTTTTTTTTTTTTTTATAGTGGGGATACCCACGGCCCCCGGGGAAGGAGCTGTGGGTTATGTCGGATTCTTACAATAAGTATATAGTCTATGATTCTTACCGACTAAAACCCCACTGTGTTCCGTCGAGCCGCTTTAATGATGGGGCCGCGGGTATTTGTTAGAATTCTTCCGTGACATAAACTATACACCTTTCACCACCCCGAAGATGGCAATAATTTAGTTTTTTTTTTTTTTTTTTAAACTATACACCTACAATAAAACTAAATTATTGCCATCTTCGGGGTGGTGAATGCCGTGTGAATGCCGAATGGTGATTTTATCCACGGTTGATTTTATTTTCATATGATTATTTTAAAATAAAAAGACGTGTGGCACTCGGGGACTGCCGCGGTAAAGCTATTGCATGCTATGCCTTCAAGCCACACCTCCGTGCCCGTCGGAGTGGAGAGCGTGAGGTTTTTTCGTTACGGAATTTCTGGATTCGGTCCCCGCGCTCAAGGCCCGCGATAGAAGCTATGTAATAGCTTAAAATGCGAAAAAAAATTATCTAAATTTTTTAATTCAATTAAATTCCTTTAGTTTCAGTACAATTAAGCTTAGTTCTTTATGCATAGACTATGTTGTAATGAACGTGCGTAAAATGGAACAGTTTTTGTTTTTACCATTATCTATGCAAGCCGTGAATATTTTTTTATCTATTTCCTCTCACGACGTGTATTTCGTAAAAGTTGGCCGTCATCAGCCGTCATTTTGTGATATTTGTATATTTTGTCGGTGATTTTATGTGATTAATCGAGAAAAATGGCGAAATTAGTTGATATTTATAACAGCGATAAAGATCATGTGATTAAAAGGCGTCAACTACCTTTAACGATTTATGATAATCTAACTGTAAGTTTCCTAGTCGCGTCTGACATTACCACTAACGAAGATTAATAATATCAAAAAGATTAACTATATCGTCATGTGCTTGTTTTTAATTAGATTTTTACTAAACAAAATGAAGCATTATTATATATGTTTATCGCGTATAATGTCTCTTAAACAGTTTTGTTCTACTTGTTGTAGCTGCCCAATTACGTCTTGAGGTTGACCTTATTTTTGTATTATTAATTCTTTGTTTTATGTATCATCTTTGTATATTGCAGATGGTTATGGATTTAAATACAATGGGATTGATCTGTGACAACCCGCAAGTGAAAGGCCGTGAATATGAAGAATTTATGCGCAAATATAGAATTCTCACTACAGACGAGCTTAAAGCAGCATTGCGAGTCGATGCATCAGATATCTTCAATGTTTTAAATCAAAGCATTCCCTGTGTTGGCTGTAGAAGAAGGTAAACAAGAATAACTCATCCCTATTTTTTCATACAATACTTCAAAACTGAGGAGTTTCAACAGTTACAATAAAGTCTTTATTGTTTTTTTTTTTTTTTTTTGTATAAAAGAAAAATTAGTAATACAACACAGTCACATGCGATTTATATGAGATTTTATTATTAAATAATGTAGTAAAAAAGTATAATCATATTTATATGACACTAGCTGCACTCCGAGGTTTCACCCGCGTGACTCCGCTCATGTTAGTCTTAGCGTGATGATATATAGCCTTCTTCTATGAAAGGGCTATCTAACACCGAAAGAATTTTACAAATCGGACCAGTAGTTCCTAAGATTAGCATGTTCAAACAAACAAAGAAACTCTTCAGCTTTATAATATTAGTATAGATTTTCAATAGTCTTATGATAATAAATGCTAGATGTTAATAGATTCCAAGATATCTTTTCATAGTTGTATTTATGTTTCATAGTAGCTCTGATATTATTTTTGAACTTTGAACTAAAGTAGCACATGTATGGCTGCCATACCTAAGAATAGTTGTAATTTCTTGAAGTAGTAAAGATTAACAAGTATTTTAATTGAATGTTAGAGAATTATAACAATTTCTCATATTTATATATTGTTTTTTGTTTCAGCGTGGAAAGACTGTTTTACCAGTTATGTAAGTCCAGACATCCAAGTTTAGATCCAATAATCTTAACGCCTGATGAAATTATGACAATAAGGGAAGACAAAATTACACACCCCCAGTCATTAGCAACTTTACTAAATGGTCATAGGTAAGATAGCAGCTTATTATATATATCAATCAAATTTATTTTCACACAAATACCTGTTTTTTGTTGTATTTTTACAATCTATAGCAACTTTACGAAATGGTCATGGTCACTGGTAACATTATTTACACATACTCAGCTAATTAAGTAAACAAATAAAAAATTTCTCAGCTAATTAAATAAAAAATTTCACATGCTAGATTGTGAAATGAAAATACCATCTATTTATTACCTTTTTTTTTCAATATTGAGGGCCAGTCTCACATCTGATATGTTGTTTCTAGCTTATCAGTTAAAGTAAAAAATATTGTAGTAAAATGTGTCAAATAGATAATTAGGAATATTATAAGTAAGCTGTAAAGCCAGTCCTAAACATTGTATTAATGTGAAAGCTAGAATATATTCAGTTAGAATAATATAAATGAATGTATTATTATAATTTAAAATCTTATTTTTGTTGTTTACCCTTCAATTTAACAACATAGGAAGGTCATAATATAATTTATTAATTTTAAAACAGTATTTATTCATTGTTTTCTATCTTGTTCTTCTAAAGATAAAGTAAATGCATGCTATCAACATAATATGACAACATCAATGTGGACTTCAGTCGCAGGGATAAAATTGTTTTTTAAATGTTTTTTAAACTTTCTTGTCATTTGACCAAAGTTTCAGGCAGGTCAACCATTCATTATGCATAACTTCACGCTTAAAATAGACCATAATTTAATTTATTTGCAAGCAATTTTATACTATATTCATTAAGTTTACAAGAAACATTTATTCCAGCACGGGAATAGAATGTCTAATTCTAAGTCAGCCAAGGTGGAAGAAGTCACAAAGGTGCACGCTACACTCTCTAGAAGCTGGCAGTGCGAGGGGTTGGGGCGCTACATCCACCACGTGCGCGTGGGGATGGGGCGCATGGGGGTGGGGCGGACGAGCCGCGTGGAGAGCCGCCTGGGACGCTATGCGGACGTCCGCGAGGGAACACGTCACGCTCGTCCACTTTAACACCCTGCATGATACGCTACACAACTATCTGAGAAAACATCGTTTCTGTGCGGATTGTAAAACTAAGGTAATTTTTATTTTAAGTTTATTGAGTACTAGCTTTCAGACAGCAGGTAAGCCCGCATAGTCAAAGGTAGACCTGCATAGTTCGCATTCACATGGAATACAGTAGTATAGATATACATAAGTACGTATCTTTTAAGGTACTGTTGCTATGTTTTTGTAAAAAAAATTATTAAATTTAATGGCAACACTTGGATGTAATGAATTCATTAATGGTGATGAATGTTTATCATCATACATGCCACTGACTCAGCAAATAATATGTATAAAAAATGATTTCCAACTTTATACTACTAAAATGTATCACCATAATTTATCACTGATAATGTGAGATAAGTGATAAGGTGTGAAATTTTATTTAGCAACCAAAGTCTACAAAAGTTAGATTTGTTGTTCAATTGCTTTATCTTTTAAATTGCAGTTTAGACTTTAGAGGCATTTCTTATCAAGTATATTGAAAAAAAAAACAAGTATTGAAAGAAATATATAAGTGTGCTTGCACTTCTGTCATGATACATACTTACAAAATAGAAATATCAAAACATGTATTTCTCTTACCAAAATAAAAATTGATACATTATACACCTGTATACAGGGTGTAATCGTTAAGTGTGCACAGGCGATTATTCCGTAACTATTGTAGATATCAAAAAACTTTAAACTGATATCGAAAGCCCTTTACGTAATGAGTAAAATGACAATAATAACATTTAAAAAATAAAACGGGAAATATCCAAAAAAGTTACAATCAACACTCCCATACATTGAATTTTCCATACATTTTGTGTTCAAAGCAAATGTTCGAAATGACGTCCTCGTTTTGGAATACCATTGTATTCCACATTGAGCTCTATTAACAGATTCTAAATGAATTTTTATTAAAATTTGCGAATTAAGTAATTTAAGCACAAATTCAAAAAAAGACGTGTGGCACTCGGGGACTGCCGCGGTAAAGCTATTGCATAGCGTGCCTTCAAGCCACACCTCCGCGCCCGTCGGAGTGGGGAGCGTGAGGTTTTTTCGTTACGGAATTTCTGGATTCGGTCCCCGCGCTCAAGGCCCGCGATAGAAGCTATGCAATAGCTTAAAAAGAACCAAAATTTTTCATATTACATGTTTAGGATAGTCATATCTCATACTAAATGTATGGGAGTGTTTGGTGTAAAATTTTTGGATATTTCCCGTTTTATTTTTAAAAAGATATTATTGTCATTTTACTCATTAGGTAAAGGGCTTTCGATATCAGTTTAAAGTTTTTTGATATCTGCAATAGTTACGGAATAATCGCCTGTGCACACTTAACGATTACACCCTGTATAATTGATTTATTAATAGTAATGTGAATGATAATGTTTTCCATTTAGAAGGATGAATACATCTAGAGGCTAGAGGAGGTAAAAAAAAATGAACTTGAATACTGTAGGAACAAGTAAATCATAAAAAATTGTTGTCAAATTTATTTTGATATTGCCACTTTTTGAATATGTAATTTTCATTTACATCTTACATGTTAGAATATTTCCTGATTAGCTTCAGCAGTTAAGCCGGTTGTAAAGGTAGGAGCGATTCTATTAAATTTATATTTTTATTACAGGTTCTCAGGGCATATCAATTGTTGGTGGAAGAGAAGGAGCCACAAAAAGAGAAAGGTTACGTCGGAGCCCTGTACGGGGGGATCAAGAGATGTCTACTGGACAAGCATTTACACCTTCAAGCGAAAACGGATTACATCGCGCATCTTATAGCGAGAGCAGAACCGGAACTGCTGGGGAACCATCGCGAGAGACACGCAAAGACTTTGGAGATCGCGCAAGAGGAGGTAAAATTGACTTTTTAGATTTTAGTAAATTAAGATTTATAATGTGTTAGTTTGTGAATATAAATTCATAAGTTAGAACATAAGTTCATGAAGATGTAGTTGTTGATGTTATAGGATCATGATGAGAACAAAATAGATTGAATATATTAATAACTTATAAACGAAAATATACATTATACAGGTGCTGATTTGTCTCGGCATATGCATATACGAGCGGCTGCAACGCATTTCACTAAGATTAAGGGAGGAAGAAGGAACATGTCAGACCTTAGCTGCGGTGGGAGTTGAGGCGCTTTACCGCAAGTTCGAAACAGCCGTGGAGATGAAAAGTGGAGTCTCGAAACTACAATTGTTGTATGATGAGATAACACAAGAGGAATTGACCAAGCAACAGCGGAAAGAGCAGAAGAAACTAAAACGGCGCAAGAAGAAGGAGAGGCAAGCTATCGAAAATAAGTGCAAAGTGGGTATAATGTTTGGATTACTTAATGCTGCAGTAAAAGCAATTTAAACGGTATATAAACAAGTCTGTTGCTATACTGAAATGAAGTTTGTTTCTTAATTTAATTATTCTAGTGATTTAGGCGCTGCATCCTGTCCTGATAATTATAATGTTGTTTTTTGTTAACTGTAATTTTGTAAATTTTTAATAATCTTATAATTATTTCTGAACAGGAGGTCGATTCAGAAGAACCGGAAGAAAAATGTGAATGCGATGAATGTTTACAAGAAGCGAGAGACACGCCAACCGATCTATTATCACCGCAAACTTATAATTTATGTTACGAAGCAATGCAAACCAACGCAGATGGTTGTCATTCGTGCCAAGATGACTACACGGACGGTTCGCCAAAGAAAACGAACGAGAAACACGCTAAGAATGGGAACCTTTCACCGAATGAAAACTCGCATGATTGTGGCTACTCATCTGGTAACAACGGTGGATGTTGTGAAACTATGTCTGGATCGTCCTCGCTTATGAGTTCGCCTGAAGGCTCGGAAGTGGCCTGCTCTGAAGGGTTCTGCAATCACGAGAGAGGCGACTGTCTAGATATATCCAAGAGCGATAAGTTTTCCTGTACTGGCTTCACACTTTCTTTACAAGAAATGCTGGTATGTTGCACATTGTTTTCGACTGATGTCTTGAAACGTGACTAAATGACTTTTTTTAAGAAACTATTATTATTTATTACTAAATTTATTTAAATTGATCTTTTTTTTGTGTTAATGCCAAAAAATATGTTAAATTTTTCAAATTTCCGTGTAATTGTGGGTTTAGAAATCAATTTTGGTCTTTGATTGTTGTAACATGAAAGTTTGTATTAAATTATTTGACCATAATTTTATTTTCAGGACACATGTTCATCTGATGAAGAACAGGACACCAGCTATATTCCATTAGAAGAAGTATTGGAATTCAAATCACGGAGGAACATAACAGAAAAAAGGCAGGAATTGAGGCAAAATTTACGTCAGAAATTTGCTCAGTTATGTGTAAACACGCCTCAGATGCAGAAAGGGTTTGAAAAACAAGACAAGCAAGCAGATTAATGCAATAAATACAGTGACATTCAAACTGCACTATTAAATTACCTTTTATCTTTCACATCGGAATTAATGTTTAATTTTGCAGCTACCTAGATTCTTGTAATTGAAAATTTTATGGTAGTAATTACAATAGGCTAAACATGAATAACATTTAAGTAACAGCAATAATAGTACATTTTTCCTATCATACATAACTCCATGTTGCATTAATTGGTTTATAAAAACGTAAACCCCAAATGTTCATGTTCCTTATGTAAGATTCGAAATTTTATAAAATGTTGAATTTGAATGTCCATAAGTCAAAGGTGCTTGTAGAATGACGGTCTTATATACATATATCACTGAGATGGTAGTGTATAGGAATAAGGAAAGTGCATGTTTGAATGAGTTCAACTGTTTTATGATATTATTCACAACTGGACTGGATTGAACCCAGCATTTATCAAATATTTACTATTTAAAATACTAGAGCTTTGTAATGAAATATAGTAGCCTTTTTTGATCAAATTATATTATTTTCATTGCTTTACTTACATGGTAAAGAATGGATTAATTTCAGGTATTTAAGAGAAGCTTATAATAGCATGATGTTGAGTCATTGGCTGTTTTGCCTTTGTTATGAAATCAGGAAAAAACATTTGTAACTCAGTTTTAAATATACTATAATTAAATAATGTTTAATGTTTTATTCTTACTATCCTAATTCACATTAGATATACACAATGTAGCATTGGTTCCGCCAAAGCCAAATGAATTTTTCAGGGCAACTCTTTTTTCACTATTCCATGTTTTTGAAGTATTAGCAATATAATTTAAGTCATCAATGGGGTTATCCAAATTTACAGTGGGAGGCATAACACTATGATAGCAAGACAAAACTGTGAAAAGAGCTTCTAAATTTCCAGCAGCACCCAGCAAATGACCATGTGCTCCTTTTGTTGATGATATGCAAACATTTGAGGCATGATCTTTAAATAGAGTTTTAATAGCAGTAGATTCTATATTGTCCCCTACAGGCGTGGAGGTGGCGTGGGCATTTATGTATGATACTTGTTCTTTTTCAATATTTGCATCTTTTAAAGCTCTAGTCATGGAGAGTATAGCACCGCTGCCATCTTCTCTTGGTGTTGTTATGTGCGAGGCATCACCTGAGAGTCCATAACCTAAAACTTCAGCATACATTTTAGCATTCCGTCTTAATGCATGTTCATACTCTTCTAATATTAAAACAGCTGCTCCTTCCCCCATCACAAAGCCATCTCTATCCTTGTCAAATGGTCTTGAAGCTTTATTGGGTTCTTCATTAAATGATGTGCTTAATGCTCTTAAACGACAAAACCCTGCTATAGCCAAAGGACTTATGCATGACTCTGCTCCTCCACAAACCATTACATCTACATCTCCGTTTCTAATAAATCTAAAAGCATCGCCAATAGAGTGCGCCCCAGTTGCGCATGCAGTTGATACTGCATGGTTTGGTCCCCTTAAACCATACTTTATACTGACATGACCTGCAGCCATATTTGGTAATATTCTAGGAACAAAAAATGGGCTAACTTTATTATAACCTAGCTGTAGAGCATTATTAGTATCACAGACGTCTTTCAGATCGATCATTCCCATTCCAAGTGCAACACCAGTATTTTCTCTGTCTTGTTCAGATTGGGGCAACCACTTTGCATCTGATAATGCTTCCGCACAAGCTACAAGAGCTAAACAAGTCGCAGGAGCCATGGATTTTAAATTCGCTTTAGACAAGGCTTTTTCTAATATATCTCCCTCTTTGGGTACTACACCAGCAACCCTACAGGGCAATTTGTTATATTCATCACCCAAAGAAACTATCCCTGAATGACCTTTTAGTAAATTTTGCCATGCTACTTCCTTGTTTGAACCCAAAGGGGAGACGACTCCTAATCCTGTGACCACTACTCTTCTCCTTGATGATTGGGACGAATAGAATCTTATTATCTGGCATGATCTCATGTTTATATTTTTTATATAACCATTAAATTATAAAGAATGAGTTTCCTTACATAAAACTTATATCTTAAGATGGATATAACCAAAAATGTACCTGTTGAATTATTATGAATATGCTGTTCGATCTACACTCTATAGTAATATTGACATTGTTTTTATTATGATTATGAATTGACATTTAAGATTTTTAATTTCTGAAAACTAATCAAAGGTTGCTAGGAAGGAAATGCTCAGAAAGTTAACGTATTTAATTTTAATCTGATATTAGTTTTAGTATTATAATAATTGTGATAGCAATCAAAGATTTTTAATTTTACTGTCTCTATCAGAAGACTTATGACAAAAGTTCAAAAAATTGCCGGCCTGTGAATGTACCATCCTTAGAGTATATATTACAGGTAAATTAGCTTGGAGAAATTTTTGCGTTTGTAGTAGTGTATGGTCAGCAAATAAAATAAAACAACATTTTATTTTTAGTTTTTATTTTATACAGGGTTACTTGTAAAACACCAGCAACCTCGCAGGACAAGATAGCTAACATCATAAGTAACAACATTTGTTCTACGACTTTTGGCATAACGCAATAAATTATTTTTAAATGATTTTTTAAACTTTTATTGTACTCTCCTTACATTTGTAAGTCTATGTTCTATTAATTATCGGATGGACGACGCGACGCCCCCTTCCCCCTCTCGTTCGCTTTTTGTTTACGTAATTTTTGGGAGGCGTAGAGTTTATAATATTCAGACGGAAAATTAAATGAATATTTATTTTTGTATGAAAAAAAAATCCAACAAATTATCAAAAGTCGAAATGTTGTTACATAAGATGTTAGCTATCTTGTCCTGCGAGGTTGCCGGTGTTTTACAAGTAACCCTGTATATATAAGGGATTTTAAATTAAACTATATGTGTTTCTCCTCTGAAAAAGATGAGACTTTATTTTAATACTAGCTTCCGCCCGCGACTCCGTCCGCGCGGATGTCGGTCTTCGCCTGGATGGTTTATTTCTCCATTTTGAGTAACTCTGACAGTAACATCTTATAAATATCTATTGGACTCAAATACGGCTAGGCCTATAATAATACCCAACTTGTGTTCGCTGTTCTACAGAACAACGTCTATGGATAAAACTGAAAAATTTAGATTATTTTTTTTCTTCGTATTTTTTCAGGATAAAAAGTATCCTATTTTACGCCCAGGATAATAAGGTATAATTATACCAAGTTTCATCGAAATCGAACCGTTAGTTTTCACGTGATGTCTTCACATACAGACAGACAGACAGACAGACAGACAGACAGACAAAAATTTTTTTAATCACATATTTGGGTTTGGTATCGATCCAGTAACACTCCCTGCTATTTATTTTTTCAATATTTTCAATGTACAGAATTGACCCTTCTACAGATTTTTTTTTTTTTTTTTTTTTTTAATTCTAGATAGGGAAGCGCTTGACCACAATCTCGCCTGATGGAAAGCTAAGATGCGGTCTAAGATGGTACGCGCTTCCCTAGTAGGTACCGGTTCACTCTTCGCTTGAAGACCCCCATATTGTACTCGTCGGGGAACACAGATTCAGGAAGCGCGTTCCAGTCCCTCGCGGTTCGGATGAAGAATGTGGAATCGAACCGCTTAGTCCGGGTACATGGAACGTCCACCATATGGCGATGCCTAGAATCTGTGCGCCTCGACGATCGATGGAAGAACGGGGATGGCGGAACAAGTTCGTGTAGTTCCGCAGCGCACTCACCAAAGTGTATCCGGTAAAAAACCGATAAGCTGGCCACTCTGCGACGATGAGCGAGGCTCTGGAGTTTTTTGCCTACTAGCTCATCGTCGTTTATGAGCCTCTTGGCACGCCTCTCTATCGCCTCAAGCGCCTCTAGCTGGTACTTGGCGGAACCGTCCCAGAGGTGAGAGCAGTATTCCATGCACGATCGGACTTGTGCTTGATAAAGGTTGAGCAACTGTCCCGGGCTGAAATACTGTCTCACCTTCGCCAGAATTCCAAGCTTTTTTGAGGCTACTTGGGCTTTGGATTCTATATAGGAACCAAAGTTCAGAGTAGGCGTCAAGGTGATGCCAAGAAGCTCGAGGTGGTTGGTTATCGGTACGGACACACCCTGGAAAGTCGGAGTCAGATGGAATGGACTCCGTTTAGCGGAGAATAGACACGCCTGGGTCTTAGTAGCATTGAACTTGACCAGATTGGCATCGCCCCAGTCGGAGACCGCCTGTAAGGACAAGTTCATGCGATCAACCATCGCCTCCCGTAGAGACTGGATTTGTGCCATACTGATTTATTATATGTATAGATTTGCACATTTAAGATACATATAACTTTTACATTAACAATGTTACTAAAATGAAAAATTTACTAACCTGAAAAAGAAACGACATTTAAAGTTTAATTCTTTAGTTTGAGAAGTCAAAGGCTTGCCTCGACCATGTTTTAACACTGGAGCCATATTGAATTAACAATATAAAGTTACAACACTTACACACAAATTAAACACTAGTTATGGCCCTGCCTTCATACAAAACTGCTGAATACGCCGTTCGCACGGGAATAGAATGTGGATGCGATTTCCCTTAGTTAGCATCCAAGCTTACGTCTTTATAATTATTAAACTGTATAAATTCATTCTTTAACTCCGGTCTGCATCGTGCAGACATGGGTGTAAAAGTCTCATTTTAGCTATTAAATGTAGTTTTTAAGTACATCTGAGTTTTCATTTGGGGCCTCCGGCTGCGGGACATGTAATTCACTTCAACAAATATTATAACAATAATAACAAATAATAACAACAATCAACAAATACAAAATTTATCAATTAAACTACGTACATAATAATTATAATTTTTGAATGAAATGTGCTTTATGTTCTAACGGTACCAAACGACTGCACGTGGCACCTGCGGACAGCGTAAACTGGTTTATTCTGGTTTTGTGCGTGTTTCCACTTTCCACTATCAAGTGACGATTTATTTATTTGTTTTGTTTCGTAATTATTATGGTCAAATATTAATTATGAAACAAATTATTATGGACACGATATTTTATTGTTTCACGGTAGTCGCCTTGTCGTTTGCTCAAGGACGTAAAATTGAATGATATATTTTTTTTTATAAAGTCAAAACCATTTTCTTTCAAATAAAAACTTGTTTTTATTGAAAACAAAAGTGTTGCTAGGAATAAGTATAAAATTAAATAGTAATGTTAGGATATCGAAACATTTTTGTATAGGCCAGAACGATATAGTGGAAACGCGCTCTAAGATCTGAGTAATATACACACCACTACATATGCAAAAATTTCTCCAAGCTAATTTACCTGTACAATAGTATAGAGCGCGTGTATTGCACAAATTGCTTAGTGCACATCGTAGGCAGATGAGCTATAGATACTATATAGATGTGTGTGTGACAAATAGGGATGGGTAGGTATCAATTGCGTGTTGAACTATCGATAAGTTATGTAAATAAATATGTATCATAAGTAAATTTTATGTTCAATAAGTTATTAAAGGAAAAATATATGAATAAAGTATAAATATGTAATTTTAAATTTGTTTACCAACTGAATAAAGTTTGTTTATTCCATTTGAATATTTCTTGTATTAATTATAAGTACTTTAAAAAAATATGTTTAATTGGAATATCAGAAAAACGTGAGTACTTTTTAAATAATAAAGTTAATAAAATAAAAGATCGGGTTTAGTGCTATTTCTTTAATAATAAATCAAACAATAATAATAATGTTTTAAAAATGTTAAATAAAAATAAGAAATAATTAATAATTTAAAATGATAATTTAATAAATAATATTAATATTTTTTTTTATTTAATTTTATCCATTCTACTATCAAAATCTTCAAAATCAATTAAGCGGTTCAGAAAATATATCATAACATTACATTCTTTACATTTACACTATAATACATTCGCATTCATAATATTAGAAAGTCTATCATACAAAACACACCACAAATTTATTTATAATACATTTTTAAAAGAGTTTTAATTTTATAGTTAAATAAATAATTTGTTAAAATATAGTTCTTCTAGTAAACTTTATATCGAGTACAGCGTTGGTCAGGTCACATCACTACGATCACGTGGCGGCAGTGAGACGCGCGAGTGAGCCTGCGCGTGACCGCCTCCCACCTCCCCTTCACCCCCGCGATGCTAGATTTATTTTCATAAAAATAAGTATAACAATCGACTTACTGACGAAATGTGATACTGGATTTCAATTTTGTGTATTTTCTAGTATCGTTTTTGCAAGATAGAACTGCACATTTCACCATGTTTATTCGTAAATATGAAAAAAATTCCAGAGCAACGCACTTCGACAGCACTCAACCACGACTACAAACGCTCGCGGCGGGAACGTCGTGTTGTTCCCACCTGTGCCTACTGTTCCCACTTGGTTGTTCGCACTCTATAGTTAGTATATACTCTAAGGTACCATCTTTAAATGACAGTACCTGCACCAAAAATCATACTCTGTGTAAAAATCCAAATATGATCGCTGTCAATTGTCAAAATATGTCAAAGTTTACAATCTCTGTCTACGGTTTACAACTACATAAAAAAAAAACTTTGTTATTTTTGGTATTTAATTATTGTTAGATCATTATTATAATTACAGAGAAGATATTTAAAAAATGGCATTTGCGAATTTTCTGAAAGAAAAGAAGAAACTTATTTTTTATACAGTAATAATTTGTTTTATATCCATATTAGTAAATAAGAGTTTCATGACAAATTCAACATCAGAAAAAGTTAGATCCAATAAAATTACACTAACGCAAGAGGAACTAGCAATGTATAATGGTGATGAACATGAAGAATTATATTTAGCTGTTATGGGGTCTATTTTCGATGTGTCCAGTGGCAAAATGCACTATGCAAAAGGAAGTTCATACCACTATTTCATTGGTAAATAAAAGAAAATTAACTGATTTAGATGTATGTAAGTATTTAAAACAAAACTCATTATTTATTTTGTATAGGTAAGGATGGTACTAGAGCCCTTGTAAGTGGAAATTTTAATGATGAAAGTGAAGATAAAGATCATATTTTGAATTTGAAATGTGATGATATATTTGCCATAATGCACTGGAGAAAAACATTCCGTGAAAAGTATAAATATGTAGGTAAGTGCCAATAGGTAAAGTATTTTATTAGTTTAATTATGATGTTAGGTTCCTTTTTCCTTGAACATAAGTCAACATCTCATCATGGTATTAACAACTTAACTGTCCAATGTGACTCATGGTGAACTTTTGGAATAAGTTCGTGAGTCACAGGTGACTCTTTTTTTCAAGAATCTTTGGGGTATATTTTTGTTATGAACGTGGAGTGATATTCTAAATATAATTACGTGAATGTGTGGCGAAAACCCTAACCTTCAAGAAATTGAAATAAATTTTCGCAAAAGTTTTATACATTATCTGTGGTAGGTACTAAGGTAGGTAGGTGTGTGTATCCTATTTGTTCGAAATAAAACATAAAATACAGTGAAAAGGAAAACGTTTTATTATGAAAAATATGTTTGTAAGTATTATTAGGGGAACCAATCAACACATAATATTATGTTTTTTGTTGTAGCAATATAAACAAAATGCTTTTTTACATGTTTTGCACTCTGTGTGCACTTGTTTAGCTTTTCGAGCCAACTGCCCTTGAATTTTTAATTTTTCATAGCAACCGGTACATCTATTTCGAACTAACTTATTGTTTGTAGTATTACGCGGAATTTCTTGAAGACTATGGCCAGGAGATGAACTAGAAACTGGAGATCTGGGAGTCAGAGAAAGCGAAAGTCTTTGAGGCACGTTATTTTCTGTAGTTTTCGCTACTGGCCCTAGAAAATGTCGAACTAAATGTTCTTGTATTTGCAAAACAGACAATTTAGGACATCCTGATGCCAAATCATTGTAAATGCACCTAGCATTTATTACAGCAACTTGAAATAAAATATCAACAGCGATTTTTTTGTACCAAGTTAGGCTTTTGCGTAAAGGAGAGTGAAAGGATGCTAGTTGGTCCGAAATATCTATACCTTTTTCTTCATTATAGTATATTATAACGTCGGGTTCATCAAATTCGGTTCGTCGGGTCATCAATCAAGTTTTATTGTCTATACTTGATGTGTACACATATGACTCATTGAACTTGGAAAAAAAATCTTTTATCCCACGCTCATGCTCATATATGAGGCTTAAATATAAATTGAATAAAATAAATAAAAACAATAATTATTTTTATAAAATATAAGACAATGTGAATGTTTTTTACCCTAATAGAAAAAAAAAACTGATGGACGTGGGCTAGTGTTATTTTGTATTGTATGGGGACAGTTAAGTTGTTAAAAAATGTCTAATATAATAGTGAATCAATTTATATTTTTATCATCTCCAAATGGGTTTTAGGTAGGGATTTAACTTACGGAAATTACTATACCAAAAATTTTTATTTATTATATTCCTTTACATTGACATCTCAAACAATAATTATTGTTGATTTATTTTAGGAGTATTACAGGGCAGATATTATAATTCGGACGGAACAGAAACTGAATATATGGCAGAATTTAAGAATAAGTTGAAGAACTGCAAAGAAGAAAAAGAAAATGCTAAGAATCAAGACCATTTATATCCTCCGTGTAATGTTGCCTGGAGTGAAACAGAGGGTACCAGAGTGTGGTGTTCAAAGTCTAGGTAAATATTTTTATTTAATCTATCTGTATACATGTTTCAGAAAAATTGGGACAATATTCCTCGATTACATTGCAATTTGCATTATTTTCAAACCTTGAATAATTATTGTTCAATGAAAATATAACTGGCTTTATTTCTTAGCAAAGAAATGCAAACAAAATTATTTGCTTTATATAACCTAGTAACCTACTTGTATCATTATAATTTGTTGGTTTTTTAGAAACTTTGTTGTTTCTATGTTTTTATATATATATATATATTTAACAGTTAACAGTTGCAAAACATAGGATAGATTTCCTTCAAAATTTATAAATTAAATATTGTACTTATTCTTAAATTTTCCATCCATACCTATGGATATATCTATGAATATCTATAAATGTAAGTCTAATTTATTAATATTTTGAGTGAGATGTAATATACTAAAAGTGTGTTACTAGCAAAATGTAAATTGTAATTCTACTTCTTACATCAATTTAATATTATATGAAATTTTCTAAAATAAATATAGCATTTATCATAAAAATTATGTCCTTTGTTACAGTGGTGGAATAAAAAGGGATTGGGTGGGACTGCCACGCCAACTCTATGAGCCTGGTAGTGATAAACCAAAATGTGTATGTGTTCAACGAGAAGATACTAATATGCTCAAACAGTATGAAGGATGCTCAAGTAGTGCTACTGAATGTTACGTCCATGTTACATAATTATTATAATTTGCATACAAGTCCAGTATTATGATCAAATAATTATTGTGATTTTAAATTTTTTATGGTTTTACATTCCATTTTTTTTGTATTTGCCTTAAATTAAGTTTCTCAAGTTTATATTCTGTTAAACATTTTTTTGCAATTAATATACAATTGGTTAATGTTAAGATCTGAATTATATGTTAATTTATAAGTAAAATAACCTCCTCCTTTTTTTTGAAGTTGGTTAATAAAAACATTCGAATTTTTATAAATGTTTTATTTAATTACAATCAGTCGTATTTCTCAATTGATTTTATAATAAAGGATGTGGTATTAAATATAATACCATTGGTACATGGGAATTATACAGTGACATTTTCAACAGTTTTGCTTTCCGTATGTGCAACTTCATCTAATTCCAAACATTCAATAGTTTTCAAGAAAACATTCATTGGAATTTTCTTTCTATTCAGAAATGACTTATTACCTAATAGCTTTTTTATTTTGGCCCTCCGTTTCTTTATTTTCTCCTTTGTATAATGGTTACCTATTTGAAATGTTACCAGTCTTTTCACTTTCCTTCCACCTATTAAGGTATTAGAGTCCACATTATTACTTTTAGGCTCTTCATAAATAGTTTCTAATGTTTGTGATACTGATTTCACCTTCTTATTAAGATATAATGCTTCAATTTGCTTAGAATTAGCATTTTCAGTTATAATACTATGTTTTCGGGGTTTCATACTAACTCGCCGATTTGAGGGTTTGCTTACTTCAGGTGATAACTGTTTGCGTTTTCTTAACACTCTAGAATTAGATTCTGATACATTTGCGCTCGAAGATTCTCCAATCTCCATTATATCTAAATGTGCCATTTTATTAGGTAAATCAGATTCTATTCTAAAAACACAAAGCAATATTAATTTACTTTACTTTTAAGTCACAAAATGTTAAATTACTAAAGTGGTAAACTTACTTCGATGTCTCCATTTTTAGGATTAAAATATTTTGTACTTAATTACTATTTACTACTAAGTCCTACAATTACCATATGAGTTAACACATTATTAAAATCATTGTAATCCTGGTCTTTTAAAATATTTACAAAAGCTTTAACTTGAAACTCTTGAAACCAAAATGCAAGGAATTAGGAATTTAGCTGTGGGAATTTAGGAAACTTGAAGGAAACCGTTGCCTGGCAAAAATGACAGACAGACGATGTCAATTGATTGTCAGCCAGCAGCGATTTAACATCGACAACCCGATTTATGGATTATTCAATGCGACTTTCTCGTTTCATAAAATATAATTATTACAAGTACAGTCATGTTTTTTTTATTATTTAATGAAAGTAAAATATTTAACTGCAAATATAATAAAACTATGATCATTGCCCCAGCATTATGAATGCCATTCACGACAAACCAGATAGTTAGCTATATGGGCCAAAATTAGGTAGGCAGTTTTATATTACTTTGATACTATAGTAAGAAATTAGTAAATAAATATTTAAATAAGGCAATTATCTAAACCACTAGATAGCACCGAATAATCGGTAGTTTAATATTGGTTTCCTTCATAAATAAATTAGTATGCTATGTAAATAATTGCTATTGTATGGTAGCTAAGGTTATTGTTAAATAAAACAAGTATTATTTTATAACGATTTATTGTACAAAACAATAATACATTAAAATGTACAGGTATGTTTAAATTTATGGACACATTTCGGTCCCAATCCCAAACTGGATAATTATGTTTACCCTTCACTTACAGACACCATATTGCTCGTCGAGGTGTCAGCACTAATAGAAATAAAGATAAAGGCTCTAGATAAGCAAACTAGACGAAGAGAATAAAAATATAACAATAAATTAATAGCATGCTGTCAACTTAAGTACACATAAGTCTATCGCACTGCTTTTGTCGACGGGCACCATGTAGTCTTCATTAATAATAATAACGTAATTAAACAAATTGATTAAATCTCCTAAGCATATATTGTATTTATATACACATTATGAACATGTCCTCTCTGGTGAACTAGCGTAGGTGGGTGGGGGGCGCGCGCCTCGTCGTCGGTCGTCGCGTCGGAGCCGTTTCGTGTCGTGCCTGAGGCACCTGACCCCTAACTATCTCGGTCTATTCGGCGACTCGTTAAAACATCTATGATTCATTCGATTACTATACCGAGACGAGAGCGGTAGAAGTAGCAGAGAGAAGCGGATGAGGAACTAAGAATCGGTGGCGTTTACCACTTGTCAACGACCACCTCGTTCACTGCAAAATAACGTTAGCGTTAGTGTGGTGCGCCCGAGCGAGTGCCGCCGTCCGAACTTACTAGGTCTTTATGCAGAGATCACAACCGTGTCGTAGTTACTAAATGTGTAGTTTCACTGCGGGATCACAACAAACAATGAGTGTTCATGGAATATGTGCGTGCAGTAGTGCTGCGGGGGCTCCGGGCGCTTACACCTTCCACGCCGTGGCTGGGGGCAGACAACACCGCGTTAGTCATGCGGCTCCGCGGACACAGCTCCTGTGTCGCGGCGCGGAAAGTTTTGCAACGAGACCCACTTCCAAGTGGACATCTCGGATACAAAATATTTAAATATAGAATTTTGCAAATTCGTAGCCAATAGCTATGTTTTGTTGAAGCTTGCAAAACTTTTTGTTAGCAGGTAACACACAACACAGAGTTAGTACGGCGAGGCGACAACGAGGATCGTGTGCGTGTTCTCGAATGTGCAAAGGAGTAAGGTGGAGTGAAATAATAAAACGTGGGTAATCGATCCGTTTAAAGGGAACACTTCTTACCTTTAATAAATATACAATTAGTGTGTAACAAATTTACAAGGTAGTAGAATTTATATATTAAAAAATTATAAATTGAAGAGCAAGGGTTTTTGGATATCGACAGTACTCAGGTTGAGCATGCTCTTGTTTGTGCAGTGTATAGTGTACATAGTTCGACTGGCTGACCTTGATAATATGCTTTCATTTAATTTATTTTGTACATAATACAATAACTGTTTCACAAATATAAAATGCAGCATAAGGCAAAAATCACAACAAACTGTACTCTCGAAAAAGAAATCATGCAATGCATTCGTGCAAGTTTTTATTATAACACTTTTAAATAAATCACTTAGATCTACAATTTTCTAAGATTTTATGGACAAATTTTGACATATCCCTTTTAAATCTTAATACACAATATTATTCCCACAGAAAAAAAGTAAAATAATTACATCTTTAACATCAATTTTCGTAACAAATGTGACAATAAAACTTAAATTATTTAAACTATTTATTTTAAAATTACAGAGGAATTACCAAACCCAATACAGTAAACTAGAAGATTACTATTTGTAACATTAATATTGCTTCACAGGATATAAGTATAAATCTGGATATATTTTACTCCACAATGTATTTAACTAGAAAATAAACTATTTAATCGTTGACTATAAATTCGGTACAAAAGATGGCTGCTAAAATGTTAGTTAACACATTGCATACAAGATGCACGATGCTAATCACAAACATGAGGGTGGCAGATGCATCAGATTTGTTAGCAAGCAACAGGTGAGAGGACTGAAGAAACAGTTTCTCTATATATTGAGAATAAGTTGTCCACAAATGATAGCGACGAGCCTAACTTACAATAAATATCCTATGCTAAAGATGCACATTACTAGTAACAGTAAGGTAAAATGTCTGCAGTCCAAAAGGACAAGGTACTGAGCCGTGTGCGAGTTAACTATAAAATATGTAAAAACGGAGCTCTTTAGAAACTAATCCTCACTAAATCACTATAAAATTATAAACTTACAATCGTTATAAATTTACGTGTAAAATTATTAAAAATTTTGGTGTTCTGAATTTAGGTTGATGTTCACAGCCACTCGACTTATAAAATTATTATCGCAAACAACTCAATGAGGCTCCGTTATCTATTTATTGTCTCGCACATGAGAAATGCAATCACACGAGCGGTCTCGGCGTCCGCTCGCACACCTACTGCTATGGACACTACTAGAGTTAAGTAGAACATTCCGGACGCAGTCCAACATGTCAGCTGACCGAACACTTTGTTCCTTCACAGTCTCACGGCACACACAGGGGTCACTTCACACGTCGTGGATTAGCATTCCAAACGGTTAGATGTACTGTGGTGAGCTACAGCTCATAGTCCATGGGTTTCCACAGTGGAATTCGTTGCGCCACCCACCGCTGTGTGCTATGATTATATATATATACTTAAAGAACCATTGTTTGACAGATCTATCTAATATTAAATTATACCCGGCGCGGCGAATGATGATCCCTATGACAGTTCGTCTTAGTGATTGCTCGTATGATGGGTCGTGTCGATACTTTACTATTTTATAGGCAAAGGCGTGGTTTGCATTCAGCCACGTCGGTAAACATGTTTTTACAAATATTATAAAATGAATTTTTAACTAAAATTTTTAACGTCTATTATGTTGTTGTTGTATTAATTTAAGTTTTTTAGCATAGATTAAGTAGGTAAGTAAAACGAAAGTTTTATCATTTTCACGTAATTTTTAACCCGTTTAACACAGGGTATATTATTTTATCATGAAAATGGAAGCCCCCATTTAATTTGTCTAAAAAACTTATATTATCATAGGTAAGTAAATTAACGCGAACGGTAATTAATTAATTAATTATGCTGCGATCTTATGTTCCATTCAATAGTGAATGAACTAAAGCTTAAGCATGGAAAAAATGTGAACTCGTTTCCATTATCGAAATTTGTTTATCGATACTTTCCGCACTAGTCGATAAATGCCAACGATGTAAGTTTTGAAGGACGTAAACGTAAAGTCAGATTGATATAATTTCTCGTAAATGTTAAGAATTGTTATAATTCCAACGGAATATCATTGTTATGGCATAAAGCTACGTAAAAATTAATAAATGCCATTTTTAGACGCCTCCAATACGTTTCTAATTAAATGGTGACGCCATTACAAGTTTGTCTCTTGAGAATAACTGTCAGTGTCATAGGAATCATCATTCGCCGCGCCGGGTATAAGTATTAATTTTTTAACCCAAATATTAAAGGAGTATAAAAGAAAGTATGCTCATTTCGCGTTACTAAATGTTAAAACAAATATAATGTTTAACATTTCATAAAACGAATCCCCGTACCCCATACAAAACCTCAAATAGTCTGTCAAGGAAGGCGATGAAGCGCGGTAGCGTGGGTGGCGCAGAATTCGGCGGGGGGGTATTAGGTTGTGAATCAAACGGGGTATCGGCTCGCTTATATCGGTCCGTAGATGATGATGCCAAAGAACACGGCCCACATGAGCACAATCCACTGCATGCCGTCGAGCCAGTGGGCCAGGGAATGTCGTCTCTCACCGTCGGAGATCTTGCGCGCGACGAACTTGAGCACCTCGTCCAGCAGCACCACGGGCACAGAGAACTTCATCACCGTCATCCACTCGTCCACCGACAGCGGCGTCACTTGGAACACGGCCTGGGGACACACGGCGAAAGCGGTTCAATTACACGTATTTATTGTAGACTAGATTTCCGCCCGCGGCTTCGCCCGCGTTTTCAAAGGAAAACCCGCATAGTTCCCGTTCCCGTGGGATTTCCGGGATAAAACCTATCCTATGTGTTAATCCAAGTTACCCTCTATATGTGTGCTAAATTTCATTGTAATCGGTTCAGTAGTTTTTGCGTGAAAGAGTAACAAACATCCATACATCCATACATCCATACTTACAAACTTTCGCCTTTATAATAGTATTAAGATGCACAATACACATGCAATGTTTGGAGTGGAACAACAATGATAGGTGATAGCATACCACATGACATGAAATATCAATATTTCCTAGTCCTTATAATAAGTCTCGTTTTCCATCATAACTTTAGTCTAAGTAACATGCAAGGTTTTTCATGCTAATATATATTTAAGATAGCGATTTATTTTATATAAATAGACTATACGTATCGAATTGTTATTCCTAGTATCAAGTCTATGTATACTTTTAATAATCGCCTTATTATACTTTTGAAACTGGTTTAAATACTTAGGAATTCTAAGATAGTGCTTAGGTATTTATACAGGATGAGAAATATCAAATTATCAAAAAAAAAAAAAAAAGAAATATGTATAAGTTAAAACAAGTTGTTTGATTTTCAAAACTAAATATGAATATAAATTAGGTTAATTTTAAAAGTCAAGGTGATGTTAATATACCGGGTGTAATCGTTAAGTGCGCACAGGCGATTATTCCGTAACTATTACAGATATCAAAAAACTTTAAGCTGATATTGAAAGTACTATACCTAATGAGTAAAATGACAATAATAACTTTTTAAAAATAAAACGAGAAATCTCCAAAATGTTACACGAAACGCTCCCATACATTTGATTTCCCATACATTTTGTATTCAAAGCAAATGTTCGAAATGACATCCACGTTATGGAATACCATTGTATTCCACATCGAGCTCTATTAACAGTTTCTAAAATCTAAATGAACTTTCATTAAAATTTCCGAAGTAATTAAAGCACAAAATCAAATAAAAAAGCAAAACCTTCCATATTAAATGTTTGGAATAGTCATATTTCATACTAAATGTATGGGAGCGTTTCATGTAACATTTTTGGATATTTCTCGTTTTATTTTTAAAAAGTTATTATTGTCATTTTACTCATTAGGTATAGTACTTTCAATATCAGTTTAAAGTTTTTTGATATTTGTCATAGTTACGGAATAATCGCCTGTGCACACTTAACGATTACACCCTGTATAGCTAAGTAAATATGACAATTATAGGACAAGTTTAGGTCATGATTCAATATCAATAATTATACACATAAAGAACAGAGCAACACATTCAAACACAGGATGTGTGAAGGACCATAATATAAAAACATCAATTTTATATGAACTTTTAAAGGTCATGACTAATGCAGACCCACAATTTTTGTTATAATTATGTTATCATGCAATATACATAATATGATATTATAATATTCGAGAATATAAATTTTTACGACTTTTTGTGTATTACAGATGATTGATAAAATAATTTAATTTATAAGGCACATGCTTAATATTTACAAATTTATAACTTAGTGACTGTGATTATATTTTTTAGCAATTTATTAGTGTAATAAATTTTTAATATAATCTCGATTAATAAGGCTAATTTAGACTTTTTCTAACAATTAATGAGGTTTCTATTAATTGTTAGAAAAAGTCTAAATTGCATAACAGAAAAACTTAACTTTAAAATGAAACCTCACCACCAACAAAATTCCTTCATCTATATTATACTAATTAAAACAAATGAAAACTCATTACAAAACTCTCCATCTATAATCTATAGTTCCACTAACTTATCCACCAACATAACTATCAAATAATACCTCAACACCAATACTTCAATCTATAATCTATGGTCCCATGAACTTACCCACAAGAAACCTAACTAAAAACTAAATACTTCCATCTATAATCTATGGACCCATTATTTTACCTACCAACACAACCTATCAATTAAACTCTCCTCTATAGTCTATGGCCATTGTTCACTCACCGAGAGCACCTCGACGTACAGGATGACAAAGTGCAGTGTGAAGGAGAGGGCCATGGAGCCGACGAGCCACATGTTGGACCACGGCGGCATCGTCACCAGCGACTGGTTCTCCGAGAGACTGTTCATCGCGTTCAACATCTCAATGGTGACGAGTACGGAGAGGGCCATGGTCATGGGGTGGGGGTCCGTGAAGATCTTGCAGTCGATGCCCTGTAATTTGGGAATTTTAGTGTGTACATTTTACATGTTTTGACAAAAAATAAATAGAATAAAAATCTGAATGTATTTAGGAAACATAGTTGTATTATGTATAATTGGTAATTATTTAAAAAACTTAAAAATTCATTTTCAAAAAAATCTATGAGTTCAAATTAAAAAAACAAATTAAAAAATGTGTTCACATTTCACACGTTTTTGGTTACCTATCTTAATCTCGAATTTTAATATTCCGAATATCATAATCCCGAAAACGTTTGGACATTTTTTCATAACCCCGAATTTTAAAATTTCGAAGTTTTGTTTGCCATATAATCGCAACTCCGAATTTCATTTGCCCATTTCTTCATTTGTACGACGTTTTACAAACCAGACGAATGAGTTCCAGACATACGAAATCTAAATGCACAAAATCCAGATGACCGTAATCCATATGCACGAAAGCCAGATTTTTAAAACACAAATTTTTGAAATACAGTTGATTGATATCCAGACAAACAATATCCAGATTTTTGAAATTCAAATATACGATATCCAGAAAAACGAAATCCTTCCAGGGGGTCGCAGCACGAACCTAACCTAACCTACTGAATACATTTTAACACTTAATCCTTTCTGTTGGGCACGTAAAAAAATTGCGAGTCGGTTCTGGCGTGAGGGTCGCGGTTCAAACCTAACCTAACCTACTGACTCGAATTTGACACTTAAACCTTTCTGTAATGGGCAAGTAAAACAATAGCGAGTCGGTTCTGGGGTCACAGTTCAAACCTAACCTAACCTACTGAGTCGAATTTGACACTAAAACCTTTCTGTAATGGGCAAGTAAAACAATTTACTTACTGGTAATGTTTATTTTCAGGCAATAGTAAAGGTATAATCACGATTGTATGGGAACCAAATAAAGAGATTATGAAAATCTGGCAATAGTTTATCTGCCATACGATTATATGGGAACCAAATAAAAAGATTATGAAAATTTGGTAATAGTTTATTTGGAAAATGGTACGATGGGAAACAAAAAAAAGTATTCTGAGAATCTGGTATAACTATATCTGGATTATGAGAATACGGGAACCAAAAAAATACTTTTTGAAAATCTGGTTTTGGTGTATCTGGAAATTGATTCATCTGGGAAATTAAAAAAGGAATTTTAAAAAGTTGTCATTCATTACATCTGTCTTTTAAAAGTTCTAACAACCGTTTTCGGGATTTTAAGATTCGGGTAATAGAAATTCGAGTTTTTAATAGGTTTTTATACTGTCTTGTTATTTTTATAATTAGTACTTAAATATTCATTTAATTTCCTTAGCGGACCAACAATGATTCATTTAAATTTATCAATAAAAAAAAAAAAAACAAAATTGTAGCATCCCTTCTACTAATAAAATAGTACACACCTTGAAGTCATCACCGCCGCCGAGGCACTGCAAGTGGTGGGTGAGCTGCCAGTAGGTCATCTGAGGTCCGTAGGGCGAGTACATGAACCACCAGGAGGCGGCGCCCACTGTGGCCATACCGACGTAGCCACCGATAGCCATGTATCTGGATTATATGATTATATTTATTAAATTATTATGTGGCATATTATTGTTCAAATATTTGGCGCAGCTTTCAATAATTGAGACAACTTACAAGCGTAAGTCGGTAATGTTAATCTCGTTAACTTTTTTCTTCGAAAACACATACAACTAAAAGATACTTCCTCTATTCTAACGTTTGTCTATGTTTAGAATAGAATAGAATAAGAATTTATTCGCAGTAAAAATCAAACACACAAACAAAAAAAAAATACACAAGAAAAATAACAGTTTACTACGAAAAGGCTATGGACTCAGCATATGGTGGAAACAATAACTAAAAGGCCAGTGCTTTCACCGCTGTTTTTCAGCCATAGCCTGTTGTAGCCACAAATGTCACACGAGTATACCCCTAATTTCATTGAAAGGAAGATAAAACACATAAACGCGATGAAAGATTAAAGATTAATTGTCACAAAAAAATAATCCAAAGTTACCTGAAGAACAGCCATCCAGAGATGAGACCCTCATCAGCCTTGCGGGGTGGTTTGTCCATGATGTCCAAGTCGGGTGGGTTGAAACCGAGGGCGGTGGCGGGTAGACCGTCAGTGACCAGGTTGACCCACAGCAGTTGTACGGGGATCAGGGCTTCGGGCAGACCGAGAGCGGCGGTCAAGAAGATGGACACGACTTCACCAATGTTGGAAGAGATCAGGTAACGGATGAACTGCTTCATGTTGTTGTAGATGGCACGACCTGGAAGGATGATATAAATATATATTATTAGCACCATATCTTTTATATTTTTTTTTTGCTCACACACTGTATCTGATTGTTATTGGTGTACCTTGTAATTGGCGTATAGAATTGTATAATGTTCTATTTAATTTATGTTTAGCTGTAAGGTACCTTTTACAAATAAATAAATAAATAATAAATAGTATTTATAGGTCGTATTCTATGCTTAAAAGTCTCTTATTGGAACTCCCTTTTATTATGTCGTATTGTGTATGTGTATATCGTGAATTCAGAATGGGTTTTTAATATTTCGAGTTAACATTTTCGAAGCTTTAATTACAATTTTCAAATTTCGGTAATAATTATGATGTGATAATATTTCCACATAATATTATGTGGAAATTGAAATTGATCGTAAATATTTCCAGTTTGTATTTGAATTTATATCTATTATTTTATATTTTATTGAGCATGAATTTTTTTATACGACATTTTTAAATATTCCTTTCATTCTTTGCATCTATTGATATTTACTATTTTTAGTATTAAATATTTTTACGAGTTCAAGGAATGCGTAATTAATGCTAAACATATGTTGAACCATGAGCGGTTTTATATAAAAACATTCAAGTCTAGAATATTGTTAAACGCATTAGTTTTTTTGCACAATCAAGCATACAAAATAAGAAAGAACTATGTTACATGTGCAATCAGTTCTAACAGTTAACTTTAAGATGCTACCTGACTACAAATCATTGAATTAACCTCATTATATCTAACAAGCAAGACCATGTTTGATAGTGGATAATCAGTTTCTATGTTAGTGTCCTTGATCTTGTGTCCATATATTTTTATTCAAAAGATATAAAAGGCACGTAGGAGTTATTTTTATGGTGTCTCCGTAAAATGAGAAGTAACTGTTTGTGTAGGAATTAAGAGGTGAATCTATACTAATATTATAAAGCTGAAGAGTTTGTTTGTTTGTTTGTTCATAGATAACGGGAGTATACTGCGCAACTTTAGAGCAATGATAATAATGGTCATTTGAACAGGAAACTGGGCATAATATGGATACGAATACGAAAATAATATATTGTGGACTGGTGTTTTTTTTTTAATTTTAATTAAGATTTTTATAAAGTAATTTCTTCAACATATTCTAATATCACATGTGAATGTAGTCCATATTAAGGTAGTAATTAGTTTTGAATTCTTCTCTGAATTGCAGGGTTACCTTAAAATGATATTAATCGTAAAAACAGTTATGACCAAAGTATAACATTTTATCAATATTAAATAATACCTATACTTTATGTTCAGAAACTCAGCTTTTATATAATTTTGAGAAAATAGTGTGTATTTAAGTCCGAAGTTTTGTCGAGATTTTGTGTGTAAAACGTGTAGTCACACAGTTATATATCTCACCTTCCTCAACGGCAGCGACAATGGATGAGAAGTTGTCGTCAGCGAGCACCATCTCGGCGGCGGACTTGGCCACGGCGGTACCGGAGCCCATGGCGATACCGATCTCGGCCTTCTTCAGGGCGGGGGCGTCGTTCACACCGTCACCAGTCTGCAATAACGTATAGAGTGTAGGAGCTGCTGAGCTTTGTTGGTATGATAGATTGACGGTGTGAGAGTGAATATTAGATATTTAGTCGGAATTCATTTTTAACTCAGGTTCATCAAACTATTTCACTGTCGAATAAGCTTTATTTAGATAGGTAACGTGTCATCATTGTTATATTTCTCAGATCTGTGTATAATATACTAATATCTCCCATAAAATCAATATTTATCAACAGAGAACAAAGCTAATATAAACATTCAAACTCCCAGCAGTACAATTGTAAACATTAATAACGCATTTAGAATTTATGAAGATATTTGTGGAGCAATAAATACGAGAGTAACTAATGTTCTTTGCATTTAATATTAGTCATAAATTGATGGGCTGGGAGTTATCGAGTGTTCAATGGAAATGTTTATTTGACTTACCATAGCGGAGATTTCATTCATGCTCTGCAAGTATTCAACGATCTTGGATTTGTGAGCGGGCTCCACGCGAGAGAAGAGACGTGCCTTAGCGCAGGCGGCGCGTTGCTCGTTGACGGACAAGTCGTCGAATTCACGACCAGAGAAAGATTTGCCAGTTGTGTCCTCATCTTCAGTGAATACACCAATACGCCTAAATCATATTTTGTATTAGATATCTTTCGATTGATTTTGTGAAACAAATTCTTTTGTATAATTAGAATATCGGTTTACCTGCAGATAGCTTCAGCGGTGGATTTGTTGTCACCAGTGATTACAATGACGCGGATACCAGCAGCGCGGCAACGGACGATCGAGTCGAAGACTTCTTTACGGGGAGGGTCCAACATGCCCACGACACCGACGAAAGTAAGGTTGACTTCATAAGTGAAGAATTTAGTGGAGTCTCCGAGGTCCATTTCTTCAGGCTTCAGTGGGTTGTCAGCGGTAGCCAAAGCTAAGCAACGCAGAGTGTCACGGCCGGTACCATATTGGCGGGTGAGATCCAAGATGCGGTTCTTGAGGGTGGAGTTGAGGGCGACTTTGCTGGTTCCGACACGGGCGTGGGTACAACGGTCCAATACACCTTCAGGCGCACCCTTGACGAACAATTTGGGTCCAGTTCCGAGGCGGGATGGCTTAAGAGGTGTGCAGTAGGTAGACATAGATTTCCTGTCACGGGAGAACTCAAGGGTGAATTCTTTCTTCCACTTGGTTTCGATTTCTTGACGAACGACGATAGCAGATGAGCGGCGGTCGAGACCAGTCTTGGAGACGTTGAAGGGATTCATCTTCTCGGCGAGCACGATAAGAGCGGTTTCGGTAGCTTCACCGACCTTCTCGAAAGCCTGTTTGAACTCGTTGAAGTCGATAGCTGAGTCATTGCACATAACGCAAATAGTAGCCAATTCATGGAGAGAGTCGAATTCAGAAGTCTTGACTTTTTGTCCCTTCAGGTAGACGTCACCAATAGGTTCGTAAGTTGAGCCAGTGATTTCGAATTCAAGGAAGCTGCTGTCTCCGGCTTCAATCTTTTCGAAGATGAACATGCGCGAAACGGACATTTGATTGGTGGTCAATGTACCGGTTTTGTCTGAGCAGATGACAGATGTGCAACCCAAAGTTTCAACGGAAGGCAAAGACCTGACAATAGCGTTCTTCTTCGCCATTCTCCTCGTACCGAGGGCAAGACAGGTGGTAATTACAGCGGGTAAACCTTCTGGAATGGCAGCGACGGCTAAAGCGACAGCAATTTTGAAGTAGTAGACGGCACCCTTGATCCAGCTTCCACCGTGAGCAGGATCGTTGAAGTGACCAATGTTAATAGCCCATACGGCGACACAGATGACGGAGATAACCTTAGACAATTGTTCACCGAACTCGTCCAATTTCTGTTGAAGAGGTGTCTTAATTTCTTCAGTTTCGGACATTTCAGTACGGATTTTACCAATGGCAGTGTTCAGACCAGTACCGATGACGATACCACGGGCCTTGCCAGCAGCAACATTGGTACCGGAGAAGAGAATGTTCTTTTTGTCTTGGTTCACAGCGCGAGGGTCGGGGATGGCATCGGTATGCTTGATAACCGACACGGATTCACCAGTCAAGATAGACTGGTCAATACGGATGGTGGTGGAATAAATCTTAATAAGGCGGATATCGGCGGGAATTTTGTCACCTACAGACACCTCTACGATGTCACCAGGTACAATTTCTTTCGCCCGAATTTTTTGCACGCCGGATTTGTCTCCTCTTACGACCTTACCCATTTCGGGTTCGTATTCTTTTAAAGCTTCGATGGCGGATTCTGCATTTCTTTCCTATAAATAAGTGAGAAATTAATTATTTATAAAATCGAAAATATTTAACAATAAAAAAAAAAAAAAAACAAACATCCAAGTTACCTGCCATACTCCTACTACAGCGTTAGCAATAAGAATTAGTAAAATAACAAAAGGTTCTACGAATGCTGAGAAGGCATCTTCGTGTTCTTCAAATAAAGCTAATACCTGTAGAAAAATAATAAGGAGTATTAGAATTATGGCAAAGGCCGAAACATAAATAAATTTTTATAACTGAATATACTTACAAAAGAAATAATAGCGGCTAACAGCAAAATCTTGACTAACAGATCATCGAATTGTTCCAAAACTAACTGCCATATACTTTTACCTATGGAGAAAATGAGAAATAGGTATAACATTTTTACATTTTTATACACTTTTACGACAACTTATATCATAGGATCAAAAACAAGTGTATTGAATAATACGATAAACGAGGTATTAATGTATCATCATTTTCGGAATGTGGAAAAGAATATAACTTTGTTTACATTAACATAAAAAACGAGCATTTTATTGCTTCAAAGAGTACTTCCCACGTATGCATATAGCATATAAAACTGATACAGTATGCTCAATGTGTTATTACATAAAATTTATGTTGAATATTAGATTTTGAGAAACATCATCTTGGAGTATAATGTATATAAACGCGATTGCAGATTTGACTTGACTGAAATATTTATTAATATATTTTAATAGATCAGCTGTTGTTTCCATTGCTTACCTTCTTCCGCGGGCAGTTCTGAAACAGAAAAGAACCGTGATTAGAGTTTTGAATATAACATCAAAGGGGTAAATTTAACAGACCATAAACCAGTCAGAGCAGGCATGCGATATATCTCGCCGGTTACGTCGCGTATAAATACACGTACGTACATTGCTTGAATCAACCAAGGCGCGCAACGCGAATCTTTTGATAGGCAATGTGCAAGTTGTGACGTCACTTTCTATCATCATTCTAATCCCACCAAACTTTGCTCTTTCATCCATTTCATTTATTTTAAACAGTGCTATCAACAACTTGAAGATTTTTGCACGCAGAATATCTGGCACTTACAATGGTGTTATTCGATCTCAGTCATAATCTCAGTATACATTATTTCAGATATCACAGTATTTATTGGACACTGATTAACTTTTATATGCGACATCAAACAGGTTGGATTAACGTTAACAACATGCAAAGGTGAATATTCTGTTATCGGAAATCTCAAATGATTATGATGAAATTTTGTGACTCATAATTAAAAAAACATTGATTATCGTATTTTATATCGTAATAAAAATGAATTACATACAACAAAATTGAATTTGTTATTCTAAACTGCAAATTGCAGATGATTCTTGTTTTGAAGTACCTATTCTATATTTTTTCTGTTGTAAACTTCGAGGTCAACTTTATATGGAATCGGACTTGACCACGATTCGCTATGACGTGTGTAACCTGGTCGACGAGCTTCTTACGCATAACATTATTACGCAATTAAACTGTAGTAAGGATAATAACAATTAACATAATATCCAATATAGGTACCTAGTGTAAAAACTTAAATCGTATTGAAACATTAACTGACAAGGAATTATGTTATTGATGTAGGGCGAAAGGATGTAGGTATGGCAACAGGAAATTTCCGTACACTATTGTTTTAATAGATCAGTTAAATATGCAAATGAATAATATACAACTACGCGTAACTGTCGAATAGGAAACACAAATGTAACGTCTGATATTTAGGTCTTAATCCAATATAATCGGTAACGTGCTCTAAATCAATCGATGTTGAATCGTCTATTTGCGTATACACGCACAGAATGCTTGAAAGCAGAGATAAATACAAGCAATTAGTCAACACGGTTAGCTCCTAGTTAATATCTGTTTGCAATCCTGATACTGTAAACTGAAATATATTAAATAAAAATCATAAAGAGAGATAAATGGACATCGCGCTTCCTAGATAACTGATTACGTCAATGCTTTGCACGTGATTGGACTGTTAATGCGATACACAATACATACTGCTATGTGGCGGTTTAACGAGTTATTGCCGTGATAACTTAAACAGGATTATTACTGATCGATGTGTACGGTACGAACGATTTGTTATTGGAATCTTGTTTAGGTCTTAAAAGATCATATCGACATTTGTCCCTTCTTTTAATATATTCTCATATTATAAGATCAAAAGTGTGTGGGATATTTGATTTTCAAAACTATTGGAAAAATATTCTTATTGGATTGTGTTTTGAAATAAACGAAAAATAATACGTTTGTGTGTAACATAATATATGTGTTTATGTGTATAGTTTTATTAATTTACAATTTAGCTTATAAGTTAAATTACAATAAAACGTTGTCATGAAAGTCTTTTACCGGGACATAAACTCGACATGTTTATCTACAAAATTTTCAAGAGGGTTAAAACAAGCCTCATCTTATATTTCATTTATTATAATATTTAATTTATTATAGGCTTTTTACGAAAACAGCGAAATAACAGATGTTATCATGATGAACCTTGCTGCGTTGTATTAAAAAAAATCTTTAAATTGAAGTTAGCGGAACTGCTAAAGCGAGTCTATGGGGCAATACACCTAACATTCGCGAAATAACCGTTAACTTGTACTCAAATACATATTATATTCACGGCGCGGGTTGACAAACAACGACGACGGATAAATGTTAACAACGTCTTCTGTATTCTGCTAATTTAGACAAATTTATATATCTACACAGTGCCACGGTAAACATAAAAAACGTTTAGATCTATCTATGGATGAATATTTATTGAATAAATAAAATAATTTGGAAAATCCAAAAGTGCACGCCTCATAATTTTTTTTTAATAATTATTTATTAATTATTATTTTTGTTTATTTAATAACAATTAAACCACATCGAATCAGACCCTGAAAAATGAAAGGGTTCTATTCCTGAGCATACTCAAGCGTAAGAGAAAAAAAAAGACTCGATTAGTAAAGTATTTCGGTCGCTATCGTGTTAACAAGAAAATCCTCCGCACATACAGACACACGGACGTCCAAGACAGAACTTTTTTAAACTGTTTTTTAACTAGTTTAAATAACAAAAATGACATCAAAAATATCATGAATGTTAAAAATAGTGTTTTTTCTTAATATGTGTGAAAGACATTTTAAGTTTGAAAAATCAGATGTTTTGCGCGAAGTGACAGTAGTACCCACCTCAACGCTTCGCTTATGAGGCGTGCAATATTGTGAGGCGAAATGGACGTGTGGATCGCGCGTCTGCCGAATTCATAGACGCAAGCCGCCGCGCCAACTTACACTGTCCAAAATAAACCAACTGCTGTGCCTGTCTATACGATATTAGTCTCTAGGCACTTTGTGTATACCGCATCACGTCAGCAAACAGGCGCCGCACTATCGTATACCACCCGTCGTTAAATAACTACCAAATGCACTATTCTATTATTGTTTCTTGATATGAAACACCTTCTGAAACGCGGGCGAATTGAGATATATTTTAGACTGTTTATGTGAGTGTGGTTTGCCGCAAGATTTACACAGCTTTCAGTCGCACATTTTACAACATATGATTGAGTCATTTGCCCACTCGATAAGCATTTTAGCATTGTACCAAAGCACATAAGCTCGCTTAATGAAGTAATCGCGATAAAATTGATTATTTTACGACACATTATTCTGTTCTACCGTGTTATTTTGCATGTATTTTGTGCGATATATTTCTTTTTGTTTACTTTCGTATAGTGGAATATTTAAATAAGTTTCATTGTGATTGAAGTACCTATGAAATCTTAACAAAGGTAGGATTGATAAAGCTTTTGTTTTTGCAACAAAGTTAAATCAACATGTTGAGGATTCGCTGTCTACATGTTGAAATATTCATAACTCGAAAGTTCTATAAACCGACGAGTAAACCATTAAAGATTATTTTTATGTACATATTAAAATATTAGGTTACATTATGTAGTACATAGAACTGCTGCGTTAGCAAAACATGATTGTTGTTTCAAGTATTGAGATCAGCATGGTTCATGCATACATCACTCGATATAATATTTATAAATATTTTAATTAATTTATAGCCACAGGTTGTTTTGAACGTGCCTTCGGAAGCGAATAAATTTTAGTACAAAAGCATTATAAGAGCATTTACAGCGATATACGAACACATGGCCTAATATAATACGGAGATCAAAGATTAATTCCTGGTACCCGGTTAAGAGAAATGATAAAGACATGACGTATTTTTTAAACGAGAAGTAGTAGACTCATACGTATCAGTAGACTGCTCCAGATTAGATTTTATTGGCGTAAAGATAAAACAATACTGTGATTGTAAATTAAAATCAGTCGCAATATTAGTATATCGTAGGCCGACATCCACACTTTGTTATTGTATATTTATAATAAACTATGGATAATATATACATTTATTTTTGTTTTAGGGCCGATTTTTCAATGCTTGGATAAAACTTATCCGTCCAATAAAGTATAACACGATAATATTTAAATGTCACGTAAACTGTCAAATACGGGCAATTAGAATACGTTTTTAAAATGGTAGTTTTATACGTTATTCGACGAATAAGTTTTATCCAAGCATTGAAAAATCGGCCCTTAATGAATTAATTATCTTTTCGAAATTATTTCAGAGAAACTCCATTTAAGAGTTTAACCTCTCGCGACTTAAAAAGTGTAGGTGAGAATAATTACTAATTGTTGGTAAAATTATTTTATGAGCCGAGGGCAACGCTCGGTGCTATAAGGAGTATGCAAGACGCGGTTTTTCACGGCACCATCAAAGCGTCTATAAACCCGCTAACAAACGTTATGTTTTAGAATCTATTCTCGAATCTCGTTGGAAGTTTTCCGTATTGTGATCAAGCTTCAAGTGGAGTGACGTGTAGTTTGGTTACGATTATTTTGCTTTGAAGCAAAATAACCAGTCGAGAAGTGGTGTGAAGCCGTGAAAATAAACATTATCTTGTCTACCGCTTGCTTGTATATCGGCAATACTTCATCGTTGAGTAATTTAAAATTTTTGACGATATCAGTATGTGTATGACCTTCTAGTACAAAGGATCTCGTTTTGTAAATTATGTAAATAACATGTAAATGATAATAGAACTATTCTCATTTTATTTGGTGTTGATTAACTCTTTAGATACGCAAAAACCTATTTCTAATTTTGTTATCAATGTTAAGCACTTGCTGGCGAGCTTATCGAAAATTAAACATGGAGGTAGGAAACAAATATTAGAAATACTAGATTATTTATGAATAACTTTGTCTATAATTTTTAGCACATTGAAATATTTTATACGAACAAACAATATAGGTATTTTTCGAAAGATTTTGCATAAAAAATTAAAAATGATTATAAGTTGTTTTCCTTTGTGTGGTTTTAGATATAAAAATAGATGAGATGTGAGGACGATGTTACGGCTCATAGGGCGGTCAGGTTTACACGCACCGTTGGAGGGTAACACCTGACCGACCACCTCTTGTGCTACTAAATATAAACAACACCAAGTGACGCGTACCCACTGCACGGCCTACATAATGTTTGATTAAATGCTGATGTGCCAATTAGTTTCTTAATTGTTTAAATAGTTTAAGCACATTTATTTAGGTTGACTTATTCAAATCATTAAATTGTATGTAGAATTGTAGATATTTTTTAGAAAAATAAAAATGTGGGTAGTTTTGAAATTGTACTATAAAAATACTCATTGTTTTTTAATCATTGCTAAATAATGTTTAGATAATATTTTCAATATTTGCTTTGTACAAAAATATTTTTTTTCTTACATTTGACCAATATCTTCTACATTCACAGAATTTTCGTGCAGGTAAAGATGGGAGTAATTATTTTATTATAATAAATTGACAAAGAAATATCATAAATCTGTTATACTTTCGAGTAAAACAGACTGTTAGCTTATGTTTATGAATCACATACATTATACACATTAAAATATTTATTATTAGATTAGATAAGATAGTAAAGAGAGATTTACATTATCTGTTATATTTGTTGATTTTAATCCGCGTAAAATAAAGAAAGGTCATCAACACTTAAGCAATTGAAACATGTAAACAAATCAAGAATATATACAATTAATTAAATTTAATAAAAAAAGTGTTTAGTTACATAATGAATGAAGTTAATTGAAAATGATTAACTGCGATATTGAAGTTAATTTTTAATTTATTTAAACGAAAATTAAATTTTCCTTCAACTAGATAACAATCTGTTTCATTACTTTATTCATTACTTAAAAATGTGACAATTTGTTTATCTGGGTTATGTCTATGACCTAGAATGAACAGACAACATTGTTCTTAAGTGTTTTGGAAGTGTGTACTATTTGAAAACTAGTTGATTAAAAAAAAAAGGTTTTCTTAATAATTTTTATAAACAATTCAGCTCACATTGTTTATAAATAAAGCTTATTGATTGCAATAATTACTATAATATTGTAATTGGTTAATAAGTATTTACAAACACACAGATAGTCGATACTTGTATGATTGCAGTGTAGCTGGAAGTGGAGTCTCAATAAATGAAAACTTCCTGCAGTATGGAAGTTGTAAAAGGGCATCTTGTTAAATCCATTTGATTCTATCGTGTTTTGTGACTATATTGAATAATTTGCTCACTCATTAACATAAAACATTTGAAGCCTATATACAATTGATTGTAATTAACACTATCTGTCTTAATTTAATTAATTATATTGTAAAAGTTTGTATGTACTATAACATCGATAAGACTAGCAATTTTGTGAAAAACCTTTTTTAACTTGCGGTGAAAGGTAAAGAATTCTTATTATTGAGTTATTGTTTTTTTTACAAAAAATACTGTTTATAAAAACTAACAAATTGGTAACTTTCACTAAAGAGAAATTTGTCTTTATTGTTATTTTTTTATGTTTGCAATTGTGAATTCTTGGTGACATATTATCTAGAAAACTTTAATTGGTTATTAAATGAATTTTGTTTTTGGAGAGGACCTTATATTCTAGTCATTTTATGAATACAGATCATATTATAAACATACATTTTGTATTAATGTGACAAACAAACACCCACACCCAGCATACAATATAAAATATTAATGTTGCCAAACACAATATATACTTAGAACAAGAAACAATTAAGATTGATTTTTCTAATAACAATTTTCAAATTCAATTTAGTGTTTTCTAACTCCAAATATGTTATAAATTAATTTTATTGTATAAAGATATATCTTGTACTGTTCCATGAAATACATTGTACCTACATAGTGTGATTGTTTATGATCAAAATTAAATCTTTTGTTTTATCATAATTTGCATACTTACCTACTAGTACTTGAGACAAGAATAAATAATTTGAATCACTGTTATCTCTATGAAAAAAGGGAACCTATAGACAAAGGTTTAATTTTAAGCAAAACAATTATGAATAAACGGAACATAACATCAAGTTAATAGTAGCGTGGACAAATTTAGTAATGAAAGTGGATCATTGTCTTTCTATACTGAGAGCCTTAATGTTTTTATTTTGAAACCTTGAGGCAGTTCTTTCTCAAAGCTTCATAATATTGATCATGGTCTTAACAAGGATAAATATCTGACTAACAATTTGCATTACATTATACACAATATACCTAGGTAATTACACCTGTTGACTTTTCTTTCATATTTTTATGACTGACACCACAATCAAATTTACTTAAAACAAATTCTCAATACTCAATTGAAAAATTTTGAATATTTCCATGTTGTTTTAGAACAACAAATATTTTTTATGTAATTTCGATCTGCTCTGACTGGTATATGTTCAATTGTTGTGGTATAAAGTGAAAAAAACTTACCATTTGGACCATATTTTTCCTGGTTCCTTTTGATCTGATCAGGGGTAAGGCCTTTGTCTGGGTCTGTGCCGAAAAATCCTAAGACTTCGTCCACGGATTTCGAGTGAGCGTCCTCCATGGTGGAATTTCTACTTTGCCGTCAGTTCTAAAAGGCAAGAAAAGAATAGGTTAGAAAATGACAAGTCATCATTACCAATATTAAACTTATAGGTTATACTAATTTTTGGCGGAAATATATAAAAGAAATATAACAAAATGTTACTCGTTTCCAAATGATTTATAAGTACAATCCCTACATTAAATTTTTCTTGATCGTACACTAAAAAGTATAATGGAATGAAAACATTATCAGTCATGATGATTGTGTCAAGTTGGAAATTTAAATAAAAAGAGGCATAAAAATGGATACCGTCGGCAGAAATTTTAACTGTAATCAATTCTAAGTGATTCCAAAATTATTAATTTATTTTAACAAGCAATATCCTTTACAGAAAGGACCGTCTCTAGAACACTTCACTTACCGCAAACTTTTTTATTACATGAGCAAGGAAAGTTGTTATGAATAAATCAATGAACATAAATTGTCTATATTTTAATTAAACAAGTAATATCTAAACTTTGTACTAATTTTAATACTATTTCGCATTTAAAATATCATAAGCCACTTCCATACGTATCCAACTGATCCGTCATTTTTTCATAGACTGACGTAGAAAAAGTCAATGATCTCAACGCCACCTGTTATGCAGGTCAAGAAATAATTGTATCAAATCAGAGACTTTTAAAGAAAAATTATATTTATAGCCTTTAAAATAATCCGGTTTATTTCAAAATTAATAAAATTATTGCAAATTAGTTTAAGTTTATGAATATAATACTTATATTTATCTCTAATAATTTTAAAGCATTAAGAAATGTGGAGCTTTACTATAGGTCGAAAAGAACCACGTGATACAATCCTATTTTTGTGCTTTGGGCGCCTAGAAAGTGCGGTATTTTTAAAATTAAGAAACGGCTTCATAATTAATTTCTTCGCGTTATGTAACACTATCACTGTGATATTTTCCACAAATTTCTTTCCGATTACTTATGTTAAAGCACTTATTTTCACACACGATGTTAGTACACTCACGGTTCAATTTTGATTTAGTTAGAACTTACTAAAATATTTTTTTCGACAGCTTCGGGAAGGAAAGAAGAAATAAGAGTGACGCGGGAGATGTTTTCCCGCCGCGCCCCGAGATGCGACTCCCGGGCAAAGAGCGACGATTTTAGAGCGGCGCGGGCGCGGCGGAGGGACATCGACGGAGATTTCTTTAATTATTTTGGCAACAGCACTCGATGGCACAGTCGACTCGCTTTCCAGGGTTGCATGTCGCACAGCCATCGCTGTCAGCCATCCTATGATAATCTTTTTATAGCAGTCGCAGCCCGGGACGAGCTCGCGGTTTTCTACGGACTTATGGTTTTTAAGGGAATACACTTCAAACATTTCAATATAATTTTTTACCAAAACAAGTTATACTCTTTCAACTACAATGAAGTTATTCTTGTAGGTATTGGAATTTCCTTTTTGATGTCTTCGTAACCTACCTACAGTTTCTCGACCCATCGTATCGCCGGCTCAGGGCCAGGGTCTTCGCTGACCCTCACCTTGTTTTAAGGTTATAGTTTTAGTTAGATTAATGAATATTATTTTTATTTATAACAGTGAATTTATTATGAGGAATAAATAGTGATTTTGGTGGGATTACGGAACTCAAGGTGGGTCAGATTTTAAGGTATAGTTATAGTAGTATTATATTTTTAACTGTGTAGTCTATGGAGGATTTAGTCATTGAGCTATCAGTTAACGCCTTCTTTTCTTCAAGGAGTCTTAGGAATTATATTTAAAAAAATAATTTGGCTTGTAGAAGCACCGTCGTCATACAATTGGAGCGCGTCCGACAGTTCGACATTGGTATACTGTGCTGGCAAAGATGGACGTCTTGTGACAATGATCTATGCGAATGAATAATTTACGTCATGACAACCGTAACGAAAACATGTAATATTTATGTGATTTAAATACAATTATAATAGATAGATAGATTATAGCTATATTTATATTATACAGAATGAAAGTTTGTTATGTTTTCAGAGGGTAGTCTCTGATTTACAAAATTATTTTACTAATAATTTAGGTATAGCCTTATTGTCTTAGCATATTGTATGTATGCGAGTGTCATTCAGTGTCATTGTCTTTCTTTAAGTGGGGTTAACCCCGGAAGCCGGACTATTATAATATTATAATTGAATAGTTAGATCTTGTAGAGTTGGTATTATCACTATTTTTTATTATATACATCACCAATATATTTATTGATATAAGTTTTTAGGCCGCATTGCCTCGCTCCTCACGGTAAGAACAATGTCTTACCATGATGATATGCCTTTAGCTTTCTTCTATAAATCGGCTATCACACTGAAATAATTCTGTAAATCGGCCCAGTAGTTACTGAGATTAGCGCGTTCAAGCAAGCAAACAAACAAACAAACTCTTCAGATTGATATGTTTCTTATTTAGTACCTAGTTATGTACACTATAGAATAAAAAACATTATTCTTCTAACAACATTAAATCTTTTAAAACAAATACTAATCTTAATTCTTAGTATTTGTTAAAAATAAAGTCAATGAGGTAGATTAACTCAATTCTTTTGCACTTAATATACCTAGGCATGTAAAGTAAATTAAAATTTTCATCAATGACCCTAATAATAAAATTGTATAAGTAGTGAATCCAAGGACAGTAGACAAGTGTAGGCTGACAATGATGATGATGATGATGATAGTGAATCATCTATGATCCGACTTTCCATATACATAGATTTAAGTCATACATATTATAGATAAATAAACAACGCCATTTTATTGATTTCTCATTACCCTAAGTAGGTGAAGCCATTTTGATTCCTGTCACTGTAGGTCATTCACTTCTCAGGGATTATGAATGTACTCTTGACCTTATTTTAGATTAAAACCCGGATTTTCATTCTATTAATATAGACGAACAGTCCTTATCTGTTTCATTATTAATTTTATCCATTAATCAAGTAACAATGCTGAGATTTTTTTAAAGAAACAGTTCACTTGTTCCACTTTTATTTTCTTATATTTAGATTTTTATTATAAAAACTTCGACCGATTTCCTAACACCAACCTCAGGTAACCTGGCTTGAATATTTCAATAAAAACGGGACAAGTGAATCGTTTGTTTAAAAAAACTAAACTATAATATTATGCAGTTCACGACACGTTTCAGTTATTAGAGGTAACAAACCAAAGTATAAATATAAGTATAACGTTTATCCAAGACATACGTTCCCTTAGGCCGCAAAATAAAAACACAAACGATGCAACTAAAACGTTACTTGATGTAAGTAATCGTAAGAAGAAGGTTTTAAAACGATGAATGGTTGAAATAGATTGATGAGAACGGTCAGGGGAAAAATCCACACTTTTTGTTTAATTAGCAATGGACCTATAACAAAAAATATGCTCCCTCTATAAACATTGTAACTAACAAAAATATGCTCTATCCACAAATATTATAACTAACAAAAATATGCTCTATCTGCAAATATTGTAACTAACAAAAATATGCTCTTTCTGCAAATATTGTAACTAACAAAAATATGCTCAATCTACAAATATTGTAACTAACAAAAATATGCTCTATCTACAAATATTGTAACTAACAAAAATATGCTCTATCTACAAATATTGTAACTAACAAAAATATGCTCTATCTACAAATATTGTAACTAACAAAAATATGCTCTATCTACAAATATTGTAACTAACAAAAATATGCTTTATCTACAAATATTGTAACTAACAAAAATATGCTCTATCTACAAATATTGTAACTAACAAAAATATGCTCTATCTGCAAAATGCAAATATTGTAACTAACAAAAAACTTGCTTTTTCTACAATTATTGAAACTAATTAAAATGCTCTCTCTTTATTTTAATGTAACTAACAAACAGAACAGAACAATAGAGTAATTGTTCATTACAAATATTTTTTTAATAGGGTATAATCAGGGTCGTACGGCAAACAACAAATGTTTTGAATTTCGCGTAAAAATACCTTAAATCCAATGACAGAAGAAAATTTGTCTCTTATCTACCGTTTTAAATTTCGTCAACAATGGTACCGACGCGAGTTTGATATCAATAATAATTTATGAACGACCTGTATCGCTCAATCAAGAAGCTTATATATCTAATACACTGGAGATTTCAGTATGAACATTAACTTGTAACAAGAAAATATGACCTTGAATGACGCCTGTATGTTTTTTTATCCCTTTCACACCTAACTTGGCAAGTAGGTGTGAAAGGGATAAAAAGATACAGGCGTCATTCAAGGTCATATTTTCTTGTTACAACTTAATGTTCATACTGAAATCACCAGTGTATTAGATATAAGCTTCTTGCGCTCAATATATAATTTTTTGACATGTTTTTGTGCTTTAGGGCGTATTCAGAAAGAAAGCTTGAAACTTATAAGCGCTTATAAGCGCTTATCGGCGCTTATAAGCGCTGGTTACCCGCGCAGGAAAATATATGAACATGCGCTTATAAGCGCTGATAGGCGCCGACAAGTTCCAACAAGTTTCAACAAACTTGTCGGCGCCGATCAGCGCTTATAAGCGCATGTTCATATATTTTCCTGCGCGGGTTACCAGCGCTTATAAGCGCCGATAAGCGCTTATAAGCGCTTATAAGTTTCAAGCTTTCTTTCTGAATACGCCCTATTTCAATAAAACGACATTAACAAATGAAATAATGTATTGTTAAGGAATTCCTTTCTACGGTCGGAAATGTTGTAGATTTTATACATTAACGTTTTATCGGCGACGAAGAAAAAATGTCAGCCTTGTGTTTAAAGCCGCGAATATATATAGTGAGTGAAAATAGAAAATCAGACAGAGCAGTTGAATGCCAATGTTAACATCTATTTCGGTGGCTGGAATAAAAACGTATAAAATAAAATACTAAGGCGAAGCTCAACTACATATAACACATATATTTTCTTTGTAATTATCATTTCTTATAATTCCAAATAGCAAATAAATCGAAACAACTGTATACTACATAAATTTTGTCTTTTAGAGAATATTTTTACGATTCATCTCTAGCTGTTTGCTTTTTATTGCTATATAATCTATACTAATATTATAAAGCTGAAGAGTGTGTTTGTTTGTTTGTTTGAACGCGCTAATCTCGGGAACTACGTCCGATTTAAAAAATTGTTTCGGTGTTAGATAGCCCATTTATCGAGGAAGGTTATAGGCTATATATCATCGCGCTACGACCAAGGGTGGAGCCACGGGGGTGAAACCGCGCGGAGCAGCTATAGTTAATGCATATAATGGCTGGTTCACACTTTGATTAGTGTGAGTGCAGGTGAATAGTGCGAGTGCAGGTGTGTAGTGCGAGTAGTGTCCAATTCAACTGCGAGTGCAGGTGATTAGTGGGAGTGCAGGTCAATGGTGCAATTCGCGACGCTACACACTACGCTAAACACTAAACACTAAACACTCGTGTCCAGACGTGTTTAGGCAGGCACACTGCGAGTGAGGGGGAAGGAAGGGCGCGCGGGACGTGGCTACTCGCAGTCCACTCGCAAAAAAATAGAACACGCTTCTATTCACTTTACTACACAGCCTACTAAACACTTGCACTAAACAGTCGCTGTCCACACGTAGTTACTAAACACCTGCACTAATCACCTGCACTCGCACTAATCAAAGTGTGAACCAGCCATTAGTAATGTAAAATGTTAGAGAATATACATATAATTAAAAAGTAATACTTAATGCTTTTTATATCAAAATATATACTTCTTAACTGGACTTCATTCAATTGTTGTGTTCAATTTCTACAAAAATATTTTGTAAAAAAATATCTATTGTGTTATTTGTCGAAATGTTTGGTAGTCAATTAATAAAAGCTTCATCATAATTTGAACAATAATATTGGAATGTTTTGGTTCTGATACATAATGGAATGATGTTTTGGTTCTGATACATTATGTATCAGATCACCTTTATTATAATTAGTACATAATGTTGTATTTAGAATTAATAAGGATGTAAACTTTCGCCATTGCTGAAAAATAATGAAACAAAGCCGTAATAGCCCCTTCCCAGGAATGAAGCTTTCTGCTGGTAATAGGATACATTCTATATAAGTACCTAACTAATTTTACAAACTAACAAACAATCAAATCTTTCATCTTATTATATTAGTGTAAGTGTAGTACAGTTATGATTGACTGATCTAGTACAACGAGCAGCACAAAATAACCCGACCAGAGACCATTTATCTTAACTTCTCTCGAACAAGACAGTGCATTGAAAGCAGTGTATCATGAATAGAGTCTGTGAATAGATGTAGGAAATCTACACTTATAAAACAAGCTTTTAAAATTCCAAGATAATGTAACGAGCCAATATACGCGATTGCGTACGCACGATGTAACCACTATCAAAGAGCGCAAACGTAAGACTATTCGTCATCTTGAAATAAACAGGCGAAGGTAATAATCGAAATAGAATTATAGTACTTGAGTGTGTCGTAACAATCTGCCTTGCCAACCCCTACTTGTCAGTTGCCGATATAAAGTACAGGAGCTTTGCATGCATATTTGATATGACGTGGTCCGTTACGTGTCATTATTATAATTTTATATAATTTAGTTCTACCAAAGAATCAGTAAGTTGTAGAGTAGCTGCAGTTTTTATTATAACATGTTCGGTAATTCATTTTCATAGAGGTAAGCTTGAGGTAAGTACAAAATTGACAGAACATATCGTATCTTTACAATTTTTGCCAAACGTAGGTTTGAATACTCAAAATAAATGGACTTTATCAATAAAGTAAATTTTAAATTTGAGGATACGGACGTTGGACAGCCAAACCTCATAATAATTGTCACAGTTTAAAAATTCACAGAATAAATCTTCATAATCCCTGGTATTTTATAGCGCGGTGGTTAAGTAAATAGTGTGTTATTTATTTAAATTTCGATTGCTTTGAGAGTAAACTATATTTACTTTGTTTATTGACGTCTGTCGTAAACGCCAACGCTTTAGAAAACGTTAAATAAAAAAAAGAACCATGAAAACGTCGGCCCTGTTGAGTGACGCAAATATTATCATTTGACAAGGTTTTCCGTTTATTTTCAGTTTACTGAATGCCCTGGCTATTAATTTTAAATTATCAAACTTTAATCATAACATTTGAAGAATTAAAAACTTTCAGACAATGTCGTGTAGATTTATAGCATTTGCTCATCGGGGCTTTAACAAAGAAACGGTATGATAATGTTGGCTATTTCCTACCTGATAAGCTATGTACAGATTAAATAAAATCGAAAATATTTTGAAGACTAATTAAAAAAAGTACAACTTACTTGTCCTAGAAAGTTTAGCACTGCAATATGTAAGAATTATTAGCTGTAGCCACCTTAATTGTTTGAAAGTTAAAATAGGCTGCTTGCATACATTTGTTAAAACATAGGCATTTTCAACTTATGTTTGTGAAAGATTATATTATATTTTTAAGACAATTGGAACTTGAAAGATAGCTGTTGATGAAAGGCGGTACTGACTTCTACTATCTATTGTGTTAAGAGGCGTGGGTTCGATCACTTTAGATAAACATTTTATTTATTGCTATTAAATATTTTCTGGAATCTTGCCTGTTTCAAACTGCTTGTATTTGACGATACTAAAGTATAAATTGTTTTTTTGGAAAATATTCACATGAGTATCCAAGTTTTTTGTAATTAAAGAACATACTACACAAGATTGAACACTCCATAGTCCATAATAAAAATAAATAAATCAACCATCATAATATTTAAGTACATGTTATTATTTCAATGAAATATATGATAAACTGTCTGGGTATTTCTTCTTTTGATTTCCAATATGATTCCATGTGTCATAATTTTTATCCCGGTAGACGTTTGGCTTTTATTTCAATCATTCCTGCTTTAAAGCAGTGTAAAAAGTAATAAGTACCTGAACAGCTTGCAAACAAATCTCTGACTAATATCAAATATACTGGACCGCGGTTTCAATCGCAGATTAAACCATGAGCCGAGTGTTTTATCCTTTATTTCAACATATTATGGGTTGATTTTTGAAAAAAAAAAGACTTTATTTCACTCAGGGTCTTTATGGATTTTTATTACAAAATCCGTGCCGTAGCGTTAAGATAGCAATAGAATCGATATTATAAGTTACCGTTTATGAATCTTTTCAAGATCATTCCTTCTATTTACAAAGTTATATAATTTTTTGATTAGTCACTTGATTTCTAGAGTACTCATAGAAGACCGTCTTAACACGAATAGGTGATTAATAATCGTCTTAACTAATAGGTAGTAAACCTTATTAAAATTAAAATCATTATGGATTGTCATTAAAAATGACATGGGAAAATATTTACTTTTACTCTATTTAAATATCAATTTGTATCTCCATTCTCCATAGTACCTATTCAAATCTTCCACTGGTATATTATCTATGTAAAAATTTCTATTTCTATTCGTGACATTGAGTGAGAGAAGGACAATCGGACTGAGAAATAATTCTTTTTTATTTATAAAAATATATAAAAGGATTGCTTGTTAAAATTATAGATTAAGATATATCGTTAATCTCTTATTGAAGAAAACTTAGCATCAGTTAAATAAATACATGTATGTGGGAACTTTGACTGAAATTTATGTGCGCAAGTTATTACCTATTTGACGTATAATTGTGGTATAACGTATAGGAGTTAGAGGCTACTACTACATAAAGGTACTACTTAAAGTTATAATGGTATCTTTAAAAACTAATAATTATTAACTAGTGTCGAAAATTGGTTTGAGAAGCTTATTATCTTGGCCAATCGAAATAAATTCAAAAGCTCAAATCCAGTGTCACTTCTTAAAACCAAAATCTACACAACACTTGAAGGAAAGCTGATTAATTTAAGATATAATCCTTAAGTATTGCACAACAGAATCCGTTGATAATATCCATGTCCATGTATAGGGGGCAGCACTGAACAGTCACAATATGCACAATTCACAGTCCGCGGCTGGAAACACGTTCACTTATTCAAACAAACTTACCGTATCACTTATCACTTGGTCCCAATCACTGGTTTAACAAACTAATATACATTAATTTATTAGTAATTTTGGTCGAACTATCGGGTGAGGTTAGCGCGCCCCATGAGGAGAGCGTCTGGACAGCGGCGTGCCGGGCGTGGGAGCAAAAGTACGCTCTCTTTTATAATCTTCGTTCGGGGTTACGGGCTGCTTGCCAGCGGCGACATCACAACCATCTAGCCAAATTATCGCAAGCACACCACACGCAGCGCGCCTCCTCTAAACCACAGTGTTATGACACAAAATACTACGAAAACCACTTTCCGAAGCGTACTTAACTTTGTCGACGATCGTTCCTGACATCTTTTGACGTTAGTTTAAATTTCTAATTGACTATTATATTACTATAATTAAAGTTTCTAACTGTGTTAATAAATGAGGAATGAAAAGATATAAAAATCCTTCGTTCTAATTGATGTTTTCTGGATGTTTGTTGGTGACTTACACATCCAAGCAAACATCAACAATCTAACGCTTTGAAGCTGGAACTGATAATAACACTTATTTTATTAATATTTTTAACGGATGGATGGATGGTAGAGGGAAGCTTTATTACTTTACTGGATGAAGTTCGTTAAAGAGATGGTTTATATACAGGAATCTAATTTGTTGTTTGTGTTTGAGTTAGCGCAGTATAGCTTGGCGATGGATGTTATACAAAATAATGTAATTCAATGTCTCTCTACCTCTATCCTGCTAACGATCCAGGCACAAAAATCACTTCATAAAATCGCTCTATTGAGCAAAGCAAAGCAGCAAAGAGACGCTGCATAGTTGATATTTACAATTTTATTCGTAGCCAGCTGCTACGCCTATACACACTACAAACAAGGTATTTTTATTAAAAAAAGTTAGATGGGCACATAAATGAAATAAAGATTAGCTTGATTATGATTCAAACAATCGAGACCTTTTACACAGTATCGAGACATATCGATATTACGTGATTCGTCAATTGTGATATCTTCAATTTCATTTAATGATAAGTGTAATTTTATGTTGGAGAGCTAAGGTTTAAATTAATTCGAAGTAGGGTGAAAATTGTATAATGATCGATCCGCATCATTCTTTTTATGTAAAGCTTAATGTCTGATTGAAATAAATTACGATTACTTACGTACTATATAGATATTATTGTCTTTTTGATATAAAAGTTTTATACAATGTTTTGTTTTATAAACCACAACGATTGTGATGGAAGAAATGTTTAAATATTTAAACTAAACTTAATATGTAAATAAAAACGCTAATCAGTTTAAGGAACAAGAATAAAAGAAGCGTGCTACGAAGTGCTACGAATCGTAGCAGGTATCATATATTTGACCCTGGACACTCTCAGCCTTATCTCAGCGTGACATTATATATTAACGATGAATAATAAGAAAAAATAAATAAGAAAATTAAATCGATTACCTGTTTGGTTTAGAAAAAATAAAACAAATTAATATTATAGAGATTATTTTTATGATACGAATTTCGTTCGTTTTCTTTAATTACCTACTTATGATAAATATGAAATACTTCTGTATGTTGGCCGATTCTCAGACTTACCCGAAATTGACAAAATATTTATGAAAATCGGTCTCGCCGTATCGGAGGCGTTTGGCAACAAACACCGCGACAAAACCATTTTATATATTAGATTATGTCTAACCATAACACGCAAAAGCGCAAAGTGAGAAGGTAAATAGTTTATATAAATTGGATTTACACGTGTAAGCTTTTTATGTGTGTACAATATATATATATAATATATCAACAGGCGTTGATCCAGCCCTTAGAAATGTTGTGGACAGTTACAGCCAGACAATCGGATTATGATTTTATTTAAACTAAATGTAGAGCATGTCAATAAATATAATATATTTACATAAAATAAATATATTTACATAGCGCTATTAATCATATAATATAATTTTATATATATTGAAACGTGATTGATACGTTAATGTGATATAAATGACGTATTGCTTGCATATGCAGTCATTCACAGATTTTCTGTGTGTATGGACGAATATTTTCATTTTGTTTAGCGTATTTAAAATCACTTCTTTCTGTCCAATGTTAGAAAACATAATAAAGATTATTTGTACATATAATCGCTGTGCAATGTTTTTTTGTATCATAGCAAATTGTACTAAAATTAACAAAACAAATATTCAGGAGATTCTAACCAATAATTCGTACTTTGATGTCAAAATATTTTTCCTAGCTTTACTCATAAAAAGATGTTTTTTCAGAAAGCCGGCTTGAAACTTTTGAAGAATTTTTTTGATGAAATGATACATGTTAACCTCATATTGAAACTACTAAAGTCTTTTCTAGTCAAAGATAAAAGGGCGTCGTAAAATTCCAATACGATTTATGTAGGTTCTGCTATTCATACCTATTATTAGATCTGGACTTAATAGTTTCTATTTTCATATACATATTTTACCGCTAACCTACCGAAGCGGATGAAATTAAATCGTTAGTGTTTTCTACCTAGGGTAACACAATTTTATGTTCAATAGTTTCTGATAAAAATATACTTGAAATAAAATTATCGAATTTAGAGTGTATAACATTATTTCGTAAGCATTCTCAGCTGAAGTCATAAAAATATTCAACGTAATTTGGCAACACTTTTTTACGTATTACGTAGCTTTAGTGCATTGACACGTATGACCTTGATTTTATTAGAATTTAAAAAGCTTCATAGGTTTCAGCGTGACTGGATTTGTGTTTATAACTGCTGATCTGTAAAGGTTTAAAATCACTTCAATGTTGTAGTTAATAATTATAATTATATCAATAGCAATTATTTATGTCTTTTATATGTTACGAAAGCATCCTTATATACTTAAAAGGTGTAATTTTCTAATGCCACTGCAGGGAAAGTACCTACGCATAATACTGTACATAGAAAAATGTAATCAAGGGAAACATTCCATTTATTTTAAAAATAAAGAAAATTTGCAGTTTTTTTAAGTTTAAACTAAGCAAATTTTCAGAAATTTTTCAGCATCAAAATTTATTTGCCACACCCGGGCTTAAAACCGACTAAAATCTGTTAAAATTACACCCCGTATTTATTGCATGGATCGTTAGGGTTAATAATAATGATGAAATCTCTCTCACAATCTTTCTGTATTTAATGTTTAAACAAGCGAAATAATTCAAATATCATCCGCCACCTAATACTGAATTCTAGCAGTCGCTATAGTTTTCCAGTAGGTTTGGAGCGTTTGTAGATTATACAGGTAAAATTGATAACAGCATCCTTTAAGGATAGCTACAAATAGCTACGTAAGACAAAATGGGTTTTTGAGATAATCGATATCATGTAGCTATATAAAAAAGGGCATGCACAGTTACATGCCAGCTTTAGAATGTATTTGAAGTCATTACAAGAGCGTAGGTTAGCTGGCAAGGCCCGATCAAGTCTCTTGTTGGCATCGTTTTGGGCGTTCTGTCTGAAAATTGCGTTCCTGAATTGCACACGACATGTCTGTCATGAATCTATTAATCTTACCGGCAACAAGAAAAAGTATCGAAAAGTATCGAAAATCATATTTCTAATGAAGTATTTCAAGTCATGTTCTTGTAATTTACAGACAGGAACGTGACTTTTAAAATTTTTATTGGTGTGGACTTTAAAGATATAGCTAGGTAATCTTGTATTATACCCAGGTTATTACTGTAGATCAAATGAGGAGTGGAACTCTGAGAATTTTTTTTTTGATTACATAGTTCTTTAGCATTGTATTGCTTAAAAAATAAAAATATAATGTGAGGATAATAAAATTGCAATTCTGTGGCAGGATTTGATCCCGCGTCCATAGCCGGGTCTCTTCGTTTCGCTGATCTTCAGAAAACTTCGCATACCTATAACCTACCTATTCGAATTAATTGCCGCATGACTTCAAAGTACGTGTATTTACTAAAGTGAATACTTTAGCTATATATAGCTAAAGGATTTTTACTTTAAAAATCCCAAAGGCATTTTTAAAGTAAAAATCCTTTTAATTACTTTGCAACTACATTTCCCAATGTAGAGAAAGAGTTTGAAAATATTTTCAGTAAAGTATACGTACCGAGTAAGTCCACAGTCCACAGTGAATACTTCCGATTATTTTACATAGATATTAACTTCCTCGTAATAAATAACGTTATTAAAAACAAAACGCAACGGGATATTTATATAATAATTACTTACGGGATAACAGTGCTTATTTTTATAGATCATAAACACGTTATAATCGATATCCGCTTGACGAGGGTTCGAAGGTCGTTTTAATTATTCGGCCATTTTATGACGGTTAATTATTATCATATATTTTCAATTCTACTAAGTTTTGTAAAAACAAACCTTTGCGTCGGTTATATTGGTTTTAATGGCTTTTAGAGCATTGTTATATTAAACATGTTAAGACAATACATAGTACAAAAAAACATGGATTCCTTTAACATAATTGACAGCTAGCGACGTGGTTAAAATAAAAGCTTTTCCACATATTTGTTTTATGGTGGTTTTATCTTATATGTATCTTATATGTATTGAAGAAAAAATGCGTCTTAAATAAAATAATTTAAGACGCATTTTTTCTTTTAGGATATATATTTATATATCCTACTATATTATTATAATTGTTTGTTTTTTAAAAAACGATCTGCTTCTGGCACTCGCCGGCCGCTGCCGCGGCACGCTCGCTTTGCTCGCTCGGCTCGTGCGTTGTTTATCAAAGTCTAACCTAACCTAACCTAACTGTTTTCTATTGCAAAAACGATTCGCTTCTGGCATTCGCCGGCCGCTGCTTCGGCACTAACTTAAATGACATTAAACAAGTTTTTAGAATATTCTGAATTTTTTTAATATTTTATGGACTCTTTATATTTTATACGATCTGGCCAAATGTGGATGACCAAATCGTGAAACGTTGACGATTTAACGATCTGATCAAACTATGTTGGCCATTTCATGAAATGCGACCATTTCGTGAAATGATCGATCATATCATGAAATGAGCAAATCTACGATATGGCCACGACATATATATATATATATATATATATATATATATATATATATATATATATATGATATTTTTGTTTCTTAGGATTATGGAATATTATTTTCTTTTGTAAATTTTCAGTTAAAGCAGTAGTGCCTCAATATGAATTTTTTAGTGGTCAACTAAGGTCTCTTATTTCGATAAAACATTTATACCACAATTTTAACAATAAACGAAAGAAAGAAATTTATTAAAAGATGCGTGAATTATGATTTATGATGATACCTACTAATTCTAACTATTTCAGTTATCACTGGCGATAGAGTTGCTTAGGTTCCTTGTTTGTTTGCTTGTATAGAATTAAGTGTATATCTTTTGACTGTCCGTTACTAATAGTGCTTATTTGTTTAAGACATGGCTTTATTGTCCACAAAATTAATTGTGGGAAAAGTGTAATGTAAGTAAAGTGTAATGTAAGTGTAATGTAGTAATTAGCGTGGTCTCATGTGGTATTGAATTTATTTTGTTGCTTGGCGGCAACTTCAATTTTTAAAAGATATGCTAAAATCAGTTGTAAATAATATTCTGCTTTTATCGTTACTTGTACCTACTACGGTCGGCAGGTGAATCCTGGAAGCGTGCCAAGTAGTCCGACCCACGCATTTCGTCCGCCTACTATATATATTTCGCTTCTGTAATCTATGACTTATTACAATAGATACTAAGTTCACATTTAATTTTCATTAGCTAATAGATAGAAATTGATGTCCATATCTTTGGGCCCATCTGCCTTGAGCTGTGTATTTTTACATTTACGCTTTACTATGTCGCAATCTTGTTTCGTCAGGTATCTAGGTTTTAAATAAGATTGTATGTAATATGTGGAGTCGTTACATAAGGGTGGAAAAAATTTGATGCTGATTTTGATTTATACTTTCTTGGTAGTGTCGTGTTGTCTAGAGGCGGCGGGTGACGGAGCGTGCGACATGAGTTTCAATTTGAAACTTTTATTTGTGGTATCTGTTTGATGTGCCAAGTCTAACTATTTATTATGTCGGAATTTTCTTTTAATTTGTGGTACTAAAAAGAAAGCACGGTAATATAAAACGAAGCTTTATGAATATAACTGATATGAGTAATAAATTTTATAATTTCTATTTATATTAGCACCAGTCGTATTTGGTATATAATCTCGTTTGAGTCTCTATAAAAATCTATATCATAATGTTCATGATAAACAATCATTAATCAAGAATCTCTTTAATCAACAATCAAATCTGTTTATGAGTTTTTTCCTGTTACTCACGTGTTTCCTTTAGAAACAACGAAAATTCCAATTTAATGCGTTGGGCCTTTGATGTTGCAACAAGACTTGATTGATACTAATATTTGAACGATTCTAGTCGATATACCGGAAATATTTATACTTCTGTTTTTCGGAACCATTTTAAAAATGTAAGCAAAGCAGAGATTTACAGCTGAGCGCGAAATTAATAGTTCCCCCGTGAAAAATAAATCATTTTTTGAATCATAAACAGACGGTTAATAATAACCGTTGTTCAACTCAATAGTTGTAGAGCAATAGGTACTTGTAGGTATATAATTTTGTGTTCGTGAATATTGCTTTTGAAAGATACATGTTTTGAAATGAGATGTGATCTACGGCTGGTATTTCCACTATTGTTTCGCCGTGTACTTCAGTCAGCCTTCGCTTTGGCCTGATTATACATTCCGGTTTCAGTGTAGTTAATAAAACATAGTGCTTGTCGACATATAAACTTGCGTCAAACCGAAATAAAATGATAGTAATACTTTTATTTATAAATCATGCGTTTGTTATTTGTATAAAGCTTCCGTGTACAAGCGATCTTGAGACTTATGACGCGGAAACATTGAACTATTAATATAGTTCACCATTATTTGAATAATAAGGGCTAAACAAAATTGAAATAATAAAGATAACCACAGATTTGTAATTAATATTCCTCTTTGAGTAAATAGAAGAGAATGAGGAAAGGTTAAATCCCCATAAATTTTGTTTCGCCTTGTCTAAGATTAAGAGGGCAAATCAAACGGTCGTAAATTTTAGCTGGACCAAGAATAGATTCACGGCAGCGTATGAGTGTTGTTATAATAGAATACTTTACAGCGGCGTAAAACAATAATTAATTTGAAAAGAAGTGTGTTGGCAATATTCCATACAAAAGTGCCGCGTATGTCAGAGCGCGGAATGCATTTTTAAAGTAATATAACGCACCGTCAGGGTTGTAAGAAAGTGAGTGATGAAATGAAGCACTCCTACGCAACATACGAAATGCAGTAGTCATAGCACCGCAATGTTATAAGTGTGGTAAAAAGAACAAGGAGTAAATGTACGCATAATATGTGATATCTAATGCGCTTACTTCATGTAGGTAAGTTTATCATGTACAGCGTTTAACACATCAGGTTCATTTTTAAATTAGGTTAATTGATATAAATTCACGAGGTTTGTGCCTACCCGTTTTTTAGAATGCCATTATCCTACAAGATCGAATGCAAATGTAGGCACTTGCAATCGAATCTTGATGTAATTTTCTGATATAACGTATTAAGGCTCTTTTAGAGACCAAGCCTGTAACAATTATTTTAATAATACTCGAAACAATATTGTAACTTTTGAAAAATTAAACAGAAATGCATTAAAGAAGAATAAAAACATATTACAGATCTTTTTTACGATCAAAGTCAAATGTTTTGTCATCTCTATGTTCTTAGAATCATTAGCGATAGGAGCAGGTGTAACCCAGTTCATTACTATGGATTTGAACACTGTTGAAGAATGTAGGCTGTCGATATAAGAGCCAAAACATTCTTACAATCGATTAATATCTCAAAATTTGTTTAATATTGTTAAGGGTCAAAATTCATGGAGAATAAATCCATACTAATATTATAAATCGTCGCCTTGGAGGCCAATGGACTAAGCCACAATTTTTGCGAAATGGAGTTAAGTGCATTAACGTACTGACAAAGAGCCATATTTTATACTAGTCAATACATCTAACAGATATCTTAGCTGTAAGCAAGTTTTTTTAAAATTTGGCATTAGATTTAAGTGTAGTTTCAATAAGAGTCAAAAAGTCTATGCCGCTTAGATTCATTGTGATTACAAGTAATTCAAAAGAATTAATCAGTGGTCAATAGTTTTAAGAGCTTCTAGACCTCTTGACCTCCAAAATTATGACATCGTAATTACTGGAATAATATAATTTTTTTTTATCCAATCCCGATATTATTTGGGAACATTTGATTGGCAGAGAAAAACGTGTTTTTCCTGTTTACCAATGCGCATTCGCCATTCTGCATTTACCTAGCCCTTATTAACCTTTGGTTTGAGACTTGAGAGTAGGTAAGTCGGTGATTATTGTGTAAAAACAACAAGAATAGTTATCTTTAATTATTATGAATATTATTGATATTAACTAATTAATAGTTTGTGATTATTCAAGCGTGTGATTAATATTATTAGTTATTACTAATAACATGAATTTATCACGAGGACAAAAGATGGTTGCGGCGATTTTTGCTAATTTAGACAATCAAAACAATCAAGGTATGTACATACTTAATAATATTATTCTTATTATGTTTTTATAAATAGAAACCTAATTTTTAAATAATATTAGGTGACGTACAACAATAACACAAGTTTCATATTAATATTAATCCATTTTTGATCAATCAATCTAATGGAGAGGACAGAGTTTACTCATTACACTATACATCATAATTACACTTGAGATAGTGCTTTTATGCATAGCGTTGAATAATATATTATGTATATGGGATAGGATTATATTATGTATTGCGATATTTCTGAATTTTATAGTACAATAATATATCAATGGCTAATGCACCAAATGTATTTTACCAAAATGTTCGTGGTCTGCGTACGAAGATTGAGGACTTTAAATTGAATGTTCTATCTCATGATTATGACGTCATTGTTGCAATCGAAACCTGGCTAACTGACAGTTTCTATAATGGAGAGTTATGTGATGATCGCTATGACATTTTTAGATATGATCGTGACCTGAATCTTTCTGGCAAAAAAACTGGAGGTGGCGTTATGATCTGCTGTAAAAAATCTATGTTCGCTCAAGAAAAGTCTGTGAAGTCTACCGACGATTGTGAATCGCTATGGATTACTATACCCTCAAACATTTTGGGATCTGAAAATCGTCGATGCCTTCATATTGGTGCCGTTTACATACCTCCTGATAAAAACCAAGCTAGAACTGTCGCGGCTTTCACCTCATTACTCTCCAACTTCTTACTTGATAACCCGAATGATAATGTATTATTACTTGGGGATTTTAACTTTCCGCATGTAAAATGGTCTCAACACGGTTGTACTCAATTGAAAAGGGGTTCAGTAGACTTACAAATGGCTTGTAGCGATTTTTTAGACTTATGTAACCTATCCGGACTGGAACAGTTTAATTTTTTTTACCAATATCGCGCACAATACTCTTGATCTAATATTTTGCAATTTTCAAGTCGAGGTCCTTAGAGCTTCACAACCACTCGTACCTGAGGACTCATATCATCCGTGCTTAGAAATCGACACTAAAGATTTAATCTTAAAATGCATGAAGAAAGCCTGCAAGCCGCGGTACAACTTCCATCGGTCTAATTTTACTGTGATAAACGATAATTTGTCTAAAACTGACTGGTCTAAAATTTTGGTTGGTAATAATATAAACGAAATAGTAGATGCTATTTTATCAGAGACTTTATGCTCAAATCACCCTTTTTACACCTAAGACCAAGGGAAAAATAGCACTTAAATTCCCTAACTGGTACAGTAAGCCACTTATTCATGTTGTGCGGGATAAATTAAAGGCTCACAAAAAATTGAAACAGTACGGGAACCCTTTAGATTTTGATGAATTTTGTTTGCTTCGTTCTAGGCAAAAAATGTTGCAAATAAATGCTACAAACATTATGTAGACCGCATGCAAGAGTATATTCGTAAAGACCCAAAAAGCTTCTGGACGCACATAAAATCACTTAGACAGAATAATAAAGGTTACCCCAATACTATGACCTATATGAATAGCAGCTACAACAACGCGACTGAAGTATGTTCTGCTTTTAGCCAGCATTTCGAAAGCGTTTTTAAAAACCCTGCTAACTCATATGAAAATTACCTCCTTCCATCGTCTTGCTTGAACAATGAATTGATTTCTCAAATTAAAATAGACGCAACTGAAATTAAACATATTTTAAAAAGTCTCAAAACAAATAAAGGCGCTGGTAGTGATGGAATACCCCCAGTGTTCTTAAAAAAATGTGCTGATTCTTTATGCTTTCCCTTGTCTATTATTTTTAATTTGTCTGTCAACCGGTATGGAGAGTTTCCTGCCAAGTGGAAAGAGGCACTTATAGTTCCAATACATAAGAGTGGACCAAGAAACCAGATTGTAAACTACAGGCCCATATCTATCCTGAATTCGTTAGGTAAAATTTTCGAGATCGTTATTCATAAACGCATCTCACCACTTGTCTATAAATTTATACCACCTCAGCAGCATGGCTTTATGAAAAAACGTTCCACTGTCACTAACTTATCCGTTTTAATTAATTATACTTTTGATGAAATGAACAATGGACGGCAAGTAGACGTAATCTACACGGACTTTGAAAAAGCTTTCGATCGTGTCGATCACATTATTCTTCAAAATAAACTTTACGCACTTGGTATAAGAGGAGGACCTACACAGATGGATTTGTTCTTACATAGTAAACAGAACACAGGCGGTAGTTTTGGGTTCTGCTAGGAGTGACTTTGTGGGCATAGTATCTGGGGTACCCCAAGGATCTATTCTCGGGCCATTGCTGTACAATGCCTACTTATTTGACATATTTACCTGCATACAACACGTGCGCTACTTAATGTACGCTGATGATAAAAAAATTTACTACGGAATTGAATCCGTCGAACACTGCCGCCTAATTCAAAGTGACTTAGATAGACTGGCAGCATATTATATTAAGAATCGTATAAGTGTAAATGTTAATAAATGCCAAAAAATCACTTTTAGTAGGAAAAAATATCCAATAAACTTTGAATATAAAATAAACGATGTTTTGATAAAAGAAGTGAACCGTGTACGTGATCTAGGCGTATCGCTAGATTCAAAATTGATTATGTCGGAACATATTGACATCATTGTAAATAAAGCCTATAAACAACTTGGTTTCATAAAGCGATCATGTAAAGATTTTAACAGCATAAATTGTATAAAATCTCTATATTCGGCCTATATTCGAAGCATACTCGACTACGCGTCGAGTATTTGGTCTCCCGAACAACGAACAACGAACAACGAACAATGTGAATGTGAATGTGAATGTGAATGTGAATGTGAACATACACAAACACAAACACAAACACAAACACAAACACATACACAAATACAAACACAAACACAAACACAAACACAAACACAAACACAAACACAAACACAAACACAAACACAAACACGAACAACGAACAACGAACAACGAACAACGAACAACGAACAACGAACAACGAACAACGAACAACGAACAACGAACAACGAACAACGAACAACGAACAACGAACAACGAACAACGAACAACGAACAACGAACAACGAACAACGAACAACGAACAACGAACAACGAACAACGAACAACGAACAACGAACAACGAACAATGTGAATGTGAATGTGAATGTGAACATACACAAACACAAACACAAACACAAACACACAAATTCAAATTCAAATTGAAACACAAAACAAACACGAACACGAACACGAACACGAACACGAACACGAACACGAACACGAACACGAACAACGAACAACGAACAACGAACAACGAACAACGAACAACGAACAACGAACAACGAACAACGAACAACGAACAACGAACAACGAACAACGAACAACGAACAACGAACAACGAACAACGAACAACGAACAACGAAAAACGAACAACGAACAACGAACAACGAACAATGTGAATGTGAATGTGAATGTGAACATACACAAACACAAACACACAAATTCAAATTCAAATTTAAACACAAAACAAACACAAAACAAACACAAACTCAAACACAAACACAAACACAAACACATACACAAACACAAACACAAACACGAACAACGAACAACGAACAACGAACAACGAACAACGAACAACGAACAACGAACAACGAACAACGAACAACGAACAACGAACAATGTGAATGTGAATGTGAATGTGAATGTGAATGTGAATGATAATCGCATAATCTGTCAAAATCACTCACGGTATACATCTGTTGCTGTTAATGAAAACGATTTTAAAATCACAAAATCATATCTATTATCTTAACTGCCGTAATATCACTTGAACTTATTTTGGAGAACACAGTGAACAATTGAAATCAGTGTTAAACCTCCGTTTTGTGGCTGAAACTCGAAGATTTCTTACACGCTTTCGCCGATACTAACCTGACCTGATGCCTCACTTGGAACAATTACTTGACATCAAACTGAAAAGTATTAAAGAGGAAATAGTGGCGGAAATTAAAAGCACCATCCTTCACCAGATAAAAGATGAAATAAAGGCTGTGTCATCACAAGTAAAAAATATCGAAAATTCCTATCAGATTCTTCAAAATGAACATTGCGACCTAAAACAAGAAATTATTAAAATGAGGGCTGACATCACTGAAAGGGACAATCAGATTACGGAACTCCATAACTCGCTAAACAAGCAGCAACAGTGGTGTCGTCAATCGAATATTGAAGTCATTGGGTTGCCAGAACTATCGAACGAAAACCCTAAATTGTTAATTACAGAAATTGCTAATCACGCTGGAGTTAAATTGTCTACGGAAGATGTAGAATTTTATCCGGGCATTGAAAGGTCGGCCCTTAATGTATTTTTTTTTTCTCTCATTTCTGATACTCGTTTAATTGCAAGTATTGTTAGTGACGTGTTTTATTAGTTTAATTTTGCTGTTGTTTTAATTTCGTATTTTTTTTTATTCTTATTTTTTTTTGTATTTCGTAATTGTCAACTCCAAGTGTCATTAGGGGCCACTGAAAATCAGTGGCACGAATGGTTTTATTATCATTCGTGCCGAATACTGAGTTGGTCCCTTTTGTCAACGTGAAAATGCCCAGTACATTCCCACATTATATGAATACATATTTTGATGATAATTTCGTATTGATGATAAATAATTTAATGTGTGTATTATATGTGTGTTGCTAAATGTTTATATTGTGTAAAATCTCATGCTCTGGTGTATTTTTGTTATGTTGACAATAAACGTTTATTTATTTATTTATTTATTTAATTTGCCCACAGAGTTCAACCGTTCAAAAGCATTCCCAATCGCCCTAGATCACTTGTCATCAAATTACAGGACCGTAACTTAAAAGACAGGATTCTATCAGGCTTACGGAAAACTAAGGGTATTACAACGAAGGATATTGGTTTTGCCGGCAAGTCAACCAGGTTCTACGTCTTCGATCACTTGACCCCCAATAACAAAGTCCTTCTAAAAGAAACTAAGGATATTGCTGCAAAAAAGTCTTACAAATTTGTCTGGGTGAGGAACTGCCATATTTTTTTAAGAAAAAACGAGGAATCACCAGCTTTATCTATAGCGTCAAAAAAGGACTTGTCGAAAATTGCTTAGAATTTACTTTTGCTATTTTTTGTTCTAGTGTATTAACCTCTACGTATAATTTAAATGTTGATTTTTCTTGTTTTCTGAATATGCATTGTAATCAAACTCACACTTTACCCGACAGACTGGTTACTTTTAGCGGCAGCGATCGTGCGCTTTTATTGCTTTTAGCGTTTTTATGCTCTATTGTAATATGCATCGCGTTTCGCGCGATTTCGCGATTCTGCGATCTAAAGCAATGCAAACGCGAACGCGTTTGAGTCGTGATTTTCGCGCGCTCGAAGCGCGATACACGCAAAAGACCATAAAAACACTAATTGCAATAAAAAGCGCGCGATCACTGCCGCTAAAAGTGGCCAGTGTGCCCTCTCCCTATAAGATATTCACTAATAATATTATTATTATTATTTTAGCCCAGTCTCGTGGTAGGTGTTGGAGGAACTTGTATTACTTACATTTAATTTTATAATTGATTGTTTTAGTTTTTGGAGATAATGACGAAAACTCGTATCATGTACTTCAAACTGTGCCTCCGACAGTTGAGACTACCGATGGTTCTAGTGTTTCACTCACAGAACAAACAGGTAGATATACTTACAACTAGTTTTTTTTTATTTAGGTAATCTAGCCATGTTTTCTTTCAATCTAGAATTTTTGCAACTGTATTTATTTGTTGCAGACATTACAAAGTTAGTAGGGATTTCTGGATCTTGGTGTAGCTGGCTAGACTTATTTTTAGGTAAAAATAATAACGCTCTTTCATAACATGTTTACAATTTTTCTTCTTTATACTTTCAGGTTCTATAATTGACGGTGATCCCTACTTTTCCTCTGATTCTGAAAATGATCCATTGTACCAGCCTGTAAGGAGAGTTTCAGAGACCTCTGAAAATATATCTAACAGTTCTGAAGAAGACAATGAAGTAATATGGAGTAAATACATTCAAAAACATGTCCCCTCTACAAGCAAACAAGCAGACTCGGACACTTTGACAAGAAAACGTCAAAGAAATCCACTTAAGTGGAAACGTAATATTCAAAATACTTTAAGGCTAGCTGGAAAGGAATATACAACAAGATCAGAAAATAAAAAAGGTATTAAAAAAGTTAAAATTATATCGTGTAAGTGCCATTATAATTGTAACTTGAACTTTTCTTTACAAGAAAGAGAAAATCTACTACAAGAATATTTATCTTTGAAATCTGAACATGCAAGATGGTGTTACATAGGAAAGTGTGTACAACGTGTACCTGTTAAACGAACCTACAAAGGAGAACAGAGTAGACGTAAAAACACGTTGGTATATAAACTGTTTAAAGATAGCCAAAGTTTCCAAGTATGCAAGTCATTTTTTTTGACTACTTTTAACATATCTGCGAAGAAAGTTGAGACAGCTTTAAGTAAGTTGACATCTTCTGGCGTTACTGAACCAGATAAGAGAGGTAAGAAAGAGCCACCAAACAAGAAATCCGAAGTAGTTAAGGATATAATTAGAGACCACATTAAGTCTTTACCTACTGTGTCTTCACATTACTGTCGTAGTACGACGAAGAGAAAATATTTGCCTTCAGGTTTAAGCGAAAACCGTTTATACTTAGACTATTTAGAGTATTGTAAAGAACGTCAAGTTGTACCTGAGAAGGCCAGTTTTTACAAGTCCATTTTTACAAACGAATTTAATTACGGCTTCCATCGCCCTAAGAAGGATCAATGTGACCATTGCATTCAATTTAAGAATAGGCCAGAGCATGAACAGCAACTTCATAAAGAAGAGTATGATTTACATATTGTTCCTAAAAACGAAGCGAGAGAGCATAAAGTTTGTGACAAAAATCGTACTAAGGTAGATCCTGGCTTTGTTTGCTTTGCTATGGACCTGGAAAAAATACTATTAGCTCCAAGTTTACAGGTTGGTCAGGTGTATTATAAAAGAAAGTTAAAGGTTTACAATTTTAAAGTGTATAATTTAGGAGATTCTGTAGCTACAAATTATATGTGGCATGAAGGAGTGGGTACTAAAGGTGCATCGGAGATTGCCACTTGCATTTGGATGCATTTATCGTCATTGCCTCCTGAGCTAAAAGAAATAACTTTCTTTTCTGATACTGCTTCTGGCCAGAACCGGAACACTATTATTGCCGCAATGTTTTTACATGCAGTAACGGTTTTGCCAATTGAAACCATCAATCAAAAGTTTATGGAGGCAGGACATTCAGAGATGGAATGCGATAGTGTTCACTCTGCAGTAGAAAACAGAGGGAGGCATGTGGATATCTACACACCAGAGGGATGGTACACTGTCGCACGTACTGCTAAAACAACTAAGCCCTATTACAAGATCAAAGAGTTGACATTTTCAGATTTTATTGACTTTAAGTCATACAGTAACACAGTTATCACAAATAAAAATAAAACAGATACTGGTGACAATATGAACTGGCTGTTATTAAAATGGATTCAATATCGAAAAGAAAGTCCTAAAACGATATTCTTCAAAAACCGATTATCTGAAGAAAATTTTAAATCTTTACCCATACAGCGCAGAGCTCTACGATCTGCTACGACACCATGTTGTGATTTACAGAAGCTCTATAACAAGAAGCTTAAAATACCTGCCAATAAACTTAAAGATCTAAAAGATCTCTGCGCAAAAGGTACCATACCTTCGATTTACCATGATTTTTATAACAATCTGGAAGAAGGACCAGTTAGTGACAACTCAGAAAGTGAATAACTTCCTTCAAAATTCCTCATTTCTCTACATTACTTTTTAGGGTTCCTTAATAACTTAATAGGTAGACAGTTGAAATTTTTACAAAATGTGTATTTCTATTGCCGCTATAAGAACAAATAATAAAAATCAAATTAAAGTAAAAAATAAAGGGGGCTGCCATACATGGAAAAGCAGTCGAAATATATATTTTTTTTAATGAAGAAATGGGGGAATATCTAAATACCTAGTTTTAAGAAAGTGATTTATTCATATGTACGGAACCCTTAAAGAGCGAGGCCCGACTTGCCCTTAACCGATTTTTAACTGTTAGTTTGATTTATTTCTTTTTAATAAAAACAAATGAAAAAGTAATATTATTTTGTATTTATATTCACTCTACTCCGCTTACGCCTTTTTATCTAATTAGATTATTATGTCATCAGATTAAAAAGTCAATACGACAAGAGAGGTAAATGACTTAAACCCCGTATTATGAGTATTAGATTGTACATAAAATAGTAGTCAACAAGCCTAAGCCACATAACTTAAAAACCATGATATTTTGTTACCTTTTAATTATAGCATTCAATGGTTACTTGTTTTAATAATCTAGGGTTAAAGTTTGAACTTTCTACTAAAATATGACGCTGATTTATGTTAAAATAACTGTTTTTACTCGCATCATTAATTTTTTAAACGTCCATAACTCAAAAGTGTAGTTCTGTGGAATAGCTCTATTACCTTCCAAGGCGACGAAATGCGAAAGTAACTCTGTCTGTCTGTCTGTTACTCAATCACGCCTTAACTACTGAACCAATTTGCATGAAATTTGGTATAGAGATATTTTGATATCCGAGAAAGGACATAGGCTACTTTTTATCCCGGGAAATAGGATAGGTTCTATCCCGGAAATCCCACGGGAACGGGAACTATGCGGGTTTTTCTTTGACTGCGCGGGCGAAGCTGCGGGTGGAAAGCTAGTTGAGAATAAATTTTAATTACGTCATTAATAATTAATGCTTGCATTAGTTGCAAAATTTTGGAATGCGATTTTATTTGCGCAATGCGCGGTGATCCGTCGATATGGGTACTATCAATCTTGGAATAGAGCGAAAATAAACCTTGGTATGAATGACGGCATTATTTTAATTTATTTAAACATCAATGCGCCGGTAAATCATAGATAGGTAATGATCATAAATTAATATTCGTGTTTTATTATCTAGTTAAATAGATTTCTGTATCTATATCTCACTTACTTAAACACCAAGCTTGTTATTTCTATTCTATTCTATTCATATAAGCGAATAGTTTCGTTTTATAAATAGTGAAATTGAGGAATGATTTAATTTTCGGTGTAACTTTTGTCTCTTTAAAAAACAATTTCTTTTTCTTTTTATAAATTCTACTACTTTCAAATATGTTTATTCATACGTTAAATACTATCTAAATAGAATAATATACTCAAATACTAGTACAGAGCAGTGCACGTGTTGAGAGATAAGTTTACGAATTCTTGGCCGCTCATCTGTCTACAAAAGAGACTGGTTGTAGGGCTGAATTACACTTGTAGAGTTTTATTCGTAGACGCAAGAGTTTTTTTTACGACATATGTTTTAGTTAATCATTTGACAGCATAGCCCATTGGCTATTTTATTAAAGCTCAATTTAATATCGATTTTAAAATTAGTGGAAAATGAGTCGCCAGTTACTTATCCATTTATTACCCTCCCGTAGCATTTTTTTAAAGGGTTTATTGCACGTAATTTTCCGTGAACAACCTACATTTTTAAACAGCGTAGTAGTGGACAAAATAAAGGAGACAATTCAACATTAGAAAACTTATCTTATAGGTACGTACTTGAAATATAAAACATTGTTGAATTTATATTTTTGGTTTTATGGCATTCAAACGCTTTATAATAATTATAGGTGTGTCCCTTAGACACATAAAACTGAAAGAATAGAATAAATTCGATTGCTCTGGCGGGTCACGAGTGGCCGAGTTGGTCAGGCATCCGCCCCGGAATGGCGCGAAAGGATGCGGGTTCGAGTCCCGCCTCGTGATCGAATTTTTTCTATTCTTTATAAAATTTATATTTATAAAGCATTTGAATGCCATAAAACCAAAAATATAAATTCAACAAAAAAGGTCGTGTTCCATCGTTACAATATTGTATTCACTGAAAAGTGCTTCATATTGGTTGAGATGGTTGTTAATCATCTCAATAGATGGCGCGCGGTGTGTCCCTTAGATACATAAAACTGAAAGAATAGAATAAATTCGATTGCTCTGGCGGGTCACGAGTGGCCGAGTTGGTTAGGCATCCGCCCCGGAATGGCTCGAAAGGATGCGGGTTCGAGTCCCGCCTCGTGATCGAATTTTTTCTATTCTTTATAAATTTATATATATAAAACATTGGCTGAAATATATACATAATATATTTCAGCCAATGATTGCTATAGCAATAACAATTTGTTTCATACACTATTGATTTATATCCCAGGGTTGTTTTAAAGTATCGCAGCAAATCCCGGATATGAGCCCTATGTGATACCAAAATATCATAATATTATACATGTAGCATTATCTACATTTACCTTGGCTACAAAATTAGACAGATTAAACACGTGATAGCCTACATACGAACGGCGTTTTAAGTAAGGATAAAAATAATGTTTTTTGTTGGTTTAGAGTTCTAATCGTTTATTGGAGAAAGTATTTTTTTTATATTGCATAATGGTATAGGTAGTAGTAGTGTGAAAACAGTAATATACTACGAATGGAAAAGTGCTATTTTTTGTTCAACGATTCTTAATTTTCATGAGTATTGGTTAAAATCATAGGTGGAAATTACACTTCACAGAACATAATATTATGATAACATGCAGGTAGGTATTATGTTGTAATATTATAGACCTTTAATCATCTTTTAAGGACCATTTAATATAGTTATCAGCATGCATCAAAATCTAACAAAACTAATAACTAAGTATACCGTTTGTGTCGAGCGTCGTAGGTCGTAGAGTAAAACGTAGAGCCACAACAAAGGCATGTATAATTTTTTGTATATTTTTTTTATGTAGATAGTGTTTATGTTGAATATTATTTACTTTAGTTTAAATATGGCTAAAATTACGATATAATTTCCTAATCTTTTAATTCTGTCAAACCATAATAAATTATGTGTGAACAAATACAAAGTAATTTTAATATTAAATAAAAGTCATATCAATTTAAAAGGTAATTATGATTAACGACTGTTGGTTAATATTTTATGTCAATTTCATAGTTTGCTGGCCGCTTCTATGATTAGTATTTTATTGCAAACGGATACAACTCATAAAAAGCTAAGATCCTCAATGCACTCTCATCATATATTATAGTTAATTTTTTTCATTGATATATTTTATACCTTTACTTGTATACAATTCACGCATATCTTGCCAGTTGCCATAAACACGACTGTTTTTGCTCAATAATGGCGCTTTGTATAAGGTGTATCGAGTTATATAAGATTATATTTTGTATGTTGATTAGTCACGTCAATCCACACCAGCAGAATCAAATACCTAGAGTTTCATAAATGTTTAATTTTAACACGTAAGCCCGGTAGCCATGCTGCGTTCACATTATCTACTCCAATTTCATCAACATCTCATTCATCTCAATCTCAATCAATCTCAGCATTAGCTCATATTGTAGACGTGATAGTTCATGTAATCGTTATGTAGATCTGGCAGCTAGCATCAAGGTCCCAGGTGACCGCCACAATACTATAAATACTTCATGCACACTCAATGGACGATTTATTGGCTTCATTACTACAGCTAAATGAATATTTTGATCTTGAGACCTGCTATCAACACTTGCCATCAATGCTTTCTCTATAATCCCCCCCGTGATTTATTATGTCATTTGATAGTTTTGGAATAGGTCACCTATTAAACTTTAATGAAGACTTATGTAACGTAAACTTGTGTAACGTAACAAATACATACCATTAAAACAGCCGCAAATTCATACTTTTCGATTTAGAGTAAAAGATAACTAGCATTGGTGTCACAAGTATGTAGTACTATTTGCATTGCAGTACCTAAAAATACATGTCAAAAATACAGTCTGTGAAATTGGTGTGAAAGCATGTGGCAGTGTAATACAAAAAGCTACACGGCCTCCATGAAGCCTGTCAGTCGATGATGATTGATGCCATTGTAGCGCACCTACTGCGAGCTGCAGGCATGACTCATTGTCACTTTTAACTGCTGGTGATATACTATTTAACAGCCGTGTATTCTCATACTTGTCAAATAAGCTTTATAATAAAAATGCAACGTATAGTTGGTATGAATTGCAGGAGCTAGACTTGAAGACCCTACTTATATATCTTGGCATTTCACGTTTCTTTGCCTTAACATATTTTTTTCTAATAAATAATAAGACTCAATACACTACGATCGTAAGGTTAGGTTTGAGTACTCTCTGAATTTTTCACATGCATTCACCTTGCTGATTGCTCTATCAAGAGCCGAACATATTTTTTGTGTCATTTTTGTTGGAAAATCTGGTGTTTAAGATCAGTGTAATAAATATTTTGTGCACACAATTATCAAATACAAAAGCAAATATCTCAGCGTTTCAGAGCGTGTTAAATTAAGCACTTCACACTCTATAGAGTTATAGTGTCCACGCTCTCTTACGCCCAACTTAAAACCTGTAAAAACAAGCGTATTTTTAGCGATGTCAAAGAATTTTAAAATATGATCTTCCAGTGCTAAAGCCCTTAAGCCACTAATAGACGTTTACTTCCCAGTTGACAGTGGTGGGCTGAAAATAAAACAATGTAAGCTTTCAGGAATAGCCGTGATCGCAAATAGACCATGCGCAGTGACGCGTCCTTGGCGGGAGCTGCGTTACCGGCCGAAATATTATGTCATTAGCGGCTATCAAGAGTTCCTGGCAACTGCTTTCAGATCTTTTTGTACACCTTGAATAGAATTTCGTTTGAAAGTTTTAATGTGCTTCTGTTGATAGCATTAAATGATAAAGTCACGATAGGTCATCATCACCTTGATTACGTTAATGTCAGTTGCCTGTTGGCACACCGGTCTACGAAAATATTATTTTTGTAAATTGAAATGAGGAGCTATTAAAGTGATAATCACATACAGAACAACCATCATCACGTGCAGATACCTTTATCCTAAGAAGATTTATAGTAGAAATGAAGGTGTCCATTAACTACATGCCAAATTTTATTGTTCATTGTTTGGCAAGCGATTCGAAAGACATCAAATTATAGACGCCCATTATACATTAAATAGATGGTTTGTTTCAGCTTTGTAGAGTTTTAGTTAACCGTGCTTATAAAATACCTGTGATCATTACTTACATCAAATTCTATCTGCCATGAGATAAGGAATATTTGTTTGTTATTGTAAAATTGACGTCCTGAAAAGTTAAATCCCTCACTAATAGTATTACAATGTATTTACAAATATTGAAGCTTGTAATGGCGCTACTTTGTAATTAATGAGTATGTATTGCTATTCATTAAATTTAATGTCCTCTTTCGTCCAACTAAAGCAAACTACCTCTATACAATTTTACGCCTAACACATGTGGGACTAAGACCAGAAAACTACAATTTTATTACGAGTTTACCTTCATTGTTCATTCACTTTGGAATTTATCAGATGTTTGGAAGCAATAAAGAAAATATAAACTTAGAAATAAATTTTACGTCAATAGGCCGGTAGGAGGCGATAAAACAATAGAAGAGTTATTGAATTTAGCTCGTAATAAAAATCGACGTCAGTCACCTGCTATATTAGAACCTGGCGTCCCACGCTGGGGCTAAATGAAAATACACTTGACGACTGTCTTGCCAGAGAAATTAGATAGAATAAATTGTTCAGTTTGACACGTGTTGAACAATAGTATTGGAAGGGAAGGCCAGGTATGACGGATGGCGCGCCTGCGAGCGCGTCTGCGCCGGCTCATGTCGTACATGATCGTTACTTATTGGTGTCATTCAGATGGGATTATTTTTGGGTACACTATCAGACAACCATTATTTTTTGTAAGCTTGAAAATGTTCGTATTGTATTTTCTGGAAAACAATGAGAGTCAAAAATGAAGTCGAACAGTCATTTTGAATAGGTAATCACGGCATGAAACATACAATATAAGGTAGGTATAGATAGTATTATGAGGTATTATTATTTTATCATAATCTAACAGCTGTATTCAAGAATATTTCCTGCAAAATACAGAAATCTTTAATAATATTCAATTGTATATTACTTAGCTGGATTCTTGCTGGATTCGCTGTAGCTGTAGGGTTTAATATGATTCATCTTATTTAAAATATTACCTAAAATAATTTGACACAATATTAGAATAATTAATTTAATATACTATTATTTTGATGTCAAGGATTATTTTTTTTTATTTTTTTTTTTAATTTATTATCAGAAACAAAAAAGGTTTACAGATATATTAGTGTACAGTTGTGAATTTAACAACCACTGAGGTTTATAGTAATGTTCGTATACAACAATTTATAAACAAAACAATTTCAGTTTAACTGTAGAATACATAAGTTGAGTCTAAAGTTTGCACAAAGATAACAGTTTTTTTTATACTTATAACTATAACATCAACTACAATTTGTCTAGATAATATTGCTTAAGTTTACGTTTTATGTTTATTTTAGTAATACAATTTCTTAAATTAATATCCAACCCATTCAAGATATCTGGTATCAAGAACGCGGTACGTCGTTGGCCATACATGTTTTTTGAGAATGGTTTAATTAATTTATTTAGAGTAGAGAGAGAGGTTTAAGAGTAGTGTTCCGTGTATGGTAAGAGTGTGAATTTAATGTTTGATATTTTGTGTTGAAGAAGTTTTCTTTGAGCAACTGAAATTCAAATTTATAATTAATTGGCAGGACACTGCAATGTTTGAAAAGTTTAGGTATGTCATTTTTAAATTTTATTTTTATTTGCGGCGACACAATTTTTTTGAGAATTCGAACTTGTATGTTCAGAATCCTGTGCATATATGTTTTATAAGTCCTACCATAGCTACTTAGGCCGTATGATAGTATAGAATCAGCAAAAGCATTGTACAGCAACAGCCTTGTTTTATATGGTAATCTATTTTTAATAATATACAAGACTGCCAGAAAAGATCGAAGTTTATTGCACACCTTTTCAATGTGCATCCTCCAGTTGAATCTGTTATCGATTTTTACACCTAAGTAAGTGTAGGAGTCGACAGCCTCAACAGTTTCACATTCGCAAGTTGTCGCACGTGGTTTACAATGCATACACTTAGGTATGCGTGTGATTTTACCTAGTTGTAATCTGTGGTTGTAATAAAATAAAATTCTTTAGATTAATTAATGCAAGAACTTTAGAGAGTTGAATTGATTAAGCAGGCTGAAGGACCTTATGGAAATTGATTCCTAAATCCACGTGTAAAAAAGACTTTATTCATAATTTTCCAGGGTTATTATGGTGCGAGGGAATGTTCGTTATATGAAGCAACGATCACGTAACTGCGATGATAGATGCGATAAATCACCGAGTCGTATTTTCGGAGAACTGAACAATTTGATACAAAGTCTAGCTCAATAGAGAACTCGCAGTTTTACAACAATCTAGCTCCACTTGAAATATTAACTTTGTATAACATACTCTTACAAAAACTCTAAAATTTTCTGCTTACATACGTAATTTATATCGCCACTGAAGTTTGAAATACCTACGTATTTTTAATAATGGTATAGTATATCAATCTGGTTCATCTTCTAATGTACAAACCCCTAAAAAAGTAAGCTCTAGGTAGAGACGTTAAATACCTACAATACAGATAGATTTAAAAATAATTAATATTACCGGTAAATTTTATTTACTGGGAAGAGGAGATCCCGATTCGTGCTGCCAACGTCAATACAAGTATGTGGCCTATTTCATTATACAAACACCAATCAGTTACGACGCACATGCGATGATGACTCAAACTTACTTTTTTCTAAGTCTACATTTAAATTTTGTTCTAGTAACGTAAAAGAAAATATAAAATCTATAGAATATAGTTACACATCAATAAATAAATATTTGTAAATTTAAAATGATATCTATTGTGTGAAAAACACGAGAATACTTGAATATTTTTTTAGATTAAATTCAAACCTACATACTTACGAAACATAACTTCTAGAATAATCATATTCGCAAATATTTTGTGTTGGTATTTCCCCCGAAGATTAATCTTTGTGTGATAGGTACCTACAGCTGCTGATATAACAATTTATCCAAAGATATATAAAAATTTTAGAAACGTTTGATCAAGTATTTTGGATAGTTATTTCCCAAGGAAGTGTACCCTCGGTTCGGATTATATTCGTGCGTTTCATAAATGACCTCCGCTTTTGCCCTTGTTTTCAATTTAAATATTGTATCTACATACCTATTTTATAAAGCTGAAAGATTACATGTAAAAAAAGAAAAAAAAACAAACATTTAATCAGATTGAAAAGTATGATTTTATTATTTTGTAAACGAGAAATAATTTTATTGAAAGTTCCTCTTAAATAGCGAGTTTTATACATCGGCATTGCTAATATTATAATTATCTCGGTATAATAAATAACCCACAGCGGGTTAGATCAATTAAATGTGTTTACGATGTGTACATTAAATTTCCAACAAGTTAATTCAGATTTGACGATAAAAATTTCATAGATAGCTATGGAAGAAATAATGTTTTTATTTATCTGTACTAGAATCACCGAACGAATTAATTAAATAGGTACCTACTTATTACAAGCATGTTTTTATATTGCAAGCATTGAGATACATATGTACTACGTACATATTTGTGTTTTTTTTAAAAGCAACAACTGTTTGTAAAAATTGGATGAGAGTAACAGAAATTTTCGATTAATTTTCTAATGTGCCATCAGGGTATAGTCTAGAATGTAGTTGCAGTAATAGGAAATTCGTAACAGAAATTATTCTTACTTTTTCATTACGGAATTCCTTTATTGGTACGGGAGCTAGCAACGTTTTAAAAAAAGTCATTTTAGTATAGTTGGGTTTTTGATATGGAATTTAAGGGTTATGTAATTTCACTTATTTCGTTGACATTTTAATTATTTTGAAATAAAAAATTGCGTATGGCACCTATTTAACAACGAAAAAAACGTCTTGCAATAAAAAACGTATGTCTGATGGATCTATCTAAAGGCAAAAGATTAAAAATTACGCTTTAATAAATGACTTTAAATTACGGATATTTTCCTGTGCAGATAAGATGCGCACTAATAAACGCAACCACTGCGGCCAGCCAGACAGCCCGGACTCTAACCGAAATAGGAAGAGAAACAGTACATCAAAGAACCAACTATACTAAAATTTTCTCTTGTCAACGTTGCTACCTCCTATACGATATTGACAGTTTTGGTAAATGTTTTTATAAACCGTTAGGTATAAAAGTAGGTATAAACAATACTAAAATGCTGCAATACTGCAAGTATGCTCAGCTCAGCACAGCACACAAATGAAGTCACACAGAACAGCACAAAGCACACAGAATTCATCACAGCAAATATAGAATTGAAATTTGTCGATTTATAAACAATTTATATTGGACTTGGATCTATCGTAGCCAATAACTGGAAGCAAACATGGATTGCAACAGCTGCGCCCCCGCATTCGAATTACCACGGGCAAACATTTTGACACGCGTGATTTATGCTGATTTAGAACTCACTTGCAAACAATCGATTTCTAGCAATGCCCGCGAATACTTGGTCTGTCACATAACTTTTGTAACAACACCTTAGTATTTCCACTCGATGGAGGATAAAACATTTATTGACATGATAAAATATCTCTAGACTATCATACAGGCATGTTTACTTTTTGGCAAATCTTTACTACTTAAGCCACCATAAACACTGAATAGAGGTTTTAACTCTACATTGCTACTAAAATTAAGTAAGTAAAAAATTATCTAAACGATAATTACTTCGAAGCTAATTTAGCATACTAAACAAGTATCCGCGATAATTGCAATAGTTCTATAGATTAAACTAGTAAACATATTTTGGCGGCAATAACGCGTGTTTTGTCTGCGCTCGTTTCGGCTGCCATGAGATTGAGCACTTTATGCTAAATTTATTACAAAGGCTTTGTTATGACAACTACCATTAAGCACTATGACGTTAACTGCACGTTTTTTAAATAGAACAATGCTTATTAGACCGGGAGATACTGACACAAAATTTCGAGTCATTTGTAACAGGATGGCGGTTCTACAGGGGTCTTAGTACGCAATGACAAAAAGAAAAACGATGGTGTGAACACTGGTACCGGCGGCTTAGTCGCGTGGGCGTTAGTCGAACTCGTCGTAAAAATAGCGAAAGTCAAACGATTTGTAACACAAAAATTTTAGAATTTACCGATAGCCCATAAAAAAGAAGTAGGCGGTAGTGTCATGCCATACTTTTCCGGTGTGACTTACAGCCCGCCATAAATTAACATAATTCAAAATACGAATAAAATCATACAATAAAAAAAAATCTTATACACATTCGCCACCTCCCACAGGTCTGGCATTATCACACTTCTATTTATAATCATTCAGGAGTTGTTGAAAAAAAAATTTAGGGTGTTACAAATGGTTCGGCGAAAAAAAAATTTGCAGATTTTCGGCGGTATGGCGACCATTTGGAATCGTCCGAAAAGTATGGCATGGCGATTTTCGTAAATGGCTGCACGACGATGGTTACCTGTGCAAAAGTTAGCCTGGTACAAATGGTTGAATTGTTTTTTTTAAATCAACACATTCGCGTCGGTATGGCGGGCTGTAAGTCACACCGGAAAAGTATGGCATGACACTACCGCCTACTTCTTTTTTATGGGCTATCGGTAAATTCTAAAATTTTTGTGTTACAAATCGTTTGACTTCGCTATTTTTCCGACGAGTTCGACTAACGCCCACGCGACTAAGCCGCCGGTACCAGCGTTCACACCATCGTTTTTCTTTTTGTCATTGCGTACTAAGACCCCTGTAGAACCGCCATCCAAACAAATGACTCGAAATTTTGTGTCAGTATCTCCCGGTCTATATTGTAAGTTGGGAAATATTTGAAAGGAACAATGGAAACTTAATAGTGAACGTGCAATGTCGTTGCTCCCTATGTGTCTATCATTTGCCTAGTTATCTATAATTGTTGTGCATTTTTTATAATATTTTGCTTCTAGTAAAAATAGTGTAGATAATTATAATATTGTAGTGTGTTTATAAAACGGGAAAACAAGTTCATTTTAAAGTATGCTTACAATAACTTCGACGCCAATCTTAACTTATAATATTTTTAATAGCAATAACACCTATTACTTTTACAATAGACAATAAAACACATACAATATTGATTCATTTCACTTTATTTCAGCTATTTTACAGGCGAGTAGAATAAGGAAAGCTCCAGAGCTTGCAACTCCAGAGTTGTTATTTATTTACATTTTTGTGTACGAAGAATAGCAAAATACTTGTTGTTAATATTGCCCCACTCCTGAAACAAAAAAAAAAAAAAAAACAAGTATTTACAACATAATACAGTTTTTATGAAATGGAAATCAGATATAAAAGCCTGATGTCGTGAGATCAGAAGATTTTTAATACTTAAATGGTTAAATTGACATTTCATACAGTAAAACAGGACCCTATTACGGAAAATTCTCTGTCTGTCCGTCCGACCGGCTCTTTAGCTTATTTGTACAGAATCCTCAGTGTAGCGAGTCCGAGTCGCACTTGACTGACTTAATTATTGACATATTTCCATGATTTCTATATAAGATAAAGCTTGGTATAGAAACAATTTCGTCAAACGCTGAACACATGTGTACTTTCCTGATTGATAAACATGTCAATGCACTTTGAGGAAAAATAAATAGAAAAAAAGAGAATTGATTTTGCGCTTAGAATTAGAATAATGATGCCATTCAGTTGTGAGAATTTGCAGCAAGAAATATTTATTACTGCGTCTAATAAATTTTGCGGTACGTCGCGTTACATACTTACATATAATCGTTTTTGTGAGCTTTTTCAATCTTTTCAAAGTACATTTTTTTCAACGACTTGGTTCACAAAATCTGTGACATGCTCTTCTTAAGAATGATGCGTATTTATTCAATATTTAAAAATGTTGAAAATATTGTTGAATTTAGAATATGAATGCCATTATCATTCTTATATTACTTTAAACGAATTGGAAGAATCAATTATTGTCTTAAACCACTTTTAAAGTACGTAATTTAGGACAGTAAAACGTAAATTTCGGTCCTATTTATTGTTAAAAATATTAGTACCTAATATAGTATTTTTCTTACCACAATGCCATGCGCCCTGCTGCCGAATGTCTGATCGCGCTGTACGAAGTTATTCTGTAGTCTCGGCTGTTTTTGAATTGCTTCAATATTTTATCTGCACTGAAATAAATATACCAATTAGTTAATTATAGTCACTTGCGCCCATTTATTATTTCTATTGCTGCTATTGAGATGTTGATTTCGTTTAAAATTAGTTAATAGATAAAAACTGATTGCCGAGCTACTAATATACTATTTTATTATCAATCAAGATAGAATTACTAATTTTAGCAAATGAAATAAAGATGGAGTAAGATAAGCAAAATGGCAAGAATATGGGATCGCATGACAATGATTCGGCATGTTTATCTTTTAGAAATTTCGGTTAGTTAGATAGTACTGGTTTGTTCGATTATTTCTACTATTTCGATTTAAACAATGCTAGTTTAAATAGAAATATCCCTTTTGAAGATAGTAATTATAGTACTAAAAGTTGAAGAACGTCCAAATAAATTTCAATCATTAAAATAATTTTTATTTATGATGATAAATGAAAACATTGCGAAATACTTCCAAATTATATAAGGAAATGCTCTATAGAATTTTGTTATTTACCAAAGAAAACAATATACATAATATATTAAATAAACATATTTACGTGTATTGCGAGCTAGCGGCCACTAGTGCAGTCCTGCTGCCGAACAGTTTCACGTCAACGGAGCCGAAACCCGCCAGCGATGACGCCACCTTTTAATTATACATCAAATTTTTATCACATTCAGATTGTTATTACTCATTTATTATGTTAATATTGAAGCTGAATGACCTACGCTTTTTGTAATAGCTTTAAGATATACATTTAGTATAGTTAGGTATATTTCTATATCGTTATTGTAAGTGGTTAATTGAAAAATTATGGTAATGACAAAATTTTGATGATACCACGTCAAAGAATTATTTCATTATCAGAATGGTATTAAATTGCTTGAATAAAATAGGGTTAATAATAATTTCAACTTTCATATAATATATACTTGTTAATTGTAAAATATTTGTAGGAATTTGCCATTCGCAATTACTTCAAAATTTAAACTGTGTGTAATTATATCTAAAGTCAAGCCAATTTAATAGGCAACATTTGACGTCTACCAATTTTATCTTCGAAGAGAGGTAACCTGCTTAAAAACATCGATTAAAGTGAATTAATCGATACGGACTTGAAACATTTGTCAATCGAACTTGAAACACATTAATTAATTTATGATGATTTTTATTCACAAGTAATCAATGCATTCGATTCTAGATGTCAGATTTCGATTTTTAGAGTAACGTCTCTGGTATTTAAAAAGAAAAAAAGTTTATTGACACAAAATTGTAGCGACGTCAGTTCTTTAATTCAGAAATTGTTTATTATTTTTAGAATGGTTTATCAGTAAAATGAAATCTTAAAATTACTTGTATCGGTCATTATTATTATAAATATGTAATCGTAATTGAAAAAAGTTAAGCAAATGTGCAGTTCTAACAAAACGAAATAACATATTATTCTATGTCGTCGTTACTAGGTTACATTGTTGAATTTTGTTGAACTGTCAAATATTGCCTATTAAAATGGCTCTACTATAATATCTTAGATATTTAAGGACGCTGTCACAAATCTGCGCTACTCAAATTTAGGTATTTAACGTCGCAACGTGGTTCGCGAGACATCACGCTCACGTAAACATAGCGCATTCCATTTTATAGACCATCTTCATACTTGATATTATTATTTTTTTATATTTTTATTGAAATTGATTCCAGAAGATTACTGGGAACTTTAAAAATTCATTTTGTTACTTTTATTAGTAGGTACGATCCTTATAAGTATTTTAGTGTATTCAACGGTCAACCAACTTAAAAAAGTGTGACTATTTTACAACAATTTGAATATGAATTGTATTATTGTATACAATATCGAAGCTTTTTAAGAAATGTATAAAATACTTTTTTAAGAATTATTATCATACATAATATTATGTTACCGGCAATATATTAAACCCGGCATTGTATGCAATTCTTAGTAAATGTATGTTATTCCGAGAAACAGTCGGAATGAAATAAATTAAATTCGTCACATTACCTATATCTTTAAATCTGAACTTTTCCTAAGTAGCAAACACATTTGCAAATGTGGGTGGTTTTTGGGGTAGCTATTAACCAATATGAGGTCAAAACTAAAATCCAAGATGGCGCCGACGAAAATTTGACATCATTTCGTCATGGGTGTCATTTTCATGGTTTTTGGGGTAGCTATTAACCAATATGAGGTCAAAACTAAAATCCAAGATGGCGCGGACGAAAATTTTACATATTTTCGTCATGGGTGTCATTTTCATGGTTATTGGGGTATCTATTAACCAATATGAGGTCAAAACTAAAATCCAAGATGGCGCCGACGAAAATTTTACATCTTTTCGACACGGGTGTCATTTTCATGGTTTTTGGGGTAGCTATTAACCAATATGAGGTCAAAACTAAAATCCAAGATGGCACCGACGAAAATTTTACATCTTTTCATCACAGGTGTCATTTTCATGGTTTTTGGGGTAGCTATTTACCAATATGAGGTCAAAGCTAAAATCCAAGATGGTGTCGACGAAACTTTTACATCTTTTCGGCATGGGTGTCATTTTCAAGGTTTTTGAGACAGCTATGTAGGTATTACCAAATCCCCAATGTAACCGTCGATAATTAGGTATATTTTTCTTACTCCTTTAAAGTAAACTTAAATAAAATAACAAAAACGTTAGCAACTACAGTTTTGTAGAAAGTCTTAAAAAAAAACAATTTTAAAGAACATTGAAATGCATATTTAGAATTTAGAAATGTAATATAAAACGCAACTCTGTGGCAATCATCATCTGTGTTTATATTCTGACAGATATTATTAACTTTAAATATATTCGCTAAACTTTATTTAAAATAAAGTTTATCTAAAACATTTAAACGAAGAGAATAAAATAAAAAAGAACGTGTGTGCCGAGAAAACGTGTCAGGAGTGAATTTTCTTTGGCGAGATTCATAGATACCAAAATCGCCGCCTTGCTCCATAACGCGACAGTATTACCATGACGCGATCTTGAAATTCGACGACCATCTTGGATTTTAGTTTTGACCTCATATTCGTTAATAGCTACCCCAAAAACCATGAAAATGACACCCATCACGAAAAAAGTCTAATTTTCGTCAGCGCCATCTTGGATTATAGTTTTGACCTTATATTCGTTAATAGCTACCCCAAAAACCATGAAAATGACACCCATGATGAAAAGATGTCAAATTTTTCGTCGGCGCCATCTTGGATTTTAGTTTTGACCTCAAACTGGTTAATAGCTACCCCAAAAACCATGAAAATGACACCCATAACGAAAAGATGTACAATTTTCGTCGGCGCCATCTTGGATTTCAGTTTTGACCTCATATTGGTTAATAGCTACCCCAAAAACCATGAAAATGACACCCATGACGAAAAGATGTAAAATTTTTGTCGGCGTCATCTTGGATTATAGTTTTGACCTCATATTCGTTAATAGCTACCCCAAAAACCATGAAAATGACACCCATAACGAAAAGATGTAAAATTTTCGTCGGCGCCATATTGGATTTTAGTTTTGACCTCATATTGGTTAATACCTACCCCAAAAACCATGAAAATGACACCCATGACGAAAAGATGTAAAATTTTCGTCGGCGCCGTCTTGGATTATAATTTTGACCTCATATTCGTTAATAGCTACCCCAAAAACCATGAAAATGACACCCATCACGAAAAAAAGTCAAATTTTCGTCAGCGCCATCTTGGATTATAGTTTTGACCTCATATTCGTTAATAGCTACCCCAAAAACCATGAAAATGACACCCATGACGAAAATATGTCAAATTTTTCGTCGGCGCCATCTTGGATTTTAGTTTTGACCTCATATTGGTTAATACCTACCCCAAAAACCATGAAAATGACACCCATGACGAAAAGATGTAAAATTTTCGTCGGCGCCGTCTTGGATTATAATTTTGACCTCATATTCGTTAATAGCTACCCCAAAAACCATGAAAAGGACACCCATAACGAAAAGATGTAAAATTTTCGTCGGCGCCATATTGGATTTTAGTTTTGACCTCATATTGGTTAATACCTACCCCAAAAACCATGAAAATGACACCCATGACGAAAAGATGTAAAATTTTCGTCGGCGCCGTCTTGGATTATAATTTTGACCTCATATTCGTTAATAGCTACCCCAAAAACCATGAAAATGACACCCATCACGAAAAAAAGTCAAATTTTCGTCAGCGCCATCTTGGATTATAGTTTTGACCTCATATTCGTTAATAGCTACCCCAAAAACCATGAAAATGACACCCATGACGAAAATATGTCAAATTTTTCGTCGGCGCCATCTTGGATTTTAGTTTTGACCTCATATTGGTTAATACCTACCCCAAAAACCATGAAAATGACACCCATGACGAAAAGATGTAAAATTTTCGTCGGCGCCGTCTTGGATTATAATTTTGACCTCATATTCGTTAATAGCTACCCCAAAAACCATGAAAATGACACCCATCACGAAAAAAAGTCAAATTTTCGTCAGCGCCATCTTGGATTATAGTTTTGACCTCATATTCGTTAATAGCTACCCCAAAAACCATGAAAATGACACCCATGACGAAAATATGTCAAATTTTTCGTCGGCGCCATCTTGGCTTTTAGTTTTGACCTCATATTGGTTAATAGCTACCCCAAAAACCATGAAAATGACACCCATGACGAAAAGATGTACAATTTTCGTCGGCGCCATCTTGGCTTTTAGTTTTGACCTCATATTGGTTAATAGCTACCCCATAAACTATGAAAATGACACCCATCACGAAAAAAAGTCAAATTTTCGTCGACGCCATCTTGAATTGTTTTACCCCACCAATCTATTCAACAACCCATAAAAAAGAGCATCTCAGGCAAGGTAATTTTTAAAACATAATTTTAAATTACAAATAATTGGAATATGAAACTTATACAGTTTACTCTTATAAAGTATCAAATATTTCAAATCACGAAAACGACAGTGCACGCACAATAATCTTTTTCTAATTCGTTTTATTTTTGGGACGAGGAGCGATACACCCGTCCTTCCAAGAGCGCTTCTGAGCGCGGTCTGACGACCCGCGAGAGCAAAATGTATGAAGAAATCGACAAGTATTTTTAATTTAGCTAATAATTGAATTAAAATTTTGATTTAGATACAAAAAAATTATCAGAATCTATAAAGGACTATATATCCCTCAATAATTTATAGGTAAGAAGATAGATTAGGCTTTTAATTTTCTTAAAATTGTACCGTTTTAGACCCCATTTTTTTGCATTTTATGCGATCATTGTGCTGGGAAAATCGTATTTCAGCGACAATTTTGTATGACGTCGTACAATTTTTATAAGATGATCGTAGAACTGAATATATTATCTTTAAATTAAGATATTACTTTGTTCTCACGTGTAATTGCTTTGAGTTAAAATGGTACCGTAAAATAGCGTTTTTTGTTAAAAATCGGTAATAGCACCCTTAAGGGACATTCATAATTGAATTTACGTTCGAATCAATACTACGTTATAAGAATTAAATCTAGTTGATAAAGTTGCTGCAACATCGATGTAAATGTTCTATTGTTATACATTAATTTATTACAGACCTGTTTACTCTTACTGTATAAACATTGTATCTCATTTTAATGTTTACAATATAAACATGTTCATAGGTAATTAAAAGTGATTACATCCATGGCTATATTTATACGGGCCGTAATTAGTAAGGCACACGAATTAAATTACTTGGTAGAAGTGGCTATTTTCCGTTCAGTGTTAAACGTAAGGAAATGCTTGTAAATATAGTTTGATGGCGGAAATATTTAAACTTTATGGCGTATAAAATATCTATAGGATAGTGAAATTTTGACGTACTTTAAAAAATTGCAAATATTTTCTTGAAAAATAGATATATCTCGTACGCATACGTCATCGTTTTTGTGCCAACTTTAGAAAGATATAAATGGCCGTGCAGATAGCTTTGTGAGAGACATCTGAGAATTATACTGTCATTGTTGCCAGTCGACAGAGGCCAGCGCCGTCGTAACAATGCCATTTTCGAGTTCCGTATCGGAGGAGCACACCGGTCGTTATAATCGCAAACAGCTGCCGCGACATCGGTACCCACGTATTTATATCTTAACCTTAAATCAACCTTGACAGAGGCATGAAAAATGACTTCGAACATTTTAAATATCAAACAGCGGGAGACGTTTTAAAAAGTTGTGCCACGGCGAAAATAAAGATTCCCACTCGTGACACATGGGCATTATCAAGCTTTTTAAACTGGCAACGGGAAATGTACGTCGGTGGTATGCGCGTGTGGGTGGCGCGTCGTGGTGTGCGTGCGGATGGCTCCTGGCGCCGCGCCAAGTGTCACCCGCACCGCACCGCTCGTGCGACAAGCGTGCGCGGAAACGTACTGAGCTTTTTTTATGGAAAAATAATAGTTTCACATGACTTGCCGGATTGGTGATTGTTTTTGCTCACCAAGTTTGGTATTGATACAGGCCTATAATAAATAGTGTAAATATTATAATAATTCGGAGGAGAAAAATTATGAGATTTAAGAGTATAACTTCTTTATTTGGTTAAAACATCAACTTGTGTAAGTAATCAAATTATTAACTTTTAATTCTCTACTAGCTTACCGGTGTCACCCGCGTAGTCAAAGGAAAATATAGACATTCGTGGGGATTTACCTGCATAACTCCCGTTCCCGGGGAATTTTCAGGGTTATAATAAGTAATATATCCTTTATTGGGTTTAAAACTTTCGTACCAAGGCAACCCAAATTATTTCGAGGTTTAAAAAGAGACAGATAGAGTTGCTTTCGCAATTATAATATTAAATTGGTAGGGATTAATTTTCTTGGTGGCAAAACATCAAAAAATGTTGGAAATTGAATCTTAATTTCGAGCAGGATAATAACCGTTTTAATTGCTATGAATTACACTTTAGAACAAAGTACAAACTCACATAAAACCTTACACTAAAATAAATTATGATAACGATGCACTTAACTGCGTTGTTTATAGTAAAGCGAGTACGGTATCATGATTATACGAGCTCTCATTAAAGGAACACAACACACTTGTTTGAAAAGTACTGCTCTTATAAAGCTAGTTTTTAAACCAGAAATAAACATAAAATTGACTTTTAAAAACAACAAATCAAATAAATAAATGACGGCATTGATAACAAACGGTACTTATTACTGTCAAGATAATACACTTATTATGGTGTTAAAAGATACAAAACTAAGGGAAAGGTCTGTTCTATCAGGACATTTTGTTTTCTTAAACATTTTGTGAGGTCTAGGATTAGTCTTTACAATGACACCTAGTTTTATTTATGACCCTAATGTACTTACCTATATTTATAAACATTCCCTTATGCTTTTAAAATGTTAATAATAGCATGATTATCTTTCAACAACTTTAACAAAGACAATAACACGCATTAGTGGGAGACCTAACATCTACATAATATATATATCATAACTAACATCTCAGCTTACCATCAGGCGAGATCGTGGTCAAGCGCTTCCCTATCACACAATAATAAAAAAAAAAAAAAGACCATAAAAAACCGTCAGAATCCCGCGGTGACAACTAATAGCCACCATAACCACTCCATAACATACGCTAAATATAACCGAGACAGCGCGGGCGTGTTTACAATGTGCGACAAAAATAGAATTATATCCAGCTTATAACCATTATGTAAGTCCTGGTAACTTTGTAATATTTACCGCATTTGTCCGGCGAAGGTCGACCGCGATAATTTCGCCACGCAGCTCCTGGGATTGCTATTATTAGTGTATAATATGAATTGATGTTTATTTGTGTTGTGTTTAGAAGACATGTGCACGGCACGGTACCTTTCCGACGTTTATAGCGCGCTCCTTTATAGATTTTATATGGAGCAGGTTTGGCCGGTGCGTCGACGGGTCGCTGTCGACTAGGTTCTGAAAGAGACAATTATTTTTATGGTAAAACAAATCGATTTGATATTATGCGTAACAAAAAAATCTAGGTAAATTCAAAAGGGTAATAAATATGTCCAAATAAAGTGTCTCTCTTTATAACACAGATAGAATTTAAGAACGACAGAAGTCGGCTGTTAATATTTTCTCCCAATATAAATTAAGATTCAGATTATTCAGAGAGATTCAGAGAACAGAAGTTCTTAATGTAAATATCTATACTAATATTATAAAGAGGAAAGGTTTGTAATTATGTATGTATGTATGGTTTTCACGCATAAACTACTGGACCGATTTTGATGAAATTTGGCACAGATAATCTTTAGACTCTGAAAAAGAACATAGGCTACCTTTTATTGCGAAATATGTACCATGGGAGAAGCCGGGGCGGACCGCTAGTAATTTTGAAAAATGATCAGAAAAATTTGAAATATAATTAAAGCAGTTAAAATGCTTCGTTGGTAAATGCATAGTTACTTAATAATAATTATTTGTAACTAGCGGTCCGCCTCGGCTTCGCCCGTGGTACATGTTTACGTTTTCTATCCTAAAGAACCATCCTCGTATTCAAGGAATAATATAAAAAAGAATTTACAAAATCGGTTCAGCCGTTCTCGAGTTTTGCGCTTTTAGCGATTCATTTTCATTATATAGAAGAGCAGTTTAATTTTTGTTTTGTCATCGGTTATAGGCGCCATTTTTTCCTTTGAAAGTCACATATATAATTAATTTTATTGGGCTACTGCTTGATATAAAAATTCAACATTTTTAGAAAAATTAAATAGCCACATATTCATGGGGACAGTAGTCTATGACTTTTCAGCGTGATTGATCAATTTTGATATTTTTTTACAGACAAATAGTTTCTATCTAAAAAATTAACTATTTAAATTTTAAATAACTAGCTTTCCGCCCGCGGCTTCGCCCGCATTTTCAAAGATAAACCCGCATAGTTCCCGTTCCCGTGGGATTTCCGGGATAAAACCTATCCTATGTGTTAATCCAAGTTACCCTCTATATGTGTGCTAAAATTCATTGTAATCGGTTCAGTAGTTTTTGCGTGAAAGAGTAACAAACATCCATACATCCATACTTACAAACTTTTACATTTATAATATTAATAGGACATACCATATAAGGCATAGCCCCTCGAATGATGTTGATTTTATTGCAATATGGCGCCAAAGCGGACAATTTCTCCGTGGGCCCGACGGGACGGTACTTCCCAATCAGCTCACACGCCCCCCAGTGGCCCAAACGTATGAAACAATAAGCTAGAATAACATAAATTTATATTATAAGCAGAGTTGAAAATTTTTGCAAATATTAAATAATGATATTAAAATCTCTATACCGGGTGTAATAGTAAAGTGTGTAACCATAACTATTGCAGATATCAAAAAACTTTAAATTGATATCGAAAGTACTTAACATAGTGAGTAAAATGGCAAAAATAACTTTTTACACAGGACAGGACAATGTTTGTCGGGTCATCTAGTAATTTATATGCCTTTAATGTGAATATCGGTTAAGTAATAAGCATGAATGGTGAAAATGAAGATGTGGAATTAACTACATATAGCACATTGATGCTAATACAATCACATTATGAAGGAAATCCTTATTATGAATTAGCTTTATACATTCAATTTCTTAATATTATAGCTGTTTAGAGGCATTCGCACTCATATTGTACAGTTAAATATTAAATTAACGAATAACAATTTTCATCATACAACTACATCATACAACATAAATCTAAAAAAATTAAAAACTTTTGTATTTCTAAAACAAAATTAATATTACCCGAACAAAACGAATCCCAGCCAGCCTCATGGTAACTCTGCTTCACATTAAACGGTGTAGTCAGTCTTATAAAATTCACTCCATTTTCCAGCTTCTTACATTTCCCTTCAGAAAAGAATTCATACAAGCTAAAAACATAGAAAATAATAATAAAATATTTTTTAAACATTATTAATAATTTCATTATTAATTAAAAATAAATACCGCTTACTCTTGCAGTGCATTTGATTTCCAAACTTCGTCAAATGACAATTTTTTCCCCATTTCATGAGATATGTATTTTGTATCGAAAATGATTGGAAATAAGGAGTGAATATTTTTTTTGAACGTTGAATATTTGCTTGGCATAGGACCTATAAATTGGCTGTGCAGAAGAATGGTGTCTAAGAACAAGTTATGACCTATTATTGGCTTTTGATAGGTCACCAACATGTCAATAATTTGTGAAAACCCTAGAAGGTGATTCATTAAGTTATCTTCAAGTATTTGCATTGGGGCGCTGTTTGCTCCCTCTACGTACTTATCTCTGTATATAAGAACCTGGAATAAAATAGGTATATGTTCATATATTATTGACAAATTTTTCATATAAAGTTTGTACTACACTAGTCACAAACCAACTACAAACTACCTACTTTTAATAGTTAACTTTGCAATATTATACTAATTTTCAATTTATTCCGCCTGCGGCTTCGCCCGCGTTTTCAAAGAAAAACCCGCATAGTTCCCGTTCCCGTGGGATTTCCGGGATAAAACCTAGCCTATGTTACTCGTGGATAATGTAGCTTTCGAATGGTGAAAGAATTTTTAAAATCGGTCCAGTAGTTTATGAGCCTATTCATTACAATCAAACAAACAAACAAACAAACAAACAAACAAAATTTTCCTCTTTATAATATTAGTGTAGATTATAAACAAAAAATTAAAATTATTAACTTAAAGATGATACATATCCTTACACTCTCACCAACTAACAAGCTACACTTGCAAATTACCTTATTACTATTACCTAAGCTATCAGTTGTTAGAACATCATCAAAACGCATCCTTAGCTCATTGTGTACCATATACCTAAGGACGGGATCTTGTATGTCCAAGTACATTGTGCCTTCATCACTATTGGACAACCATCTGTAAGAAAAACATAACTGTTTAAGCTACATTTCTTAATCAAATTCTGTAGTTCCGATACTTTATCATAAACACAATTAGGTATTTTTTTTGTTACTTTCAAAGTTAAATTTATTTATTAAATGCTGAATTGTTAATTATATTTTCAAGCTTGGTTTAAGAATTGTTTTATATTATGTTGTACAAATTAATACACTAACTATAGTGTAATAGTAACACCCTTATTCTTCACTAGCTGTGCCCGCGACTTCGTCCGCGTGGAATAGTGACTGCATCGTAGTTACTACTTAACACACAATTATTGAGTAAACACGTCTTGAAACACGTACTATCATATACAACTAAATTATAAGTACTTACAGATTATTATACAGTTAAGAAATAAAATAAATAATAACACAAAAGAACTGTTAGTAAAATTTATTACTAAACTGAGCTATAAAACTTAGGTACAGAAGAGTTCAAAATTTTCAGGATGTGGTTATTCTCCCGCTCCCATATCCTTCTACTTTCACAGACTTTCAACTTTTCCTTTTCACCCCTAGTAAATGGCAGAACCGATTTTGATCTAAACCATGTCTAATCATACCTATATATGTACATGTCATATCCTTTCGTTTGGTACTCCATTTGGATTATTTATCCCCACTATCACCCCTAAGGTGCCCTATATGTAATAAACAGATTAACCGATTTTGATAAAACATGACTAATTGTAATTCACACGTCATTTGATATGCCGCTTGAGTATATTATTTGACCACATTCGATTATTCATTCCCACTTTTACCGCTATAAATCAATAAATGGATGAACCGATTTTGATTAAATATGCCTCATTATACTTCTCACGTCAGGTCATGCCCTTTCATTTGATATGCCACTTGGGTATATTTGACAACTTTTATTCCCACTTTTATACCTATATCCAATAAATGGATGAACCAATTTTGATAAAATATGTCTTATTGTACTTTACACGTCATGTCTTTCATTAGATACGTCACTTGAGTATATTTGATAAAATTCATTTATTTATTCCCACTTTAACCCCTATATCAAATAAATGGATGAACCGATTTTGATAAAATTTGACTTTTGTTTCTGACAGGTCGTCTTTTTTCATTTGATACAGGGTGGCCCGTTTACAGTGGTCCAAAAATTTTTTTCAGCTTGAGAGCATCATGAGTAATCATTTAAAACATACTTTAGTTAAGCGAAAACTTATGGTTTAGAAATTATGATTTTTTTTTTTAAATAATCCGGAGTTTCAATATTTTTGACGCAAAACCACTCTGTTATGAAAACTACTGGACCGAATTTAATGAAATTTGGTATAGGTATAGCGCAATAACCTACCTATCGCGCTATAGGCTCATTTTGTGTAAATAATTAGACTGTATTTTTTATTTTAACTTTTTCTGTAGTTTTTGGAATTTCTCGGCAAAATATTGTTTTTCGAAAAAATCCTGTGAAAAAAAAATGTACTACCAAGGTTTTGCTGGTACTGCTAAAAACTACCTTAACATATGGTTATTCTTTACACAAAAAATCATAGTTGTCCTTCGATTGTAACATCTTCAAAAACAACATCATGTACATTAACACATGAAAATCGAAAAATTACGAAATTTACCATAATTTAATTTTAATCATTTGGAACGGCCAATTTTTGATTAAAGAACCATTTATTGCCATAAAAGTCGTTACAAATCAGTATTCACATGGCTATAAAACTTAAAATGAATGAAATAAAATTTTAACCTGCCAGCCAAGATAACTTAACTTTATTCTAATGCCAATTTATTGAGTTTTTTTTTATTATTTAGTTTTTATGTTTAAATCTTCATAAAAGGTTTGGAGAATTCATAAAACAACATAAATATTAATTAACATATTGTTTTTTTTTTTACAAAAGGTTTTCGAAATGCCGTCCGCCTTTCGCTAAACATAATCTGCATCTGCGTAAGACATTTCTTCGCAGCCTATTAAATGGCTGCCGGCTTTCTTTAATGGCTGTTATAGCCACTTGAATTTTCCTCCTTAATTCTTGCTCCGATGTGCTCTCCCGTGCGTACAAAATCTCCTTAAAGTATCCCCAAATGAAAAAATCAACGGGGTTCAAGTCGGGTGAACGGGCTGGCCAGTGGATGGTGCCACCGCGACCGATCCACCTCTCCGGATAGGTATGAACCTATGGTAATAAATGGTATAATACCATAAATTTGTATACAAATGTACCTATGTATAATGAATTTATGGTTATTTATAGGCATAAATTCAAGTGGCTGTAACAGCCATTAAAGAAAGCCGGTAGCCATTTAATAGGCTGCGAAGAAATTTCTTACGCAGATGCAGATTATGTTTAGCGAAACGCCGACGGCATTTCGAAAACCTTTTGTAAAAAAAAAACAATATGTTAATTAATATTTATGTTGTTTTATTAATTCTCCAAACCTTTTATGAAGATTTAAACATAAAAACTAAATAATAAAAAAAACTCAATAAATTGGCATTAGAATAAAATTAAGTTATCTTGGCTGGCAGGTTAAAATTTTATTTCATTCATTTTAAGTTTTATAGCCATGTGAATACTGATTTGTAACGACTTTTATGGCAATAAATGGTTCTTTAATCAAAAATTGGCCGTTCCAAATGATTAAAATTAAATTATGGTAAATTTCGTAATTTTTCGATTTTCATGTGTTAATGTACATGATGTTGTTTTTGAAGATGTTACAATCGAAGGACAACTATGATTTTTTGTGTAAAGAATAACCAAATGTTAAGGTATTTTTTAGCAGTACCAGCAAAACCTTGGTAGTAAATTTTTTTTTCACAGGATTTTTTCGAAAAATCAATATTTTGCCGAGAAATTCAAAAAACCACAGAAAAAGTTAAAATTAAAAAATGCAGTCTAATTATTTACACAAAATGAGCCTATAGCGCGATAGGTAGGTTATTGCGCTATACCTATACCAAATTTCATTAAATTCGGTCCAGTAGTTTTCATAACAGAGTGGTTTTGCGTCAAAAATATTGAAACTCCGGATTATTTAAAAAAAAAAAATCATAATTTCTAAACCATAAGTTTCCGCTTAACTAAAGTATGTTTTAAATGATTACTCATGATGCTCTCAAGCTGAAAAAAATTTTTGGACCACTGTAAACGGGCCACCCTGTATATCACTTGGGTATAACAGACAACATTCGCTTTTTCATTCCCACTTACTTCATAAATAAATGGATGAACCGATTTTGATACACTAAATCTAAGAAAAACTAATGTAACAAAAAAAAACGCATCTAATTCGTATTACCCGTTAGCGAGCTACGGTGGCACAGACAGACACGCAAACACACATAGCCGTCATAACACCCCTCTTTTTGCTTCGGGGGTTAAAAATATAATATACCTACGACATAATTTCAAAGACCTTTTATATAGAAAATTTACCTAGAAGTAACCATAATGCTATTTGTGCCGGTTTTAGACATATGAGCAAAAAACTAAATAAAGGTCCTTTGAACCCCCTACTACCCCCTAAGCATAACCCCCCCCCACGCTTGGGGACTTTCGATATGATCATCTGGACATGTCAAGGAATAACTTTAGCGTATAATTTACGTAATAAAGTAATTCATGTATAGAATGCCTTAGCAAATGTTCGCCGTGATTACTTAAATGGTCATAACTTTTTTATTTATGAACCGATTGACATGAAATAAACACTAAATGTTAAATGAAGCTTACCACAATATATTAGTGAAAACCGCATCTAAATCGGATAAGCCGTTTCTGAGATTAGCGTGCACAAACATACAGACAAACAGACAAACCGACAAACAGACAAACAGACAAAAAAATTTTTAACTACAGTTTTGGGTTCAGGATCGATTTAATAATAACGCCTGCTATTTTTTTTTTAATATTTTCATTGTACAGACATCACTTTTCTACAATTTTATTATATGTATTGATGATGATGATGATTATCTGTAATTGAAGCATATATTTTGAGTTTTATACAACTTCCCATTCTTCAATTAAGCGGTGAAAAATATTTAAAATAATATATAAATTTCTTCTCTGTGACTTATCTATTGGTTCAAAATATAATAATCCAATTAAGAAAATATAATTCTACTACATTCACAATCACAATTAAGCTTATAATTACCTACTTTGACACTTCAGAGCAGTATTGCTGCAATTGTCTTTCATCATCCATTTCTAATGAGCGAGCTAAGTTAGTAAACAACTGCTTTTCCTTCAACTGCTGTCTTATTTTTTCTTCCTCTGCCTTACTTAAATATGGAAGCCCTTCATAAGTAAACTGAAATGTAGGAAATAAACTTGTTTTTAAATCTAATTTAAAGAATCTCACTATGATTCTTATCCATGAAAATAGCACATAAAATGTTTATACTTATTTTCAGAACTTACCGAAACCTGGTTTCAATAAAAAATATACTATGCAACATACTAAATCTTTCTCTTTTGTATAACAAGATAAGTTAAATGGCAAGAAACCAGCAATCAAGTTAAACGGCCTACTATAGGTTGAATAAAAGAAAAACTATAAGAGAAGCAAAATATAGAGGTAGATGCAAAGAAAAAAACAATGATTATCTTACCTTATTAAAATCAAAATTGTGCTTACAAAGAAATTCCAAAGTTGAGGCTTGGAATATAAAGGATTGGTCCACATCAGCAAACACTTGTGGGCACAAATGAAATGTATAGCCCACTGCTTCGTAGCTGTCCAGGTCTCGCTCATATTGAAACATGGTCAAACCAACTTGAGTCATCAGCATTTTACCAACTAGATCTTTTATTTTATCATACCTTTCTTCGTTTGTATCAAATAGCCTGAAACATTTTATTTGTATGGTTATGTAAAAGTGGTTCTTGTATGCTTTTAATGTGATTATTACTAAGAGGTAGTTGTTCATAAGAATATTATAAGGTGTACAAGGCTCTATATTAACCTGTGTTTGAAGTTTTCTCCAGACAAGATTGCAGTGAATTCGGCATCAAATCCTATAAAGCTAGAACGTTTTATGTTTCTTCGTATGTTTTCCAGTTCATCAAGGAAATTTTTTCTAGTTATTTCCATTTTTTACTAGATTTAGTTAGACAGGTAACAATTATTTCATCAGTTTATTGGAACGAAATTATTAAATACTATCAATAAAACTTTATCGGCATTGATTTGAAAGTTGTGATTTTGTGAAATGCTCAGAAATGTGATAAATTTTTGGTTTTGACATCGACTTTGGCATATTCTGTCATTTTACAATGACATATATGTCATAAAAATTGTATTGCCAAGTATTGTTTTTGTTTTCCCTATAAGATTTGTCTTAATTATTTTTAGCAGAATTACAATTTAGAACCATGATGAACTAAAAAAAAAATCAATACATACAAGCATGGACGTATAAAAAAAGACGGACGCCGTTTTACGAACAAACAACGTGAAGCCACCGTAGTAAGCTAGCGATCGTGTAAAGACAATAAACACGCACACACTCTCACCATAGTAAGCTAGTCGGCCGCCATTACGTCGTGAACTACCGACTGATTAACTGCGTCACTGTTTCACAAAAAAAATTTAAAATGCCGTCTTGCGTGGTTAAATGGTGTCGCAACAGTACAATTTTAAATAACAAAAATTATCCAGTTAGAATCTTTATTTCAGTTAGAATCTTTATTTGCAAGTGACAGGACGTTCTCTCATTGTTTGGAATTGTGTCAAAATTTGAAAAAGTTTAATTTTGCGTTCCCGTGTGGATTTGAACTTGGTTCTCTGCGATCGATCGTTCTCGCTCGCTGCGCACGGAGCTATCTAAGCTAAGAGTCAGAGGCAGAAAAAAGTCGTAATATTATGACCAATCTTCAAACCACCATTGCAAATCTTGAGCTCGAACAAAAACGAGTTGAGCAAAAAAATAGGTTTTTAAATGTTGAGGTTGTTGGAAAACCCGAAAAACCGAATGAAAACTTATTAGAGTCGTTTTCAAAATAATTGTACATTACTACAAAATGTTTGTCCCCCTAAAAAATCTTCGAAAAAAATATGGTTACGACTGAAATAAATCATTGTTAACGTTTTACAGACTAAACTTAAGCATACTGCATGTCATTTCTGATAAAAAGCAATGGATTGCGATTCAAATCCTTACATAAGTTTAATGTGAAAATAAAGTAACAAAAAAAACACCATACATTTTTTATTGTCCCCCATGTGGACGACAATGAAAACCAATATTTTTATCAGAATTTTTGTATGAAACTACCTAGTTTTTTGTATCATAATTAAAAAGCAATGTTTTAAGTGTTATATCTGATAGATTAAACTATTTAAATTACCTTAAATAAACGAAGAATGACATATTATAAAAATGTCCCTATCAATCGTTACAATTTCGTGACACTGATTTATTGACATAATTAACCAACTTCTTGTATCACAAAGAGGAGGAATCTAACTCTAATCATTGGCAACACTTGTCGTGTCACGAAAAGTAAGATCACATTAACGCGCCGCCATTTTGTTCGTCGTCCAGACACGGAAGAAGTCCTGTAGTGTGCTGTGCAAAAAATTTAGTTACATTTTCCTAACGACGTATTCTCAACAAAAGTAAGTACATTTTGAAGAATTCACCAACCGCAATTGTAATATACTTATATTATGACTAGAGTAATAGATTACACTTTCAATCTAATGGTAAATGTGATTATGTTTTGTGTAAAAGTATTTCTTAGGTTATTTTTTACATGTTACTGACGAACAATTTCTTGACATTTACTGACGTCAGTAAATTGTAGACGGTAAAGCTGTGGTCTCATGTGTAAAGTATGAAAATAAGATATTAAAATGTGTGTTAAATTAATGTAACGAATAAAAATAAAGGAGAAAATCAATAAATCTCTCAAGATTATTTTTTTGTAACTACAGGCCATACTTTTTTAAACCATGATGTAGGGTTAGTAAAGTCGGGCTTAGGGGCTTGACTTTTCCTGGGATCTGATAACTTTTTTATAGTGAAAGCGGATCAGTGAGTCTTGGCCTCCAATTTTACAAGTGGTTTCTGATGGGATAACGCTTGCCTTATTGCATTTAGTGTTGATCGCTTTTCCACCCACACGAGTGATGCTTACTTTTGTTTTTATTTTTATTCAAAATATATCCAACAGCTTTTTTTAGTTTCAGAATGCCGCTAACCGGTGCCGAACGGCAAAAAAATACATTGAAAAACTAAAAAAGCAAAACCCTGAAAAATATGAAAAGAAAAGGAAAAAACACCTCGAGAAAGTGAAACAAAGACAAAGAAAAATATCAGATCTTAATGACAGTGAAAAAGAAGCTCGAAGACAGAAATGGAAAGAAGCTAATGATAGAAGAAAAGAAAAGGAAAAGCAAACAGAAAATTATAAAAATTGATTGTTTGTTGATTATTTTGTAACTAAAAATATATATATTTTTAACTAGTGACATCTTACTTTTTTATATGTAATATTACCTTATTCTGAATACAGCCTTACTTTTACAACTTCCTGACATTTCCTAACGAAACAGTTTACTGACAATTTCGTGACGTACAAATATTTTGAAAATGACCCATTAGACGAATTTAATCGTCTAGGCACTGCCATTAATTGTTGCATTAACAAAGACGATATTGAATTCATCACCAGGGTGCAATCATTCAAGGACAAAAGCGGTTTTCCACGTAAGATTGTAGCGAAACTGAGGAACAAGATCATTAAAGATAACCTAATTAACAACTTCAGAAAGTATAATAAAGCGAAGGGATTAACATCGAATGACCTTGGCTTTGAAGGTAACTCATTGAAAATATTTTTAAATGAGCACCTGACCATAGCTAATAAAATTTTACTAAACTCCTGTAAGCAACGCGCCAAGGAGAGGAACATTAAATTTGTTTGGGTGAAAAACTGCACAATATATTTACGAGTGAGTGAAAAATCCCCGGCCAAAGCTATTTCGTCAGAAGAAGACTGAAAAACTTTTTTAGAATCCTCTTTTTAGTGTGCCCTTTGTATAATTACATTATCCGTATTGTAACGCAAATTTTAACTCATTTTAACACACATACATACACTCTTTACATTTACTCTAATTATCGAATACAGAACACAACTTCATTCACCTCTTTAAAAATAATCAAACATTTATTTATTATCTGCATAAAATTTCTAATTATCATAAATACAAAAGGTTTCGCACCCCTAATATTCATCGTACGATCGCAACATTCCACAACTTTGAATACTTTTTTCTCAAATACCCGCATTTCTCGCAATATTTTTTGTCATAAGGATTAAAGGCTTTGTCAGACAGGACGCGTATTTTAGCGCTGCGTAGTAGCGTTATAGCGTCCTGTTTTAACGTCGCGCGAGGCTTCGTCAAAAAGAACGCTGTAGCGCGCGTTAGGACACAGCAATTGATATTATTAAAGCTGCATGTTGTTTACATAATTACTTACGAACAAAACAAGGTACAGCGATATTAACTCCGGAGTCGGAAGACGAAAACGTACCTATGCGTGCTCTAATAACTCATCGTCCAACAAATAGAAGATCAACGACTGCAGCATTCCAAACTCGTGAACAATTTGTGTCTTATTTTAATCAATAAATTGTGTATTATTTTTTACTTACCAGTTTCATTAATTTATTCTCCGATTTGTGCCCACAATTTTGCCTTCATTGACATATCTTTATATGAACTATCCTTCGTATTATATAAGCATGGATATTTTCTAACCAATTCTATCAAATTTTCGGTCATTATGCAGTATTTTATTATTATTTTACGCCTATTAACTCCGACGCTAAAATAAAATTTGTAAAAAAATACAACACCCGACGTTAAAGCGTCCTAACGCCGCGACAGAGCGTTGCGTACTGCTAGCGCCGGCGCTCTGTTTGACGGTATTCTACGATGGTAGTACAACACATCTTAGCGTCATAGCGCGGCGTCAAGTTAACGCTCTGACGCGCGCTAAGTACGCGTCCTGTCTGACAAAGCCTTTATTTTTATATTTTAAAGATTATTACGCAATTCAATTGTAAAACATCATGTTACTTACCGTACATTACGTTACAATTTTATTCTATCATTGTTTTGTATCTTTACTTACGCCTGTAAAGTTAACTTACATATTAAATAATTATAGGTACATTAAAATATTGATTAAATTTATGACTATGTCTTTAAATGGCTTCGAAAAGTAGTTGTTTGAATATTTATTATCAGAATACTCGTGGTTTACGAACTAAGTTACCAGAATTGCATAAAAACATAGCATCAAGTAATTATGACATTATAATTATAACGGAAAGTTGGCTATGTGACAAGTGTTTTGGACTCGGAAGTTTGTGACGCTCGCTACGACGTTTTTCGGTTCGATAGAAAAAATAAAAATAAAGGTGGTGGTGTCTTATTGTGCGTTAAAAAATCGTTAATGGCATATGTTAATAATAATATATGGTGCGACGACGTAGAAAGTGTTTGGATCACAATTCCTGCGGAGGTTTTTAATAATCATTTTACTAAAAACGAAGGTGATTTTCAAATAATAGCCGTATATATTCCTCCAAACTCAGATTTACCTAACACGTTAAAAAAGTTTAACCACGCCCTATTAACACTTTATGAAAATTACCCTAATAATACGTACTTCGTCGCTGGTGATTTTAACCTACCTTTTATTTCATGGAGTGATAACTTCACGTATAATTTAACTGGTAACAATAACTCTCAATGTTCGGAAGCTGCATTGGAACTTTTAAATATTATAAATTTAATGGGGGCGCGACAGTATAATTTCTCTCCAAACTGTTGTGGAAATATCCTAGATCTTATTTTTTCGAATTTATTAATAGAATGTAATAACATTGTGTGCTCCGATTCACTTGTTAATATAGACCGCTATCACTGGCCCCTAGTTATAACCATAAATGATATTTATATTAAACCTTTTAGACCTCAATTTATTAAATTAAAAAAAATCTTTAGTGCGAATTATGATGCAATAAATATTGAAATCAGCAAAGTTAATTGGGGTTCACTTCTAAATTCGGGTTCGGTCGATGAAGCTACTGCTTATTTTTATAGCGTATTGAATAATGTGATCGATAGGTTTGTACCAACAATAAAAATTTCATCACGCCATAGATATCCTAAATGGTACACTCCAGCTTTAATTAACATGATTAAAGAAAAATATAAATTTCATTCGCGATGGAAAACTCATAAAAATCCTAACGACTATGCGGCTTTTTCGTTACTTAGAACTAGAGTTAAATACAAAAAGAATCATATACGAGATACATTCAGCGTTGTCAAAATTCAATTAAATCCACGCCTAAGGAATTTTGGAAATACATAAACAACAAACGTAGTAACTGTACCTATCCTTGTAGTATGGTTTACCGGGATCGTAAATTAACGAATGGACATGACATCTGTTCAGCGTTTAGCGAATACTTCCAGTCTGTTTTTCAATCAGATAATCCTTTGGATTCTCTGCCCTCGGTATGTGAGTCTCCCTTTACTAACAATTTATTTACCATCGCCATAGAAGATAAGGATCTTAAGATGCTTTTCAAACAATTAGACGGTCGGAAAGGAGCGGGTTCTGACGGTATACCTGCAATTTTTATCAAACGCTGTCATACTAGTCTTCTCGCTCCTTTACGTATTCTTTTCCAACGATCTATAGACGAAGGCATCTTTCCAAATTGCTGGAAAGAAGCATTAATAATACCTATTCATAAAAAAAATTCCAAAAAATGTATAACAAACTATAGAGGGATATCACTACTGAATATATTCGCAAAAATGTTAGAAAAATTAGTAACTATACCGACAGATTTATAACCACACTATCAGCTGTATTCCTTCCGAGCAACATGGATTTATTAAATCGCGCAATGTCGTAACTAATCTACTTGAATTAACACATTACATAAATAATAATATGAATAACCGTGTTCAGATCGACGTCATATACACAGATTTTGAGAAAGCTTTTGACAGGGTTAGCTACAATGTCTTAATGCGTAAACTTTTTGCAGCCGGAATACGGGGAAATCTTCTTAGGTGGACAGAATCATATATCCGAAACAGGTGTCAATCAGTCGTACTGGGAGGCTTTAAATCCAACTTCGTCGATGTAACCTCAGGAGTTCCTCAGGGTTCACATCTCGGTCCCTTATAATACAATTTATATTTATTCGATATTGTTAACTGCTTTTTGAATTCAAAATTCTTGTTGTATGCCGACGATAAAAAAATTTTTAGGAAAATAAACACATTAGAAGACTGCTTTTTACACGCTTTTTATTAGCTTCACCTGTATGTTTGTAACCGACTTCTTTGGGCGCGATTTTGACCCACTTTAAACGGCCAGATTTCGTTCAAACTTTGTAGATTTATTGAGGACCGATGACAATACACTAATTTGATAAAATTATTCCATTTTTCAATTTGCAAAAAGCGTGTTTTTTAGTTTTTACACGCTTTTTATTAGCTTCACCTGTATGTTTGTAACCGACTTCTTTGGGCGCGATTTTGACCCACTTTAAACGGCCAGATTTCGTTCAAACTTTGTAGATTTATTGAGGACCGATGACAATACACTAATTTGATAAAATTATTCCATTTTTCAATTTGCAAAAAGCGTGTTTTTTAGTTTTTACACGCTTTTTATTAGCTTCACCTGTATGTTTGTAACCGACTTCTTTGGGCGCGATTTTGACCCACTTTAAACGGCCAGATTTCGTTCAAACTTTGTAGATTTATTGAGGACCGATGACAATACACTAATTTGATAAAATTATTCCATTTTTATGTTTGTATGTTTGTTTGTAACCGACTTCTTTGGGCGCGATTTTGACCCACTTTAAACGGCCAGATTTCGTTCAAACTTTGTAGATTTATTGAGGACCGATGACAATACACTAATTTGATAAAATTATTCCATTTTTATGTTTGTATGTTTGTTTGTAACCGACTTCTTTGGGCGCTATTTTGACCCACTTTAAACGGCCAGATTTCGTTCAAACTTTGTAGATTTATTGAGGACCGATGACAATACAGTAATTTGATAAAATTATTCCATTTTTATGTTTGTATGTTTGTTTGTAACCGACTTCTTTGAGCGCAATTTTGACCCACTTTAAACGGCCAGATTTCGTTCAAACTTTGTAGATTTATTGAGGACCGATGACAATACACTAATTTGATAAAATTATTCCATTTTTCAATTTGCAAAATATGATTTTTGTTAATTTATATAATTTTCATCTATAGTCGATAAGGTAAGAAAATAATTAAAATTTTCTATAATTTTTCTCTACAGTCGATAAGGCAGGACTCGATGTTAATTTTTATTTCCAATAATTATCTTTAGCCGTTTTCTCTAATATTGACAAATTTTTGTATACTAAAGAGAATTTTAATTCTACAAAACAAATAAGTTAAAAAAAAAATTAAAAATCATATGTTCACTCAACAAAATTATTTCGTTATTGTAACCGAATCTTTCAATTATTTTAAAAAAATAGTTTTGTTGAAGTAATAAATCGATTTGTTAAAGCAACGGAATAGCTTGTTCAAGTAACAAATTTTATTGATAAGAAAACTATTTTGTTATTGCAACAAAAAAATTTATTACAATAACAAAGCGATTTTGTTAAAACAACAAAATTAACTTCAGAGCAGTGAAAACTCATTTGTTATTGCAACTTAGTTCATCTTGTTAAATAAACTAGTTGATTTGTTATTGTAAGTAAATTCATTTTTTATCACAGCATATTTATATCTTGATTCCTTTAACTAACAAGGCTATAATACTAAAAATAGTTTCCAAAATAAGGCGAAAAAAATTTTTCGATCGTAAAGCACTCTCTGATGCTTCGCATCATGAGTCGCGCAATAGTTTAAAATTAAAAAAACAAGCTTTTATAAATAATCCAAACTAAAAAGTAGAAAATAAATAATAGTTAAAAAAAACTAAAAAACACGCTTTTTATAGAAAACCGAACTAAAAAATAGAAAATAAATTTAAATGAATTTAAATTAAGAAAATAGTGTTAAAAATTTCAATGAATATAAATTAATAATAGTGTGAGTAAAAAAAATATTTCTTTAATTAATTTATTTTCTATTTTTTAGTTCGGTTTTCTATAAAAAGCGTGTTTTTTAGTTTTTTTAAACTATTATTTATTACTTCAGGAAGACCTAAATAGACTCTCGAATTATTATAAAATTAATAAAATATACGTAAATATCCAAAAATGTCAAAAAATATCATTCTCTCGTAATAAATCTATTATATCTTTCAATTACAAAATCTGCGATGAAATTATTCCGCCTGCTACAACTGTAAGGGACCTTGGTGTGATCCTTGATGAAAAACTTTCTTATAACATACACATTGATACAATAACCCAAAAGGCATATAAAAATCTAGGTTTTATTCTTCGCCAGGCAGATCCGTTTGATGATATCCTTTGTCTTAAAGTAATTTATTTTGCATATGTTCGCAGCATCCTCGAATTTGCTAGTGTCATTTGGCGTCCAGTATATAAATGCCACATCAAGAAAATAGAAAGGCTTCAAAAAATTTTTATTAAAAAATTAAGTTTTAAAACTAAATATTTTTCAACAAATTACCCAGAGGCTTGTTTACACTTTAATATAAACCTTAGAAGATAGAAGAAATCTTATCGATATGATGCTATTGCATGATATCGTAAGTAATAAGTTTGATTTCTTATCAGCGCTCTCAAACATCAACTTTTGCACACCTACTTAGAGAACTCGCCACACACACCTATTCCATGTACCGGCTGTATCAACAAATTATCTTAAAAACACACCGTTTCTTAGAGTTCCCAACGTTTACAATAAAAAATTCTCATCTGTCGACATTTTCCACTTATCTCGCGCTAAATTTAAAACTGCGATCCTTGATTTGATTAATTTAGAATATAAAAAATAATTTGCATACTTAGTTAAACTATATTATCTACATTCAATGTACTCACTCATACACACTCTCTTTCACCCTCACACAACACACACTTTCACACACACACACACACACACACACACATACACATACCTGTTTTGGGTTGAAATTTGCTACTTAATTATAATAACCAATTCCAATTTGTATAGTTTTAAGTACTTTTAGCACTGTTTTCTTTTTTTGTCACTTATGTTGAACTGATATTTGGTGTACCTTGTTATTGGCGTACTTAATTATTAATTTACTATTTATTGTATTATAAGCTGTAAGGTACCTTTTTATAAATAAATAAATAAATAAATAAATAAAACACAGGGGATTACATTCCACAGGGAAGCAAGTTATTTCTTTTATGTTTTAATGACAAAATTATTACGGCAAAATTTATAGAAAAAAATACAGCCGCCATTGTCATCAGGACAGCTGTTGCCATAGTGTTGCCATTATTTCAGAATTTCATTCTCCCAAAAGTCGGGGAGTTGATGTAAAGTTAATTAATTTTAAAATTACGATGAAATAATTTCATACAAAATGCAAATTTGTTTTTGCATTTTCTTCTCACAAAAACATGTATACTATGCTAACCCTTATATAACAACCATATTTAAAAAAAATATCACAGCCAATTCGACATCTGATAAAAGACAGTTAATTTGAAAATTTCAAGTGTATGTACACTGAAATCGTATAAAGCATGTTTCCTATTTGTTTGGTTATAAACTGACATTTTATTTATTTAATTTTATTTATTTTAATAATACTTAAGGAGACATTACCTCTCCTCCCCCCAATATTGGTTGAACAAGTTTTCATACATTTTCCTTTGGTTTCGCGTCCAGTGGTTGATTCGTCAAAGCTAAATAGTAATTGTATTTATGCATAGGTTCTAATAGTTAGAGAACACGTAAAAAGTATAACAAATTGAAAAATAAAAATACTAAAGTGTGGGGTAATTTTATTGCAATCAACCTGGCACACACACATGGATGTGTCGCCGCCATTACTAGGCTTCACTCAATGTTTAGGCGATACTCCGTCCGTCTTTTTTTATACGTCCATACTCCATGCATACAAGTATATTTAAGCAACTTATTTGTCAAAAAAGCTAAAAAAGTCGATAAACAACAACTAAAACAGACAATTGAAACGTGTCATTTACGCCTGGATTTGAAAAAAAATTCTTACAGAGATTGTTTAAATACATCTTTGGTTAACAATGGTTTAGTGTTTACCAAAGATGTATGAACAAAAATTGCATTATTAGTAATTTTTTGTTAAATTTTCATGCTTGTCACTTTAATAATATATACACATTTATTATTTAAATAGATAACAATTAATAAAAAATGATTTTATTTATTTCTAATTGTACCTATTTGTTGTCAAATTTTTGCCACTTGGCAATACATAGGCACATTCAGTGTAGCCTATAGTTTATAGGGTTCAGAGGTGTAGCTGTAGCATATTAATTTTTAAGTTATTTCTCATTATTTATATTATAGGTAATCGTTTAATTTCACGCTTTTTCAACATAATAATATCCTGTTGCCAGAAATATCACTACATAGTATAAAACAAAGTCGTTTCCGTAGATCTTTAAAATTACGCAACAGATTTTGGAGGTTTTTTTTAAATAGATAGTGCTTCAAGATGAAGGTTTTAGTAAATAATTTATTAGGTTTTAAACAAAGCGGTCGAAGCCGCGGGTGGAAAACTAGTTTTTTAATAGGTAATTAATGTAAAAAAGTAAATTAATGCCTATAGAGTATAGACGTTGTCCTCAATTTCTACCTATATGTATTATAGTCCTTTCCACCTAAGATGATTTCTGTGACACATCGATTTTTGGCACGTGTAGAGATGTCCTTTACTCAAATCGTATCAATTGTTTCCGATAATCGATAATATTTTATATGGAAATGAAATCGATTTGAATAAAGTACCAAAATTAGTTTTTTCGGCATTTCGACAACAATTAACTAAGGAAACTTAGCAAACAACAGCAACAAAAAGTCAACAATAACAATTAGTAACAATAACAGAATACCACGTAAAGTATCAATATAAAAATGCAACTTGTATACAAGGCTGACGCACTCGTACAGACGATTGACTCGATTGACAAACGATCACAAGATGGGCGCCGATTATATGATTTTCCAACTCTATGATTTTTCAACGATCCATTTCATGTACACGAATTGCGTAGGTATTATATTTTTGTGTTATTTTATTTTATTTTTCATTATATTAAACTAAACAATATGGTTAGGGAGCCAGGTGCAAATTTGGTTAACTATTTCCTCTCAAGAGATAATTCGTCAGACGCATGAGAGTATAGTATTATAAAGCCTCGTGAACGTCAGCTGGCGCTCGGTTGGGGGGGTGAGCGGTTGTAGCCTCCCACGCACATAGGAAAAAAAATACATTCATTCATTCATTTCCTCTCAGCTAAAAATTTGTCAAATTGTAGCTAACCCAATATCTCAACGAAAAAAAATAGTCAGCTGGTTACAACATGGTGTATTATACGTCAGCTGGTGTCTCGAATATGAAAGTTAAATTTAAAGAAAAATTTATTTTCCGTTATTTCCTCTCAAACAAAAATTTACCTGATGATAGCTTATATGTAACTGTGGATAAATATATATGTCAGCTGGCTGTATCTTGGTGGAAAAACCGTCAGCTGATACGGGAGGCTACAACCGCTCTTCCCCCCAACCGAGCTCCAGCTGACGTTCACGAGGCTTCATAATACTATACTTTGATGCATTTTACTAATTACCGCTTGAGAGGAACTTGGTCATAAAATCTGCTGCTGGCTCCCGGACCAATACTGTTTTTGATTTATAAGCTTAAGATGTTTCATTTTTATATTTTTGGTAATAATGCCGCCATAAAATAAAAATATTATGCACTAAAATTATTTTGGCGTTTTAAACATAAAATACGTAATTCGGAACACGATGAAGTGTCACAGGAATCATCATAGGTGAAAAGGACTATAGTAGATGTGATGCACCGATGTGATGACACACTAATCTTGAAAGAAATGTGTAACCATTTATGTATGCAGCACATTATTGGTTAACATGTGAGCGTACTTCGCGCGACGAGTTACGTAAACGAAAATATGTCTGTAGATTAAGCCAAGGACGCCCGGTCGGTGGGGAAACACCGCATCAGGAAATAACATACCTAATCCAATTGTAGACACATTTGGTTCGAATTTAAAATTTGAATCTGTTCAACGAGTGGCTAAAAATGCGCCGAATTTACGGGTAGTTATAAGTAACGGGGGATTTGTTTTTGACGTGACAACGTCTTATAATTCGATTGAGCCGGCTGCACGCACGAAAAAACATGACTCATGCGGCGTTACCTCGCTCTGAGGCGTTCCATGTAAGGCTTGAAGTGCAAGCGAGAGCGCGGAACGAGCGACAAAGAAGCACAATCGGACGTTGTCACGTTCAACTATCGTCAGCAAGAAGCTTAGGTATATCTAATACACTGGAGATTTCAGTATGAACATTAACTTGTAACAAGAAAATATGACAAGTTAGGTGTGAAAGGGATAAAAAAACATACAGGCGTCATTCCATGTCATATTTTCTGGTTACAAGTTAATGTTCATACTGAAATCTCCAGTGTATTAGATATAAGCTTCTTGATCGTCAGTAAACCGACTTTACAGACAACCAATTTTTTTTATCTTTTCAGTTATCCAGAATCAAATGACTTATGTAAAAATAAACAAAAATAAACTAATAATAATTACCTATTTCATGGAGATTTTTTCTACAGTAAAACTTACTCGAAAAGAGCTATTATGAGGTACCTTCACATACATCCCTGCATCGAAAACTAATTTCCTGGTAATTTATATTAAAAACAGTTTGATAAAATCTGTATCTGACCTACATTTGACAAACATCCATATATTGTAAATAGAATTGCATAAGCAACGAAACATGTTCAAGCTAACGGTGCTTTGCAGCCAACAATCAGACTGATATTAATAAAGTTGCACAATAAGTTACATAAGGCAGAGAGAGCTCAGCTGCTGCCTGCCAATTTACTTCCGAAACCAAGCCCTGAGCCAGAGCCGCGAAGCCTGAAGGTGGTCATCGCACGCGGTGATTGTTATTTGTTAGCAGTCGCCACTCCATGGTAGACTCGCGTAGTCGTGTGCGATTGACAACCAATTAATTCGATACAAATCGATTAAAATGTCGTAAGCGCTACCGTCGATAAACAGTTCGTAAATAAAATGGAGGTCGAGAAAAAAGTGGATGAAAGTGCAGTGATGGAGAAGCCTAATTACATGCTTATGTCCTTGCAAAGGATACTGGTGTTGTTTGTAATATTGGCAAGTGTTATTGTGGTTGTTTATTATACGCCTATGCCAGGTGCGTTAATTAATAAACTTAAATTTAACATACTATATACTTACCTAAACATAATTTGATTAAATCCTAACTCAATAACATAAGATTAATTATAGCGTCAGTTTTATACGCGAAGAAATTAATAGCTCCCATGTAATTATAATTTCATGAGAAATTTAATCATTATTATCAAATCGGCAACAAAGTTTACAAGTAGGTATTAAATCATAATTTATAATCAACGATATATTCGATTTGTTATTATTTATAGCGTCGCTACTCCATAATACATATATTCAGATATTAATTTCAATTTTGAAAGTGAAAACATCTCATACATATACAAGGATGCAGGAGCAATCCTGAATCTCGCGGAACCGGTATATTTAATTTTAAGGAAAATATCTACCTGCTTCTTTTTCTCATACATTGAGTTGTTGAACTCGAAATCCTGCACTAAAACATGTTTTGATTGGTCTTTCATATTCGAACTTTTGTAAACAAAAACCTTTTCTTTTGCATACTATTCAAATATTAGTTTCGATCTCCAGAATTGGTGATTGACAACTATAGGCAGTAAGATGCGCGTTGTGCATTGCTTGGTTGTACTTTTCAAGTGCTTTAAGAATAAAATGTATGATTAGTAGATATCAGTAAATGCAAACTTATCTTTATTAGGTTGTCTTTAGTTTCCATGTAAGGCTTTATAGTTCGCTTGGACTAAATATTACGATGAGAAGCAATTCAAAAGACTTAAATTTTAGAAATTTGTTTTTTAAGCTCAAAGTAACGCTATTTTGGAATTATTCTCTTAAGTTTCTTTGTTTCGTTGTGCATCAATTTATTAAAATGATTCATTTTTTACAGAGGAATACTTCGAAAACTGTGATCGAGAATGCCATGAGCTTGATTGGCCAATGATATGTAGAGTAAAACTAGTAATAGAAGTTTATAAAACGTATAGCAAGTAAGTTTCGAATTCCAAATAAGATAATTTTATTATGAAGTTTAAGTTCTATACGGGTTTTTCCTCAATAATATTTTTTTCACAGATCCTGTAGCAATTGCCTAGAAGTAGAAAAGGAATGTCCACCCATGTGTATCACAGCCGACGGTAGAGTACGAGGTGTACTCTCGGCTAACAGGGAACTGCCAGCTCCTGCATTTCACGTGTGCCAAAATGACATTCTTGTTGTGGACGTTGTGCATCGGGCGCCGGCACATGCGCTGTCAATGCATTGGCGAGGACAACCACAGAAAGAAACTCCCTTCATGGATGGAACCCCCATGCTAACACAGTGCCCTCAACCAGCCTACACCACATTCCAGTATAAATTCCGAGCTTCAAAAGCCGGTACTCACATGTACCATGCACACTCCGCTGCTGATGCAGCTGATGGTCTAGCCGGCGCTTTGATTGTCCGTCAATCACCACGACTTGATCCTTTAAAGAAATTGTACGATATCGATGCCACTTATCATACTATTTTTGTGGTAGAGTGGGGGCACTCTATGGGCCCACTCGCTGGAATTACCTCTAAAGTTCCAAATGCAGAATCCTTATTAATTAATGGGAAAGGATATACTGCTGAATCACCAAATGCTCCGTTATCCACTTTTAACGTTGAATATGGCAAACGCTACAGATTCCGCCTCGCATACGGTGGCGGTATTAAAAGTTGTTCGATTAAATTTTACATTGAAGATCACATACTAAACCTAGTTGCGCTAGACGGAGATATGATAGTTCCTGAGTATGTTAATAGTATTACAATGGGTCGAGGTGAACGCGCAGACTTCATATTGGAGGCTAATAAAATGTCCGGTGTTTATGACGTGAAAGTTGTAGCCGATAATAAGTGTCAAGAAAATTTGGAAGGTGTTGCCAAATTAGTGTATCAAAATAAAGAGCATAAAACTTTACAAAAAGAAAATACAGTGGCTGATGTTATAGCAGATAAAGGTTTTACAACAGTGATAAGTGATTTGTGTAAAGACGATAATGTGTTGTGTTTGAACGAAGTGCATTCATCGAGTCACCTCCCGGAAAGTCTCTCTGGATTAACAGATGAGACTATTTACGTGCCCTTCAATTATTCGACTCGACAAATATCTCCGAAACGTGTCGGTGAGTTATAGTATTCATTTTTTATTATTAAGAATTAATTATAATGGTCACAGAAGTAGATATTAAAAGGGGACACGGGAAGTAATTCAACATGTGCTCGCTATTATTTTAAGTTACATATCGTTTCTGTTAATTCTGTTTTTGTGTGCATTGTACAATAAAGTGTTTTCTATTCTATTCTATTCTAATTGAATACATTTAAACATTGCATACTGTATAATTGTATAAATCTAAAATGAGTCAGCTGAAATTCCTATGTAGGTACATAAGCATCTTTTATTATTATCAAACACGTTGGAAATATTAAATGACTGGAAGGAGAGATAGGGTTCAAGCAAGGGTCAGGTCAGTGATGAAGTTTCTCAGGCTCTCTAAACATTAATACATGTTGTAAGTTTATCGTCGATGTATATATATGTTTAAGTCAACAGATAGTTGTACCTACTGGTAATTTCACTGGTACACAGGGCTATTGATTTAAAAAAAAATCGATGAAATAATTTTAAACAATAAAATTTCAATATACTTTATTAACGTTGACAGACCTACATTATCAGGTGAAGAATGAACGAGATTTCTCTTTACAAAATATCAAGCAAAGGTTAATGGGTCATTTGCTCACCTTTGAAGCCCTCGATTTTTTACGTAAAGTACAAAAATAATCATTATTTAATCACCCAGAAGAGTGATTTGCAAGAATTGCTAAATAAATTGTGCGCGGAATTTGAGGATTTTACATTTTACCATGTTCTAATAGAGATTATGAAAACTGTTAAAAATAACGTCAGTGCATTAAATTTTATAGCGTACATATTTAATATTTTATTAGGAAGTATCGATCTAAACTTTAACTGTGCAATCTTCATCTTAGCACCAGTAAAAATTACAATGTAAATCTGCTTTATATTTTTCTTACATCTACGTGTAGTTAACTAAAAAATTAAATATATCTGTTTGAAATTTTCATGAGATTTTTTTATAAAATGACATCTATTGTTTTGTATTTTAGATTATAATATTGTTATTACCCGAGTGAATTCAAATTTAAATTATAATTGAGCTCTACAAAAGGGCTAAAAGGCTAAAACTCATACTGCTATAATATTTTATTTCACCTGTCTTATTCTTGTAAATATGTAATAAATCACTTGAAATATTTGATATGAGATATTCATAATATGTGTGGTTATAAGAGACAGTAAATAAAGCGGCAAAGACAATTAAAGTAGGTCATCACTCGACACTCGATTGTTGTAACTGTGGCGAAAGCGTTCCTAATTATATAATGTACAGAATATTTCAAACGAAAACCAACGATTTATTATATTTTAAAGAGCTATGGTGAAATCGTTTTGTAACGCGATTACAAACATTCCGCTTATTTACGTGTTCGGGACTTTTTGGTGAATGGCAAAAAGTTTAAGAACAAAATTATATATTGTGCGATTCTCACGAGTTAGGTCTGTGAAACGCATAATAATGTAAATGTAATTTTATGGCATACATTTTCGTTTCAATTCAAACATAAAGAGGGAGTATATAGGTTTTTCCTGTTCACGCAAAAGCTCAGATAAGCTTCTGTGTTAGTTTAGGACTGTCTTGACACTTAACATCTAGTACGGCGCATTCAAAAATAATATTATTACATAATTTATTATTATTAGGGCCAGCTCGAATATATCAGATCAAGTATTTGTATGACTTTAGCAGAGATGTGACCTATTTGAAATACTTGTATTAAAAATACAAAATTGCAAAAAAAAAAAAACTATATTGTATTTAAACACATTTCTTACATCTCTGGATTTTAGAATAAGAACTAGAATGGTTAAATAATGACTAATGCTTTTTTTTTTTAATTACGTATTAATAAGTATTAAGGCCATTCTCCCATTACGATACGCACAGGCGATTCAAGTATCCTGCAAGTCTCGGAGACTAGTCGCCGCGGAGTATCTCACATACATTTGTATGTAGGCTCGCACACTACGCTACCGGTACAATGTATGTGAGATATTCCGCGGCGACTAGTCTCCGAGACTTGCAGGATACTTGAATCGCCTGTGCGTATCGCAATGGGAGAATGGCCTAAAAGTTAAAACCGCTGTAAACTTCATCCTTTATGAGGATAAAGCTTCACATTTCGCTTATGAATCTACAAATAAGTTTTATTTGAACTCGTATAAACGAGGAAATGAAGAAATATAAGTTTTAAGTAAGATAAGGAAACTCGGTTTAACAGATTAGCTAATTTTATTAAGTTTGAATGCATCTTCTAGTTGAATGAATGTATCCTTTGAATAAAGTAAAGGAGATTGCCCAAGTGACTATGGCACTTGGTATCGCAATCAAACTTATTGTGTCAAGATGAAATATAGCTCAATTTAAAGCTTGATGTTAGTACTTTCAGAAACAATTAAAGTTTTTATGTAATTAAGCCGCAGTTCGCGACAATAAAAATAAAACAATATTTTTATTCAACACTTCAAAAAATACTTTATCGAGTTTAAACTAACGATGAACTTTAAGTTTTACATTTATTACATAGGTAATATTTTAATTTACAAGACAAATGTGAAAAGTAAATCGTAATAAACATTATTTCAAAATAAATAACGTCGAACAATGCGTCGAACACATTCATTCAACATTCATCTTTTTATATATAAAAATGAATCGCAAAATGTGTTGGTAAGCGCATAACTCGAGAACGGCTGAACCGATTTCGATAATTCTTTTTTTATTATATTCCTTGAAGTACGAGGATGGTTCTTATGTAGAGAAAACGTAAACATGTACCACGGGCGAAGCCGGGGCGGACCGCTAGTTTCAAATAGAAATATGACATGACGCAGGACGCTTGCAAGAGAGATAGATATATATGTGTCAAAACAAAAACTTTTACTTTTATTTCTATTTATTCGGTATAATTACGACTTAATAGTGATAAATATGATCATTATAAATACAAATAGGAATTAACAATATCACGAACACGTGACACAAGTACAACTAGTATTTTACCGATTCCATACGTGGTCATACATGTTTCAAAACACAAACTTTTACTATTATTTCAATTTATCCGGTATAATTAAGGCTTAATAGTGATACATATGATCATTATAAATACAAATAGGAATTAACAATATCACGAATACGCGGCACAACTAAAATTTTACCGATACCACCCGTGGTCATTCTCCTTTCGTATCTTATCAAAGTTCTGTTGATTAGGGAACAGAATAGTTCGCAACTAGGAACTTTGATATTAGAATATATAAAATTATGGCTCGTTGCAGCGAAGGAGCTGAACTTACATAGAAATTTATTGTTTTAGTTTCAACCAAAGACCAAATTCTATTTCAATACAAGTTACGTAGAAGACGATGTAGTATATATTATGTCATAATTTTGTAATATTTATAACAACAATGTGACATGCAATTTATACAAATTATATTTTAATTAAACTAAATATGTATTTTTTATGCCTTAAACTATTTGAAAAATGTTTAAGTAGGTACCTATTTGATGGATTAAGTAAAACGGCATCATAAACGTATATTAAAATAATTTTAAATCCTAATTGAAATTAAAAAATGGAATGGTTTAATCTTCTCAAAATCGCCTTATACACCTGTTTCTATTGTTTCAAAACTTATATAGGTAGAATAGTATCATATTGTTTGTACTCTGGTCACATTTATCATCGTCGCTAAGTAAGATCGTTCCAGTTGAAACTTAAACCAGCTAAAGTTATGACAATTCGTTTGTTCTCAAGTGGGAGATGACTCCGGGAAACATTATTCTGTAATATTACGGCTACTGTTATGTAAGTACATGAGCGGCAAGTTACTAGGGCGCAATTATTTTGTAATTTGAACAAAATCACCATAATGACATAAGAACTATGTTAAGAGAATGGTACCCGCGAATTAGCTGTGTAGTAAGCGATTATGTGCCACCGATAATGTCTTTAACTAATGTATAATGTACATGCAAAAGAACTACATATTTCATTTTCACATAAAATTTCTGTGCCTCCAGTGAATAAAGGAGTAAGACGAGTTATTCCCTTTGGTTTTTATTGCACCATTGGATTCAGCTAGTCAAAATACACAACATATCAAAAGGTCATATCTCTAGCTGCGTCCTAACCCATTTTTTCGAATGACCCAAACGGTATAAGTAGGGTGTGATTAACGGTATAAGTTACCTTATCCATCATTTTGGGCAATCGCAAAGGAACTATTCGTCTCGAGTCAAAAGTACCCACGAACACAAAGACGTATGTGTAGTTATACTTTTTGAATAAAGACTTAATTCATTTTGTTCCATTAGTCCTAACCAAGCTTTGTTGTTGCAGATTTATTGAAAAAACGATTTAAAAATAATAAGGAATAGTGTGTGTTGTTTCCGTGCAGTATTCAAATAGACCAATAGCAACACGGCATTAATGCGAAACTGTCTCATGTCGTCACTTGAACCAATGACACTAAAAGAGTTGTTCCTTTATGCTTATGCTAACATAAGCATAACGCATTTGTGTCATTTTTCTAAAAAAATGACACAAATGCGTTTATACTAAAATAGTGTTAGGACCAAGAAGCTTATATCTAATACACTGATATTTAAAAAAAAAGGTATTTATCAGTTAACTTGGGATACTAATATATTTCTATGGAAATTAACTATTTTTTGCAATAGATATTAAAAATACAGTTAACACATTAAGTGCATTTAATGATATTATCTCTTTGTTTATATAAATACAGAACGATAATTGAATCATCTAAAAAAGCCAACAAAAATGTTAAACTTATATTTTCTTCTTATAATTGGGTAAGTTTTTAAAAAATAACTAGGGGTAAAGTCACTAGTAGTTGACCATGTACCTGTAGTTGACCGCTAATGCACATAAACCGTTATAATAAGAATTCGCGGCAATTTTAAAAACTCATTCGTTAATAAGTAGTTAGTGCTGCTATCTGGTCAAATAGGCGCAAAAATTGCGCATCCATATCTGTCAAATATAGTAAATGGTTGTCAGTTGTTGGTTGAGTGACGGACCATAAAATCAATAAATTCGTTTTTTGTAATAATATTCGTAGAGATTGAAAAAGTTTGAAGCTGAATACTAGGAACTTTGTCACCTTGTTGACGGTAAGTGTTTTTCGTTTTTTATTCGTTTATGGTTTATTTAAATGACAGGGTAATTAAAATTTAAAGATTTGTTGACAAAATTGAGATGTGGGGGTGGTCCAATACTGATTCCGTTTGACTGTGATTTTCTAGTAATTGACCATGGTGGTCCATTACCGAATTACCGTTTGACTATGATTTTCTAGTAATTGACCATGGTGGTCAACTTTTGATTATGTTCTGTATCTTTTAAATATACTGCATATAATAATTAATTAAAATAAACTATTTTATTTACTTTAACAATAGATTGATTTTCTTTAGTAGTTGACTAACTTTATGGTACGAATTTATGGCTATGGTCTATTACTAAAACCAATTTTTATCTTGTAGATGCCTGGGAAAAGGGGCGCATTCCTAAATTATACTGAAGCTGCAATGCTTGCAGCAGTGAACGATGTTCGTCTTCATAAAACACCAATACGAACGGCTGCAAAAAAGTTCGGTGTACCAAGAATAACGCTTACAAATAAAGTAAAAGGGAAGTCACCGATGGAACGAAAAATGGGTCCGACATCCATCCTTACACCAGAAGAGGAGCATAAAATATGCGACTGGGTGCAAAAAATGGCAAAAAATGGCATAAAGATGTGCTCGACTATCCCTGGGATGCAGTAGTTGCTCATATAGAGGCTCCCAAGAAGACCAGTTCTACGAGAAATGTATATGATGTTCAAGAGATACATTCCTTGATATGATAAATTTGGCAAAAAGTTTGACGTTTACGCTTTGTGTTTGACAGTGTCCTTTTGTTTTATAACCATCCAATAACCATCTGTCGGATCTTTTAGAACCTTGTTTTTATTTAAATTATAGGCTTAAAAAGGCCTAATTATTATTATATTTCAAATAAAACGTTATCTTTTCATCTTATTGCTTCTTATTTAACAAATAACCCAATTAAAATTGTAGCATCTGAGTGGTCATCTACTGATGCAAAATATGGTCATCTTCTAGTTTTTAGATGGTCAACTACTAAATTTCTAATATAAGAACATTTTTAATTTTTTTAAGTTTATTCGACCATTGTACGTGGTGAAATGCTTGTTCATATGTTAAAACACATTTCACAGGGTTTCCAAAAAAAGAAACTTACTGAATTCATATGATAATTAAAGTCAAACATTTAAAAAGAATATTTTGTCTCCTTAAGTGGTCATCTACTGATGCTTTTACCTTAGTTTTTAATCTTTTTTTTTTGATTTTATCTAACTACAATAATCAAGACACAGAATCAAGACAATAATACTATAGTCTATAATAGTCGCATAAAAAAAAGTATTTATATAACCAGTCTTGACAATTAAATAAATAAATAAATATTATAGGACATTATTACACAAATCGACCTAGTCCCACAGTAAGCTCAATTAAGGCTTGTGTTGTGGGTACTAGGCGACGATAAATATAATCTCTTATATATAAAAATGAATCGCAAAATGTGTTGGTAAGCGCATAACTCGAGAACGGCTGAACCGATTTCGATAATTCTTTTTTTATTTTATTCCTTGAAGTACGAGGATGGTTCTTATTTAGAGAAAACGTAAACATGTACCACGGGCGAAGCCGGGGCGGACCGCTAGTATTTAATAAATACATATACAGGGTTACTTGTAAAACACCAGCAACCTCGCAGGACAAGATAGCTAACATCATAAGTAACAACATTTGTTCTACGACTATTGGCATAACGCAATAAATTATTTTTAAATGATTTTTTAAGCTTTTATTGTACTCTCCTAACATTTGTAAGTCTATGTTCTATTCATTATCGAAAGGACGACGCGACGCCCCCTTCCCCCTCTCGTTCGCTTTTTGTTTACGTAATTTTTGGGATGCGCGTAGAGTTTATAATATTCAAATGGAAAATTAAATCAATATTTATTTTTGTATGGAAATAAAATCTAACAAATTATCAAAAGTCGTAGAACAAATGTTGTTACTTATTATGTTAGCTATCTTGTCCTGCGAGGTTGCTGGTGTTTTACAAGTAACCCTGTATAGATAATAACACCCAGACCCAAGAACAAATAATTGAGTTCATCACACACATATTTGCCCTGACCGGGGATCGAACCCGGGACCGTCGGCTCAGTAGGCAGTTACTTTACCACTGCGCCAACCGCGTCGTCATTATGAATAACTAGATTTCCGCCCGCGGCTTCGCCCGCGTTTTCAAAGGAAAACCCGCATAGTTCCCGTTCGCGTGGGATTTCCGGGATAAAACCTATCCTATGTGTTATTCTGATGTATAAGCTATATTGTGGTAAAGTTTCATTCAAATCCATTCAGTAGTTTTTACGTGAAAGAGTAACAAACATCCATACAAACTTTCGCCTTTATAATAGTATTATGAAGATTTCCGCCCGCGGCTTCGCCCGCGTTTTCAAAGGAAAACCCGCATAGTTCCCGTTCCCGTGGGATTTCCGGGATAAAACCTATCCTATGTGTTATTCTGATGTATAAGCTATATTGTGGTAAAGTTTCATTCAAATCCATTCAGTAGTTTTTACGTGAAAGAGTAACAAACATCCATACAAACTTTCGCCTTTATACTAGTATTGTGATATTGTGTTCTCCGCATATAGCGTTTTAGCCACTGCTAATTAATTTGCCTGCTTTAATTTGCCTTTTTTATAGGAAAAAAATCCGCAATATCGATACTTCTATGGTCCTGCATTTTCGTAAACATTTTATGGATACTCTGGTACCACATATTTTGAAAAAATTGGGCTATTGTCACGTAGAGTCTCTTCAAAGTGCGTGCCACAAGTCGTATTTGCATCCAAGGCACCTTCAAATCTGTGCTTAATTTTTTCATAAAATCTTCTCATTGTATTTTCTTTATAAATAAAGAAAATACAATGAGCCTCAAATCGTCATTTACTCAAATTGAAGGTTTTTCGTCCTAGTATAAAAGTTGTCTGGATCCCATTTTATACTCAATCTATAGTATAATACTATATCATGTGATACGTGACTTGGAAAAAAAATTATTCAAAAAAATCACAAAATAAAAGTTTGAAATAATCTTAAAAGTTACGAAAAGCCTAATTATACGTCAAAATGACGCACAACAACCTCTTTACAACAAAATGGCGGAATTTACCGGGATGAGCCAACTATGTACTGCTAGGTCTCGACGGCTAATAAGTTGGTTCGGGAATCGGGATTTTGCAGCGATTCGATGGTAAATATAGAAGAGTACATACGTCAAATTTACGTAGATTGGACTTCTAGGGTTAAATGCATAAATACCTAAATGTTGTTTTGTTTTTATTATCTAATAACGATAAAAAACCCGTTGATTTCATTCGTTTTTCAAGCTACGTGCATAGTTTTTCCACTAAAAGGCCTCAATTGAGTCATAAAGTACACAAATTTCAAGCATAATAAGTCACATCATTTCTATAAAACCAAAACTGGCAATAATATAAGTCGTGTTGTGCGATTATGAACATAATGCATAAGTCGTTATATTGCAAAGAGTAAAAAAAAAATATGTGAATACATTGAGTTATTCCATGAAGTACTCGTTCATAAGGCCACAACTACAAAAAAAACACGAAAAAAGTATATTTATGGGGTTGTTACAATATGTGTTCATATGTAAAACTATAGTCTAACATTATATCTTACCATACAAGCTTAAAATTTTGAATTTATAAAGATTTAGTATTGATATATAGTTTTTTGTCTCTCCTGAAAAGTGCTGTTTTTGAGTTATTCCCTTATTCACTGGAGGCACAGATTTACAGTAAGGCATAAATATAATTTTAAGTTTATGTACAAAAATATTATGGTCATGTCGATAACACGATTCCCGATTCCGGTAAATTTCTTCAAATAAAAATGAAATATATTTCGACGCGCAGTTTATTTATTTTTTCCCTATTGGTGCCAACGAGGCATAATCTTTCATGTTTGTAGCAGTTAATAAAATTAAATTAAGATGATTGAATACGGAGTCGTTTTGTGATATATTATAAAGTACATAAGTAATGTTACAGCATTAAAGCGTGTATAAGGAAAGTGAAGTAATCACCAACGAAGATAATCACATCTCCAACCGCGAATAATGTTTCTTGATTGCGGTAATCATTGGCAACGTACGAGACATACTTACGAAATACCTACACTCCATTTATTTTGTATAAACCTTAGATTTATGTGTAAGAAAGTTCTTATTGCTTCTTAATTTTTATGGTTCTTTCGGGAGATAAGGTTATTTTGACGAAAAGGTCTACATATCACCTGAGTATCTGCCTTTATACATAATAACATGTATGTAGATATTATATCAGTAGATGTTTGTTGCTATGTCGACTAAAATAGTTTTTATTTTTATGTTGCTAAATAATTAATCAGGCTTTCAATGAATTGCCTCTTTATTAGACGATGTCGTACATTAAATGGATTGAATGATATCTATCTTATATATTTGAACACAGTTTCTTTAATATTTTAATTGTATATCGAAGATGCGAACCATTATAACAAAGATAATTAAAGCAATGAGCAATCCAATTGCGTTTGTTCTTGTGAATTCTTAATCTCGATTAAAAAGCTCGATAGAAAAAGATTAAAAAATAATTAGGAGACACACAAGCAATTCTAAATGCTTAGAGCGGAATAAAGGAGACAATAACATATTATACAGTCGTAATTACTTATTACGAAACGTTTACTGTACCTATTGAATTCTATTAGGTAGCAGTGTTTGAGCTCTGTACAATACAAAAACCAGTAATATATGTTAGTAATTTATTCTCAGCAATATGCAAAGGGCCATAAAGTTTTACTGTTCAACGGAAATGCTGTAACTGAAATTGAATTACTTATTATTTATTGCATAATATTCAATTAGATTTTGAATGAATAAAAATATATGATAAATCTATTGTGTCTTTTTGTATTTGATTGAATATAAATAACGTAGTAGTTAGTAATTTCTAAGTAATTTTTTGTGTACAATATACCTAGATGTTAATTAAGCCAACTGGCAACAAAGTTCGGAATTTCGGCTTAACGTAAGTTAGAGGAAAGTCACCAAATATGGAATAGTATCCTAATATGGAATTCCTTCATTTCTCTAAGACTATAAGTATGAATCGCAACATTCGACCATTTTCTGTTTCATTCGGTGTACTAATTATCGCACTAACACCATCGAGTTAGTTGCGCAAACGGTTTACGTGTGGCAGGCGTGTTTTGTTTTGTTGCCGCGCAGAATAAAACTAAAAGTACGGTTATTAATTTAAGTCTACAAATTATAAAAGTGATGAGTTACGTAATTGATTTTGATAAGGGTTTTGATTTGGATGTAAAAGCCTACCTATAGGCACAGGTAAAACACGTTCAAATATCATCGTCATCACTAATGTCAAATGTCAATAAACTGCAACATGATTAATTTCACATTATTATTGGCAGAATCCGTCCTTGCTGGGATCGGGAGTTGCCATTTGTAAAAAAGAAGAAGAAGAAGAAGAATTTCACATTAATTTCATGGTATAAAAGTAAAAACAACGCACAAAACATCCCAATAATTGAATGTATCTGGCTAACTTATACACGAGAAAGGTTCAGGGACGTCAATAGATGGATTATATATTATAGTACAGACAGGAAAATATTGTCTCTGGCACCTTTATTAATTACGGTATATATCGGGATAACGTTATCCTTCTCACAAAGAGTGATATAAATCTCTAGAAATATATTAGGTATTACACATGTGAGATTACAGTGAGATTTTTGTCAAGCCTACTTAAAACATGTTTATAAAAAAGAATTCTTAATTGAAAATGTTTTAAAGGAATATAAAAAAAATGTATCACGGGATTCGAACCATTGAGATAATATTACTACGTATGGAGGAGGACACCACGAACAAAATCTGTGCGCCATTTTTTTGCTCTAACTAAGTTTTAAAAATTATTATCTAGTTAGGTACTTACCGATGAAAAGTTATGTTAGTCACTTTTCCGTATTATTTGTATTATTTGTGCAATATCGTAACACACACGAAGGCATATTTGATGCGTTTCACTTTAAAACAAATAAAAAATGAGCGTGCAGTTAAGCCATATTGCTTATGTTGAGCGGAACATAAGTGATGTAGGCGGTGTCGTCTCCATATGTATATCTCAATGATTCGAACCCGTATTTTTGGCCATGACGTTGTAATGCCGGAATGTATTCTATTCTTTAAAAATTTATCATTGAGAAAGCATTTGAAATGTACCTACTTAAATCTTAATTAACATTTTCTACTTGACATAACATTGTTCGTATTGTTGACAAATAATATAATATCCTACTAATATTATTATACATGCGAAAGTTTGTGAGGATGTGTGTGTGTGTGTGTGTGTTTTTTACTCTTTCACGCAAATACTACTGAACCGATTACAATGAAATTTAGCACACATATATCTAGAGGGTAACTTGGATTGACACATATGATAGGTTTTATCCCGGAAATCCCACGGGAACGGGAACTATGCGAGTTTTTCTTTGAAAACGCGGGCGAAGCCGCGGGTGGAAATCTAGTAATGTATAGATTAAACATATCGATGCTGTTTATTATTTCAGACTAAATTATGGAAAACAAAATAATAAGTCTGTAAGTGCATATATTGTTAGAGGTGGATAATGGCTACGTAATATTCACCGTAAATATTTATTAAAGGCTAGATGACGTTAAACAAACATATCGGGCTAAGCATATTGGTTTTAACACTTGTTTCCTTGAGAACAGGAAACCATAGAGTGCTTTGAGAAAATTACAGTACACTTCAAGAAGAAATTGTTTTAGCACGTGTTGAGTAACCAATACTCAAAGGTTACCTACAATTGTTTTGCAAATGAAAATAATTTTTTATTCGTGTACATTATTATTCATTAATTCGATATGGAAATGTAAACATGTTTTAAAATGTCCTAAAATAAAATGAGTTTATTATTTTAATTAAATTAACTAATTATAAAAAAAAGACGTGTGGCACTCGGGGACTGCCGCGGTAAAGCTATTGGCATAGCATGCCTTCAAGCCACACCTCCGAGCCCGTCGGAGTGGGGAGCGTGAGGTTTTTTCGTTACGGAATTTCTCGATTCTGTCCCCGCGCTCAAGGCCCGCGATAGTAGCTATGCAATAGCTTAAAATATTCCAAGAAATTATTTTATTTCGTTGTATTTTCATTGCGCCAGGTGCTAAGTGAATGCGGGATTTCGCAGACCAATTTTTTAACAATTTAATTCTAAGAATAATAGAAAATTATAATAAAAATGTATTGGCTCACAAATTTGATTGCTTTAGTGTAGCGTTGATTCAAGTATTTTTAAATGATTAAATTCTAGTTTTAAAGCATAAAATACGACCTCGTTATTTTGTGTATTAATCATTGAATAATTTATAACTATAGCATGCATAATTCAGTTGTATTGTTAAATTTAAATATTATGTGTGAATTTTGTTTTTATATAGTTCCAAATCAACGCTAAGCATTATATATCTTGAGTGTGTTCAAAAATTCCCTGAAAAATATAGAATAGGGTAGAAAAATAAAATGAGAATTGTTTGAGATGTGATAATGGATCCTAAAACTTATACAGAACATCGATCTTCTGTAATTGTAAGGCAATCGGGGTGCATGATAGATGTTTGTTGTTCTTTCAACAAAGACTAAACTAGCTTAAATTTAAGAATACATAGTTTGTTGGGGGAATTTTATGCCTGAAGTAGTAGTATATAGAAAATTATTTGTACTAAGTTATATTATATTGGAATGTTATCATCACTACATAGTATAAAACAAAGTCGTTTTCTCTGTCCCTATGTATGCTTAAATATTTTAATCTAGGGAACAAATTTTGATGCAGTTTTTTTAATAGATAGTGATTCAAGAGGAAGGATTAAATATATAATTTATTAGGTTTTAGACAAAGCGGGCGAAGTCGCGAGCGGAAAGACAGTTGTATATAAATATAAACAATTCTGAATCGAATACAAGAACACTTACCACAGTAGGAAGCTATATGCAGTCTATATTTCTTTTATTCCTGGAAAACCTTGAAGACCGTATAGCTAATCCATAACCTTAATTTCAGAGAGTTGGGGCCAAACCGATGGTCACCGTTTCACGTACCCAGAATCTCCCCTGTTGACGCAGGCATCTGACGTATCATCACAGTCACTCTGTTCCTCTGAGGCTGGCCACGCAGAGGAGTGTGTGCATGTCAAGAACATTCCCCTGGATTCCACGGTGGAAATTGTTATGTTTGATCAAGGTATTTCCATACATATTATCTATACCAATATTATTAAGCTGAAGAGTTTGTTTGCGCTAATCTCAGCAACTACTGGTCTGATTATAAAAATTATTTCGGTGTTAGATAGCCCATTTATCGAGTAAGGCTATGAGCTATTTATCATCACGCTAAGACCAACAATGCGGGTAAAACCGAGGGGCGGGGTACAGCTAGCACGTAACGATTTCTACAAGATGTAGGAACAAGTTCTTTAGCTAATAATAACATTTTCAAAGGTTTTGAAATGGAAAATGATTGTTATACCTCACAGTGGAATAATACAAAGCTGGGTTTGTATAGTCTTCCCACGCTTTGGCTTCATACAATATATTTTTAATAAAATTAAACTGTAACAACAGGTTTTACTTTTCAACTTTTTTTTTGACTGATATAAAAATGCAAAGATTTTACGGTGTAACAAACCTTTTGTACACAAACCTTTTAGCTTATGTATAAAGCTTCTCAAATGCCACATGTTAATGAATACTGGTACATTATAATATTTAAGTGAGAGTACGGGAATTAATATGTTCCTAGCTCTACATTTACGTTTAATAATTAATAAATGGTTTACAACATAAACGAGATATGAAGTCTTCTATGTATAATTTCTTCAAACATCCAAAATTTACCTTCCTTTATATACAATAGTTAACGGTTGTTAATTACTTATTATTTCAAGAAATAGCCAACATATATTCTGAATTGAAGTAATGTCGTCGAACATTTGCTTATTAGGATTTATTTAGACATTAGTTAAGTGGTGACGGCTTTTCTTCGAAAGCTAAGAACATGTGCTAAACATTTTAACTGAAGATGACGTATGGCAGAGTCAACAGCTAATGCTCATAAAAGCTGTGCTTTGTTAAGTAGATAATGTTGACACTCTTTACATCGCTTGCGAAAATAGCCTGCCTTGAATTTTCTATGTAAAACATGGATTTATAGGAAGTTGGAAAATATTACGCAAAGGAAAAAGGTTCTTTTAACTGCTATTTCTTTTGGATACAATCAATATGATATTCATATAACCTTCTTCTTGATATTGACATTAAAGGTATCGTGTTTAAACCAAGGTTTCGCCTTGCCATTGTAGTTTTCCTTAAATGCATAATTTAAAAGTATCCGCATGCGAATTCTTATTAAGAACTAATTTAATTAAAAATATTTAGTACATCAATTGTATAATAAAGCTTCACAGCTCATGAGAACATCAAAAGAAAATAACGTCTAATTCAAATAAATATACACGACCTAATAAGCCTAGTTAATTATAGAAAGCCTGCGGGGATTATTCTGGTTAATGTTATAACGTCCATGTTATATCAGGCATGTAAATTGAATTTCGACGCTATACTAGCTGTAACAGTGAATCAATAACAACGGCTACCCACGTATATTGTCAATCTGTATCGAATTAATTTATCTCGATAGAACCTGCGGTTATTGAATTTGAAGGTTTATTGTAAGGTTATGATGATTAGTTTAGGGAAATTAGATGTTATTTTGTGAATGTGGGCAGTGGGATATTCTTTTGTGACCGTGTAGTGTTAAAATGTAATAGAGACTTTTTTATCCAAAAATATGGCAAAAATAATTTTGTGCTTTAAGTTCAAGACCGCTTATGAAATTTTTTTAGCAGTAGACAGTATTCAGAAAATGTAAGGACGTTTTTATAGTGCACAATTATTTGTTTTAGAAATTTAAAAATATTTATATTTGTGATTCTTTTCCATCTACATACAGCGCCATTGATAAGATTGATAGTCTCATAAAAATATACACACGAGTATTCCCTTACAGCTGAAACAATGAATAGATATGAGCTCTTTCAGAACATGCTTCGGGAACATGACCATTTTCCATTTCCGTGACGTGTATGAGTTTATTGAAAATTTATGATTGCAGATATTTTTGATTCATCGCTTCCTTTAACAATTTTTGCAGTAGTTTCGTATCCATCGTATTATGAAAATGACTTTTTTATGAATATTTCGCGAAATTATTTATTATTATTATCTATTATGCAATGTAGTAATTTAAACTTTATGATCCTAATGTAGATGTAAATTAAATGTTGTTTTGTTAACTGTTTAAACAATAAAATGTATGCAGAAATTAATTAAGTGCAATACATTTCACAAATTGAGTTGTATCTAATTGCATGTGGCCCAAATGTTACTTTCTAGAGAGCTCTTTGATTACAGCATTGCGAGCAGAGCGTGGAAATTATAATAATATACCTATGGGTTATAATTAAGATAAAATATGTGTCTTTATTTATGCATTCACTATTATGGAAGCAGGTTCTTGAATAAGGGGCCTAAATATATACGATTTATTTGAAACTGCAATGGTTGGTGGTAATGAAACACTTTACTAGACGAAAACATTACCTATTTTACGACTTTGAAGTAGAATCAGTGTGAAGTCAAAGTGAAGTTTATTAATGAAATCTTACTATGTAGAGCTTAATTATTTCTATCCTAGAAATACGAGTAGGTAAAAGGTGAATTCTACGAACCATTTCGTTACTATGTTTGTGAAACAAAAATGGCTTTAAAATACCATTTAATTATAAATATTTAACCAGAGCTTCGAACACTTTACTGCAAGCTTAGCCAGAACTAAAATACTAAAAATAGATTGGAAACGAGTTAAAGTATATTGTCAGAGTTCTATAAAACGTTAATTAATCTCAGTATATTCAATCTATATATTATATAAAAGAAAGTCGTGTTAGTTACTCCACTTATAACTCAAGAACGGCTGAACCGATTTAGCTGAAAATTGGCAGGGAGGTAGTTTAGAGCCAGAAGAAGGACATAGGATACTAAATATGTACCACGGGCGAAGCCGGGGCGGACCACTAGTTGAATATAAAATTCAGTTTAAACATTAAAATATAAGTTGGATTTAATTTGCGAGCAATAATTTTATTACATACAGCGAACGCGGTCACGGACAAGTCAACCGGTGATATAAAATTACGTTTAATAAAACACAACACATCTCTAATTATTATTGCACAATCGCGTAAAATTATAAGATTCATCGAGGTTTCTTTCACTAATTTACAGATACTATAAACTTTAACTAGAAGTTTTGCTCTTTCTTTGCGTTGCTGGTTTACTTTCGTTGCTTTCAAATAATACATAATAAATTTAATGTAACCACAAATAATCTTCTGGTGCACTTAACCGTTGGTCGCAGTGTAAGATTAATATATCCGTAAAAGGCTGTGTTACACTTTGTGAAATAAGATATACGCATAATATTCGTGAAGAGATATTTAATATGCTTCCTGAGCATGTATAAGTCAAAAGTATTATGGCATTTATAGGAAAATACCTTGAGCAAGTTTCCGTGTTATATATTTAGTACAGTAGGTATGTGTAGAATAATAAATTTATTATGTATTATACGCATTAAAAAGATAATTCACTTGTTTTATGAGATACGTAATTCAACAAAATATTGAAATGACTTTCGCATTAAGTTATTTCTCATTTCTAAATTAAATTACAAACGAATTCTGATTAAGCACTAAAGAAGATAATTAACACGTTATTAGGTTAGAATATTCAAAACATTTTGTTAGTCAAAGTACGTACCTACTGTTCAAAGTGAGGTGGATCCATTTTTAATAGAGTGGGAAGTAATGACCTCTGACTTATGAATGACCTCTGGAAAAGTCGCTTTTACAGTAAAGAGAATAATTAAGCCTACAGATACGTGATGATACTAAAATAGGTCTGCATGCAATGTTATATGGGTGCAATTTGAGTTTTATGAGCGTAAAACTGAAATAGAATGTAATATGTATCAAGATAGTACAATATCTTTATAACTCTTATTAATTTACAATCTTCTAAGTTGTTAATTATAAAGATTGTGTGAAGCATATTCTCAATTTTAAAATTGATTAGATACTTTTCTTAAATTGAATCTATATAGCATGTTTTAAATATAATTTATTATGAAATAAAATAAATTGTCTCCAATCAGTTAACAGCAGGATGTTGTTGTGTTTTTGCATGCAATTAACTGTGACACAAACATCGTGGCAGGCTAATTGGATTATTAAATAATCTCAATTATATACGTGTAATTAGTGTTGTTATTTTAAATTTTATTTAAAGTATAAGTATGACATAAATAAAAGTGCGCATACATTTTTATAAACATGGCAACATTTGCAATGACTTATCTGACCTTTACAAAATTGCAATTTATAAAGTTATAAATAACCGCAATATTTATATAATATTATATAATAACATCTCAAGTTTATTGCAAAATATTACGTATTCAGTGTCCTGAATAGATCGCTGAGTCGTCGTGACCACGTTACACACTGCAAAGGCTTTAAATATGCGTTTATTATAGATGTCGAAACCTCGCTCCATACATTCGAAGTAAAAAGTACAAGTGAAACAATGCTAACTTGTAAATGTATTAAACTTGATGTTTGTTTCACCGTACCCGCCAGAGTCACGACTTCCGATCTAAACTAGGTTGAGTGGTATAACTATTCGATTTCTTTAATTATCACGAGTATGATACAACCATTAATTATAGTTGCGATAGTATCGAATTATTTCGATCTATTTCCGTATTGTAATTATAATGAGTCTTATGCCACAGGCTCTACATTTATTTTAAAAACTTTTTTACTTCTAGGAACTTTTACTATAAAAAATATAAATAAAATAATGGTGTAATCTATTCTGAGGTCACAAATTCAATTATTGATTATGTTTCGTAACGTAAATTGTATAAACATATTCAAATACTACTATGTATATAAGTTTTTTTCTATTGTTTGCAATGTAAACACAATTCAGATTTCTTTTCCATTAGTATCGTAATACGGTGAATGACATGCATGTTTTTAAATATGTATAGTTGTCGTAAAGAAAATGGCTTGCACTTAGTTTCTGATGATGATATGATAATATGAAGTAACAAAGAAAATAACAACTCTATGAATGCATAAAGAATAGAAGCAAAAGTATTGATTTATTCTAAACGCCCTACTTAAACAATTGTGATAGAAAATATTCTTATACGATTTTTATACACTCATGTTTCTTGATAGAAAATGTATTTCTTTTTAATATACATTTTGTTCAGGTGTAATAAATCCATTGAGTTGTAATGCCTCATTCGGAAAATCTGTATCCCGACCGAAAATACAATAGACGTCGCCTCATATGAAAATATTTTTACCCACAACTTAATAAATAATTTATGAGTACTCGTTGCGGAAAATGTTCGTGGCTTTGACCGCAGCCGCTGTTTCGAGAAATCCCTTTCTATTCGAATTGTATTCCACAAATGATATAACTTTGTTTTTCTTTACAGGTGGCGAATCTGATCATATATTCCACTTGCACGGCTACAGCTTCTATGTGATCGGAGTACAGCAGTTCAACAAAAGTTTAGACAAAGATCAGGTGAAACAAATGAACGAGGAGGGAACTTTGTTCACTTCGAAAAATCTTCATGATCCCGTAATGAAAGATACGATAGTTATACCTAAGTATGGAGTGGTCGCTTTGCGTTTCATCGCGAACAACCCGGGGTATTGGATGATGCGAGACGAGAGGTCTGCCCATTGGACGAGGGGTCTCGATTTTGTTTTAAAAGTCGGTACTGAAAAGGACTTCGTACAAGCTCCGGCAGACTTTCCAAAGTGCGGCTCCTATGTTGGCCCCGAGTACTTTTTAATTTAGTTGACTGAAGATAATTGATAAGGTTTATTTATTGGTGTTGTGATAGAATTGTGTGTTGGAATTGGAGCATTAAATACGCTCGCTTTTGAACATGATCGAAAATTATTATATGTATTGAATATATTTTCCTATCTTTGTACGTAATTGTATTTAATTTACGTACAAATGTACTTTGAAGCAATTGGGTCACATGTAGTACAGTACTCCAAAATTAATAATGCGCATGCAGATCTTCGCTAATTGTCGTATTTCCGTATACACCCGAATCATTGAATCGTAAGAGCCCTAAACAATGCACTTGCACTTTACACCTTGTTCAAAAGAAATAGAAATCAATTCACGGTCATATACAATCGAAAACAATTCGGGCGGTAGGTGACGGTAGCCTAGTGTCAGTCAAAAATCCGTCAGTCGTTTTTATATATTGGTGGTGACTGCACGTGTTCTCTCTGTGTTGAATTATATATAGCTGCTATTACATACCCTTCTTGGTTTTGTTTTTAAAGGTGAATTTTTCGATGAAATGATATTTACACAGGTGATAGCAGTAGGGAAATTGAAAATGAAGAAGAGCATAATGAAAGTTTCGATGTATGTACAATGTCATAAATAAAGATAATCCCGTATTCTGATTGTTTTTAAATTTTTTATTTTTTGTAATTGTCATAATATTGTGGAATAATCAGTAGGTACTGTAAATACTTTTGAACTCAGATTTTAGTGACTAGATTTCTACGATTTAAATATAAACCTGTGTTTGAAAACCATATTTTATACAATACTAGCGGTCCGCCCCGGCTTCGCCCGTGGTACATATTTACGTTTTCCGGGATAAAATATAGCCTATACAGATTCGGAAGACTCCCTCTAAGTAATGGTAAAAGAAATTTTGAAATCAATCCAGTAGTTTTTGAGCCTATTCAACACAAACATACAAAAATACAAAGGTTTTCTCTTTATAATATTAGTATAGATTAACCTTGTGTTATTTTAACCGTATTTTCTTCCATTACACCAGTTTCAGTAAGACACTTTAAAAGTACTGCAAAATTTTCCAATTAAATCAATCCAACAAAGATATATGCGCAATCGTGATTTTATCCTCGCTATTTACATACAAGATATTATTGAAAAAAAAAATCGCCACTTACAAATCAATATTAATCTCTTTTAGCACAAAACACATAATTTTACTAAATTATGCATGAAGAAAATGCATTTAACCACTATATATACATATCGTCTTCGGAAGCTCCGGGAATATGACAGTTGCTGAACAGTGACGAAGATTTCTATGCGCATTATTACTTTTGGAGTACTGTATGTGAGTTTTGATATTAGGTATATCAATATTGATTTGAGGAATAGGCCCTTGTGATTTAAAAATAAATACGAATTGTTTTTCTGTATTTTTAATTATAGGCGGTATGTGAATTTCTTTTTTAACTATCATCTAAATACTACAATGTAAGCTTGTGATATTTTTGTTAAAATCACAGACATACATTAAGTTAAAATAATGCGTCACAATGACCGTGTATATAGCATACTTTTTATACGAGAACAATTAATGTATAAATAATATTAATTATATAATAAACATGTACACATGTTATTGAATCGTTTTATTTCTGTCCCAAAAATAATTTATCATATACATAAGATACCAATAGAAGTTATTTTATAACCTTTCTGCATTATCTTTTCTATTGAATTACAACCTATACATTAAAACTTTCTTAGTAAATATCTAGTTGAAAGTTTCAATATAACATGGAATTAGATGATACGACAAGAAATATAATATGAGAAAGAAAATATTTTTTATCCATTATAGCGGTATTTGAAATTCGTTCAGTAACGTAAACAGGCCTAAAAAGTATCATCTCATCTATTTACTGTCATAATATGATTTATAGTCATTGATTTATGTATAAAAATAAATTTGATTTATAAAAAACAAACTACGTTCTATATTACCTATTATTACTCACAAGGATTTCTTAAACTGAGGCAAACATTACGGTACTATTTTTAACGATTCAGGCAATAATATCATGAAAATATTAAGCGAAATTTTACGTAGTTTGTTTTATAGAGCTTTTTATACAATTGCGAAAAGGGTGTTAAAAAGAAACATTCCCAAAATTTCGATAAATAATTATTTTCATAGTCAATAACTTAAGAGCATATTCAAGAGCAATAGTAAATTATCTATCAGAGTTAATTAAAAGTTGCCATAACGAAAAGTGAAAGTGCTGTAACGGAACGGAACAAGCTATAATTATTGTGAGCACAGCGATAGAGTTGCGACAAGAATGTTATATTTGCATTTTAAAATAATGTTTTAGTAATATAGATGTCGAGTAAATGTTAATTACTGTATTAACTGACATAAAAATCAGGTGAAGCAGATGTGGGTGTTTATAAAAAGAAGACGTGAAAAACCATAGCTTTTATCCTTATTACAACTCATTTATATTCTAAGGCTATTAAAAATGCACAATGAATCTTCGGACTTAGTACACAAGACCTTTACAATGAAAATCGTACCTACAAAGAATAAATATCACCTTTCATTAGCACCGGAGGCATCATTAATCCCAGCGATAAAAAAGCTAATGGTTTTTCCATATTCTTCGCTAAACAACACCGCAACTTTTATAAAAGAATGTTTTACAAGTGTGTCAATTAGCGCTGTTAAAACGTCGATGTTTTGACAGCCAACTAAAATTTTGATAATGTGCTGTGTGTTTTGTAATATTAGGATAGCGAAAGTGATAAATCAAATAAAAACGCGATGGAAACAGTATTTACTATTTATGACTCAATTGAACATATACAGTAAGACTGATGAATCTATATTAGTTATAATGTGCTGTAAAGCTTCAAACGTACGCTGAGTTTTGATAACACACATGCTACATATGAGTTCCAATACGAAAGTTTGTCTAAAATGGTAGTCTAGAATCAATATAAATAAAATATTCATGAATTTGATGGATGTGGATTGCAAGATAGGCCCTATTTAATATTAGGTGTGTTATCTTTCACAAAATGTTATTTATTATATGAACCCATATAGGTAAGTGTATGTGATACAATCGATGTACGTTGGCCATTTTGAAGAAATAAAAGAAATCTCACTATTTATAGTAATACATTTATTATATAGTTTTTTCTTTGAAATAGCGGATTAAAATCATAAACTATGTCGTAATATGTATAAGCATTGTATTAGGTATTTCTAGCTGACGAAATTTCCAATATAGATACAATCATACATTTGTCTAAATTTGAATTCAATTTATGGGTATCCGATTCAACAAACAAACCAATTATTCATACCTTTCTGCCTTTGAAAGCATCGGATGTTACAAAAATAATATAACGGTAACCTTTACTTAGGATTGGGGTGTATTTATTCAATGTATATTAATTTAACAGAGCGGTAGAGTTTGTGAATTATACATAGGTATCACTTATACAATTTTGTATTAAATTATAAATTGAAGATTTTTTTCTTATTTTGCTCATAATGTTAAATAAAAACACTTGGAAAAAGTTAATAGTTGGCTGATGTAGTATTTGAATAAAAAAAATCAGTCGATACTAAACATTTATGATATTTAGTCCGGGATACATCGCCCATTTTTGCAAGTGATTACTATCAAGCTAATTTTTCGTGAGTAGCTTTATTTTGATGAGATGCCCAATAATTTCATGTACGAAACTCTCGATTGTGGTAGCTACCAGAGGAAACAAGGATAAAATATTTTGATTTGATGGTTCTCTACACGTAAAAAAAATAAAATTGCGTCCTCTAAAAAACGCAACACCAAATGTAACTTTTCAATGGACTATTATTATAGCCAAAAATATCAAAAGTTGACAATGTTGTTTGATCGCTACTGCTTTTGACACATCAATTTAGTCAGTACATTGTTACTATTAAGAAAACAACTCTCTCTTTGATGGTAATGATTTTATTATGGCAACCCGATTCTCATACTGTTTCAATATTGTAGGTACTTTTCTATCGTTTAAATTATTCTCAACATGAAAAGGGTGGATATTTCGCGATAAGAGAAATCTATATGTCTTACGACTTCACATTAAAAGTGCTTTAAGACATTCATGAATAAAAAAAATATTGTAAATGGCTTGACCTAGTTAAGCATTAACTCATTGTTCATAAAATCTTAGTAATTTTGAAAACACAAGAGAACAAAAGCAATTTGTATCATTTAAATAATTAACCTACATAATAAGTATCTGAATAATATTAATAAGTTGAAATAATATTAAATTTAATTGCTCTCTAGCGCTCTAGGTAAAGAGGATTACTTAGTTTTATTGCCGAAATTCAAAATTTGTTTAACGCTTTGAAATATAACACGAAACTTTTGCGAATGTTCAGCATCATAAACCTCGAAAAATATGGTACGGTTCCAAAACGGACTTAAATTAGCTGTATAAAATTGTTTCTTGTTTTGTTTTGTATACAGGAAGATATTTGAGAAGACACCAGTTTCCTGTAAGCGAATGACATCGACTAGATATTTGATACTGTAGAGGAAGCTCAAGCAAAGTCATCGCTTCTTGCTATATCAAATTATTATCATTGAAATATCAAATTATAGGATAATATAAAAGGAAAAGAAATAAATAGGGAAATCAAATTCCTACCACATTCCTACTAAATACTAATTATTATTATAGAAAGAGAAAATCATAGAGCTGAAATCTATCCATTTAGATCGCAAATCATTGTGCTTCTAGATAATTTGTTGCTACGTATTATTTTGAATCGAATTCTAAATATGAGAACTAATAAGTTCAGTTTATCAATAGACTAATTCTACAGAAAATATTATAATATACCCATGTTGTAATTAAGATCGCATTTAAATCTATATTAGCCAGGGTTTAAAAGCATTTAAACAATTGCGTGCCGAAACAATTACAATTTCACTATTTTTAGAATCAGGAAGCTTCTATAGGTCCTTAATGGATTAATTAATTATAGTTAATAAGCTTACAAGCAACGTAATAATTAATAAGGTATTAATCGGATTATAAAATGCAGGAGCGTGGAACTTTAATCCTTTAATACACATACCATCCTACGCTGTTGGAAACAATATAAAAATAAAATATGGGTTTAATGAGGTGAATTTTATTTTTGGATTTTTGCGATAATCTAAATTCATATTTATCGAATTCAAAATAATTTAACTTACAGGGATTTACAATGCCCTTATAAGCTGTTAATTTGGAAATCACCCCATACCCTATACCCATCAGTTCTTCAGTTATGCCATACAATTATAACGTTAGTATTCTGTATTTAATTGTGGTTAAAGTTTACACTAGTACTACATATGCATTCTTTTCAGTCGTGTACAAGTATTTAATAGATTAAGACATAAAAAAACATGTATACGTAGTATCCATAGTACATTCACAAACCGTAGTTTGTATCAACAAGTGTTTTTGACAAGGGTGCTGTCGTTACGAAGGCTCCAGAGGCTTTTATATCTTTTAAGATTTTGATACTTTGATTTACTGTTCTTACATTTGATGTTTTTGCTGTCTTGCTGGGAGAGATTTTGGGGTGTAATGGCCGTATACCATCCAACGGCCAAAGCCAACCTCACCTGCTCGTGGTGCACCCTGCTGATCAACGGACGAGGCTCTGGCGACATTTTAGAGTGGTAGGACTACAGCTGCGTAAGATATTCTCTTTTGAAAATCGTATGCAGCATGAACTGGGCTGTAGTCCGTCCGGGGCGGTACCACTAACCCACGGGAAACCGGCGTAAAGCTTTCTTAGCGTTTCGCATAGGTGAGTGGGTCACACCGGATGCCCAATCCCCCCCCCCACCCTTCCCTTTTAAAACTATGGCAGCGGAATTTAAAGAACTATTACCCCAGGAGGGTACCAACACTGTCGGTGCTGGAGAATCCCTCCCTGAGCATCTTTGTTCAGGCTGCCCTGCGTATTCTGGGGAGGGCAAAATCCCGCTCGTTTCTCAAACCCGAGGCAACAAGAGCAAAAAGCTCAGCGCACCCCCTTCCACGCACTGCGTGAATTTCTGCAACATTAGGGGCTTACACTCGAACATCAATGCCGTCCATTACCATCTTGAGACGGCGAAGCCGGCCTTGCTCTTCTTAACCGAAACGCAGATATCTTCCCCCTCCGACACATCCTATCTGAATTACCCAGGATTTACCCTGGAGCACAATTTTATTCCTCGCGCTGGTGTCTGCGCTTTTATTCGGAATGATATCTGCTTTCGACGCCTCGCTTGTCTTGAAGGTAGGGATCTATCCATCCTTTGGTTACGTGTGGACTGCGACGACCACCCTCGCGTCTATGCGTGCCTATACAGATCCCATAGCGGTAATGACGAAACCGACCGACTCATTGATCACATACAATTGACGGCTGACAATATGCTCAATCAGATTCCTTCAGCGGAAATCGTGGTCCTTGGTGACTTCAATGCGCACCATGTAGAATGGCTCAAGTCTCGCACAACAGACCACGCAGGGAAATCTGTGTACGACTTTGCCCTTGCCTATGGTCTTACCCAACTGGTAGCATCGCCCACGCGAATTCCCGATGTTGAGGACCATATGCCTTCCCTGTTGGACCTTCTGCTGACTTCCCATCCGGATGGCTATCAGGTCAATGTTGATGCCCCTTTAGGCTCGTCTGACCACTGCCTCGTACGGAGTGAAGTGCCAATCTTGCGCTTTTCACGGCTACTGAATGGTGGCCGCCGTCGCGTTTGGCACTACGAGTCAGCAGACTGGGACGAGATGCGCACCTTCTTTTCATCTTATCCCTGGGGCCGTGTTTGTTTCTCGGCAGAAGATCCTAGCACCTGTGCTGACTCTGTTGCTGATGTGATACTTCAGGGAATGGAATTGTTTATTCCAAACTCCGTTGTTCCCATCGGTGGCAAGTCCCAGCCCTGGTTTGGTCACTCTTGTAAAACGGCATCACGCCGAAAACAGGATTGTTACCAAGCCTGGGCCAATGCTCTTGTGTCTAGTGATCCAGACGCCCGTACTCTTAAGAGAGAACTAAACTCGGTCTCTAGGTCCTTCAAAAGAGCTATTGCAAGAGCTAAGTCTGAGCATATTGCAAAGCTTGGCGAGAAACTCGCCCGACTTCCTTCGGGAACACGAGCCTTTTGGGCACTCGCCAAAGCTGTGCAAGGAAACTTTTGTCGGCCGTCATTGCCATCTCTACGCATGGAGAATGACTTGTTGGCCCACACGGCGAAAGAGAAAGCTGATCTTCTTAGCTCAATTTTTGCCGCTAACTCGACTTTGGATGACATGGGGAAATCACCACCTACCATCCCACGGTTCGAGGGCTCTATGCCGGACATCCGTTTCACCCAGAGCGCTGTGCGTAAAGCACTTTTCGCTCTAGACATCCACAAGTCGAGTGGACCCGACGGTATTCCTCCTATTGTGTTGAAGATGTGTGCACCTGAGTTGGCGCCGGTTCTCACGCGACTTTTCCAGCACTCCTATTCTACAGGCGTCGTCCCGAATACATGGAAGACAGCTTTAGTACACCCTATCCCGAAAAAAGGCGATCGCTCGGATCCGTCCAACTATCGACCCATAGCCATCACTTCCTTGCTCTCCAAGATAATGGAAACCATTATCAATCGCCAGGTGCTCAAATATCTGGAAGAGCGCCAGCTGATTAGTGACCGACAGTACGGTTTCCGTCGTGGCCGGTCAGCTGGCGATCTTCTTGTATATTTGACTCACCGCTGGGCATCAGCGATTGAGAGCAAGGGGGAAGGCTTAGCCGTCAGCTTGGACATAGCGAAAGCTTTCGATCGGGTATGGCACAAAGCGCTTCTTGCGAAGCTTCCTTCCTATGGGCTTCCTGAGAAATTTTGCCAGTGGGTTGCCAGTTTTCTCACAGAGCGTAGCATGAGTGTCGTAGTCGACGGTTCATGCTCCGATCCTAAGCCTGTGAATGCTGGTGTCCCACAAGGCTGCGTTCTGTCTCCCACTCTGTTTCTTCTGCATATCAATGATATGCTGCTAGACGGTAGCATTCATTGCTATGCAGACGACAGTACTGGTGATACAATATACACCGGCCACAGCAATATTTCTCAGGACCGCGTCATTGAGTGCCGGAACAACCTCGTGTCTTCAATAGAAACCTCCTTAGAAGAGGTATCTAACTGGGGCCGACGTAACTTAGTCCAATTCAACCCCAAGAAGACACAGGTCTGCGCGTTCACCGCAAAAAAGCTTCCCTTTGTCGTAACTCCTCGTTTTCAGGGTATTCCTCTCTCTGCCACAGCTAGCATCGGTATTCTTGGTCTCGAAATCTCGAGTAGCGTACAGTTCTCCTGTCATCTGGAAGGAAAGGCCAAATTGGCTTCACAGAAACTTGGTGTGCTCTGTCGAGCGGGGCAGTATTTCACGTCGCACCACCGCCTTATGCTTTATAAGGCGCAAGTTAGGCCGCACATGGAATACTGCTCCCACATCTGGGCCGGGGCACCTCAACAACACCTCCTTCCATTTGACCGTATTCAAAGGAGAGCAGTACGACTCGTTAACGAGCCAAGTCTTACCGATCGGCTTGATACTTTGGCGCTGCGAAGAGACGTCGCTTCACTGTGTGTTTTCTATCGCATCTACAATGGGGAGTGCTCTGAGGAGCTGTTTGGAACAATACCTGCCGCTGAGTTCCATCACCGTACTGCACGCCACAAACTCAAATACCACCCACACCACCTTGACTCCTGGCGATCGACGACTGCGCGCTTCAAAAGAAGCTTCTTTCCGCGCACAACGAGTTTATGGAACGAACTTCCTCATGCGGTGTTTCCAAACGGTTACGACTTAGGGACCTTCAAGAAAAGAGCGTACTCCTACCTTAAAGGCCGGCAACGCACTAACAATGTCCCCGGCATTGCTGGTGCTTATGGGCGACGCAGTACACTTAACATCAGGTGACGCGTCTGCTCTGTTGCCTCCTCTTATATAAAAAAAAAAAAAAAAAAAAAAAAAGAGAGATATTATTTTTGTTCGTAAAAGTTTTCTGAAGTAAATAAATGTATGTGGGACGCTTACACGTGTTTTGTGGACAACTTATGTTTTATTTGTTTTTATTTGTGGAATAGGTTAATACGCGCTTAGGTGTTGGCGTTGACGGTGAAAACGGTTTCAGTCAGTTTATAAATTACAAAGATTATATAACTTAACATAAATAAGGAATTTCAATATTGTTTGAACTGCAGAACTGTAGAATAATTTTAGAAACTATGAGAAACCAAGTTTGAGTTTTGAGTTTGAGTTTTGTATGTCTAATAAATAAAGTTATTATTATACGTCAATATATAAAAATAATCAAGTTTCCTTGAGATTTATTTTTCCCCGCCGAGTTTTCATGTTTTTTTTTATTGGGTAGCGCTTGGCCACAATCTCGCCTGATGGTAAGTTGAAATGTGGCCTAAGATGGAGCGCGCTTCCCTAGAATGTACCTGTTCACTCTCCTCTTGAAGACCTCCAAATTGTACTCATCGGGGAACACAGATTCAGGAAGTCTTTATATTTTGCTAATCCATCAAATAATGATGTCGTAAAATTAATATCAACATTACATAACATCTAGAGACACTATCAACGGCTCTCAAAAATATAGAGACAAGAATGGTTTGCCTCTTTCTATTATTTTAACAAAACGCATATTATACCAAAACTTTAGCTGGTAATTTATAGTATTATATTATTATCTGTACTACAATAGTAGAGTAGGTATTCCTTTATTCTAATGATGACCAGAATCGGAGAATCTAACCTTTGAAAAAAACTTGATACGCTACAATTTTGGCAAAAGTTAGAAGAGCTACTATGAAAGGCTCAGGCGTATACATTTATATGTAGATAAACCTAATAAATATTCCTAAAAATGTTTGCTAGTTGTCTAGGCCCGGAGACCCATATGTGCGGATGTTTTACGAACACGTTTGCGTAGAAATATTTTCATAGGTTAAGCCATTCATGAATTTTTTAGAACGTGACATCGTAACCATAATTCATTGGATGTATTCATAATTTTTAGGGTTCCATAAATAATATGAAAAGTGTAACTATAATTGCATTTTATCAAATAAAGTTTTATTTTATTTTATTCTGTTTGTGACTTGTCGAGGAAGGAACAATGTCTTTTACTCGGTCCCTTTTATGATTAAAAAAAGCCAGTTTTCAATTGTTTTATTTAAGATATCAAAAAAAAAGGAAATTATTATTATAAATGTAACCTTTCATTGTAGTAAATTACTTTAAAAATTACATTATAATAATAAAAAAGTGTTGTGTATTTTAAATTTGATTTTAAACATACTTATGCCGGAACTCTTTTCTTTGCGTGTGACACGCATTTTACTATTTACTTACACTTAAAATATTTTCAAATTTAAGTTTGTTGACGTATTTTTAAAAACCTTAATCCTTATTTTATTTTTACACTAAGGTCAATAAAAATATGACATTTTTTATTCCAAATTCGTTAAGGGTGGTCCCTCTAGGCGTAAATCAATACTTTCTACAGGACCCGTCCACTTATCTTAGCGAATATTTCCAATATACTTACGAATTACTTTTGTTTACGAATAAATTTGTTAAAAGCGTACTTTATTTGGCAATAAATGCCATTTTTAACGCAATACGCGAATGTCTATTTCAACAGTAATCAAATGGGATGCTGAATGAGATTTTGATTACGCAAACAGAATCTGGATTGATTCAATGTTCTTGTTGATTGCACTTTATTAGATAGCTATATAATTCGCACGTGCCAATGCAATTTCTAATGAATTTATAAAAAACGTTTAAATATTTGGGCTATTTTCTTTTCTTACGTTAATATAGTAAAGTACGTAATTAAATATGCTAATATGACATTATATAGTTATGTTATACTATTCTTGTAATAATTGGTTTTATTTAACAAAATCGAAAAATAATTCCGCACTTGACTCTGAATAGGTGTCAATATAATCGTGAGTTATACTTGTACTACAACCTGATGGGTAGGATAATAGTTTGGAATGGACGAGTCTACACGCGATTCCTCCATTTGCCGGAACGAACAAATTAATAGTAATTAGACAAAGGGTTCTCTGAAAGATTTAATTGTACGCTGGTAACTAATACGTAACTCAATTTCAAATAGCTTAAAAATTAATTAAGATTGGATTGCAAATTGAATTGTTGTTGAGACCCGTTTTGTCACTCGGTTATTTATTCGTTTTCGTTTCGCAATTTCTCTGGTTGCGGAAAAAGGTTTACTTTCTGCTCTACCTGATAATCAAACGTAAACTGTTGTCTGTTATACATACGACTTCTATTTCGAGTGCATTTAGTTTTAGATAACAAACTCTGCTATCTTTCCTCTCGCATTAACTATATAAGGACTTGATGACTAACTCATAGGTTACGTACCCAGGAACTTCATTTCAGAATCTATAAAAGTTGTTAGTAATGAATGTCAGAGTAAGACAGCAAAATAATAAAAACTTTCACTGGGTTATCTTACTCAAACTCAAACATTTATTTATTCAATTAGACTTCTTATAAAAGCACTTTGTAATCGTCATAACATTTTTTAACATTTACCATCGATTCGGAAAGCAGTATCTATCTATATTAAAATTATAATAATAAGTATCTTATCTTTTCCTACTTCTCACATGTTTTTAAACCTATCCCTAAACATCTAAGATATATGTTTAAGGGGAGCAAATTCAAAAATGAATAAAAGTCCATCATCAGGTGCTAAGGTATGTAGGGCCATGATCGACCCGCTTACTCACTTTCCATTACTTAACGCGAAAGCAAATAGACCGTAAAAGTAGACACACTAAATGCAATTGGAAGACATCGATTATTGCGAAGTACGCAGTTTCCGCTCACAGTGGAGTCATTTTATCACTTTTAACGTTTTTTAATTTCTTAACTTACAAGAGTTTTCTTAACAATTATCTGGCAGTTAAATCAAATCGTTTGTTTAATTTATGTATAGTTTTAGAGTCACCGTTGCAGCATTTCTCTTATGTAAATTGGATTTATATTGCACGTAGATAAGACATTTCCAGTTCAAAAGTAAATTCGAATAATGTAATAAAAGTTTGAGATTCAGTAAAAGTTAACCAAGTTTAATGTTTGTATATTGTACTTTTCTTTGCATGTCATCTCGTTAAATGAAAAATACTAAAATTGAAGAAATCTCGTAGAGATTCAAGATAAATCTAGTTACTATACTGTGCATGTGCAGTAAATCTTAGCTGACGGAAAATAATAGAGCTCTTAACACTGGGAACTTTAATTATGCTCGAGATTATTAATGTAGACAGAACCTACTTATTAACGGCTACAATCTTCGAATAATCTCTATGAAATATAGTATAACAGTATTTATAAGTAATACATCTAATGACTGTGTCGCTCCAAATATAAAGGAATACTATGCCGGTCTGTAAAGATAACTTTCGAAATAATTCGCCATTCAAAAAGCGAAGCAATTCGACACAATCTTCTCGTCAGAATTTACAAAAAAAAAAAAAAAAATAAGTGGATGTTTTTGGATACCTTTTTATGGAAGTGTAGATAACCAAAAATTCGGTTCGGCTCTACACAACCACCGAAAATTTTATTGCTCTCTGACTAAAATTATGGTTATAGGTACATACAGTGTTTTCTTTCTTTTCACCAGGGGAGTCGTTTTCCTTTCGGTCTATTATGCAAAATGAAGTTATAGAGAGAATGTCGGGCTATCTTAAAAACGATTATGGATATTTGGATTTAAAAAAAGAAGAAGAGTGTAAGGCAAAAAATTCTTTAATTGATTTTCTACTATGTTCAGTATGTGGTAAGAAGTCCTCAGTTAAGTGGAATTGTTTTGAAAAATAAGAGGAGTAGGTATCGTTAGTAATATTATCCGCATACCAATTAATTCTCTGAATTGAGTTGTTATAAAATAATTGAGAGGTACGCCGTAATAACACAGCTTTGTTTATATCTCTACATTATTTATGTCACGGAAAATTTCCTAAATAGATATCTAGATTTTTGCTTTGTATAAAAATATAAAGGAGCCCTAAAATATACTCATACTTAACATAAATCACGAGCAATGTATGCCTGATTTAACATGATCGAGCACACACTTATAAACGTGAAAAAATAATGTATCGTTAATTTATAAATACGATGAATGAGTTAACAATTTCCTTCTGTATTCCGGTATGAGATCACAATGTTCGTTCAGTAATAATACATTTCTGTAATGTGTCAGAACGCTTGTCATAATAATCTTTATGAAGAAGGGACCTTTCTCACGCAATATTTTTACTTGTAGGTACAAATTGTAGAGATGAGATTTAGGTATATTACGCTTTTACAAGGCTGATTTGAATTAAATTGTTATGGAAATTCGTACATCAATATCCAATAAATATATATGAACTTACAAAATTCGCTATAAAATAATATAATCTCTCATGTTTCATATAATGTATGCAAATGAGATGATAACGCATTAGCTAGGTAATTAATGAAATATTTGCTTTGCACTAAAATTATTACGAGCGCAAACGTATAGTATGAAAATGTATTTGATCAAATTATTCAAAATAGCGCATGGTTATTCTCTATTCATTTAATTTAAGCAAATAATTTTGTAAATTGAAAAGGTGAATTACAAACATTCATTGTCAGTGTTCTATATGAAATTAAACCGAAATATGAATTAAAATTTCACAAGGTCACTGAATACATGAATTTATATTAAATTTTACACGAACGTAGTAATTATACAATAAATGCATCGTCATGTATTAGGCGTGAAATATGTAAATTAAATTTCTATATAATTAACTAGAGCATCAAAATGCTGGACATTGTAGTTATTTTGTAAACCACCTGTAAATCTATTGTATTGGAGCCGACCGCTTGCGGACTCATTTGGCTTGAATCCAGACAACGCTGTTACCTCAATGTCTTATTTAGACATCTGCTATCGATTCCGTGAGCCAAGAATGAAAACGTTTTCCTTTGTAGCTTATAATACTGGAATTATTATCTTGTACAGACTACGATTTTATGTAGGAATGAAATAATGTTTCAACAAGAGTATGGAGCTATAGCAACATATTGTTGACGACATATTTTTTTCTTTTTTGCATTATCTAACGCCATGTCTCAGCCACATGTCCTTTGTTTTTAATATTCTGCGCTACCTTGGAGATTTTATTCGCTCACTTAGTTGAAAATATTAAGAATAGCTCGACCTAGGTGTAACAGTTTGAATTGCCAATACAGTTTTTGGTTCAAAAAGGTCGTTACAACAATTATAGTATATGATGGCTTTTTGTGTATCTGAGCTTTGTTCTAAAATTTTAATATTATGAATGTTTATTTATAATATTTCAATATCATTGAAACAAACAAAGTTCAAAGACTATTCTCATTGAATTTATATTTTTGGTTTTATGGCATTCAAATGCTTTATAAATATAAATTTATAAAGAATAGAAAAAATTCGATCACGAGGCGGGACTCGAACCCGCATCCTTTCGCGCCATTCCGGGGCGGATGCCTGACCAACTCAGCCACTCGTGACCCGCCAAAGCAATCGAATTTATTCTATTCTTTCAGTTTTATGTGAAACAAAAAAGGTCGTGTTCCATCGTTACAATATTGTATTCACTGAAAAGTGCTTCATATTGGTTGAAATGGTTGTTAATCATCTCAATAGATGGCGCGCGGTGTGTCCCTTCAGACACATAAAACTGAAAGAATAGAATAAATTCGATTGCTTTGGCGGGTCACGAGTGGCTGAGTTGGTCAGGCATCCGCCCCGGAATGGCGCGAAAGGATGCGGGTTCGAGTCCCGCCTCGTGATCGAATTTTTTCTATTCTTTATAAATTTATACTATTCTCATTATTAAAGAAAAACATGGAACAAATAACATTTCATTTTTAATTGAATTAGTCACTCCGACTGAAAATACATGAGCAACTTTCTCTTATACTAACTTTGCGCTGCAGAAATGGCAGGCTTTTTGTGACAAAACAATATAAATTGCAGACTTTTAATACGTAGTATTTATAATACGTAGTATTTATAATACTTAGTATTTGTCCAGGAAATTTGAATAAGGATCTTTACGTATAAACATGCAATACATTAATTTTATTCAAATAAATACTTATGGAGCAATTGCAATTAACAACAGGAATAGTAGTTTTATTTTTAGAAATCTTTGAACACGATATATGAAAAATATTTTAATATTTGTGAAGTATAAAATTATAAAAACATTAGCTGCGCTTCGCGGTTTCACCCGCGTGGCTCTGCTCCTGTTAGTCTTAGCGTAATGATATATAGCCTATCACCTTCCTCGATAAATGGGCTATCTAACACCGAAAGAATTTTTCAAATCGGACCAGTAGTTCCTGAGATAAGCGCGTTCAAACAAACAAACAAACTCTTCAGCTTTATAATATTAGTATAGATTTAATAAAAACATGATTTTTTATTATTATACTAGCGGTCCGCCCCGGCTTCGCCCGTGGTACATATTTACGTTTTCTCTACATAAAAACCATCCTTGTACTTCAAGGAATATAATAAAAAAAGAATTATCGAAATCGGTTCAGCCGTTCTCGAGTTATGCGCTTACCAACACATTTTGCGATTCATTTTTATATATAAAGATAGATATTCTATTTTTAAGTATACAAATTAAAATTTAGGTCAATAAATAATAACAAACTTCGGCAAACAACTTTACAGGAACATAATAATTTCTAATTGCTTCACAAAAAGCATTTTAAATTTAGTTTAACAAAGTAGGTAATCATCATTAAAAGATCGATATTTATATGTACGATACATGAAACAAGGTTGTTTTGTAAGCATACAATTGCTACATTTACAGTTTTATTCCGTTTTCATAAGAAATAATTTCGTGTGTATTAGCTAATAACCGGGTAATAAAATATGTATCGATCTACATTTAAGAGCTGGTAATGTCAAGTTCGCGTGGGAAACCGCCATGTCTAGGAAACCAATAGACTTATCAGCAGTGATTTTCATGGTTAAGCTACATTCAACGTGAATGAAATAAATATATTTTACCCTAGCTGTGCTCCGCGGTTTTACCCGCAGTGCTCCGCTCTTGTTGGTCTTAGCGTGATACAGCCTTCCTCTATAAATGGGCTATCGAGCACCGAAAGAATTTTTTAAATCTAACTAGAAGTTCCCGAGATTAGCGCGTTCAAACAAACAAACAAACTCTTCAGCGTTATAATATTAATATATTTATATATAACCTTCACTCATTAACAAATACGAACCGATAATTAGACGGTCTGCTTCAATTATGTTCTGTGTAAAACGTTTCTCGAATGTTCGATGGGTAATCTGAAATTCAAATTCAAATGTCCGTACTCCGTCGATCGACCATTGTCTCATTGGAATCGAAAGGAATATATAGTCGGATTTTTAATTAGACAAAGTAAACTGACAGCAGCTAATGTCATTTTGTAAAATAATGTTGCCATATTTAAAGTAATAGTGAGGAATTCAGTTCTCATTCAATCAGATGAATGAACAATAAGTGTGAATAGTTCATCATTTAAAACTATAAAATAAAATTATTTCTAATTATAATATATAAAGCTATATAAGATATAAGTTACTAGTAGAATGTAATTATAATCATTTTATTTATTTTTATTTTTACGATGTTTACGTTACTGTTTTTGTAATTTTTTCGTTAATTGTAACTTATTACGTTGTGTTTGTTGTCATTGAATGTGTTTATTTGGTGTTATATTGTTACACACTAAATATTCACTAGACGATCGATTCAATTTCATTCATTCCCGATTTTCAATCATTCACTTTGTGACAACGCTATTTTTATTTCATCAAAAACTGACAACACAGTAAACGTCAGTTTACTTTGTCTAATTAAAAATCCGAGTATAGGTTTTTGGGTGTTTTTGTGTCGCGTTAACATTGCGTTATCTCATACTTCGACACGTTCTATGTTTATTTGAGCTTTTTGTCTATATTAATATACTAGATAATATGTACTGACATAAAACTGAATTGGTGACGTTTTTATTACTTTTTGGACAATATATACAAAAAGTAAAGCACTTGTTAAAATATTAAAATAATATGTAAATCCACTATCGCTTTGATTAGGTACTAAAAGGGGATGTATTATTAAAACAAATGAAAATCAATATATGCCATTTAAAACTCAATTGAAACATGAAACATGTGAAGTTGATAAAATTGGCATTTTATGGTCTAAGATCCGAATATAGGTCGACCTTCACCGGCGTGATAATAGAATGAGACCAATTTTATAATAAATGTAGTCTATTAAAAAATCTATTAAAGATGGGTTGACTGAAAAAATCCTGGACAAGACATTTTAATCAATTTTAAAAAAATATTTTTTTTATTAATCAATTTAAAAAAAATATTTTTTTTTAATTAATTGCAGTACTTATCAAGATAATAAAAAAAAATATAATAGACTTGAAGTATGAAACCTACAGAATGTGCAGTCATAGGGTTTTCTAATATTTACCTGGACAAACTGCTAGGTTGGCAGGTATAAACAGGCATGTCCGTGCCAGTTATTTTCACTTGATGGGATGATAGAAAAAAAATATATATCAGCATGAGCGCTGTTTTATAACAAAATTGTATATTGTCTCAACACTGCACAATTAAAAAAATAAAAAGATTTTTTTAATAATTAACTAAAAATATCCTGGCCAGGATTCAACCCATCTTTAATAGATTTTTTAATAGACTACATTTATCATAAAATTGGTCTCATTCTATTATCACGCCGGTGAAGATCGACCTATATTCGGATCTTAGACCATTATTTCAGGATGACATTACATGCAGGCACTTTATGCCCCGGTACATGCCGCTATAACATCTCTCTCCATTTATTAAACGCTATTTTTACGTTGATCATATTTATTTTTAGCGAAAGTGTACAATGTAGATAGGTGTAGGGCTAATTAATATCCTGATTGCTTATGTGAGTGGACGTGTTGCTAATTACTCGCATTAGGTAATCTACTATCATATACTTAATATTAGTTTTTCCCTTATTTATAGGTAGTATGTTTGTGTATGTTCTCCGTTTTAGAATTGCTGAGTGTTGCTTAATAAAATATTATTAAATATAATATATTATTAAATATAATAAAATAAATTTTACAATATTTTTTAAGTACATTGTCAGGTGCAACTGAAACACTAGCGAAAATCGGTTCTTTAGGAGGGTTTGCGTAGTTTTTTACCTAATATTGCTCTTTTCAGTTAATTTTTTCAGTGTGGATAAAATAATGTTTTATATATTTGATAACACAATATTTAGAGATGGTGACAGAAATAGTATGTCAATGCCCAAATTTATAAGTGTCACAGTTTTTCTGTAAAGTGTACCTGAAAATGTATAGATTGTGGAATAGTGTAGGGCGCGCCCTAATAATGTCTACTTTTATCTTTCTACTTTGAAATAAATACGAAAGTCAATGTCTTCTATGAGTTTGTACATTTTCGACGTTTATGTTCGATACTTCTGATAATAGGCAATTAAGCGTTCCGCGAATACAATACCTTTTCGTTCCAATTACACACATTACGTCAATGTAAAATATGAACCAATCAAGTCCGGATTTCCCATGCTCACGACATGTAGCCCAACGGGCCACGGTAGCAGCACCTAGCCATAATAGAATTGCTTGCTTCCTGTTTCTGTGTAATTCTACATGAATAATATTATACATTTGTTTCGTAAAATGTTTCCGGAGTCTCCGGACGCTTATTACGGGACCCAAAGGGGGGCTAATGTGCGCTTGCAGCTCGGCAGGGGTTGAATAACACGCGTAAACATGGAATATTTGATATCGTATTATATTGCCTGCATGTGGGATCTTTATGATGCTACATGTGGATGATATTCATTATATTACATGGATTCCCTACTGGAATAGGTTCGAATAGGTTAACTTTATGCTACAAATATTTCTCGGATATTATTTTAATTTCTATTAAAATAAGTTCTGTTTTAATTGTTTGTTCTTAATATGTAAAAGAATAACAATTAAATAGTTTCCTGGAATAAATCTCGAAATATTCATTAATATTCCAACTAATATGTTTTCAGAGATAGTTTAATATCTTTCAGTTCAAGTAAAACCATACATTTTTAACGAATATGTATAAACTTTTCATTTCAAACAGAAATATGAAAGTAGAGTTTAATGGTGAAGTTCAGCATTAATTTAATGAGCTCCTATATTTAGTACAGGTAAAAGTGGATGTGATAAATGGTACGTTCTAATGTTGTGAATATTGATGATCGCCTGTCAGGGAATTGCTTGTCAGTATATAAATACAGTACTCCAAACACAACTCCAAATTAATAATGCGCATGCATATCTTCCCTAATTATCGTATTTCCAGAAACACCCGAATCACCCCGAATCATTGAATCGTAAGTGCCCTAAACAATGCACTTGCATCTTGCACCTTGTTCGAAAGAAATAGGAGTCAATTCAGAGTCATACACAATCGAAAACAATTCGGGCGGTAGGTGACGGTAGCAGCTGTCAGTCAAAAAATTCAAAAATCCGTCAGTCGTCTTTATATATTGGTGGTGACCGCACGTATTATCTCTGTATGGAATTATATAGAGCTGCTGTTACATACTCTTCTTAGTTTTGTTTCAAAGTTGAATTTTCCGATAAAATGATTATTTACACAGGTAGCAGATAGCAGTGGGGAAAGTGAAAGTTAATAAAAGCATAATGAAAGTTCTGATCATTCTACGATATCAGAAATAGAGATAATCCCTGATTCTGTAAATCCTTTGGACTGAGATTTTAATAATTAGATTTCTACAATTTAAATGTAAACTAGTGTTTGAAAATATTTTTTTTTTAATATAAACTTTGTCTTATTTTAACGTTCCATACATCCATCATCACTAAGACACTTTAATAGTTCTAAGCATAGAATTTTCCAAGTAAATCAATACAACAAATATATATTCGCAATCGTGTGGCTTATCGTCGCTATTAACTTACATTAAATTATCGAAACAAATTTCGTTACTTATCTCTTTTACCATAAAATCACAATAAAACTCATAATTATAATAAACTATGCATGAAGAAAATACATTTAACCACTATATATACATTTTGTCTTCGGAGGATCGGGGAATATGACAGTTGCCGAACAGTGACGAATTTTTCTATGCGCATTATCAGTTTGGGAGTACTGTATTACATTTTATAATGATTGCTATTTATACAAAATATTATTTTGGGCAAAGCTCGCAATACAGTTATCAAAATCTATATAATACTAGCAGTCCGCCCCGGCTTCGCCCGAGGTACATATTTACGTTTTCTCTACGTAAGAACCATCCTCGTACTTCAAGGAATATAATAAAAAAAGAATTATCGAAATCGGTTCAGCCGTTCTCGAGTTATGCGCTTACCAACACATTTTGCGATTCATTTTTATATATAAAAAGATATACTGAATATGTACTCGCATTGAAACTGTCATGAAAGTTATTTTACTTAAGTATAAGTTGACGCAAAGGAAAATCCGCTGTACTCGGTCCTTTCGCAGGTCTCAAGCTACCTCTGTACCAAATTTCATCCAAATCGGTTCAGTGGTCGTGAAGAAGACAGACAGACGACAAACAGACGAGAGACACAGTTATTTTCGCATTTATTTTTTTAATTAGGATTTACTCTAGTTTGTGTTAATTGTATTTCTAGTTAGTGCTCATTTGATGTATGCATAATATATGTTACATTGCCAATTTGTTAAGTGGAGGTGGACAGTAGACGTGAAAAATTGCCTGTGACTCCCTCATTATATATCAGGTATTTATATTTGCTTATATAGAAATTACTCGGTCAGTATCTGGCTAAGAATGTTTAATCAAATTATTAGATTTTCCTAATTAAAAATCTATATTATTTACTTTACTTAGGTAAAAGATAGCCGTGTTAGTTACACTACAACTCAAGAGCGGCTAAGCGTATTTTCAGGCTTTTTTGGTTTGTTGGATTTGTTAGCAGTTAAAAGATTAATAAATACACCAAAAATAATGAAGTAATCCATGTTATTCATAATTGTGAAGCGTTCCTGAAATATTTTGTGTTATTTCTCATGCTTGGGTCCGTGCCCAATTACATTCTCAAAGTATCAAAATTCATTTGGACCTGGGCGCACCCGAATAAACAAGCAATTACAACGGATATGTAAATTACTGTCCTTTTAATTAAAGTGTGCCTTTTAAAAGGAAAACGATACGATGTACTGGGATATTTCGAGTGCAGAACTCAGTTAAGTGTTCGTTTTTTTGTACAATGGTTTTAAGTGTCACAAAGGGCGCGAGGACGAAGCGAATGAAGGCTCTACGAGGGGTGCGAGGGGGTGAGGGGCGGTGCGGGGTGCGCAACAGCCAGACTTGGGCGCGATACTGTGGCGAGCGAACGCTGCTCCCGTTCCAGACCAACCGCGCTTCTACAAAGAATAAATCAAACGTGAAAATCTATGTGAAAAATGCTCGTCGATTAACTGTGTATACCGCGCTAAAACGACGCCTGTTGCGTTCAGACACTTCCCGCCACATTCGAACGTCCCAAAGTTCCAAGGCTGCGCCGCTAGATTTTCGTCGATAATATTAGGTGAGTACATTTTCTTTTGTTGTTACGTTTGATGAGTTCAAAAGGGCCGCCAAGGATAGCTTTGCGCGAATCGCTCTTGGTTCGTTAAACAAATTTGGGCATTTTATGACAGATAGCAGTGTTAGAGTACTTTTAATGTTTCCTGAATTCAAATAAAACGGCGCGCTCTGAGGCTTACATCGTATTAATATGCATAAATTGAATTAATTTAATGGAAGTACAGCACTGATTCATGTTTTTGGTGATATTTTATATAATAGGGTGTTTTAGGATGATTATAAAGAATCGAAAATGGAAACTCTACATTTTGATAGTATACCTATATCATTATCGTTTGTAAAAATTACTATGAGATATTTTCCCATTCATATTTCGCCTAGTTAGATTTGCCATTACATTATTTTTTTAAACATAATTGGTTTAATTCTCTTCTAATTTAATTTTAAACAAAGAACTTGTAAAAAAGCTCTTGATACAGCCTTCAAATCCGATTATCAAAACGACGCGAACGGCGAATATCCGCAGTAAAAACCGAAAGCCTTCTCACAAAGCTTTGAATTGTACAGGTTCTTTATTTCTCAATAAAATCGCCTGAAACAGGGTGGCAATACGTTTCAGTATTTTCGCAGGAAACGAGATTCGCAGTATCCATAATTCCGTTCCGCTGAGACTCGACCGATGTTGGTGCTCGTTAAAACTTTGATGGCCTACACATTGCGTGACATAATATAGCTTCCGACAGCCACATTGTAGAGACAAGCATAATTTATTCAGGATAGACATCATATTACTATTCAAATGAAGTTAATCGTGTTAACTTTCTTTTATTACTGCGAGCTGCGTCCGTGCGGAGGGATGAGATTAAAAAGCGCCATTTGCATGCTACATCATAATATTAGGATGGAGTTTTAATGTTTTCCTGGAGAGTACGGTTTTATGGAGAAGGGAGATGGATGATTATATTTTCCGTAAATAATTCGTTTAAGCTCTTGGTGATAGAAGATGGAATTGGAGATTCCTTCGGGTATCTTGTTACTTGTTTTATAAAAATATTTATTATCTTGACCAAAAAAATTGGTTGAATTATTTTCACTTTGAAAGAAGAACACCTACTTTTTCAGATATGAATGACGTAGGTTTATAAATGACGGGCACGCTGACCCAGCTAATGAATATTCACATTTCATTTGAATTTATTACTTCGAAAGGATGATTGTAATAACAGTGCCAACTGTTTAGGTATGCCATGATCGATTAAAGCTTAAAAAATCATTCCATTACCGTGCTACAGTCGTTCCTAGAAAAGCCGATATAAAGATATTATGTTTTATATTGTATATCGAATACTGTTGTAGGCTTTTTATGTAACTAAAAATTTCGTAGACCAGGTGCTAATTTCATTAAGCATGTCTTCCAGGTTGATAACTTGTACAATAGTTCAGTAAAAATAGTACTCGAAAGGTCAGTACTGCCCAACCCATCAACGGAGCTGTAGCTGACAACCATCATGCTTAATGATACAACTATCTGAACCATAATAGAAATTATCAGCCCGGAAGGAATCGGTCATGACTCATGAAATCTACGTTACATATTGCAAACATAGAGCAAGCTAATGATTACGAGAAAATAAGAGACACTGTTGGAATTCAGATAAATTTCAAAATCAGTAAATGTAATTCATATTATTAAAAAAAGAGGTTAATCTTATTTTGGATAGAGCTGTTTCTAAAGGCTAAAATACCTTTAAGTTTATTAATACTTAGGAATAATAATTTTAAAAGCATTGCGTTGGCTTTTTGGACAGTCGCAAATTTGCGTAAATTCCTATTAGGCAGTATTTCTTTTGCATATTTATTTATATAACCGTCTGAACAAAGTGAGTTTTCACGTGTCCGTTAAAATCTTTGTCAATCCACTGAAAGGAATGACGTAATCACAAACAAACTTTATGAGAAATTTCCTTCATTCAACTTGTTAATCACACGTGCGCTAAGTTTGGCTATTTCAAAGTCGGAAGTTCTTTACAAACTTCAGATAAAGACTTGGACCTCAGAGTTATTTATGTTCCAAATGCCACAGTTAGTAAAACTTGCTTTTGAGAATCCAAAACTCGTAGTCATTGGCTACATGCCAGAAAACATTTTTTTAAAGAGCTAAGAAGTATATTTTTACATCACAAACCTAGTGAGTCTTATAAAAAATGTGTTTTTAACTTTTAATTTCTTATCTATTTACCTAAAAATAAAATTTTGTCTTATAAATGGGTGGGTTAGACATCGACACAAACTTCAATGCTTTTCAATAAGCGTGGATATATTTTCGCGGCCTATATTTGAGCTATTTCGACTTGGTGATATCTGTCAATAAAATATTTTATTATTTGGTTACTTTTGCCAAATAGCACAGAACACACAAATGATACATTTAAAAAAAATTTTTGATAGTAGGCACAGGCCTAAATCAATCAGCTAACACTTGCAAGAACGGTATTGAACTTAAACTCAAACTCAAAACTCAAACATTTATTTATTCAATTAGACTTCTTCTAGAAGCACTTTTGAAACGTCATTACATATTTTTAACATTTACGACCGATTCGGAAAGCAGTATCTACGGAGAAGAACTGGCAAGAAACTCCATAGTTGCTCTTTTTAGCTCGTGCTTGCCATTTAAAATTTAATTTTGAAGCCAATGGAATGTAAAAATAAGCAATTTGCTATTTATCAAATCTCAGTAGAATATTTTCACCGACGTTTTAAAAACTTTTTGATCTCAAAATAGGATTACAATTTAAGATCGCTACAAATAAATATTATTAACTCAGGCCCCGGAACCACAGACACAATAGAAAATCTATTGTGTCTGGGACCGATCGGGCCGCTTGGGGCTCAATGGGATATACTTATAAATAAATTCAACATCATTATCGAAATTTGTACCTACAAGCGCGCTTAGTTTTTTTTGGTAACTTCGGTAAGTGTTGTAGTCTTTTTTTGTTGTTTTTATCTAAGGAGTCATTAAAATGTCTTGTGTCAAAGTTTTTCGAAAATAAATCTAATTTGTGTGTTGGTTTGAAGTATACACTCTTAATAAGGATACTGATAATAACGGTTCTACGTACACTCTACAAAATAACAATTCAATATTTAGATATTTGTTATAGAATCGTAGTCTTTATGACCTAACAAGAATAAAAATTACTTATGAATTATGACTTTAATTAAAGACATGATTTCTATCTTCTTATAATCTAGAATTACTTATTTCGTAAACACTTCAAAAACAGTATTTTATAAGTTAACTGTGAAAACAATTAATAATATTGACTGACCGGTTGGCTTGGTTGGTAGTGGCCCTGCTTTCCAAGTCAGAGGTCGTGGGTTCGATTCCCACCCGGGGCAAATATTTGTGTGATGAACATAGATGTTTGCTCTGTGTCTGGGTGTTTATTATCTATATAAGTATTTATTTAAAATTATATATATATGTATGTTTATCAGCCATCTGGTTTCCATAACACAAGCGAAAGCTTAGTATGGGATCAGATCGTGCCGTGTGTGAAAAATTGTCCTGAAATATTTATATTTATAAATATTCACCTTTCATGTCAATTCCTAAGATAGACTGATGAATAAAAGTACCTAATAATGATATTTGAAAAATAATAATGTTTTTACAATAGAACTATAACGGCTTAGGTGAAATGAGAAACGGTAAAAGCAATTTTCTTTATGAAAGAATTCATTCAGTATGCATTAGCTGGTAAAGCCAGGAACTAAAATTCCTTACAGCTACCGTTCAGCTTACTAAGCTGTTTACTCTTTATTTGATTTGTCAAAATTAATGAATATTATATCGTGTTAGAATACTACTAGCGGTGCCTGTGGTTTTACTTGTAGTTTCATCATTTCAGATTTTAAATAATGAAATATATTCCGTGATGATACAAAAAAAAAAAAGACTTAGAAAAAGATTAAATATTTGGTTACATGATTTTATTAACAACTATTATAACAATATACAAGTTTCGTAAAAATAAGTGACATATCTACATCATATTTTGATGAATGTATAAATAATAATTAACTTTAATTGAATTAACTAAAACGTGCTCTTACACTTAATGGAATTAAATTGAGTACTTAATCTCATAATAATAACGTACAATTAAAGTTGGAAGCAACAATATTTATGGATGTAGTTATGTTGAAATTGAACTGTCGCCACGCTTGTTCAAATATGAACGAGCTCCCAGGAGTACCCTGTTATTAACGATCACAAGTGAAGATCACAAATGAAGTGAGATAATTTCACGTAACATCGAGAATATTGTACACTTCCTTACTAGGGTCTATTTTGTTGTTGATATGCAGAAAAACTTAATTGATATCTGCAGTTTTCCTTGAAGGGATGGATAGGGTCGATAAACGACGTAGAGCAGCAAATTACGTTGGTTGTGTTGAAGTCCTTATAAGGAAAGTCAAAAGAAACTGAATATGGAAACATCTTCAAATTTTTGGTTTGGAACTTGGTGCACACGTGGAAACACTCATATTATTAACTGAAACATTTTTCAACTACACTTTTTGAAGCGCTTGTATGATGCAGTCGACTCTCAAGCGTAGACCTAGAAGTACTATGAGAATTGAGAATGCTATCGCAACATTAATGAGGCAACATTGACTTACATAATTATTCAATTTAAACCAAAACATCGTTATGAAAAGGAAGGAAAGTGAAGTGACGGCCCGTTCTGAGATCGCGTGGGTTTTTCAAATTTACAAGTACCTTCCCATCTTTATAATGTCTGAATATAACCCTTCAAAAGTTTGAAAAAAATATCCGTGTATCTGAATAGATTTTAGAATTTACTCTTATATTTATGGTAATTAATTATCATGCCTGTTATACTTTATTAGAAATTAGAATATAATACATTAAATTAGTTCTTCGAAACATAATCGATATACATATTAAAAATTAAATAAATACCTATGTTCTACTAATGACCCAAAACTATAAATCTGACGTCGTAATCTTTCAATTTTAAAAGCACACTTAGAAATATATTGTGCCAATCAATACAATGTTGAAAAACTAATTGCTAAAACAATAGAAATGTGCTATCTGGAAAGGTTTTGCGATTATAATGCTCTCAGTGCGATGGAGTTATGCTAACTCAAAGGAGCATATTCTTTTTGCTTACTTTTGAAATCGATGAGAGTTTTCAAGTTATATCTCTCAGTGAATTTCTTTTTGACGAGCTATTTTCAGGTTTTATTTAAAAACGGTGGAATACTACTTTGTATTATGGGTAGTTTATGGTTTAGCGAATTCATAAAGCAGTGATGCTAGTGTTTATAAAATCGTATGGTGAGCGTGTTAACACGCTATGTAAACTTTCTTAAGGTTGAATTATATTACACGAAGTTTTTTTTAATTCGCATTTTAAATATATTTTACAAAGACCCAGATACGATGACAGTAGTAATAAATTGATTTTTATGAAAATTTTTGATTAAAAAAAATAAAAGGATGGCTTACAGTTATCAAAGGAATAGAAATAAGCCGATTTGACGATGTTGTTTTATCTCAGTGACCTTCAAATTCTTGTAATGAGCTCACTGAGCATTAAACGACTAATTTTAAAAAGCACGAAATCCGATTTACGATTCAGATAATCTGCTGAAAAAATTTTTTTTTTTTTTTTTTTTTTTACTCTAGATAGGGAAGCGCTTGACCACAATCTCGCCTGATGGAAAGCTAAGATGCGGTCTAAGATGGTACGCGCTTCCCTAGTAGGTACCGGTTCACTCTTCGCTTGAAGACCCCCATATTGTACTCGTCGGGGAACACAGATTCAGGAAGCGCGTTCCAGTCCCTCGCGGTTCGGATGAAGAATGTGGAATCGAACCGCTTAGTCCGGGTACATGGAACGTCCACCATATGGCGATGCCTAGAATCTGTGCGCCTCGACGATCGATGGAAGAACGGGGATGGCGGAACAAGTTCGTGTAGTTCCGCAGCGCACTCACCAAAGTGTATCCGGTAAAAAACCGATAAGCTGGCCACTCTGCGACGATGAGCGAGGCTCTGGAGTTTTTTGCCTACTAGCTCATCGTCGTTTATGAGCCTCTTGGCACGCCTCTCTATCGCCTCAAGCGCCTCTAGCTGGTACTTGGCGGAACCGTCCCAGAGGTGAGAGCAGTATTCCATGCACGATCGGACTTGTGCTTGATAAAGGTTGAGCAACTGTCCCGGGCTGAAATACTGTCTCACCTTCGCCAGAATTCCAAGCTTTTTTGAGGCTACTTGGGCTTTGGATTCTATATAGGAACCAAAGTTCAGAGTAGGCGTCAAGGTGATGCCAAGAAGCTCGAGGTGGTTGGTTATCGGTACGGACACACCCTGGAAAGTCGGAGTCAGATGGAATGGACTCCGTTTAGCGGAGAATAGACACGCCTGGGTCTTAGTAGCATTGAACTTGACCAGATTGGCATCGCCCCAGTCGGAGACCGCCTGTAAGGACAAGTTCATGCGATCAACCATCGCCTCCCGTAGAGACTGGATTTGTGCCATACTGGCTCGCGCGCTGGATACATATCTCTCCACAACAGTGCTATCGTCTGCGTACCCATAGATACCGGGTTTCAGCAGATCGTTGATGTGTAGCAGGAAGAGTGTTGCGGAGAGAACTGATCCCTGAGGGACCCCGGCATTGATAGCCATTTGGTCGGACGAGCAGCCATCAACGACTACTCGAAGCGACCGGTCTCTCAGAAAATCTGAGATCCAGGCGCAAAAACCGGTAGGCAGACCGTAGGATGGAAGCTTGCCAATTAGGCTATCATGCCAGACCCTATCGAAGGCCTTCGAGATATCAAGGGAGACAGCAAGTGCTTCACCATGATTCTCTATGGCCTCGCTCCAGATGTAGGTGGCGTACGCTAGAAGATCCCCAGTGGACCGGTTTCGGCGGAACCCGTATTGTCGGTCACTGAGAAGGTCGTTCGCTTCTAGGTGTGCCAGGAGCCTACTGTTCAGTACACGTTCCATAGTCTTACAGAGTATGGACGTGACTGAAATTGGCCTATAGTTGGAGGGGTCGGCACGACTGCCTTTTTTGGGCACGGGCTGCACGTTGGCAAGTTTCCAAGATTTTGGTACTATTCCAGTCGTCATCGAGAGGCGAAAGAGGCGTGTCAAAACAGGAGCAAGCTCAGGTGCACAGGTTTTAAGTACTATGGCTGGAATTCCATCAGGGCCACTGGCTTTATTCACGTCAAGATTCCGCAGCGTTTTAAGCACCTCAGTCTGACGGATGCGAATTTCCGGCATATTCACCTCGCATCCAGGTAGACTGGGAGGTTTCGCATTTGCGGGATCAAGACGAGAATTTTCCGCGAAAAGAGAAGCAAAAAGGTTCGCTTTCTCTACGGCGGTGTGAGCCAGCGACCCATCCGGTTTCAGCAGTGGAGGAAGTGAGGGGCGGCAGAAATTCGATTCAACCGTCTTAGCCAGGGACCAAAACGCTTTGCTACCAGAGGGGTAAGAAGCCAGTTTGTTCCCTATACGGCTGACGTGGTCAAATCGAGCTTTCCGTAGAGCCTTTTTGCAGGACTTGGCGGCCCGGTTGAAGGCTTTCTTCTTGTCTGACACGTCCTTGGCCTTGCGGTGTCGAGCATCAACCCAAGCCAGATATGCTTCATGCTTTAGCGCTTCAGCGCGTCTGCAATCGGCTCTGAACCAGGGCTGAGCTTTGCCGGACATGGCCACGTCCGAGAATGGGATAAAGTACTCCATTCCCTGCCGCAGCACATCTGTCACAGCATCCGCGCAGGTCGAAGGATCGTCAGAAGAAAAGCAGGCAGGCCGCCAGGGATAAGACGCAAAGAAGGAACGCATCTCATCCCAATCTGCTGACTTGTATCGCCACACGCGCCGAGAGCCCCTAGGACTGGGATCGGGCGGCGAGTAGACAGATACAGATTTCACCAGACAGTGATCGGAGCTGCCAAGCGGCGAAGAAATCGCCACCGAGTAACGGTCTGGATCTGTTGTCAGCAGAAGGTCCAAGCAATTGGCTGTGTGGCTCTCAACATCAGGAACCCGCGTCGCTCCTTGGACCAGCTGGGTGAGATTCAATGCAATGGAGAGGTTACGCATCTCTCTCCCAGCTAGTTCAGTGCACTGGTATGGGTATAGCCACTCCTGGTGGTGGGCATTAAAATCCCCCAGTAACACAAGCTGAGCGGAAGGGTATTTGTGTTGAGCAGCATCCGCCACCTCACTAAGGTACTCTGTGAGCCTGATCGTCTCCTGGTCTCCGCTGTGCGCCCGGTAGACACAGGCATAGAGAATTTTCTCTGGGCCTGTGTCCACCAGCATCCATAACACAGAAAAATGGGGGTCTTCAAGATACCGGAGACGCCGACAACAGATGTCATCTCGGACGTACGCGCACACACCTGACCGAGCCTTAAAATTATGCTCCAGGGTGTAGCCGGGATAGGACAGGTACGCCAAGTCAGACGGACATCTTATCTGCGTCTCCGTGAGGAACAAGATACACGGTTTATGAGTCTCAAGGTGGAAGTGGACTGCAGCGAGATTAGAGTGGAGATCTCTGATGTTAGTTAGGTCCACTTTTAGCGAGAGGGAGTGCTGCCGCTGTGCAACTTTATACCTGTATCTTGCCTTGTTCATTGTTGTTTCAGAAGAGAGTGAAGTAGGTATGAAGACGGCAGTGAGTCGAGGCGCTTAACACCAGGACCAGAGACACACACCAAGTAGCCGCACTATTGGGGACTAGTCTGGAGACTGCGGGGACGCCCGAGCCCCCCCAAGTTGTCCATAGGGCCCTCTCATCCGGTCGCCAACCGGCACTATGGCGCAACTTGGGATTTTTCGCTGGTTGGCGGGGCAGCCTTTCGCGTGTGGCTAGCACTCTACTTGGGCCCCCTACTGACCAGCGGTCGGCCAGCGGTGCACCGTGCCTCGGATCCCGCTAACTTCCATGACTAGGCACCAGATGCAGCAACTTCAGTGTGTGTCAGATCGTCCCGATTGTCAGAGCGCAACTGACTCGACCCGTCTTCACTAAGGCTACATCAGCTTCATCGAGTCGGAACACGGACGCTTGGCGACTCGTCTTCAGCTGATGGGTGGTCATTATAGCCACGACGACTGTCTCCCACCATGTCACCTGTTTAGCACCACCCAGGGGCCACGTGTAGGGTTTCAGAGTTCAGGGTATACTCCTACGGACGGAGGTGACTCGGCCCCCAAAAAAATAAAACCTTTTTAATCCATTGTTTACTTTAGTCGTACTTTAAATGGATATTGTTGAAATGTTTATTTAACTCTGTGTGTGTTTGTTTTACAATAATAAAGTGTATAATGAAATACGTATATTTTTCTTCATTTTTGTAGAGTTTGTTTCAATAATTATTATGAGATGTTTATCACATAAGTATATTATGTTTTAGCATAACGTTAAAAAGTTAATCCCAAGTGTATAACTACATTGTTACAAAATATTTGTTAAGAATTTGTTGTAGTCTTTAGTCAATGAAAATAATATAGAGTCCCTTTTCTACACTAATATTATAAAGAGGAAAACTTTGTTTGTTTGTTTGATTGTAATGAAAAGGCTCATAAACCACTGGACCGATTTTAAAAATTCTTTCACCATTCGAAAGCTACATTATCCACGAGTAATATAGGATAGGTTTTATCCCGGAAATTCCACGGGAACGGGAACTATGCGAGTTTTTCTTTGAAACCGCGGGCGGAGCCGCCGGCGGAAAGCTAGTCTCATATAATTTAGCTAGAGGTATAACATGTTGGTATTTAATTTACAATTATTTACAATTACAATACTTATTTATCTACAATTAGATCAATTCATGATCATAAAACTTGTGTCAAGTCGAAATAATACTTCAACAAGTTGCTATTCATTTACAGTTAACGTGTATTAATTCTCCTCAACAAAATCCCGAATCCCAATCAAACTTGTATAACCCGAGCGAAACAACCAGATTGTGAAAATCTTTTAATTGCTACGTACATCGTTGAGTTGGAATCAGAGTCCAATCCTTTTTTGTGCTTCGTGAAGTCCTTTCCAATATTCCTTTATGTAACCTGTACCTATTGAGATTGTAATGTCACCATTGAATGTCACTGATAATAAGTTTCTGAGCTTTTCGTAAATATTGGTTACTAAAAATAAAACGACTTTTGATTTCTTCTTCAATAATGTAGAGCTTCAAAATTAATCTTGTATTTGAATTTTTAGCGTATTTATTTTAAGTTTGTATCTTTTTCCGAATTTGTTGTCAATTATTTGATCTAAAAAAAAATAACACAGAAAATTTGATACATTATACAGATTTAAAAGATGAAAACAAGCGAACGTCTAAAAACAATATATTTGTTTCTCGGTTAACGTTAAGAAAGGGTCGGTCGTACCGGCCTATATTTATTATTCATTGATATAGTTCATTTATTCATATAACTCAATAGAAACATACAAAGATACCCTCGAGATACTCATTCCGTTACTTACTTCTTTAGTCGTTTATAGTAATAGTAAATACGTAATACATGAAAGTTTCACAGATTGGTTTGCTCCTCGCAATAAACAAAACAGAGTAAATAATATCAAAAGCCGATTGAAATATTACAATTATCAATTTTAAATTTTAATAGTAAAAATCTCAGTTTATTCTTTAAAAATATCATTTCATGTACGTATAAAATCACGTTAAATATAAATAATTTCTTTCTTAAATTTAAAACGTGCAAAGCGTTTGATTTATGGATCCATTTAAACTTCTTTTATCCTAAACTAAACATTAGTATTCCTAGCACAGCATATCACCGTCTGCTCACTTTAATGGTAAGCGCATTAGCGGTTAACGCTTTCATCCCTACAAGTTTTAAAAGAACAAAAAAGTAGTAAAGAACCAGCTAATTTTAACAGCTATTTGGCAGATTAAATAAAGCAGGCGCAATATATCAATCCTGCATTTTCATTTCCACATTCTGAAATAAAAACATTTAAAGTAAATAATGGCTATAGATACTTCACCTTTTAAATGAAAATAAACTATTGTATTTACTTGTTCTCTCATGTTGTTTTCTGAAAATGTGTATTATAAATACAAAGTAATTTTATACGAACATGCCAATATTAAATTGAAACATATAGAAAATATACTACACATATACTTTATATGATTGAATGCATTATACTTCTTTTGAATAATGTAAAATATATACAGTACATTGATTTTTCATTTATCTTCGTAAATTCAATATTTTAAAATATACGCAATAGCGAGTTGATGAATATGAAACAGTAGCACTTACGGTATGAGTGCTTTGGAATATTCATATTATGTGCAGTGAAACTTTACGATAGGATCGTATATACGGTAGTAAAATATAAAATTGGCGTCTCTATAAATAATGCAATAATTACTATATTCAATCTATTTATATTGTAAAACGTAACATGGATAAATTGTTAATTATGCTACGAATTATTTGTAGCGTTTATGCCACAGAAAAATAAATAGAATGCTTGGATGCTCTATCTAATGCTGCGTTCATTAGATATAGAATGAACAAACGTTATAACAAAACATCCTTGGAATTAGAGAAGAACCGTTTGAAGTGGGTTTTTCAGCATTTTGATAGAAGAAAAATATTATTCTTTATATATAAAAGGTAACTAGGTAGCTGATAAAAACATTAATTGCAAAAAATATTTGTTTTAATATGATTTTCATTAAAGTCACCCACTTTAATTAACTGATGGCGTCTGCAAATTCTAAAGTATAGATAAGATACCATTATACCATAATTAATAAGATGAAGGGTAAGGGATCCAGATTAACAGGGTTCACCTTACGAAACAAGATAGCAACGTTAACTGATCTCTACATTAATAGGCCTCTAAAAATTATATAGTACCTGAAAATCGTAATAATACAGCGATAAAGAACAATTTATAATGTTTTCTACTTCAACACTAATAAATAGTGCGGAGCGTGAATAATACGCGGTCCAGCGAAGCGTGTAAGGGGTAATTTCCCTTGGCTACAAGGAGCGGAACACATTTCACTGATTGCGCTGCAGACGTGATTTACGCGAATATTATGGACATTTTATTTGTACCTGTAACGTTTTTCAATTGTTATTGCAGCTGTTACAGAATACGTGACTCTGCCTTGTAACTTTAGAATCGCTTTTACGCGCGCGGCAACAGAGCGCTTCTCACCAAAACGTTGAATTATTGATTCAGTCTAAAACATTCAAAGGAAGACATATTATGATTTGTAGTGTTATGTACGTATCATGGTTTGTGACGTGACATTTCACAGCAGCTTGATAAGGTTGAAAAGGCATAGTTTTTTTTTATTTATAGATTTCTTTTTGAGTTTGAAAGAATTAGAATGCAATTTACTTTTATGTTTGTTTAATCTACATCTATGATCTAGGTGCATAAATTTATCAATATACAGCAATTAAAAAGTAGAAATAATAATAACTTATTCATACTATTACGTATTATAATTATGCAATTCGTGTCGCTTTTCTTTTCCGGTCGCCTTTCTGAGCAATAAAATCTTTCTATACTGCACGCATTAGAACACATTATATTTTCCATGTCGTGATATAACATCATTAAGACTACACTTTATAGACTAGCCTCTTGCCCCAACTCCGCCCGAGTTGACCCGGATTAAAAAATATTCCTTTGTCACTCAGGAATATTGGAGAAATATTTTCAAGAGCAATTCAGTAGTTCAGGAGTTTATTTCATACAGCCAAATTTATAACCTACTAGCAAACCGGGCGAACTCCTTTTCGCCACCAGAGACACCTTTTCTTTGCTATAAACCTCACGGAGCCCGAGACCTTTCCAACGAATGCAAAACTGTGGAAATCGGTTAGTGCATTCTGGAGTTATAGCGTCAGGAAGGAAAACCCGACTTATTTATATATAGTAGATTAATTATTTCTAATTCTCTATATTATATAATATTAGTACAGACAGTAAGTACTCCATTATTCTCTTATTTAATCCTATTCTGATCTCCCTATTACATACATAAATCTAATCTCACTAAAACTAGGATGTTTTACTTGTATGCTCCGTGCAATTATAAATTAGCAAACATTTAGGAGCTAAAATTCAATTTCGCTGGTAAGCCATTGATGCTTAAATAACTATTTAGCTTGAAAGGCGACGAGCGTTGAGAGGGCGGGAAATAATTTTAGCGAAAGATCGATTTTACTTGAGCTAAGCTACATGAACACGGTACGTATGAGTAACATGCAAATGGCGTGAATTATAAATAGCAAATGTTATGACTTATGTTATCAAATTCTTGGAAAATCTATTAGGCTATGTTACCAGATTCTACAAATAGCTTTTCTAATGAATAAATGTCGAATATTTTGTATTGTTATAAAGTATTTTGATCGGAACCCCTTCTCGGGTATAGGCCTCCTCCAGCTTTTTCCAGGTATCTCTGTCCATTGCCTTTGTTCTCCAGTCGTTTCCTGCTATATTTTTTATATCCTCTATCCACCTTTTTTTAGGGCGTCCTACATTTCTTTTTCAGGGGTTCCGATCAATGGTTCTGATAGATAAGCAAGCTGTGATAGAATGTTACATCTAAAATGAATAAAAATTAGAAAAAATAAATAAATTAAGTATTAGTAATTAAAATTTAAGTTAAGAAATAGTGTAATTTTTATATTGAAAACAGCTTTAAGTATATTGTAAACTATCTGTATCAAAACTTTTCTTGTGGATTGGAAATAAACGGGCTTTTTATTATTTATTATTATGTTTCTCATTTCCATAATACTCGGGTACCACCAGAAGGACGGTACCCGGATCTTTGGAAGGCTTACGTGGGGACACGGATCCAACACGCAGAGGCCCTTTCGAGAATTTTAATGTGTTGTGGGACACCAGCCGCAGCCTGCCTGCATGACTGCACTATAGAGATACAGTCCTAGGCAGTCCGCGGCCGATGTAGGACTATTGCAGGGTATGGAAATTTAATAACTGGGCTATGGATTGGGATGCTAAATGGACTGGTATTGGGGACTATGGGAAACTATGGCACCTGCCTTTCTACTAAAAGAAAGTAAAAATATGTTGGCAGGTGGTGACTCGCCCTCTCACTGTATGGGCCCCCGAAATAAGTCGCTGCAATAGTGCGACAAGGGGGCAACATATTGTGAGCAGCTAAGGGTGGAGAGGCGTCCCTGGACTTTAAACGACGATCACGCGCTCCCTGAGGGTCCAGCATCACGTGCCCACTCGCCACTTATGATTCGCATCCACCCTTCGAGCTAAAAGCTCTCGCGACTCCACTCTGGCCGGCCGGTTAAGGCAAGCCAGAGGTGGGGGTCCTGTCCTCGTCAGGCTTCACTCCGACCGGCCGGTGAAGGCGAGCCGGAGATGAAGACAGGGGCCTCCCCCGGGAGCACTCGGTTCCCGCGGGGTCGCTACTCCCCGACACCACGCCACAAGGTGTCCTGCGGGTTGACTGATTGCACGGGTGGAATATCTGTTGTCACGTAGACAACAGATATTCCAACCGTGGGCGATGGGGTCGTCACATCCCTACGCCCTTATTATTATTATTATTATAAAGTATTTTGATTTTTGATTTAGAATAAAAGTGATTTATTTTATAATATGTGTTAGTTTATGCTCAAAATTAAATATTTACTCGGTGTCAGGTTTTTAATGAAACTAACGAATTTAGTTCATTTTTTTACAAAATAATTGAATTAGAATTTGTTGAAAAAAAAACGTGATTTTTCAGTGTGGTCACATCAATGCAAGTTTGATTAACGAATCTAGTACAAACCTTAAACATTGCCTTGATTGCTACGCAAACAATAGTGGTTAACAGAGTAATTAATTGACATGTGGTTTTTACAGACAAGCACAATAAAACCTCACCAATGGCTTTGTTACTTACAGGCTTTAAATCAATTAGCGAATAATAATGGCATTCCCATACAAGCCGCACATATTTAAGTAATGTTTCAGGATGCGTTAAGCGATATTCGAAACGTTTACATAAAACATGAGTAATCAATTTGCATGGATTGTTTGCATGTTTCATGGTTAAAGATTGAATTGAAAATAATTTATATTTAGTTTTATAGCACTCAAACGAAAAGTTCGGGGTGACTCCTAGTCACGTAAAAACGAAAGAGTAGAAGAAATTCGATTACTGAATGAGTGGCCGAGTGGCTAGCTAGCGTTGCCCCAGTAAAAAGACGCAGGATCGAATCGCCTTGTATTCGATTTTTTTGTATTAAAAAAAAAATCTCAAGAATTTATTTTTTCATACTGCAAATTGTTGAAGCATAGCTCTTTTTTTATTTGAAAGCTGCATGTCTCCCACTTAAATTTGGTATACCATATCTTAATATATACAGGGTTACTGGTAATTAGACCGGATCCTTTTAAGAGGTGGTAGGGGAGGTTATTTGCAACAATTAGACTGTATATTGTTATATCCGGAAATTGCTCATTTTTGAGATATAATTTTTTTAAGAAAATCCAGTCTCACTACTTTAAAATTAAATTAAAAAAAAAATTATGAATCGATTTTAATTTTCTTTACAGTTTTAGAGAAACCTTGTTATACCTCTTAATAATAAATAATAATAGCGTACTAAAGTAGTGAAACTGGATTTTCTTACAAAAATATTAAAAAAATAATATCTCAAAAATGAGCCATTTCCGGATATAACAATATACAGTCTAATTGTTGCAAATAACCTCCCCTACCACCTCTTAAAAGGATCCGGCCTAATTACCAGTAACCCTGTATAAATCTCGTGTCACAATATTTGTCCTCAATGGACTCCTAAACCACTTAACCGATTATAATAAAATTCGCACACCATGTGCAGTTCGATCCAACTTGAGAGATAGGATAGTTTAAACATGTAGGTACCACGGGCGAAGCCGGGGCGGACCACTAGTACCTATATATAGTTCTGGCAATTTTTGTTATTTTTTTTAAACATTAAACGTAGATGATGTTATGTTAAATAGCTTTGTTGAACCTTAATATTACAGTAACAATTCATTTCTTCGTTCGTTTTTAGTAATCGTTTAACATGTTTGCAAATATTCCTACTCGCCACTTCGTTTATAGACTAAACAGAAAACATATAAATTTTGCGAAATTCGTTCTATAAAATTATAAATACATTAATTCTCATGTTTTATTCTTTTACTTTCGAAGTTACGTAACAACGTTACTATTTTCAAGATTTTAGATGTTTGTATCACTATGTGTATTCAGTAGTTGAAATGAAGGCATTTCCTTATGTTTATGTTAATGGATGATTAAAATATTATACAGTTTCCAAAACCTATCACATAGTCTGCGAGTATTGGTAAAACGTGAACGTGCAATTGTATTAACTATTATAACATCTAACATTGTCTGCAAGTAACGGTAAACGTGAATGTGCTATATATATTTCGTATATAGATTGTAACAACTATTATAACATACGCTACGCACGTTATTCAATCTTAACAACAATATGTTAAATTTCGTTCACTCAGTTAGATCACAGGAATAGCATAAACTTGTCTAGTTTAGTCACGAACGAGGTAGTTACGTGGTAATCTTGTAGCGAGGAATACATATATATAGCTTAACTAGTTCCCTTAACTGAAAGTTTGGCCGTACCTCATTGCCCAGTGTGCTTAAGAAATACAATGCTTACGTTTTTTACACAGAGAAACGTTTTCATTCATTGTTATGCTTAAAATAAACGTTAAACTATGTTATTTATTTGTAGAATACTATATAATGTTACTAGTAGCTTAATATAGGTACAAAATTAATTTGTATTAAACGAAATATAACACGCAAACAAACAATTATATAATTTTTATAGGCTTAGGTATCTAGAACCTAAATTCTGAGATTGAATCATGTTGGAATTGATATCAAGTTAATTTGTTTAGTCTGCAATGTTTAAATAGTCTGTTAATTAATACACTGTGTTTATGTTTATCTATGTGTCTATGGCTGTCAGATTTATATTTTAGTCGTTTGCTGACTTGTAAGTTGTAACTGGCTTCAACCTTTCAATAAGTCGTTTACAATTTAGTTACCTTCACCAATTGAAGTAACTTCCAATCTATACTACAACTGACACATTGTACTGAAATATGAAAGTTTGGTTTGACTTATATGGTTCGGCGTATGATAATAATGAATTCATAGAGTTTAGCCACTACACTGGAGCCGCATAGAGCTTTTAATTCTCTATTTGCAGTCGACAGCTGTACGAACACGAAATTTAAATTGTTCTCATGTGGAGTGGCGTTCACTTGTTTTGCGCATACTGCACTGTTCATTATGGAGCTTTTTAAATAAAATTCATTTTCTTTGAATCGCCGAGTGAGTATAGTGAAATGCAGGCCACGTATTTAATGAGATTGTACAAATGTGCAAATTAATCGGGTTCAAATAATTTTATGTTCTGTTTCATTTAATATATGGATATAACTGATTTGTAGAGGTGGTTAATAAGCTTTTAATTAATAAAAACGTAATTAAAGATAAAGTTTGTATAATAACTTTTTTTTCATATTAATCAATCACACCTTTTACATAAGAGAAACATATTGAAATAAAAAATATATCGTAAAAAAATATCCTAAATAAATGCAATGTTAAATATTTTTTTGTAATCAGAGTTACCAATTCCTGTCTATGTTTCTTTCATTCTTCTCTATTCACACACAAACTCATTAAAAAACTAATTTATGATATAATTTTGAAAATTGTGATTCAAATAAATTTGATACGTATTCCTACGTGATCTTATTTGTCTATAAAATTGTCTGAAATCTAAGAAACGTTCTCCGTATAAGATAGTGTACGAATAAAGGTTCCCATTTTCTAGACAGATTGAAATTATTTACTGCGACGGGATGAGCTTCAGAACGTTTTCGTGATTCTAAAAATTTAAAAACATATTGGATATTGCTTCGCACTGCTAATTTGATTTCCTCTTCGATATACTATATCGGTTTCTTCTCGGTGGTATAATTATTAATGGTATTACGTTGATTTATTTCGAGTTTGTGTGATTACATACTTTTTTATTTTAGAATACTTTTTCAAGTACGTGCAATTGCAATTAAAGCTCTCGTGTCGAAAAATAACAATTAAAATGTTAATTAATGACTGACTAATTAATGAGCAAGACGATAATTAGATACAAGATAAGCTATGAAATAATAATCACAATAATTATGTTATCTCTCATCCAGTTCATAAAAAAAAAACGAGCGAGATAAAAAGTGATAATATTGAACGATATTTGCTTTAATTACAAGTGTAGTATAAAATATGTAGGTGGCTGATTATAACATGGTAGAGTAGCTCAAGTCGCGTTGGTGGTTGCCGCGTTCCTGCTCGACTGTGAAATTGAAATATGAATATGAAAGAATTTCTAAATAAGCTAGCTTCCCTTTTTAATTTATTTAACCTCTTACCCTGGATCTTATATTAAGCTCCAAATTTACTTTCTTGTTGACTCAAAAATTTGCTTAAGATTTTACGTACGTAAAGTAGGGAAATGATTTGGAGTATCCCAATTTAGCTTTAATTCTAATAATGTAAATCAGGGAAAAATGCAAAACTATTGTTTATATTAGAAATATAAAAAATAAAAATACTTTTCGTTAATGTCCTTAAAATAACTGGAAATTTATCGCTTCACTTATGATCCATCTGCGCTAGAAACAAACAAGTGTAGTTGAATTAATTCATAGTGTTATCTTGGTAAACTCGACGTTAAAGTTTAGTTCAAAGTTAGTTCGTCCAGCGCACAATTAAGCTGTCAGCGAGAGCTGTTCGCAGACCACAGGCTGGAAAATCAAACATTTAAGTTGTGACCTCAATTGATAGCGCTTTATCCTATGCAAGTGTAAATGTTAGTCACAATGACAACGTTATATGTGGGTATATAACGTATCGATTTTGTTTCATAGCAAATAACTCGGTTTGTGAACGTGTCGCGCATGGGATACAAATGATTAATCAGAATTACATTTTACAATAAAACCCTACGGAAACAGTTAAATGAAACAACAATTTTCAAACCAATAATTTTGCTATTAAATGTAAGTTCAATACCAAATTGTTGGTTTGAAAATTGTGAACGATACCTTTAAAATGGGTTGGATATAGTTAACATTAAATAAGTAAACATATGTTTGTAGTGGAGACAAGTTAATTGAATGTGCGTCATTTGATTTTATTGGGGTGGATGCCGAAGGGGTGAGGTTACTTTAGTGGATAAGATCCCGAATCTTATCCACTAAAGTAACCTCACCCCTTCGGCATCCACCATCAAAGGGTTACTTTGGAATCGAGTAATGGAAATAAGAGACGCCTGAAATTTGATAGGGCGGTCCTATTCACGATTTTCAGCTTATATCTCCGGTTTCAATTTAATTTTACGAGGCTGTTGCTGTGTGAAATTCGCGGGTCGGATTGTTATCAGTACTCTACAAGAAAAGAAAAATATATTTGCTAATTTTATGGCATATTTCATATTTTAATCCCTCTTTCTAAAATACGTTATTCAAACTCTTTCATAATTTTTCAGCAAGGTTTACCAAATTGGCAATATTGTTGATATATTTAGGTTTATATATTCGTGACACGTACAAAATGTATAATTCTATAAATTAATGAGCGTAACTGTAACATAGCTCGTAGTTGAACACAATTAGGTAATTACTCTGATTCCCCATCATAACAATGGTGCATGTGAACCAGTCTCAGTTAATTACATCATTCGATGCTAATTGCAAGCTGGGCGGGCACAAACTTTGGACAATTAACTATCATTTTGTGTTCCAGTTACAATTGTCGGGTGGAATCGAAATCCTGGTAATTATAGGTCGTGTGCAAGGGATTTTGGTCACCTGTTACTATTTCGAACTATGAAAAAATACAAGGAATTGGTTACATAAAGTGAAAATTACAAAATAGTTGTAAAGTCGCTCAAAATTGTGAGAGCTTTATATGCTAAGTTTATATGTATATTGAAAGTCCGAGATGTGACTTTTTGTTTTTTTGTTGTAATGAAAAGTTAGAGGCGACCATAAATGTGTAAAAGGTTTGTTGGTTTATTCATGCACCCTTCCTTGTGGTTGTACATCATTATAGTTATAGGTTTACCAATAACAATGAGAAAAAAGGATTACAAAATTATATTGTTTAAAACATTCAAGGGAAATTCTTTAGTTTTATACACATTTAATATTATTTGCAATCCATTTAAATAAATTTACTCGAACGATAATACTGTAAACAGAATTTTCATACATTTTTGTGCGCTACATTCCAACAGAAATGCGTTTTCCAAATCCTTTAACAAATCACGAACATCCTTCAAACCGCTGATAAATCCCCGCCATTTCGTTATATGAAGTGACTTTTCTACCGAAATGTGTACTGTCATTTATTGTACAATGACAAATACATCTCACAAATCTACTTAGGGCCGGTGCAGATATGGCGGAGCGCAGCGCAGCGCATTTTCATTGTCAAACTATTATTGATATTGTCCTCATTAAAATTACATTCAAATTCGATGCTCTCCGAAATAAATTGTTGTTATTTGATTTTGAATTTTATTGTATATATTTTCACAATGATAAATGCGCTGCGCTGCGCTTCGCCATATCTGCGCCGGCCCTTACAGTTGTAGTTCATCTTCGTCCGTATCGTAACAAAGGGTGTTACGAGCGCATGAAACAAAACTACGGAACCGCGATGCATTTCATTCACATGCAAAAGTTATACGCTCTTCACGTTGTTTTTATTGTGCACACGTTTTTTCTCGTAAATTAGTACTGGTGTGCATTACAGCGGGAATATTTTCTTTCGTAAAGCTAGATGTGAGATAATTTAACTGTGGTTTTTGTGAATTTTATATTATAATGGTGAATTTTATATTAAGTGGACTACTTACATTGACCTTTGTCATGAATGACGAAAGGTTTCGATTTCGCAGTTGTTCTTTCTTACTTGCAAAATCTCTAAGTTTATTTTCTATGAAATATCCGTCTTAATAAATTTCAATAAAATCAATATAATCTACACTTATTTAATCTCGTCTCGTTGAAGATTGTTTCAGCCGTTCAAAACACTTGCTTCCTTCGATCATGATTTACAGAAAAAAATAATGACCTATGTAATATATTATTATGTACGTACGATGTACTGATAATATCTGATGATAAAAGGATAGGTACACAAGGATACACAATTTTAACACAATAAACGTCAATAACGTTTCGCCGATAAAAAAATCATGACGCCTCTTGAAATTGACGTTGTTTTTCAGCTTTTCGTTATTACAAAGCACTCAGGCAGGTAACTGCAAAGCTACAATAGGAGAGTGTCAAATATAGCAACTAGCGAGGGAGCCTCGTGGATGCAGCGAAGCGGCAAGTGGTGCCTGATGGGTCTCTGTCAGCATCCAATTTAGTTCCCGACGGAATCTCGTTTATTGTGCTGATTTTGCCGAATACGGATTGATTTTTTTTTCTCTATTTGCTTGATCGTGTGGTTGCGGGTTACCTGAAATGTTGCTTTTGATTTAAGTACATTACATTATACTAGTACTTATACTATACGAGATAAAGTTGTGAATTTGTTAGTTCGTGCCTTCGTAGGGGGCAATATCTAGATATAATAAATTGATTTTAAACATTATTAAACGAAAAGAATGCCACGATATCTTAAGTGTCATAGCTAGCGGAGCCGGGACGAGCGGCTAGTAACAAATAATTAAAGAGATTATTTTCAGACGTACACTACAATAATAGTACCTACTACTGAATTAGTTTAAATAGGTCGAGTCGTCTGTAAACGATTTGTTTATTAAATTGTGTCCCACATTGAACTATTTATAACGTGAATCAATCACGAAATTCGAGTTTGTAAAGCCCCTCGTGACGCATTAATCGCTGTCACAGATGTTGTTAAGCTAAATATTTTATCTGATCCCGTGACAAATTATCAACCACAAAAGCTATTCTCCTATAAATACCTTTTTGTTTTAATATTCACAGTTTAATAAGTTTTACAGTACTCGTACCTAATAAAATATTGTACACTGGTTTAATAGGAAATGATATTACTTTATAATTATATTAATGTATTCATTATTACCATGCTATCTACGCAAAATATATTATTAGCTTGATTTATTTAACCCAAGATAATCATCCATTCAAATATACAAGCAAAAGCCTTACTTGGAAGATAATATTAATAATTAATAAAGCAAAATTTATAGATGCATTAAAAATATATTTCCGAGTTGTAGAATGTTTATTGCGTGCGCTGTATTTGTTAGAACTGCGAAGGTTGGTGGAATAATGAAACAGTTATAGAATACATATTGCACTTTGCTATTCTATATTTAGTTGTTCTATCTTGGAGTTAATTGGGATAGGTTACCACTTATTCCAGACTGAAGGCTTACCAATTAAACGGGATGTAATTTAAGCTACATGCCAGTTAGACCACCTCACAAATTGGATCAAACTAAAGTGCTACGGCGTATCTAGATCCTCTAAGATGTATATCGTTCTTGATTTCATTGCTATAATAATATATAGGTATGGTTGATGTTCAGTGAAGTTGTACAATACACAACTATGTAAGGTAAATGTTCAGTGAAGTTGTGTATTTATGCCTTTAAGCGTATAGCGGTCTCTTTCATGATTTAGACAAACTTGACGATCTTGGAAGATGAGGGAAACTAGACGTGATCTTTACGAATCGACCTGGAAAATTGTATAGAAGCAATACACGATAAAATTTTCGTATCGAAATATTTGAAAGTGAGAGAAAATACCGTTTGCAATTCTCTAAAACCTCTAAATTTCATTTGTTACTTTCATGTGGCCAAAGGAAACGTCGTTTAAATTATTGTTCCTCGTTTAAATAATTGTAGATAGTATCATGTTATAAATGGTACACACAGTAGTTAACATAATAGCTAATGTACAAACTAAAAGCATTGATGTGGTTGTCGGTACTCAGTGACGTTTTAGTGATAAACCACGAGTTAAATTAGTTAGATGAATATATTGGCATTGTGCATTACACCAGTTCTACTAATCAAAAGTTTCAAAGCGATTTCCTTTGTGGACGGAAAAGTTTGACACCAAACTTAGCGGCTTGTACGAAAAATTTATCTTGCGTCTGGAATTGAGAACATCGCACAAGATAAAGTTAAATTAAGATAGTTAGCGCTATTTGCTAATGGCTAATTGAGTAAAAGGTAGTAGGAAGAATATGCTCATGAGGGTGTATTTAAGCATTTAATTTTTAACTTCCACTCCATTTTTAGTGTGCTTTAAACACATTGAATTTGACAAATGTGATAAGATTTATATTACAATCACACGTATTACACACTAATAACACAAGACCTACAGTAAAATCTACAATCTCATCTACAGTAAATATATTATAATAATATATTTTAACCATTAGAAATACTGACAGAATAATACTAACCCTTGAACATTTCGCTTAATTACTATCCTAAGACGGCTTCAAGCACTGTTAGTAATTATCCACGCTTGTGTGAAATAGTGCAATCTAACATATCAGACCTGATTGTGCTTCTGTGCTCGTAATCCCATTCCGCAAGTGTGCCCATCAACGTCGATTAGCTAACGATGAGTGAAATGCGACTAGCGTTTGTTGACATAATTGGGCATTGGAGTCCTGCAACCATGAGAGTCAATGTTTATCTACGTAATCTAGTAATACATTGATTGTAAACTTTATTACCTACGGCCTGACCTTAATAGGGTAAGAATTTGATCAATAAATCAAACGTAGGAATAAATTTTTCGTTTGTGTCTATAGTCACATATTATTTGATAGTGCTTTGTTCAATTTGAAAAATGTACAGGGAAGGTTACTGTTTAGCTTCATCTGTGTTTATAATAAAAGCAGTAATTTATCTAAGTTACTAGCGGACCGCTCCGGCCTCGCCCGTGGTACATGTTTACGTTTTCTCTCCATAAGAACCATCCTCTTATATCAAAAAATTAAAAAAAAAATTAACGAGATCGGTTCAGCCGTTCCCGAGTTGTGCGCTTAGCAACACATTTGGCGATTAATTTTTATTATATAAATAGGTTATTATTAAAATACTATTGTATTAAAAATCGAACCAAAGAGTGACTTTATAATTACTGTAAATTTACTCGTATACATCATAACTAATGGTAATCCCTTATACCCATATAACGTAATTATATTGCATAGAAAGGAGAAGGTAGAACATTTTGTAATGGTCCTCATTATAAAATACGATGTATGCTCTAGCATGATGTGTGCTCTAGCATTGTGAAGGAACTCAAAAGCGGCGAAGATTCGGGAAAATATATCGCAGCTCAAATGGAATGGCTTGAAGTAGATTTTTTAATGAATGTGAATGTTGGGTTAAGAGCTAGCGTTCAATTTAGCGTAAGTCAATCTACTCGATCTATTGAAGCTTGCGCTATCCTTTTACTATGCAATGCAAAGGTCAATTGGGGTCAGGCAGAGCGCCCAGCAACGTGTCCTCTCTCTGGCTCGCTGCCGACTGATTTGAATCGGGTCGCGCGCAGAGTTTTATAGTACTTTTAAAAAAAATTGTAGAAAAATGAAAGAGATACCTTAGTTGATTTTTAAAATTTTATCTTATAAAGAAGACATTCTTTTATTACAATATGTATAAGTTATATTCAATTAAGTCAGATATCTTGGTGAAAATAATCAATTTATCGACTATAATTTCTAAAAAAATTCACATTGTTCGGATTTTAATTTCATAAGTTAGGAGTCCAAAATAAAAAAAATCTTTTAACTAACGACTTTAATAAGAATTTTTGCTGTTTGTTAAAAAACATTGTTGTTAGATCTGTCAGTAATTTCAGAAATTTTTAGCTTCGAAATTAACACTAAAAGTGAAATCAAGTAAACATCTGCTCAGTTATCTTGATGGTATTCACAATTACTGTATTAATCGAAAAAAAACTCTAACTAACAACATAGACAATAACATTTCCTAAAATTATTAGTAATTCATATGTTTGTAAGATAAGTGGTTGATGGACAATTTGATTTGAAAAATCACATATTTGAGCCAAACAGCGCACGGACCGCGTACACGCTCTTAAGTGAAAAATATTTTTTATAAATACATTATGGAGATTAGATTTAGATTACACATTTTAAAGGTCTACTTTTCCATAATTATTTTAATTTGAAGTTCATCCAATTCTAAATTTAAAATGTAATATGCGAATGAAAATAAGAAATTTAGATATTTTTGTAAATCGTGAGAGTCAATGCATTTTTAGGCTACGGCTTTCTGTAAAATACAAAAAATTAACTTCATAAAAAATCTCGAATTTAATCAAAATTTTAAAATTTTAAAATTTAATTAATTTTATCAACAATGTAAAACAAAGCATACTCATAAACCCACCCAAATCCAAGAAACATGCTACAATTTAACGGTAGAGCAAAGTGCTTTAATTACATTATATGCTGTGATGTCAAGGCAAATAGTGACAAAGCCAACAAACTTCGCTGCTGTATAACAAAAGCTTACAGATGTGTGCATTGAATATGTTACAGTCACACCACCACATGCTATTGACATGTTACATTGTATTACGAATATTGTAATCTTAGTACATATTCCATGTATAATCTCGAATGTTATTACATTTTCGCTATACAGGGATTGTTCAAAGGACTATCATTTTGCTTCTGTAGTTAGGTGATTAATTATTGAAATTAAGATGTTTGTCTAGTGTTTTTTTTCTAATTTCTGACTGAATAAAAGATTACTTCCAGATGCTTAGTTATTCTTCAGTGTTTTAAGCTCTTATTCAAGTGATCTACATTTTGCCTTTGAGAAAATATGTACCCTGAAATGTATTTTTTGAAGATAAAACTTGTTTTAATATTCAGATGGCTACGAATCATTAAAATTTGTGAAGTTTGTTTATAAATAACTAAAAGTTTAAAGACGAAAGTTAAAACGATTTCATGTAGTTGATGCTCTATGGAAAAACATCCTCACAGAATTAAAACACTATTTGTGGATATAAATAAACAATAATGAAGAAATTAGATAAAGTAGGATTGTTTTCTGTATATGTATAGTCATAATATAGTACATTTATTAGGAATACATCCTAACTCCCGTAGACGTTTATTGTCCCCCCGGGAGACGCGTAACTTGCTAGAAATGATAATAAGTCGCTTTTGTCTTGTGGGCTATCTTCTGAAGTTATTGTTATTGAAGGTGGCAACAATACTTTGGTTTACCGAAATAAGATAAAGCTAGGCCGTAGGTAACGTAATTTTCTTTTTCTGTACGTCAAATTAATTTTTCTTTGCCTGCTCTAGGTGCCAAATTGAAAAAAAAAAGACGGGTTGCACTCCGGGAGTGCCGGCAGAAGTGAAAACTTGATTATTAACGTTGAGCATGTTTGATATTTTGGAATGGTATCCGTCTTACGCTTTTTCGATCAGGTCACGTGTCCTGACGCGAGTTTAAGATTTTATACCCATTACAGAAAAAGTGCTCAACGCCGCTAAAGAAGTTTTCACTTCAAAAATGTTAAAGAATAAGGGCTGATTTTTCAATCCTTGGTTAAAACTTATTCGTCGAATAATGTATAAAACTACCATTTTAAAAACGTATTCTAATTGTCCGTATTTGACAGTTTACGTGACATTTTAATGTTATCGTGTAATACTTTATTGGACGGATAAGTTTTATCCAAGCATTGAAAAATCGGCCCTAAATAAAATAAGGAGAATATTACAATGAATACTTTATAGCCGGAGAATTTAACAAAAGAAAATTTTATTTGATCATTTTTTATAATACGTTTTTTTTCGTTATGAAAAATTAAGATTTTTTTTTTAAAGAAAATGAATTCTTCTCTTCATTCTGGGAGCATGGACGTATAAAAAAAGACGGACGCCGTTTTACGAACAAACAACGTGAAGCCACCGTAGTAAGCTAGCGATCGTGTAAAGACAATGAACACGCACACACTCTCACCATAGTAAGCTAGTCGGCCGCCATTACGTCGTGAACTACCGACTGATTAACTGCGTCACTGTTTCACAAAAAATATTTAAAATGCCGTCTTGCGTGGTTAAATGGTGTCGCAACAGTACAATTTTAAATAACAAAACACAGGGGATTACATTCCACAGGGAAGCAAGTTATTTCTTTTATGTTTTAATGACAAAATTATTAGGGTAAACGCAGCTATCAACGACCCATCGAAAATCTGAAGGTATTACCGACCTATAAAAGTAATTCGAAATTTAAACGTTCCCAGAACTATTATAGCTATAGGTAGGCAAAGTTATACACGAATGTATTACTTGAGCATCGTATACTTTTACGTTAGTGTGAATAACTGTGCAAAAAAGAGTTAAAATACGTAAGTTGCTGCGGGGTAGCGTGGACGCAGGACGTTTCGTACTGTTCCGTTGTTCCTTCGGGTAAGTACTGTGATTTATCTTTTTAAGACATTTACAAACAAATGACATCTATACTTTAATTTATATTACTAAATGTCAATGCATTTAAGTGTCAACTTTTCATTTCTTACAACATTTTATTAATAAAAAGTAATTTGAAACGATAAAACTTAAAATAAAAATGGGACGGTGTTAGCTTCACCAGTTTAAGTCGTGGCAGGTATCAACGACCCATAAGTCGGCAATGGCAGCAACGTAACTTTTTGTTTTAAATTTCTTTTATGTTATTGTATCACACTAACACAAGTGGTTTTATGGACCAGTTTAAATCTAAGCTATGAGTCTTCATAAAAATCTATTAGCGACTAAACTTTTTTGTCTAGTGTTTATTTTTTAGCGTTGTCAATTTATACAAAGTTATGATATTTTTCGAGGATCGGTATCGAATAGTTACAGTAGTAAATCATTGTTTTTTTGTTTAAACAATATGCATTTGTTCATATTTTGTATGACATTAATCAATTATAATCTATTTTATAGTCTGATGGTCAAATGAATTAAAATAACCATTTTTTTATGGGTCGGTAATACAATTTAGGTTTATACTTACATACTTTATTACCGACCCATGTGGGTCGGCAATAGCAACTATAGGAAGCTATTACCGATCGAATATAGATTGTTTAGTTTCTCATCTACTTTTATGACATAATAGGTGCCTATTAAAAATGCTTCTTCATGGTTAAATTAACACAAAACATATAATCATATTTTTTTCCAGAAATATGGAGCCACAAAAGCGGCGAAAAGTATACAGTAAAACACAACTCGCCGAAGCAATCAATCAAATAGCACAAGGAAATACCCTAGAGTTTGAAATCCTTTAATTTAATATATGTACATATATTAATAGTGTTATGTTGATTAATTTAAAAGTTTATAATTATTTAGTTCATTACTAAGAAGTACTCATTTGTTTTATTAAAAATAACTACATATAATAAAAAAATACGAATATATTTGCATTTTTATTTCATTTTATTAAGATCGGTAATCATCATCATCACTAGCTTCTATTACATTCCATTGCTGGAAAAAGGCCTCCTCTCACGTACGATCGGGAATAGCTGCATAAAAATCGTTAATAGCTTCACAGCCGTTTTTATGGGTCGGTAATTCCAACAATCGACTAAGTCACATTGTAAATTATTTTTTACAAGATAATCCTTTATTTGAATGTATTTGATTCAATAAAAACATTTTTTATACATAACACTAGCATATAAAATGAAACTATAAATCTTTAGAAGAACCAGTATACTTAAAAAATATGGTTGATTTTAAAATTGCCTTAGAGGGGTCGTTAATACCTGCGTTTACCTTACGGCAAAATTTATAGAAAAAAATACAGCCGCCATTGTCATCAGGACAGCTGTTGCCATAGTGTTGCCATTATTTCAAAATTTCATTCTCCTAAAAGTCGGGGAGTTGATGTAAAGTTAATTAATTTTAAAATTACGATAAAATAATTTGATACAAAATGCAAATTTGTTTTTGCATTTTCTTCTCACAAAAACATGTATACTATGCTAACCCTTGTATAACAACCATATTTAAAAAAAATATCACAGCCAATTTAATACTGTCTACGACATCTGTTATGAGACAGTTAATTTGAAAATTTCAAGTATATGTATACTGAAATCGTATGAAGCATGTTTCCTATTTGTTTGGTTATAAAGTGACATTTTATTTATATTATTTTATTTATTTTAATAATAATTAAGGAGACATTACCTCTCCTCCCCCAATATTGGTTGAACAAGTTTTCATACATTTTCCTTTGGTTTCGCGTCCAGTGGTTGATTTGTCAAACCTAATTGTATTTATGCATAGGTTCTAATAGTTAGAGTACACATAAAAAGTATATCAAATTGAAAAATAAAAATACTTAAGTGTGGGGTAATTTTATTGCATCTGGCAATCGACCTGGCACACACACATGGATGTGTCGCCGCCATTACTAGGCTTCACTCAATGTTTAGGCGATACTCCGTCCGTCTTTTTTTATACGTCCATGACTGGGAGTATATTTTAATATTTTGCTTAAAAATTTAAAAATATCCTATCATTAGCAATTTTAAATATCTACAGAATGCCTTTTCAGGAATTTGGCGCCTCTGCAAATAGCTGTTGAAAATTCATAATAACGAATGAATTATTTCTCAACAGATCAAAAGAATTATTTTTGAATAGGTAGTCCATTTAATTAAATTTCAATGTTAGCAATTTAATAGAATTTAATTTTAAAGCTCCGGGCGTCATAATATTTACTTATTTTATATGACCTACTACTAAAATGTTTAAAAGGCCGAACTGTGTGTGAATATAATATTATTTGTTTAATAAAATAAGGACAACTTACTTTATAATTTATAATAAAATAGAAATTATTCGTAGGTTCAATCATTCTTCTATTGTCAACGAGGTTACGGCACATCGATCTGAGGGTTGAAGGCGAAATAAGTAAATATTTATGGCAATTTAAAATGTGTCCGGAACACTTTAATAAAAGGTTTTCCGACCCTTTTCTTATTGATGTTTTCCTTAACGTTCGCAGAGTTTTGTAAACATTCAAATTCTTTAACGGCGAATCAAGAATTTTATTTATTTTTACCATTTACGTTTGATTGGACTTTATTCAATAGATAGAAAAAGTAAAATTTATTACGTTTTGATTGCATAAAACTGTTATTGAAGAAATAGAGACATTTATCACCGTACTTACATCAGTGAATATAATATTCTGCTAGCAATGCAAACAGATTTTTATTCAGTGTTTTTATCGTAGTGAACATCAAACTAGCGTTCTAAATGCAAAGACATCGTAACTTTAACGAGAACCAGAGAGACTAAATCCATCTAAGAATATCTCGTGTGAAATAAAAACCGAGATAGAATAGCAGAGTGAGTAAATTTTTATTTATTTAGATCACACTTGAAGAGTAAAAGTTCGTAGCTCGTAGCATAATGAGTGGGTAACCTTCAGAGGAATAAAATCTTCGGCTTTACGTCTCGAGCAGGGCGTTTTTCACAGACAATCTATTGTCGTAATTGTGTTTGTTTTCTGCTAACAGCCCCTTGTTGTGTTACAAGAAATTCAGCTTTATTTAGACGAATAGTATTTTTGGATTTATGTTTTCCTGGAGTTTTAATAATGTTAGCATTTGTAGAACCGTATTCTGGTAATAACACAATTAGTTGGACATCTCGGTAGCATAATGTAAAATAAAAAGGAGTTTAAGGTTAAAATAACATTTGGTTTATTGTACCTGAATTGGGTCAATTCTATTAAAAAAAAAAAAAAAATTCTCCATTTTCCTGTCAACCCGTACAAACTTACCTTTACAACACGTAGCTGTATTAAAGAGTTATCCCACAATCAAAAGCAATCGCGAAAGTATATTTCAAAGTAAAAACGTGACATTTTATTGTTTTCAGGGGCAACCTCTCGCTCAGGTTCGTTTGTCGATCTATTCCGGAGTACTATACACGTTCCTAAAACAAATGGGAATTCAAACTTTTATCAGCGAATAAAAGAAATATTAACCAACGACGTGGATCGACTATTTTCACATTCCTGTTAGATATAATGGTTTGAGATAAAACGGTGCAGCTTTATTTAAAATCAATGGTTGGTTTCTCTCGTTAGAGCTTTATTGCGGGCACTTAAACCATTAGTTTTCGCGCTCGCTGCATAGTGGCTAAGAAATATTGCGTTCATTTCTTTTGTAGACATGCTATTGCCGCACCTTAATAGTTTGTTAAAGTATAGGAAACGGTTTTTTCTATATTATAAGACTCAAACATTGAAGACGTGTTTTAGCTATTTTATGTTTCACATAATATGTTCTCGATACTACATACTAAACATAATATAACATGGTACCTTCAAAGCAATAAGAAAATTGATTAACCCATTGAGCCCCGAACGGCCCGATCGGTCCACGACACAATAGATCTTCTATTGTGTCTGTGATTCCGGGGCCTGAGTTATTAAGTTACGAAGTTTTATTGGATTCGACTAACGAGGAAGAGAAAAATATTATATTGTTGTTTTTTTACAACCTAAATTATTGTATTAACACTAAGAAGGCAATTACATCTTGGTTTAATATTCATTGCTTCTTTGATTAAATAATTAATTTGTCAGTCCTATAAAGAATATTTGTTTGCATTATATACTCTACGTTTGCAAGCGCAGTGATTGTGACTTTGACTACCTGTCATGACAAAACATAAAGTGCAGGCTTCCATAATAGCCTATCTATCCATCTTTATATTTAAAATTAATTATTTTTCAAACAAAAAGAAGGAAAATGAAACACAGTATTGAATTTAAATATTACAGCTTTTACGCAAAATAAACATTGCGGCCGACGAAGTAATTAAAGAAGCTATAGATAAATATAGGTATATTATTGCCGTCCTTTCCAAACAATGTGTGTGTACTAACTTAAAATACATAATTAACCTTATAATTCTGAATAGTTTGCATATTTTATGTGATATAAAGCCTCTTTAGGCGTACTTCCATAATTAAAGCTATTAACAATCTTTATGGGTAATAAGGCTGTCTGTATACTACGTATATATCAACTAGATTATCGTGTTAATCAGCAAGCAGGATCTTGTTACCAACTACGGCATAATCTGAATAGTCCAGAAGGGATTACGTATAGACGGGGCAAGCTAATTCTACGGAACTCACGACGACCGTTTATTTTCATTTGATCTCGGGGAAAGAGGATTATTTCTTATAAAGCCTGTAGAAGGTATGTTTACTCGAAATTGCGTAGAGGCAGATTAAGCCGCGCCGCGTTGTTAAGTTATTTTTGTGTTGTTATTTTTAGTGATTGTTTGATGTAATTATATTGTTGGAGTGATAAATTCCTTTCCTTTTTATTAAATTCTGTCTGTAATGTCAGTTGATCCTACCTTAGAAGATATATTATATCGTTTCAAAAAATAATATTTGAATAAATTCATGACATTTAAATAACATTTGAATTTCATGAATATCTTTAGTACTTTCTATATAGGTAATACTAAAATAAACCCAATAACTAATGTATTGTATATAGATGAAACAAAAATGTCAAATATAAAGATGAAATAAAATTTCATGAAATAAATTCCGCGAAATTCTCAGAGTAATAAAATATGACGTGTTTGTAGTTACATTATTACTACCCACGACTGTCGAGGTTTTGTGGGAAATAATGCCTTTATTGAATTATAGTCTAGCGTTATGCTTTTCATTTAAACTTTATATTTGTTTTCGGACATAATGTAGTATTCAATAGGTCGCTATAGCTTAAAATTACACGTAGATATCAGTAAATCCTTTGAAATTCAATATACATTAACGTGTTGAACGCAAACATAATGGTGCGGGTGTCACTATTGAATATTCTCTCCCAAGACAAAATATTGAGTGGAATATCAAATGCCTTTGTCGTTGTGTGTTGTGTTGTTTGTGTGTTTGTTACGTTCTCTCAAGTCTCATGTTCACACTTAAGTTGTTATTTAATACAAATATTATATGCATATATGATATGGTTCTTGTGTCTGGAAGTTACCTATGTTTTACCACATTTGTATTTGAATCGGGAATGTTGTTACCTTCGGATTCTCCTGTGAGATGCAGTGTTAGATTCAGTGAAGTGGATTAACTGGTTGGACGTATTTGACTTTACCTCGCATATCCATGTAACGTCAAACATGTAACGATGTCGATGTCTTCAATTCTTAATCACTTAATATCCATTTAAATTATGCACCCTTACAAATAGAGAAAACCGCTTAAACAGAAATGATCCGGCGTGCGTCGTAAACGCGTTTCATTAATCTAGACATCGTGATTTTAAAATTACAGTGTAATAAATTTTATAGTCATTTTATGCTCCACTTAAAAATTATGACGTTTAAAATTAAACAAAAGCTTAAATAAATGCGGCAAGTTATATCTAACCCGCACGCGACTTAAAGTTTAATGAAAACGTTTAAACCATTTCAACTATAAAGTAGAATTAGTTGCCAGCGCCAACGCCCCATTTACAATGTCATTTTCTACAATTGTTACGTTCACAACTGGTTTTTATCAGCTCACAGCTTTCAATATCACGCTGAAGTTTTGATTTTGTGATTTTATCTCAGGCGAATTGTTGGACTGAATTAGCTGTTAAATGTGTTTATTCATACTTGTAGCGAGAGGATTATTTAATTTACTGTTATAACGGGATTTTCTCTACAAACAGAGCTCTACATTCACGTATGCTCATAATAGTCGAATACAAAGAGCTTACTATTATAGCCTGATTTAATTTTTCAATACTATTAAAATAGCTAGCGCGCTTAATATACAGTTTATTAAGAAACATGTTGAAGATTTTATTTTAAAATTTTCCAGATATAAGACTTTCAAAAGACACAAAAAAGGAAATGAATCGCTTGGGAAATCAAGGTCTTTTCGGCTTAAAATTTAGGCAGTCACAACAGACAACAGTGACAATCCTCCAGTTTTACTTTGTTTTAATTTAAATTAAAAGCTTGAATATCTCTGTGGTCTGGAAACATTGTTAGTTTCTGTAGTGTTCAGCTTTGAGTTACACAAAGTAAATTCATATTGGAGATTCATACTTTGTGTTACATATTCATAAGCAACAGAACTTTGGTTATTTAGAACATGGGTTTGTATGAAATTCATAGTTTTAAGCGAGGTAATGTATACTTAATATATTGATGAATTCAGTTTGATTTAGTTTATAATAGCTTTCCGCCCGCGGATTTACTTACGTAGTAAAAGAAAACTACTGAATCGTATCGGTTCAGTGGTGTTCAGTGGAAGAGACTTACAAAAAGACAGACAGAATGCTGTCGAATTTTTTTGTTAAAATAATGAATTTCAACGAAGACTTCCTGATGTATTTTGTCATTGATATTTTGGAGGGATTTACATACTTATCAACTACTATATTTGTATTCCAAGTGAATATTTCTGACAACATAAACAAAAAGTTACTTTAACAAGATACTCTTAGTGTAAGGAGTGTGTTATTCTAGTGTAATCGAGTTTACTTTCCGTAATGTTTTTCTTTCTTTGCTCTTAATGTAAGTAAAACAATCTTGCACGTACCTATTTGTAGGGCTAAAGCAACTTTTACACTGGATAGTATATTTTAACTACCTTCTAGGATATAAAAGATATACTACACTGCAGTTCTTATAAATTACGTCGTTATTTGAAGCCATTACCTTGAAATTTTTCTGCAATATTTTTACAACAAATAACTACGTATAGAAATTGCATTATGAAACAATGAAACCTACTATTATTATAATATAGTGTTAGGTATAAAGAATACTTAGCCTTCCTTTAAATATACTTGAGAGCGAAACATTAGAGAAGAAAAATAGATAAATAATTTAACACCGTCTTCTCTGATAGTATTTTAAACCTTAAAAATGAACACAGAAGGGTCGGCAAGCACAGTGAACATAGACCATTGTACATACAGCGATATTGAAATATTCAAATGTTATAAAAGAAACATGAAATTACCAAAATGTATTGTGGGCAAGCATACTAAATAACTAACTAACAAGCCCAGCAGTTAAACTAAGGGCCGGCGAAAATAAACGTCAGCTCCACCTAATAAGGATTTACAGTGGCATGAATTACTACCCATAGTTTTTAAATTGTTCGCAAAATAATAAGTGTATTGTTTCATGAACTTCGACAATATGCATAGAAGTTATTATTTACCACCATAATATATAATGCTTCGCCTAGAAAATAGGAGTAAACATTATTTTTCCTACAAGGTGAGTTTCTAGTCATAATTGGCGAATCTATCGGTTAAATAAATAAATTATTTTCCTATGTTTTTGTATTAAAAAAAATGGATTATCAAATTATAGTATTAAGTAGACACCAAATTGTTTGCCTGTAGGTAAATCTGTCGAAATTTTTATTTCAAATGAAATAATTCATCTAGGTACTAATGTTTCTATAGTATACTTACAGCATCTACGTAACTCTATGTTACACGTAATATAGAGTATCCAGAGTAACGTGTATAGATAGAGTTTACTTAATAACTAAATTAAACCGTCCATAGATTTTCATAACAGCTGTAAAGCAAAATATAATGGTTATTACTTGGAAAGCGGTATCGTTATCTCCTGTTAGTTTATCGCGGCGTCAGTTCCCAGCCGAGCTAACTTGATCATTTCGAGTGAACAACTTGCTATCTGCGGGAACAATCGCTTGAACGTTTCTACTTCCAAGGGGATCATCTGTTGGTTCTATGTTGACTATAATTATGAAAGAATTTATAAAGCGCACAACGTCGATCGTACAAATGTAATACAACTTCTTAAGAACTTGTTATAGGGTATCGTTACTTATTAATTGTAACCAAGCTTACTCCGATTTTAGCAAAGAACCGAATGGTCCTAGGTTGAAAAAAAATATCAAGTATAAATCTCCATGAGACAAACGATGTATTCAAGAAGAATAATAGTAATTCCGCGTGTCGACTTTGATTCAACTACTACTTATACTATTTACACTCATGTGTTTCTATTTTATATTTTATGTTAAGAAACATGTAGGTATTAAATAAATGTAATTAATTTTAAAATTATAGTCGAATAAACTTCCCAAAATTTGGAATAAGCTCGATGTTTATGTAAAGGTTGACATTTGTCTAATTGGAGTTCAAACGGTGTACGATAAATTTTAGTTTAGATATCGTATTTAATTGGATTAATGTGTGCAATTCAAAATACGAATTTAGAATACCATATTGGCAATTAAAACTTTAATATTCGAGGGTATAATTTTTAGAATAATTGAATTATAATGTTCTTCGTTAGGCCTTAAATTCAACCTCAAACTAAGTCTCAGATCTTAAAAGTTCCCCAAACCAAAAATGTAGGTAGTAAACCCAAATATCTTTAAAAAATACATACTATATATACACAATCATAATTCAATGAATCTAAACGAGAAAAAGCAATGCGGAATGGAAACGGTTGTTAAAATGTCGAAATATTATATTCTTTCCAATATAGAGGTTGTGGAGAGATTGTATAGGAGAATTTCGAATATAGGAAGTTATTTTTAGCACATACCAAGTAACAGTGTTCTTACACTTTATCAGTTATTTTGTGTGTAAATATGATGCGTTTATAATATGTAAGATTGGGTTTACGTATAAAGATATTATAGAGTTGCGATATATTTTAATACCTTCATTGAAACTCAATAGTATTTTGTGGTTTGTTTTTAGAGTCTTACATATTATTAAGTATTTTATGGTTTAATATATGTATGTCAAAAAGGGTGGAAATAAAGTTCATGAGTATGCATAGGGTTAAAAAAAGGACTCATTGTAACTGGAAACACAGCATCATTACTTTTTTATCCCGGTGTTTGATTCATGTTTCACATGAAATTCAATACACTTTACTTAATAGTAAAGTGTATTTCATATTTCGGAACTAATGTTCCGAAACATGAAAAATTGATAGAAATATAACGCTGACTCGCAAGAGCACGAAGGAGTTTTAAAGTTTTGCAAGGCAGCTGAGTTTTATTGGACCTGTAAAGTGGTATACTGCATTCTAGGATAACTAGCTATTTCGCATTATGATGCTATCTTTCTCGTGTAATAGCTCTAGCAATGTTAGTACGTCTTCGTTTCTTAGAAAGTATATAGTGTTAAATTTTTAGTCTTTTAATGTTTTGAGTGTATTGTTAGGTATCGCTAAATTGAATCGGTTTTTCTATAAACACTGTTAAGTTGTCTCGTTCGAATTGGTTTTAATATAGACCATTTTATGAAAAAAAATAATTAATTTGGCCTTTGATTCAATCTAAATGAAAATGAATATTTAAAATGAATTGTTCGTTTTAAAATCTCATGTAGTGATCACAAAAAATGTAATCGGTATTTATTTGATACTTATCAAAGCATTTATTGAGCATTCCATTTAAAATGACCACAGTAATCACGTGTCATGTTACCAAATTGGAAAATTACTGGAAACGTGGATTCAATACGAACCATTACATACTTTTATTATCTCGTAAAAATAAAGTACTGCCGTTAAAGGTTCCGATGACGCTCGCACGAAAATAGTTGTCCAGGGGTGGGACGGAATGGGAGGCAATTTATAATACAAGTTTATTTTGGTCCTGAATCAATCACACATTAATACAATGGGTATCGATTTGATGCTCTGCTCAGTGAAAATAGTATATTAAAATTATATAGCTCTTTATATTACATAAAACTATAGTAATAAGAGGGAAAATAACAAAATGGAGTTCAAATTAAAATATAAGACAGTAACTTATTTTTTAGATTATGAAATTGGTACATTGAGCTTTTATGCGTGTAATAAGGAATGAATAAATACAAAAATTAACAGTACCACGTTTCATTCAGGATATCATGATATCAGACTAGAAAAATGCGAGCTAACAGCATCTAAAGAAATATTTTCAACTTTAAAAGTTAAATCTCGATTCATAATTATTGACAGACTAACGAGCAAGTCCTACCAACTTAAAAAAAGTATTTATTTTCAACTAGGAATCGCAACTACAGTTTTTGACCTAGTTTTCAGAATGATACTGAACAAAAATATATACTCTGTGACCTGTGTTTTGTAACGTGCGTAGCTTTTAGCGTAGCACTGAAGCTACGTGTTCTTAGTGTTTTTCTACGACCAAGCTATCAAGGCAAATTTTGTAAATATATAGAAATAGAACCCTTTTTCTTTCGGTCACGATATAACTTGAGCAGTATTTTACCAAATTTTTGTACAATATGGTTCCTACGAAACGAAAAAATGGTAAATAAATACAAGCAAAAAAATCAACGATCTATTCTTACCACTAACTACGTGTAAGTATATGAATTGCGAAACAAAAAAAAACTTTGTACATATGCTACGGCTCCGAGCACATTACATAAGTATATTTATAGCTTTTCGCAGCGGCTCCGATCGCGTGCATTTGACGTTATCTTGCGACAACCATTCAGTATTTTTTCTATCCCCTATTTTACCTCCTTCACGTTTTTTTCGCGGTAAAAAGTACACTCGTATGTTTTATAATGAAATCGAATCGAATATAATTATTATTAAAGCTGGTAAATTTTGTATGTTTTTAATAAAAAAGTATGAAGTCTAAACATTAATAAATCTTGGCATATAGTAGTTTATTAGCAAGGTATTGAATAATTTGTATAACAGAATGACTACCTATGATTTTATTTTATGACTCTACCCAAATGACTGATTTTTCTTTCATATGTAATTCGAATGCTAATATTTGCTATAATATTTTGTACTATTTGAACGAATTGTAATATTCGTTTCACATGCACTTTACTCGTATATTTTAAATAAACCAAAAGTTTAATTACGACAATGTTGGGGTTGCATAACAGCTATGAGCTATAACATAATTTAAAGCGTAATAATCAGTATCCCTGCGGTACACGTAACAAATAACGCACGTCACATGATTACCGATTCCGATCACGCAACATTGCTAACGAGCTTCATTCCGACCAATGAAGCTGAAATTTTGCTTTCATTGCAAAAATGCGTAGTGGGGTAGGTACTCTATGGACCGCGCGTCATTGTTCGGAGATAAGATACTTATACACTAAGTAACCTTTCTATAATGTACACACATGTTATTTTAATTTTAAAATATATTTTTTTGTTACAGATTAAATTGACGGAGCTTTGAAGAAGGACATACGTTTTTTATAGGTAAGCATTTTTAATTTTTCGAAGAAAATATTCAAGAAAAGCTTCATCAATGTTGGGAATAATATGGGTAGTACGTGTAAAAATTCATAAAGCTTTAATCCAAGCATAAAGTTTAATGTCCAATAAAAGCTGGATTTAGTAATGTAACAACTAACAAGGGACTGAAAGCTGCTAGTGTAACGGTGTGAAAAGCCTTAAATTTCCTCAGTGCCATTGTGCCTCAACTAACTAATTCATATAACTAATTAACGCAGGTCACGTAACATTTGCGGATACGTAACAGAGTGACCTCAAAATATCATACTTTGCAGTTGTAATTAGGAAAGTTGGATAACTTGCATAGTGTTCAGCAAAAAGTTCTGGCCAAAGTTTCGTTGGAGGCTGAGGTTGGATAGCTTTGTCCGACCTTATCTTGCTCTACGATTGTTATAACGTTAATTGGTTAGCAGTTATATAAATAGTAGTTTTGTTAACACAATATTTATACTCTGAAATTTGATATTGTTAACGTTTTAATAATAGGTATTTCGTGTTCTAACTGATACACCAGTAGTTGTGATTCGCCGTGCGAATCACGTGTTGGCGAACCCGCAAATCAGTGGTACCCCATCCTAAAAAAAAAAAAAAAAAAAAAAAAAAAGTTTGGACTCTTTTCCCACTAAAGCGGCCACGCTGAGTCGATAGCACTCACTCCCGAAGCGATAGGATGCATGGTTTCGGAGATGTGCAGATCGATTAACTCTTATCTAATTGATATCCGGTGGCCTTATCTATCAACACCGTCCCAACTCGGCGTTCTTATCTATTACTCATTGTGCACCTCGCTTATCACTGCTTTTGTATTAAACTTCTTTGCTATGATCTACCTCGCTATTCTAACCAAACGATGTATTATTATATTCAAGAAAAAATACGTCTAAAATACTATAACAATATTTATATATTATCGTACTATATTATTATAATTGTTGCTTTTTTAAAAAGCGATTCGCTTCTGGCGTTGTTTATCAAAATCTAACCTAACCTAACCTAACCTAATTATTTTTCCGGGTAATCTGATGTATCGAACTTTGTTACGAGCTACCTCGCTATTCTGAATCATCAATAAAACACATTCATTTTACTGCCATTTTTATTGGAATTGTAGCCTTATCTACTTATAAAATAGGAGCGAAACATCTCATCCACTAAAATATCGTTGTACAGTGTGTTCCCTGTAAATATGCTCGTAAAACTATGCATTGAATATCCCTGAAACTTATATAGCAAATACATTAAGCAATATTCACCACAAACTGAAGTCCAATCATTCTGAATCCTATCAACATTCCAGTCCCATCTCTTACAATTCCTTTTCAAAAACTGGAGATGATATCGCTCAGGTGTTCGTCCATATGAATCAAAATATTGACCGATGCCATTCGTATCGATATGTACAGCTACCCAGTGTGAACCTGGTTTATCATCCGCATCCAAATTGCATATTATATACGTTGGTGCATGGGTATACATAGGCAGTCTATTAGCAGCATAAACATTATTTTCTAGACTGGGATGAATCTTTTTCATATGTTTTTGTAATTCTAGTGTATCCATGATAGTACTGTTATTAGCAGATTATTACAGTACCAATCTATTCAATGGTTGGCATAGGAATGTTCAATTATAGTGTTTTGTATAAGATTAAATAGGAAGTTTGTAATGAAATAAAAAATAGTAAATTGCATACAATTTGTTTTATTTAATTTTATAATGTTTCCTTTAGTTACATATACACAAAATGCATTAAGCATAACACATAAATCTAAAATATAACACACATTATAACCTTAACTACTATAGTCTACAGTAACATTTCTATTTTTATCTATTTCAATAATATTATCAAACTCAGCATAAACAATACAGTTAATTGTTTGTGTTAGTGAGGATTCAAATCGTACTTCTAATCTTACACTACCATGCTTTATGAGATTCCAATGAGCTGATGAGTTAGCTGATAAATCAGGAGTTAAATCAAATGCTAAAAGACAGTAGCCTTTGGCATACTGTTCACGAGAGATTGCATTTCCTTCATTAAGAAAGTGAATACCAGTCCCCGAGAATAGAGTATGATATGCCGATGTGAATATATTATTATTAAAAGATGGTTGCAAAGCTTTTGAAGGTATTTGTTGACCATCAATATATAAGCTGAAAGAGTTAATACCATAGTTTTCAAAGTTAAATGGATTTTTAGTAAGTGAACCATTAAATGCGGAATTGTTCACAAATCCAATAATACATCTTTTGGGTACCTGTCCCAAGAATATATTATCAAGAGTTTTTCCTTGAACACCTGATGGAATTGTTAAAACTTTAACTTCAGCACGAGTAATAGGATATTTAGCAGTTGTAGAAGCTAAAACTTTCTGATGTGCGAGTAATACACTTGGATTAATTCGTGCTCTTCGAACAATAAGAGTTGCATCCGTAATGCAAACTTTAAACTTTTCATCATTTGACCCAGCAATTAAATTAAAACTCTCTCTTGACCGAACTAATTTTACACTCATTTCAACACCATTAATTAAAAATTTATCTTGATTGAAAATGTCACCATGAAGATGACCAATCATTTCTATTTCCCGGCTTTCATTAACTAATTCCTGTCTTTTAGCAAATCCTGTGTTTTTACCATCTGTGGAATCCATTTTGCCTGCTGTATCATCATACCAAAGACTACAAGTAAGATGAGATTGTTTAGCAGCAGGAGCATAGTTTAAAAGGGTTTCCATGTATGCTCGATAGGCATAGGTATTATTAGGTGGTGATACAAGTTTTTGGTTTAAATAAACATCGAGTTGACTAAAAAGTGAATGCAGCCAATTATTTACAGGTGCTACTACTGTAGCTGATAACAAGTTTGTTGAATCTTGATTTAATACTTTTGCCTTTATGTGGAGTAATGTATGAGACAAATCTATGTAGTCATCGCCTGTTCCAGGAACTTGAAACTCGATAGGTCCATCATCAGCAAGAGATGAAATTGGTTTATAGTGAATCCACAATCCATTTTCAATGCTTGTTTGTGTGGACGGTAATGCAAACAAATCTAATTCTGACTTAACGCACTCACAAGAATGATTATGAAGGAAAGACATACTTAATTTGAAAATATATCTTTGATGTTTTTTGGTTTTAGACCAAGTTTTTTCGTAGCTTTCACTTTAGCTGTTAGTGGTGGAATGAACGAGGCCAATCGTTTTCTTTTAGTTATATACCCAGATCCTGTCATGTTTAATCGATCAATTTTGTTATCAGCCTTTCGTTTTAAGTTCGTACTAACTTGCTTTAGACGATCTTTTATTGAGGCTTCCATAGGACGGGCTTGAATCATATCCGATAAAAGTCCTACTCCAGCGTTTAATGCCTCCTTACCAACCACTCGAGCACCACTTGAAAGTAAAGGTAAAACTGATCTAAATAACCCTCCTAAGAAGCTCCCAATACCATGACCGCGTTGGTATGGTGAACCCTTATAAATTACTCCAACTCCTGATCCAGCTTGATGTGAATAATAATTTTCATATGGACATTTATGATGATCATGAGGAGAATACATTATTATAATTTGCGGAAATGTAGTTTAATACACACGGTCCCAAACTGGAATGGTATTTTTTGTCCTGCGCTCGATCTTATATCCATTTCCAGCGTATCGAACTCTCTTCGCATAACAGGTAAGTAGTGAGGTGGAGAGAAAACGTGCATTTTATACGCACCATAAATGTATTTTGAAGGATCTAATGAAATGACTCTTAATAGCGGAGTCATAACATCACCCACAATCTGAGGATCGATAATGTCGCAATATAGAAATAGTTGAGATGGTAACCCTAAATGTAAATTAGCAGGACACTTCCCAAAATTTCTGTCTAGGAGATTTGTATTTGGTTCATAACCTAGTTGTAAACTTAATTTGGGTGATAATGTTACGGATGTTATATTTTTATCCAAAACAGAAACAGACACAAATTTTGTTATTTCATCATAACGAAATTTCAAGTTCTCTCCGATACCATTTAACGCTCTCAAAATATGTTCAACGTTATCGTAGTTGGTAGCGGGAATATGTTTTTTGTAGTACACTGTTGATGGTTTATCTTCATTAGGAATTAACATGGTTTTTGTGATGTATACAACATTTTCATGATCTTGAACAGTAAACATTGTGCATGGATATTGAAACTCGACAACTCCAACCAACCATTCACCTTCTAATTTCATAGCTTTTGGTAATTTTGTTGAAAAATTTGTGGTCTTGTTATCAGGGAAGTATTCCATTGAACTATTGCTGAGCAAAGTTAAATAAAAACTTTCTTTATTCATATTTCTTTTAAACTAGAAGCTAAAATCCAACTGTTAAATTTATCTGGATAACCTTTCCACTTCACTAATACTTCTTTTCTGTTGCCTGAATAACGAGTACCAATTATTTTATCTATTTTATATTGTGAGGTGGGGTTGTAAGTGACCTTCTGTAATTCTCTTTCATAAAAAGTACCAACTATTGGTTCATTTTGTAAATCTGTAATTGTATAAACAACCCATGGAGATCTATCAATTATTGAAGATATAATAAATATTTCATCACTCCAATTTGATTCATATCCTTTTTGGAAAACATGTTTATATTTAGTTATTCGAACATAATCACCCACGTTGAAATTTGGTTTTGAATTTTCTAAAGAAAGTTTGTTTGACCCTCTATCATAAAGATTAGTCCAAACTGTCATAATATTGTTGGAACTTACATCACATGGGCACATCTTAATACTCGAGTGAATGCTGTGATTATAAGAGTATATTAAATCTTGTAAAACATCTATATATCTATAAGTATTATTATGAGTGAAATAACGCCACATTTTCATTTTTAGAGTTCTTTGAAATCGTTCAACAATACTAGCCTTAATATCAGGATTGTTAGTGGTATAGTAATTTATCTTTTTGGATTTAAAGTATTTTTGTACATCTTTTGAAACAAATTCTGTACCTTTATCAGATTGTATGTGAGTAGGGGTTGAATTACTTTCAGTAAATATACTTTCAAAACATTCTTTAGTTGTTTCTGAGTTTTTCTTTTTCATTGGTCTTGCAAAAGCATATTTACTAAATACATCAATAACACAAAGTATGTAGTTGAAACCATCATTATATTGAGAATAAGTTCGCATATCACTTAAATCAGCTTGCCACAGCTCATTAATATTTGATAGAATGTACCTATTACGCGGGAATTTTTTCCGAATGGGTTTATGTAATGTATATGTTTCTTGTGATTGTAACCATTCCTTTACTTGCTTTTTATCCATTTTACCCTTCATAGCTTTTGATAATTTATCAATACTACCAAAACCAGCGGGGTTAGATGGATCATAATAAATCCTGTTAATTTCTTCTAGTACGGGGTCCATTTTTCCCAATCGATCTTTTTACGTATTTTAGTTATATATCTTTTATCTCCACTGCTCGGTGTAGAAAATTCTTGAACTTCAATCTCGGAGGTTTTGTTCAGATCTTTCGCTTGAAGTTGGTTAATAAACTCACATCTCTTTGGATTTCCAATATAAGTAAGTGGTACTTTAATATCTTTCAATGCTTTAGCAAATCTATCCCACCCTATCGGATCACTTTTTTTTAAGGGTCTAAGTGAATCATTTATTAAATCAACAATATTACTTCCTGGAATTTTTTCATTATCAATTATGATTGTGCCTTCATTATCCCAACGTATTTTACTTTTACTTGATCCAATTAAGTTTAATAATGACTCACCTTTTTTATTATAAGTTTTTGGTATTAAACTGAGTATTTGTGTTGGTGAATACAGTGGATTTGCCTCACTTTCTATACTTTTAATGGAACCTTTCTCCTCCAACAAAGATTCAGCATCAACTGAACTTTTTAGATCTCTATCTTTATTTTTAAAACCAATTTTAGACTCATTTGAATATTCATTAGATGTATCAGAATAAATTGGTAATCTGAGTGGTTGACGATCCTCTTCGATAAAGTGAAGGTATCTTTGTAGTGTTTGCAAATATAACATCCACTTCTTTCGGTCTTCCGTCTTACTATTCATAATATTTTGCATTTCAATATCTAATCGAGACAAATTACTTGTATCCTTATTTTCTTGTTTTAATTTCTCAATCAATCCAGGTTCAATAAGTATCATTTTCTTAGCATTTTCCATATTAACTGGCTAGTCCACTTACTAATCCACTCAATATTGCACCTAATATTATTGGTAAGAAAGTCCCTCCTTTTTGTATAATAATATTTTTTCTTAGTTTATGTTTACACTTACGCACCAGTTTACGGAGTATATTTTTGTGTTTATTCAATTTTTGTTTATCTTGATCTTTAAGTGGTATCTTTCCTTGTAAAACGTTATGAATACATTCACAAATACAATTCATTTCTTTTGCATCACACGTTTTAAGTAATGCTCTTTGATGTTTTGGTTTAAGCGTATGCAAAGCATTTAGCAAATGTTTATGCGTTGTGACTCGACGATGCATCATTTAGAAATGATTTGAATTGTTTGATTCTTGGTGTATTTAAACTCTTTCGTAGGGACGTAGACTGTACAGTGACCATTAAATGGGAATACATTTGTCTTGATACGACAAAAATCATTTGTATTCTGTTTTAAATCTACCATTAAATATCCATGTGCTTCTAAAGTTGCATCCCTGTAGGCGTCTTCAATGAATTTTGTGTTATCTGGTGACACTTGTCGTGCTAAATATCTTATTTGAGTTTTATCTCGAGGGTTTTTAAAATAAATTATATAACTTGAGTTTAAAGAAATGTCTCTTTGACCTTTACCTTGATGAAATAAATTTTGTGTTAAATAAAATACACTAAGATTCCGGTGATGACTACCTTTTGTAAATATATCCACAATTCTTCCATCAGACTCTCTCATTAGATCATCAATAATAATAAGGTGTGGGTTTTCACCATCAAACATATTAAGATTTGGAATTCCTTGATGATAGTTAACATTTGGTAAATTATATAAAGGTTGCATTTCATCAAAGCACCATGTGATATGATTAAAATCACAATTACATATTTCTTTAACTGATTTTATGAAATTTGTTACAAAATTTGACTTCCCACATCCACTTGGTCCGGCCACAATAGCAGTAAACGGATGGATAAAGTGAAACATTTCACACGTCTAGAGTTTAAAGGGATGAAATAAAAAATGAAAATGTTGATGTAAAAATTTAATATATATAGCGAGGTAGCTCGTAACAAAGTTCGATACATCAGATTACCCGGAAAAATAATTAGGTTAGGTTAGGTTAGATTTTACAAACTTCCTATTTAATCTTATACAAAACACTATAATTGAACATTCCTATGCCAACCATTGAATAGATTGGTACTGTAATAATCTGCTAATAACAGTACTATCATGGATACACTAGAATTACAAAAACATATGAAAAAGATTCATCCCAGTCTAGAAAATAATGTTTATGCTGCTAATAGACTGCCTATGTATACCCATGTACCAACGTATATAATATGCAATTTGGATGCGGATGATAAACCAGGTTCACACTGGGTAGCTGTACATATCGATACGAATGGCATCGGTCAATATTTTGATTCATATGGACGAACACCTGAGCGATATCATCTCCAGTTTTTGAAAAGGAATTGTAAGAGATGGGACTGGAATGTTGATAGGATTCAGAATGATTGGACTTCAGTTTGTGGTGAATATTGCTTAATGTATTTGCTATATAAGTTTCAGGGATATTCAATGCATAGTTTTACGAGCATATTTACAGGGAACACACTGTACAACGATATTTTAGTGGATGAGATGTTTCGCTCCTATTTTATAAGTAGATAAGGCTACAATTCCAATAAAAATGGCAGTAAAATGAATGTGTTTTATTGATGATTCAGAATAGCGAGGTAGCTCGTAACAAAGTTCGATACATCAGATTACCCGGAAAAATAATTAGGTTAGGTTAGGTTAGGTTAGATTTTGATAAACAACGCCAGAAGCGAATCGCTTTTTAAAAAAGCAACAATTATAATAATATAGTACGATAATATATAAATATTGTTATAGTATTTTAGACGTATTTTTTCTTGAATATAATAATACATCGTTTGGTTAGAATAGCGAGGTAGATCATAGCAAAGAAGTTTAATACAAAAGCAGTGATAAGCGAGGTGCACAATGAGTAATAGATAAGAACGCCGAGTTGGGACGGTGTTGATAGATAAGGCCACCGGATATCAATTAGATAAGAGTTAATCGATCTGCACATCTCCGAAACCATGCATCCTATCGCTTCGGGAGTGAGTGCTATCGACTCAGCGTGGCCGCTTTAGTGGGAAAAGAGTCCAAACTTTTTTTTTTTTTTTTTTTTTTTTTTTTAGGATGGGGTACCACTGATTTGCGGGTTCGCCAACACGTGATTCGCCGGTTCTGGCGCTTGCGCCAGAACCGGCGAATCACAACTACTTACACCTAACCTTGTTAACCGTTTTCTTTGAAGCAAGCGACTATAAAATTTACTATAATATAGGTTATAGTTAGATATTTTATAACTAGCAATTCACAGCGGTAACTTTACAACAGATTAACTAGTTAACAGTCAAGTTTTAATTTATTCTGATCGCAAAATCGATATTTCTGAATAATTTATTGCTGATACATACTTACTGAAAATGATTTAACCACGTAGTAAATTAGCATGTTTTCAATTGAAACGATGTATTTTGTTGATTTACTCGTAAATTAGAAGTAGTTTAACCTTGATTGAAATGGAAGCGATTTGTTGGTTAAAATCGCGAATTGTAAATGAGCACTGAGTATGAAGCCACAGTTCAGGGTAACTGGGGCGTCGAGCAATATACGTCTTAATCAAGCGGCCCCACACGAAATACAGCGTGTATGAAGTACCTTCATTTGAATAGACTTTTATGTCGAGAACACCTCGCCTTGGCGAGAACCTTCTGTAAAACGATGCTTGAAAATGTGAGCTTGTCACCTGTTGCTTTTATGGCGACGTCATATTATTTATTGGAATTTTATTAGTTTTCCGATATCGAGCGTAAGCACTTTGCTGGAAATGTTCCAGCTTTTATGATGTAAAAGCGTTGCGAATATTTCCCCGGTCAGGTCACGTACTTTTTATTTTTTTATTTTAAACGTATGTTCGAATACATAGGGGTCAAATTGATTTAATAGATCGAGCACTGTTAATGTTCTATTAGTATTAAACAACATAATTAAATTCCCAATAAGCTCTCATATTTCAATATGGAATTTAATAATTAACTACTATGTGAGTCTTACCATATCCTATAAACTCGATTTTAATCGTGAGGGATATTCGTGTTGAAGTTCGCAGACATTCCTCTCTTTAATTGTACTGTAATATAAATCAAGAAAGGTAGCCTATGATTTGATTGACTGTATATAAATAAGAAAATCATGAAGCTTTAGTATATACCTAAGTATATAAATGAAATATTAAGAAACAGTGAAGGCACAAGCCTAAAAATATACTGTTAAAAATACTTAAAATACGATACTGATTTACAGGCGCAGCGTATTTGTGAGTAAAGTCAACACTGCCTAGTGAAGCGTGAAACTGTTGTCCATTGTAAACTGGATAAAACGAGCACCGTCCGCCCACAATGCTTATATTGTTCGTACAAAGCGCTTCACGATGCTATTAGGAGCTTATATGCCACCTATTTTGCAAGCACTTAGCTTTTAATAAAGCTGACTGATTTTGACGCAGCGCTAATTGAAATTGGCGCTGTGTGACTTTAATGATATTTTGATCGGAAGCTGTTCGTATTTGGATTAATGTTTTATGCTTTTTGGGTGTACTCTAAATAAACATGTCCCTTAATCTTATTTATTTATTTATTGTTGCTTTTATTAAAAAGAGTCTTATTTTATTATGTGTTTATTAAATGAATCAGAAGAAAAATACATGCAGTGATTGATTCCCTTTGCGGTTGAGCAACAGATTGTCTTAATGAACCGTCTGTGTCCTACAATTCACGTTTCCGTTAATAAATGCTTGTATTGTTAAATGTGAAGAGGAATAGTAAATTGTTTAATTCCATACTTAATTTGTTCTAATATGAATAATAAATATTTTAATTCTAATATAAGTAAATATGAACTTTAACATTTGTTTTGATTTCATGTTTTAATAATTTGAATTCATTTTAATCTCATTTCTCCTTCAAAAATAATTAATGTATAGTCTGGCGAACGTGTGGAAGGATTAAATTCCCACACAATATCGGCTTTAGGACTTAGAGTAATTACGTTGGTTAGGTTTGTGTTTCAGCCATAGCACGTTCTAGTATACAAGTTTGTAACGAGTAACTAAGGATGAGGTTACCGTGCTAATTATTTGATAAAAAAGTATCCAATACGTACAAAGTAGTGTTAATTAATAAAGAAAAGTTTGAACTTAGAGTAGTTCAGTTTTATACGAATTCGTTTGTCGCAATTACCTATGGTTTGATATGCATAATGCTTAAGTACAGACTGACAAACTCAAAAGAGTAAAACTTTATCTTCCGAATTTCATTAAAATTAAAAAGAGACAGTTTAACTGTACAAAAAGTATTACTAAAAAATTCTACAATTATTGTGAGTCTATTTTAAGGCCGTATATCTATATCTATATATATACAGGGTGTAATCGTTAAGTGTGCACAAGCGATTATTCCGTAACTATTGCAGATATCAAAAAACTTTAAACGGATATCGAAAGTACTTAACCTAATGAGTAAAATGACCATAACAATTTTTTTAAAATAAAACGAGAAATATCCAAAAATGTTTCATTAAACGCTCCCATACATTTTATTTCCCATACATTTTATATCCATAGCAGATTTTCGAAGTGACGTCCTCGTTGTTCAATACAATGAGGAGCTCTATTTACAGTTTCTAAATGAACTTTCCTTCAAATTTGCGAAGTAATTAAAGCAAAAAACAAAACAAAGTAAGAAAAAGCTATAATCTTTCATATTAAATGTACATGGGATATTCATATCTCATACTAAATGTATGGGAGGGTTTCATGTTAATTTTTTAGATATTTTTCGTTTTATATTTAAAAAATTATTATGGCCATTTTACTCATTAGGTTAAGTACTTTCGATATTAGTTAAAAATTTTTTGATATCTGTGCACACTTAACGATTACACCCTGTATAACTCAAAGGTGACTGATATAGTGATCTATCAACGCACAGCCCAAACCACTGGACGTATCGGGCTGAAATTTGGCATGCAGGTAGATGTTAGGACGTAGGCATCCGCTAAGAAAGGATTTCCCGAAATTCTTGCGGGAACGGGGAAAAACGGGAATGCACGTACAAAGTCGTGGGCGGAAGCTAGTATGTAATAAGAATGTAACGAAAAACATTAGTAGATTTTCAGATCTGAAAACGAACACTAACATGGATTTATAAAATGTAAAAATATCTCTATCTATACATCAGTTTGCTAACATTGTTTCACATGTTTTTCTAGTTAATTTACAATTCAAATATTTGTTATGAACATCAAAATACAGTCAATAGACCTTCTGTTTGCTCTGTCAAATTCAACACAGAATAAAGTTTATTTCGCGAGTTTTAATTTTATAATCGGTTATGTCGTTTGTTTTGATTTGCATAAAAAGTTAAATAGATCGAATAAAAAAAACAAGTTAGTTAACATAGTTTTTAGATTGTTATGCGAACCAATGTGTGAGTTTCCTGTTTTCTGTGGCAAATAGAGAGTAGCCAATTTAGACGTACCTACTTCATTTCAAGACTCTCTCTATATTCGACGAAAGGTGCGATAACGCCAGTATTCAGGCGTAGGTTTACATCATTTTGAGTTTCAGCGGTGTGTTACAGTTAGTGGTGTTCTAACACCGCTAAATTTCTAATGTGTTGTTGAGAGAAAAATGCTAATCACATGCTATAACTTAACTCGTTCTCAAAAATATATCCCCGCAGTATTTAGAATCATAATGATTAATGAACACCTTAAGTAGGTAACATTTTATAATTAACGTTTTACACTAAAAGAAAACACCTAAAATTTACCATAATAATAAACTGGAAACTAGCTCACAGAATTAAAAATACTTTCAGAACTAATTTAATACGGCACAACAAAAAAGCCAACCTAATTATACTATACATAAACTTGTAAAAAGTTATTTTCGAGCGAGTGTTGTAAAATACGGCACTAAAAGTTGTTTAAGCTGTCTCGGAGTTAGGGATTGTGACAATTTGACAGACCAACTCGAATCGGAAAATGTTTTCCGATATTTCAAATTTTCCGATATTTGAAATGCTTAACTATACTAACTGAATGTGAGATATTTTTTATAAAATTTGTATGGATATGTTCTGATTGTATTTGTTATATATTGATGATGTGAATAATATAAAATGTTTTACATTTAAATAAGATAAATAATAAAAATACTTTAACTATTACATTATAAGCGTACGTAAAAATGCAAGAGAAAGTGACGATTTAAGAAAAACTTAGTAAATAAATAATATAAAAACAATTTATTACATTTATATAAAGCAGTAAGTGACACACTCTTATGTATGATTTATTATCTTTTCCTTTAGCACAGGACAGTGTAGAACAGCGAATTAGGAATATATAATTAAAACGGCACACACGGCTATCTTTTAATCACACTTTGTATCTTTTCTCGGTCATATAATTTTTATCACTGGGCTTTATTACTGGTACTGTAGACTGTCGTTTCAGGCTTTATGTTTCGCCATAATCTGTCAAGAGTGGTGACAATAAGCTTCACACTGACTTTGTTTTATATATTGTATAAGTTATGTCGACATATTGTTTAAAAAATACTTTAATTTTTAAAGCGTTTCATGTTACATTCGCTTACGTTGGAATAGGATAAAAAAGTCTTTATTCAATGGACAAATATGAAATTACTAACGTAAACCTAAACTAAATTAAAACTAATCCAAAAACACAAAATCTTTTTGATGAAATATTATATAGGACTTACGTTACATTATATCTTCAATATGGATATTGGACAATGAACATATCTAGACAACATTAAAAGATCAATAAATTTTAATATTCAGCTTTTACCACCCTCAAGATAACTTACGAATAATACACATCACTACACACGACTAATCGTAAACTTTAATACACAATAATAAATCGTACGTAATCAATATATCTTTATCCACAAACTGGATTATTCCGAGCTTATTTGTGCATCCTTCAGGTGAACAATACAAACAATTCAAGTGCTTCCAGACTGGCCCGATGTCCATGTGGTATCGAGAGCCATTCAATAGCTCCTAGTTTATCTGCAAAGGAAACCTCGTGGTTTGTTAACTTAAGTGTTAGTTGGCTAAACGGAATAGCAAAGCGAAACTAGTGAAATTTCAGAGCTGCTTGGTCGGGAAGCATTCATGCGGTATTGATGTTGGCTCTCTGCTGTTGACGTTGATTGCTTATGTTAATTATAATATTGGTCTTTAATATCTTTACTTCTGATTTATTACTGTTTATTTAAATACAAGCTGGAACACATGGCGTTACTCGCATTATACCCAGATTAATATTTATGTTGAAATCAATTCTATCCCTGAACAGATTGATTCGATATTTGCGAGAAAGAATGACAAAAATCCATACACACTTTCGCGTTCATAAAATTTTTGGATACTCTGTGCAGACTGGAAATTAAAAAAAAAAAAGTGTAATGTTACTAGAGTACAAACATTATTATCAGGTTTTACGCAATGATTTACCTACTTGAACACAAGAAATTGTACGAATGAAAGTTTATAAGAAATTAGAAAAATAAGCGTGCCTTGGAAGTTTCAAATTAAATATTTGCAGCAAGCTCAAGCAGGGTAAAAGATTGAAAAGGGGTGAGACTAAAATACACCTACTATATAATTGATACCTCTGTAGGTACCAACTGGTTTGATGGTGTACATTTTCATTCGGGCCTAACTCAATCTATATAGTGGCCACTTACTTATACTTTTAAATTTAAGACATAACGGGGTTAAGATTAAAGAATGTAATTTTTTTAGCTATAAACATAACCAAAATGAAAACAGAAAATGTAACTTGGACCTTATCGTTTATCCAAGGATTTATCTAAAAGTTTTTTGTTTGAAAGTTCTTTCTAAAAAGTTTTACTTGGACATTGATATATTGGTCCTTAAATTGTTGGACCTGACAAATAATATCTAGAACTTGTAAAGAAATTGTTCAGAAATAATTTCAAAGCTCCAAAGCGAGAGAGCAACTAAGGTGACCCTTTGTCAGGCTTTTTAATATACTTCATATTTTCAAAATGAAACGTCCCATTTTGCCCTTATTAAATATTCAATGTCAGCAGTTGATGGGTCGTAATTAGCGTTAATGCTATTTGGACGAAGGCTGCATAATTGACTTTGTTAACAGTAAAATTGTTTGAAAATCCCGTCAATGTGGAGGGAATTTCAATCATTTTTAAATAAAACCGCGAATGTGATGTGAACCACGTATCCAGAGGCTAAGTGAATTAAATCCACTGAACCATAGTTTAGTAGCATTAATTTCTGGATATATTGCAGTTTTATGAGTATCGACTTAATCATATTTATAATTAGTTAAATTTATTTGTTTAAAAAGAATGTTGAGGATATATATATCACATTTACAGTATTAGTACGGATAAAAAACGTATTGTGGTTGTTTCTTCTATTATTTATCTTTTTGTGAATACAGTAAGGGATACTTCTTTAAAAAAATATACATTAACAGAAACAAAATTTATTATAATTTATTTAATCAATTTGTAATGGTGGAATAGAATAACACAAAAGCTCATAAAATATACAGTCTGACAGTAACAGGAAGAGGATCTCGCAATATCCAATTCATTTACTCGACATGAGGATTAAGTATCTACGGAATTTTTTCTTTCGTGCGAGAATGTCCTCATATACCTAATGTTGGCGCAAATACAACACCTTTCAAAGAATTATTTTCATTGTAATATAATATTTTTATACATTTTGTTTTAAAAATATCAATGATTTAATTATAGAACCTTTTCAGTCGAAAAAAAACAGTTACAGTCAGAAGCAAAATGACTTACTTTGGAAAAGTTCTAACAACTTAAAACACCTATAAAATAATAAACCAAAAGTAAAGTTTCGCCCCAAAAAAGCAACATTTTTATTAAATACGCCCAAGCGAGTTTTTATTGGAAAGTTAATGATAAGAGCAATCCCGAGAAGTCAACGTGAAGCACTTTTTATTTTTATATAGGAAGTGAAACGTAAAGTACGCGGAGTGAATATTTAACACTCTGAGTGAAAATAACGTGGCTCTAATTAAAACTTCAGCAACATCAAAATTAATAACGCTGTCCTCTCGGTCCCCAGGGAATGATGATAAAATGTAAGTTTTTGTCTAGTTGTACTGGAGCCGGGTTTTCGGCGTTATTTCATTAAACCGTATTTTTACGATGTAAATAAAAGCTTTGTCGGTTGGGATTGCAAGACTTTGTTTTACTTTTCGCTACGTGTACAACGAATTTCATTATAAGTTTACCGAGTGGATTATTTTAATGTGTTTGTTCTATTAGATTCCTAATTTGAAATGTGAGAGAAAATATATAAGTTTTTTAATATGATATGGAAATAAAAGATGCAAAAAGGGGTTCGGTTGTTTGTAACGTAAAGCTCTATATGTGAAATCTAATTAAGATATATAAGTTTCTACATCTTTCTTTTTTATAATTAATACGAAATAGCTTTTTCTACTTCTTTTAAGTATTTTGCCTGATTCCTTTCTTTATAGGTTAGTCCTATTTCATATAACAAAACGAAAACTTATAATGAAAAATATTGGTAGTAATTTTAGCACTGAATTAAAATAAATGCGTTAATTATGGTGGGAAGCAATTGATAGGCGCAATAAATACTGTTTGATTTAATATGCTCCCGGGCCTTTTGACAGTATTGCATTAAACTGTAACCAATAAATTACATAATATTGCAATATTTATTTTTCTAACATACTCGATCTCGATCAGGTAGAGTAGGTAGGTAGGTAGAGTATTGAAGTAGTAGAGAGTATTGAAAATATATGTTTGTCTATAAAATGAAAATATAGTATTATTATAATATGTATATCTTAAAGAAAGTCGTATTGATTGCACTACACTTTATACAATTTGTTGCCACTAATATTTATTTCACAGATTTTTGAGTTGTACTTTAATGTTAAAGAAAACCATGTCCAATACAAAATTTATAATCTATTTCGAATTCATATAATTCAATGAATAAACAAGAGACATTCTTCTTTTGAGTTTATGAAGGCACCATAAGTGGAGTTAAAGTAGTTACCACATTCATAGATCAGTTAAGAAGAAGGATGGATAAAATATCGCCACAATAGCGTTTTCATTCCAAAACAAGATAGTCCGATAAAATCCAAGCAAGCACTTAGTCAGAAAATGAGATACTGTATCAATGTCATAGATTATTATCATAAGAGGCGCCAAAATGAGAGTAAGGTCGTAAACGTTGTAACTTCGTCTAATAAAACCTTTAGGAGTTTCGTAATTATGTGCTTAAATGATCAAATAAACCGTTCTATCTTGTCGATATTGAAAGAGTTTCTCACTTTCGGGGGATAGCTTCGCAAAAATTGTTTTCGACGAAATAACGAAAGTCAAGAAAGTTTGATTTGTAATATAAATAACATACGGAATTGGTTAGAATCGAAGAGGATATAAATGTTGTTTATATTTCAACGTACGTATACGTACGTATATCATGTAATAAAATATTTGTTCAAGACCATATTACATTGATTGATGTATTAAGTTTAAGAAAAAAATTCTTCAATTGTGGTTGCGAACTCGAACATCTTGACATGCTTGAATATATGAGTAATGCGGATATAAAATAATAGTACCTACATTTTGAGACGTCATATTTTCATCTCAACATGAGCATAAATAGCTACCCCCATTTTTGAAATTTGTATTTTATTTGTATTTTTTTACTTTTTTTCTTAAAATATACGTTTTGAATGGTGACCTATCGTAATTATTGTGAATACATATTACTACAAATTAAATTTCCGCCAGTACGTATTACTAACACCGTGACCGTGACCGTTACAGAAGCCTACAAATAGCAAAGTGAACCCCGCATATTCCCAATGTTCATACGATAATTCACGAAGCATATGGCCCAGGCCAGAGCGTCTCCACGGTTGTATATTTGGTTAACTCTAGGGATAATCACGTGACCCGTGGCGTGACGTGAGCCAGCCGTATCACGTACCACCTCGATCGATACTCTTCCTCCGCCTCTAAAATTATCCAATACAACTTTGCAGCTTCGTACCCGCTAAGGCTTTTAAGCCTTGTTCAAGTATATATTTTAGGCATTGTGTGATGAAATTTCGGATTTGCGTATTTTCGAAATTTTGTACGGTTAAATGCCCGCTCTCGGCTCTGCCAAAGCTAGGTGAGGTTGCAAAAATAGAACTAGAATAAGAATAATAATAAGAGTCCCAAATGCAAATTAAATTAAATAAATAAATAAATACACTTTATTCAGCACCAAGTAAATACACGTAAAAAAAGAAACAGACAAATATGTTATAAAGCTAAAAAGGCGGCATTATCGCTACTAAGCGATTTCTACCAGGCAACCTATGGGTAGGATTTTTAATTATAAGAAAGAGGTGAAAACAATAGGTGGTGCAGCAATGAAAATGAATTACAGTATATTTAAACCATATAACTACTTATATTATAAATACATAATAATATGTAATAAATATAATTTAAGAATACCTACTAATACATTATATACATAATAATATACACATAATATACAATACATACAATACATAATATATATACTAACTCATAATATATATATTAACTCAAATTCCATCATCAATCGTTATTACCTCTTTCGTATTCTTATATAGCAATGTTGGTGATTTAATACAATTTTTTATGTATTAAAAAAAAACCTGTTTTTGGTAAATAATATGCACATAAGTCTGCGTAGTGTAGATATTATAATATTGTACAGAGATAGAGCTGGATGTAATTTAGTATTTTTGGGGTTCCGAGCCCAAGGGACTAGAGGGATTTCGGAACCATAGCAAATATTTCGCTTCCCTCTCGTTGCATGTATAAATAGATAGTCGTAAGTATAAAGAAGTGATCAATAGGAATAGAATATATTTTTTTTTGTATACAGTATTTTATTAGGAACAGGTAAAATTATTTTTGTTGGATGCTCGAAAATAACGTCTTGTTTCTTTTAATTGAGACATAATTAGGGATTTTTTAAGCGTTCCAACTAGTAATATAAGGATTGTATAAAAAAATACGTGTATGGCCAATCACTAACAAAGGAATAAATAATTATACCTGTAGACAACAACTCTACTATATGTATTGAATTAAATCAACAAAATTAAAATTAACACAGTTGACCTACATAATTACAATTTAATCATCCAAACTAAGTTTGTTTTATAAAATAGTATGTATTAAACTATATTGTTTTTAGGGCTGTATCAAGATTGGAGCACGAATGTTGGATTGGATAATAGATCACGCAATAACATGCGCATATTACGATGATTGTGTCAGCGAAATCACGTGACTTCTACAATTAGAGCTTTTACTTAAAAGATTAGGTACATATATTGTGTAACATATTTGCCGATAGAAATATACAGGTAGTTTAATACAATAACTAAAATGTTAGAAAATTGTATTACCTAAAAGTTACCACTGTAAAAGGATATGAACAGTTGTAAAATATATGACGAAATTGTCTGGTTATAAGCTTAATAAGTTAAACATAACATAGAGAACTATAATTTCTATGTTATGTTTTATGACTTGCCATTTTATCATCGCGTAGCTCGTAGTTGTTAGAAGGAATTTCATAGTCGCGAATACAATACATTGTAATTTATTCTATATTAAAGGTTACGTCAACGTATGATTGATTTTCTTACACATGCGAAAAGAGAAAGAATCATATTAAATCATCAATCATTCATTAGCAATAGAAACAATAACGTAACACAAAATGAATTCAGATTGATCTCTCCTCTGCTACCGAAAGATTGACTACGTTTTTACGTTTAAAACAAAAGATAATAAGTAATTGATAAGCAAAACTGTGAGTTCAGCGACTCGCGGTGACCGCAACGAATGGTCGGGCACTTAAAGCGATCCTCACACGTTCGCTCACAATACACCGGCCGAACGGAGATGAGCTATCAAATGATAATAGATGTAACCGAGGGGCCGCAGTTAGCGTCGATCTGCGTAGGAATAACACTGATATGTCGATAAGCTAGCCAATATTAGCGTATTAACGGCATGTGTTTTGTCACAGTCGAGTGCACGCGGAAGTTCCTGTTTGTGTGTCTGTGTTTGTTTTATTTGTGACCCGATTTGCTAAGTACTAATTGGTGTGTAAAGGTAATTAGTGTGGATTGGTATGCGTAAAGTATACAAATAAATTATAAGAACACTACACTGTGGTAAACTAATTCGGGACAGCTTTCATGGTGTGGAAAAATAATTCAACATATTGTTTCTGGAAGCTTGATTTGAAAAAAAAAATAATGCTGCATATGTAAGGTTTTATGTATTTTTTTCATCGAATTTAACCACTATTTTTTGTCATTTTCATTGTTGCTGTAGTACAAATTATTCAGAGAGTTCAATTAATCCAATTACAAATTGGCCCATCCAGCATTTATCTGAGCACCATTCATATTTTATTGATTTAAATTGAACGGTTTAACAAAAGTTACAGAGTAGAATTGCGTACAAAATAACAGGCTGTTGAAACATACATTTTTATTTGCAATTCAAATAATAGGTTTACAAAAATATATAATATAAATACATTATCAAAAAAAAAAGCTCTTATATTAAAACTTTTATATAGAAAAGAAAACGATATGCTTAAAAATGGATGATACTACTTCAGTAAATAATGGGCAAAGTAATTCGTCAAGTCATGTCGTTTATTATCACCGAAGCGTACAACAATGTAGTACTTTTCTATCATCAATAATATTGCTTTAAAACAGATAACTACGAAACTCTTGGTATTTTATTTATCCAATTGTAACATTTATTAAGAAAAAAAACGTGTACTACGGTAAACGTCCTTTTTACGTTGAGTTCGGTCTGGGTGAAATACATAGTATTCCCTTATTCGCACGTTAAAGTTTTTTAGCTGACAATAAAGTCAACGACAAAACTGTGAAGACGATGAAAAAATAAGTTGTGAATACGTAAATGTGTATACGGAAAATAAATGATAAGGTTTTAAGGCTAAGTAGAACTTATAACTGAACAATTTTGGTTCTAGACTATATTGAAGAAACGCTTGTAGCACACGAAAAGGAAGTATTTAGGTACTTATGTATAAAATGTGTAATAACATACGTATTAATACCCACCACTCAATATTATGTTACTAATTTTCCTTCTTTTCAATATGTAGTTTATTTTTAATAAAGTATACAGTATACACCATAAGCCATTGTTATTCAAAAACTCATATAATTTCATATAATGCCGAATAGGATTTACCAGTCCTTAGAATTACAGCCACCCATTGTCTACACAGATTGAGTACTTCAATATAATATATTCAAGTCACTCTTTGTTTCAATGTTTTGGGTCGGGCGTAATAGGAAAAGCCTCCCAGATTTGCAAAATAATAGCGAGATATTAACTAGAACTCCCAAATGAGCAATTAACTGTTCTTACATGACACACATTGACATTATCATAATCGTAAAATCATTTCGAATTCGGTTATCGTTTGAAAATGAAACACTCTTACAGGAAAATTTAAACATTTTCGATATCAAGTTTAGTATCAAGCGAGTTTGCCAAAATTCGTCGATGAATTCTCTAAGGCCTTCCATTTATAAAACGCTATTCAATTTTTTCCTTTCATAACATGAAAATGATTTTTTGCAAGATGAATTACGTTTTTGATGTAGAGGAAAAATAATAGTTTAAATTTATATACTAAAATAAAATAGACCCGTTTTTATATTGTAAAGACTTTCTGATATATTTATTGTTATTGTGAGTGTTTTATGAGAAATATAAAAATAGTAAAGAAATATTTTTATATCGCACAGAGAATTTCAAGGATATTGTGTATTGTAAATACAATACATTTTAATTAAAACTTCATAATTGAGTGAGAAAACTGAAGCATGGTTAAAGCGCATTCCATTTATTAGGTCAAGATTATGTAGGTAGCAATTAATTCATGGTTACCTTTTTGTTATATAAATATAAATTCATTTGCATCTTGGGGTTCAAGTTTAGGTCCTCTTGATATAAAGTTATCAACCGTTCGATTTCCTGATAAAAACGAATAACGTTTCATAGGCGCTAATTGTCCGAAATCTTAATGAATTCATTGTTTCAGGGTGGCAGGTGAATCTCAACTAACATGACCTAGTGCCCCATGACTGTGGCGCACCCCTCACGCCATTCTCATTCGCCGACCTAACACGCACACTCACGTAAGTAAATGATTATTTTGTGTGTGTTCCACCTTGTTGTAATTTATCGGTGTCGTTACGTACCATGCTTTTAGCCCGCGGGGAATGTGACTCGGTAAAGATACCTAATTTGCATGGAACAGGCCTTTTAACTTGAAGGGTCTCTTACAAGATTAATGTACTTGAAAGTATGTGTTTTTTCTTTTAGAAATAACACTTATGTCATATTTTTTAGATAGTTTGAATAATATTTCACATTGATAGTATCTATCTAAGGAAAAAGAAAATTAAAATTTCAAAACACTATTGGAAATAATATGGCGATAAATGTATGGTTTGTATCGATTCTTAAAAGACAGAATAATGATACCTGTGATAGAAATAAAAATGAATACTATGGTAACGAATTATCTACAAACATAGTGATAACTCCGCTGAACAAGTCCGAAAGAAGCAAGCGGAAGCCCCGGACCTTGAGACAAGGCCTCGGCTACTTCCATAAAATTGCGATAAACATCCGACCTTTTTATCCAAAGGGTCTAAACCTAGTATTATGTAAATTTTAGGTTTTCGGTCTACGTTTGAATAAGTATATTCAGTTCAACGTGTATGGAGTAAATAGCTTTTGTATTTCTTAGAAGAGACGGTACTAAACCGATTTTACGATTGCCCTGGGATCAACTTGGGCATTCGCGTTGATAATGTTCACAGAGTAACTTCGTGATTAGTAATTAATTCATGAAATAAATCTGGACTAATCACAATTAAACTGTTGAATACTGTAAATAAATAATGAAAAGGCCTGAAGCCAATGTTAATCTGGATTACTCGAAGGGCTTTAATTAATAAGAGGCGCTAAATTGAATGTGACTATAACTCTATAAGTGAAAATGAAAATGAAAATATTATATTTATTTCATACACACAATTTTCAATTACAGAAAATGGATGAGTCCTCCAGGTAAGTTTACAATAACCTGTGTCAGGGGGACTCGCTCTTCCTTAACTAAAGTTTACAAATATAATACGTGTGCAGATGTATGTTTGTGAGTGAGTGAGTGAGTGTTTGTGCGTGTGTGCGTGTGTGTGTGTGTGTATGTTTGATGTTTGAGCTATTAAAAATTATAAAATGTAGTGTAGAAGCGCCTCACTATCCTCATAGGAAAGTGTTTTTAAATAATGTAGGTATAACTGTTTTTTTTTTAAATCACGATGATTAAGTCTATGTATATCCAAAATATTATTAAGACGATTATTTAGATGATATAAGTGTTACATAAACAATCTGTGACAGAGAAAAGGAATGGAAATTTTTCAAATTGCGTTTTCATCAAACGGTATGTATAGCCGGTTAAATATGTAAATGTAATAAAGTCGATATTAAAATTTAGAACACGTTTGCTCTCGTCTCTCAACCCGATTCAATTTCCTCTAATGTGGATTTATGCGTCAAATTAATGTATCTATATGTACGCGTTTTTCATTTCAATCGCTGCCAGATATGGAAATTTATATGATTTTAAAAGTATATTCAGTTGCATTACCTATTTCGTTTCAACGAAATGGAATTTGAAACGATTGACTTGTTTGTGTATGAGATTTTCTTTTGATAAATAAAATAACATAAATTTGTTTATGTAATAGGTTTTCGGAAAATTGTGAAAGCATTTTGTAATCTTTTAAACTTTTAAAAATTGATATATTTGAACTAACAATTTTTTTTTTTTTACGATGACAATTCCCAATAGTGCCAATCCTTTCCGCGTACCTTTATGAATATAATAATAACTTCTGAATAGATATCAGCAAAAAGTTATAGTTTTGGGGGTGTATTTTAGAAATAAAGTACAAATATTACTTTTTTTTTTTGAGTCAATCGATTTTATAAAACTGTTCGCTACTTTTCATTAATTCTTCCTATTATTTAAATTTCCAAATCTTCCAAATACATGGATATTTTTGATTGAATCATATATTAATTGGTTGAGATATTAATTACTTTTATTTCTTAGACAAAGAGGAAAATGAACGGAGTTTTACTTGCCACAAACTTACACACATACAGAACTCCCTCTAACATCAAACATTACCACAGAATCAAAATGATGCCCCGTTGGTTGGTATTCTGTTGCGTGGTGCTGCTCGCGCGGCCAGCTCACCAGCAAGGCGCCCAACAGTGCCCCGCGCCCAACACGATCACACCCTGCACTTGCACTGTGAAGAAGAACGGTCTGGATATACTGTGCGAGTTCACGGAGCAGCAGCATATACAGAAGGTTGGTGTGTAGCTTTTAGTACATACCTTTATGTTAAGAAAGCGCTTGAATGTGTGGATATAGTTCTGTTAAAATGCATTTTAAAGAGTACAAGCTAATAAGTTATGTAATACCACGTCATAGAAGAGATGATTTTTGTGAAATTTATGAAAATTTAATTTAAATCAGGTAAACAATAAAAAATTTTGAATCACCCAAAATCTGGGTACCATCTCCATATAAAAATTGGACTAAAAATCGTCACCATAAATAAAAATAAAATAACTTCTATGGATTGATTCAATCAGTGAAATACTACAAGTTTAGATTCCTCCTTCAAATTTCTTACAACATACAAAAACGTATATGTATCAGTGCCTATGTTTTCATTTAATTACATTCCTGATTCAAGATTCACATTATACAATCTTGTTGTTAAGTGATTACCAGCTATGAGCCTATATAGGACAAAGAGGCTTGTTTCAAAGCCTTGATGTATAATTAATGATACAATGCATATTGTATATTGTAAGAGTACTTCGTAGGAATCTTGTTATAATACAAGTAATGTTAGTTTAATTTAAATTTAGTTGATGATTTATAGATATACAATAACAGTACTGTGAAATTTATGAAAAAGTAGTTGTTTATTACAATATTTATATGGTATTTCTTGTTCCAGGCAATGAATACACTTCGTTCTAAGCCAATGATAATTTTCTACCTGAAACTGCGTCATAATAATTTGGCCAAGCTTCCTTCATACATATTCCTTGGCTTGGATATTCGGCACTTGACGGTACATAATAGTAGCCTAGCTGTTATCGAGGATTCATCTTTGAGCTCTATTGGTAAGCTTAACCCGAGTTTAACATATTATTTCACTTAAATTAAAATACTTCAATATTCTCTTCTTCTTATGTATTTTATTTAATATCATGTTAGTACGATCTCCTTAAACGTAAACTCCTTGTATTAGTTTACTTTTTAATTTCAATTTCAAATTTAGAACGTTAAACTCCTTCTATTAGTTTACTTTTTAATTTCAATTTCAAATTTAGAACGCTTCATCAATATTTAATCTGTGGCGCGAGAATACGTAAAATTTTGCGCGCGTATGACCTGACTTTTACGAGTTTAATTTTTTTAAATTAATTATTATTAAGAACATTGTAATAAAAAAAATTCTTCACAAATTGAATATGTTGGAATATTTCAGGCAACAAGTTAACGCAGCTCGATGTGTCTCAGAACAAACTTGCGACCATTCCGACTTCGTCATTCACGCATCTAAACCATCTGCTTATTCTCAACATGAATCATAATAAGGTGAGGAAATGAATACATATTGTGTTAGTAAAATATCTATGTACATTATTAATAAGTAATAGCACTGTGGCCGTGACGTGAAAATAATATTAATCCGGTTTTTCATGACTACATTTATACCTTGAGTCTAGAATCTAGATCATTTCCTTTAAATAATCTATCTTTCTTAGTATTTGTAGTACAAAAGTTAAAATGAGTAATTTTATCCGTTGATTATATTTCCATTATTCAAAGTCTAATAATACAACAAATTCACGCTTATTAATTTAAATTATCGCATCGGAAAATACATTTAAAAGCTATCCTGTTAAAAACTTTCATTTAACAACACCCACGTAATTTGTATTTCGGTAAAGCGTCCACAAATAATAAAGAAGCAATTTCCTCTCAAATTTCACAAATGAAGTTAGTATTCTGTGGAAGTGAACGTTCTTGTACATGAACATCAATAATAATTGGCATTTCTAAGAATTAAGTGAACTTCGATTCTTTGTCATTTTGTTCAGTTCAGTATAGGCGAAAGCAAAATAAAATCTTTATTGAGCTCACAATTATGTTATTTAATAAGTGTCTTTCTAGCTATAAATCTAGTATTTTAATATAAATAGGGCAGATGTGAGCCAAATTAATATATTTATTATTATTTTTCAAGCTGTCTGTTTGTCTGAAAAATAAAACTTAATTTAATTAACATAGTTGGTGTTAGTTCAGTACGAATAAATAAGAATACAATTATCAAAATGTTCATGTTTAGTTCACATTAACAACACTAAAAATTATATTACGCCCAACGGTACATTAGTAAAATTGTTAATCGTAATCGAAGAACTTTAATAACAAAATCATAAAAAAATTAATGTAATGTTAGCGAAGTTTCAAATATCAAAAACATATATTAACTCAGCTTTTATTTCGCTTGTATTTAAACAAATACCCAGGGGTCTTGTGGCTTCAAATTTAAAACCTATTCAAATTTGTTTGTTCAGGTAACTGCGGTACATAACAAGGCATTTTTGGGACTCGACACTTTGGAAATTTTAACCTTGTATGAAAACAAAATATCAGTGGTTGACGGTGAAGCTTTTAAAGGCTTAGAAAAGTAAGTACATATTTATTATTGTTAGTCTAATAATATGTTTTTATACAGTTTGAATATTGTTTTAATTGAGTATAAGAAATTGGATATTAAAACTAGTGTATCTAATAGAAATTATGTCTTTCACACTGCTAATTAAATAAGGTTGCATTTATATTCTATTGAAAATAAGGACAAAGTACATTATTATTGTTGGACCTTTAATCATAAATGATGGCACCATTATAGCGATGGTGTTAGTCGAGCTAAAAGCATTCTTTAAGCTTTTCAGCTCATTACTTTTTATGTATTCAGATCCCGTTTACGTTGAATAAATTAGGAAAAAATGAGCTTATCTTTACCTTATCCAGGGTGATTCAATGTAACACTGAGAAACACTGCGAAACTGTAAGCTTACCTTTTTTATACGATAGTCTACTTAATGCGAATATATATCATGTTCACTGCTTAAGAAATCTATACAATATGTAATCCATACAATGATTTTAAAGAAAAATAGTTATATGAATAAAATAATCACATTTTTCTTGCTTATAATAACAACTTTTTTCTTGAACTGGATAATTTATCTTTATCGCAGGAAAATCATTCTCGTACATATTATGATAGGAATATGCAAATTCGATGATAATAATATCTATTCAATCTTAACTTTATATTTTCAACGGTATATCAAACTACAACTTCCGTATACTAATACAATAAAAACAAAAAGTAATTTGCATAACACAAACACTATTAAAACGGAACATCAGTGTGTGCGCTTATATGATAAATGGTTCCCAGGAAGCTGAAGCGTCTGAACTTGGGCGGCAACGAACTAACCGCGGTGCCGCAGAAGGCTCTAGCCTTACTCGAGAATTTGAAGAAACTCGAGATGCAAGAGAATCGCATTACTTCCATTTCGGAAGGAGATTTCGCGGGTAATGTAATAACATTTCCTTTGTATCTCGATATCCCGTCTTGTTTTATTTAGTACTCTTATTTCGATCAAATAAAAACTTAAGTGTGTTATTCCTTTTCGTTTCGTATGACAAATGAATTCTCGAATTTATGTTAATATTATAGAGTACAACGTACAGATACATAATATTTTTATTATTTGATATATTGCATGTTGTTTCGACGTGTTGTTATCACGCTTACAATCAAAGTTAATTGTATAATGTTTTGCAGGTTTTCCTCCGTTGATTAACATGTTATATTTGTTTTCGTTGATTGTATGAACGTTAATTAGGTCGGTTTAATTATCAGATTCGAGTGTTGTTTAGGACACGTGTAACTGATATGTATTTAGTTAAAATAACATTCCAAATATTATGTGTGTCGTTTATATTTGTTTTGTTTAATTAATATTTTATTTACTAGGTATGAGGAGTCTTGATTCACTGGGACTAGCTCATAATCAATTGAGAGAAGTACCATCTCAGGTATTTTCTCACTTAAACTTCCTCAATTCATTGGAACTTGAAGGCAATCTAATACAGCGCATTGATGAAAAGGCTTTCGTCGGCCTTGAGGGTAAGTCGGTTATAACTTTACTTATAATTAAATCTTCTTTGTCGTGGTTCATGATTTAAAAATCTTCGAATTGATATTCTCTTTTGCGCATATTTTTGGGTAATTATGACATCAGGTTTTTGTTAATTAGTGAAAAGTTGAAAATCGAAATTACCTAACTATTGGAAGGTCTTATATCATTATTACTTTTAATTGATATAAACAGGTTTATATGTAATTTATAGAATCATTTATGTAACAAATATAAAAATAAGAATTGATACAGAAAACTTGCAATACCTACGCTTGGGCGACAACCGTCTACATGAGATACCATCAGAAGCGCTACGCCCGCTGCATCGGCTACGACATCTCGACCTACGCTCCAACAACATCACCTACATTAGCGAAGACGCGTTCACTGGCTACGGAGATTCTATAACGTTCCTGAATTTGCAGAAGAATATGTAAGTATTATAATGAAAAAAAAAATACGTACTTATGTAAGGATTTGCAATACTACGCTTGAGCTACAACCGTCTACAGTCTACACGATAAATCGTTGGAAGCGCTACGCCCGCTGCATCGGCTACGACATCCAACCTACTAGTTCTTAACAGAGTTATTTATTATAATTTCTATTGTAATTATCCAATACAGACATATTTAATATTTATTTTAGTCTGTCGTTTACTAGTTTCTACTTAGATACAGTTTTAGTCATAAGGTCGATGAACAATTAAGAAAACTATAAGTTGTCATTTTTAATCAAACCTGCGTTCGTTGTATAAAGTTCGGTGAATTTGCTTTGCTACTCGATGTGTTTAAGTTAATAAAAATATTCCTTTGGTTTTTCATAATGACGCTAATATGTATATGGATTAGAATATTGCAAAAGGTTAATAAACTTTGATAATAAAGAAAAAACGTCATAGAAAATTAAATACCATAAACTTGGTATCTGTTTGCTCGAATATTTAAGTGGAAGGTTATATTTCACCGTTTTAGGCTTTTTATAGCGGGTTATAAGTGGAGCTTGTCGTAAGAACTTTCGGGGTAAGACTTGGGTCATTTATAATGATGATAATCCTCAATTGTAATAACCGAGGTAACAAATTGCGAGCATTTTGGTTATGTATTGTTTTAGAAGTATGATAATTTATGGCTTTTAAATGTCAAAATGTCATTAATTTTGACGCGCGATTTAAATCTTGGATCTTCCTTTCAAAATTGATTTATCATACAATATCTTCATTTGAATAAAATGTATTCAAAATTGATTGTGTTTTTACTTTATTTACTGTGGCAGAAATGACGAGAACGTAATAATATGATAACTAGATGTTTGTGAATTAGCTAGATGAAGTGCTATTGGACTGACATGGTTAACTAATTATAATTGATGCTAGAATGCACAGATATGGCTAACAAGTGTGATTAATGTCATGCTGTGATTACTGTTTATTATTCTAAAGACTATTCTATACGAAACATATTGTAATTAAATTATTATTCAATAATATCTCAATAGTATGAAATAAGTATTAAGTAAGAGAACACGTTATAAGACATGTATTATTTATTTTATTTACTTGTACCTGCTTATTACTATTGGTACCATTTTTATACAATAATGGTTGTAACGGTTCTTAAAGTTAAGTACTTTCAGGATGGGTATATAAGGCGCGGGACAGACACAAGCGGCGCGGCGCGCATCGGGCGCACTGCCGGCGCGCATCGGGTGCGCTATTGGCTATTTCCAAAGTTCTTTCATAGAGAAGCGGCGCAACCGTGGCACAACCGTGGCGTGCCGTCTCGACGCCTTTCCAAAATTCTTTCATACGAAATGTAGAAGAAGGACGTGGTGCAAAACAGATTGAAGAGGTGCGCTTATATGGCACGCCCGCGCCCGCGCCGCTTGTGTTTAACCCGCGCCTAAAATCGGCCATTGACATGTTTCTGACACCTAATTTTAGAAATAAACCATATTTGAAATTTGAAATTCAACATTAAAGCTACACAATTTTATATACATATAGTTTTGATAACACAGAAGAGACGATTCGGAGTATCGATTATTATTCAGTATGGAATGTGAAATGAAATATTAAAGCTCATTCTAGCCATTGATGTTTAATAAAATAAATAAAATCCTTGTATCCCATCTTTTCTTTTCCAATAAAATGATAACCAGAAAATTATGATTACTATTGGTTTCTATATAAAATGACATAATTTGTTTTACTTTATAAAAACTACCAGAAAAGGCAAGCTTCATCTGTATGTCTAATCGCATATCTTATAATTATAAACGGGTAAAAAGCAGCATTTACAACGAATAATTACAGACCCCAACCAAATGAATACTTAAAACGTGTTTTTCAAATTTTAGTTGAAAATAAGCCATAAAGGAATCCCAAACTCAATTTAATTATTCAATATATTCACGTTTATTTAGGCCGTTTACGTTTCATATTTATGAGCTGGGGACCTGAATTTTGCTGCGTGTTCACCTAATTACTGTATTTAAAATTTTTCGTATATCTATGATAGTTATTTTTTATGATAAATTATATTTTTAGTAAAACTCAGTGATTTTGAGAGCTGTTGCTCACATCTTAGCATTCTAAATGTATTAAGTTTTAATATAGCAATACAAAAGCTCACAATGATCTTGATTTCGTAGTAAAATCAGTAATTATTCCTGATGATCATGTTGAATCGCAATTTATAGCTAAGATCAACAATGAATACAAATTTCCACGAATTGCCTTAATAGTAAAATAAAAGAAGCTAGTAAAAATGATTACCCCATTATTCGTGATCCTAACGGCCTTGACAGTATTAAGATATTTATAGCTGCTATCTTAGACAAGATTAATTCTGTTGTGGGGCGTTGGGACGTCCGTGTTTGATTAATTTGGCCCGACACAGTACTAGCGTCTTTTGTTAATGTCGCCTGGGACCTGCGGCGTTCGCGTTGTAGCTTCGTTAATTGAGACAAATTATGTGAAAAATCAATAACTGTAACGCTTAGAACGTTTATATATATAGTTGGGTAAAATCGTTTCAATTTGTTTGGGGTTGTTGCTTTAAGTTTTTTGTAAAGATTGTTGTTTGTTTGAAGATTAACAACATAACATAAGAAATAACAATTACGAGTAACAATATATTGATTAATATTTGTTTTTTGAAATTGTCTCACACAGCGTTGTTTATAAGATTATATTAGACGGAAAATATAATCAATCAATAAGTCTTGTTTTTAATAAACTCAAGTCTCATACTCATATATTTTTACAGGATTCACCAATTGCCGACGATGGGCTTCGATAATTTGAATTCCTTGGAAACGTTGAATTTGCAAAACAACAAGCTACAACATATTCCTGAAGAGATAATGGAGCCCATACTTGACACTCTCCGTGTTGTAGATATTATGGGTAAGAATTCTAGAACATTCTAAATAAACTACGCATTTACGTCTTTCAAACAAATTATTTATGCGACTTTTCTATACAGAATTTAAATTACAATTTATTTTTAAGACTTTCACAAGTAAAATTAACTTCTAATGCAATTTACTTTTGGAATAGTATGCAGTAAAAACGAAATAGAGTCTGAAATTCTTTACGAAACTTTTCTCATTTGATTAAACAACGAAAGTATTTGAAATTCTGCATCTGAAGGAAAATACGAGTGCAATAGAAACGAAGTGGAAAATTTTCAGTGAAATTGAGTGTCGATTCGGGAACATGGCAGCGCACTAAACTCAAAACTATTTGTTTGATAAAATTTTTTACTGCAATAGTGCATCTGGGAAAAGTTCTCAGTTTCAACATTTATAAAACCCAAATTAAACAGAAAATATGCTTCTTGTGTATAAGTTTGGATTCGTTATACATATTATAATATGTTAAATATTTCGGGCATGAAGTCAAACGGGAAAATCCATGCTCATCGCGATCAGATGTTTAATCGACACTCAATATGACAAATAAAACAGTGAATATTTAGTTTTTCGTTTATTTGGGTATTATTTTTTTACGTTTTAATAAAAATTAGACTTACTTTTAACACACATAACATTTTATTATAAATCCGTAAAAATCTTTAATTTCTAATAATAATTTCTAATGATAATACTCGCAAACACTAGAAAATACACATAACATATGTAGTAAAATCACCAAATGTGGTAGACAATCCTCTAATCTGCGAGTGTGACCTGGCGTGGTACGAGGCGTGGCTGGCGAGCCTGCGCGACCGCGACGACGAGATGATGCAGAAGAAGCGCACCGTGTGCACCATGCTCAGTGAGCACCGCGAGTACAGCGTCGCCAAGATGCCGCTCGAGAAGATGAGCTGCAAGCGGAAACCCGGCTACGGGGGACCGTCCACAGCCTCCAACACCTGCCCCATCCTCGCCCTCAACATCATCCTCCTCGCCGCCAGAGGACTCTAGTAAGTCTATTCTCTCTTCATTTAGGTCCTTCGAAGAATCAACTCGAGCCAGCTGTGGCCGGATAGCTCGACGCGAACTCTTCGCTCGTCTCGTCTCTAGCGCGATGAATTTGTGCAATAAACATATACATATCAATTTTGGGCTGAAACGTAGTATTTTGGGATGGCAATTTGTGATAAGATGTTTTTGCGAGTGTGATACACGTATTTTTAAACTAGGTACCTTCGTATGGAATGCCTTACTTTAGAGAAATGAAGGCAAAGCGTCGGCTCCGTTTGAGGAGCGTTTTCTAAGCGGGATTTAAGACGTAGTCGAGAATTGTGATGCCATATGAGCTATATGCGTTTCGTTTAATCTTTATCGATACCCAAATATAAATCTTCTAATATTTTTTATCGTTTACCCCTAACTTTAATATTGTACACGTATTTTAAGCTTTTGTGCATTTACCATGTTGACTACTATGGTATCGTATAATTCTCTAAATCTATTAAGAATCCGGGCGTTAAAGGTCGTAGCCTGAATTTGATACGAGGACTACACGGAACAAAAGGAGCAGATGTTTTTGTGGGAATTTATGTATTTTCCTGTAATTTTATGAAAAATGTCGTTCCCTGAGAGTTTCTGGCTACGACCACTCAGAACGTACTGGTATTATTAATCTTTAAGTAATAAAATATCTCCTTTGAATTACTACCTCTTGTTTAATAAATTTAGTTAATTTTATTGCTCGAAAGATTATTATTGTTACTGAGCCCCTAAATGTTCGATTTGATGTAGTTTAGTTATATTATGTAGATAAGTGTTAGATAAATTTTCTATATAAATTATAATTGCTGTTGATAATTTTAAATTGAGTAGCATTAGTATACTATTTTCAATTAGGTATGCTCGACATGTAAAAGTACCATTAATTTCACATTACCAAGATATTCACTAGTCCAAATATAAAAGTATTATTGAGAACTGCAATTGTTAAAATGAATATAACAAATCATATAAATCGATGAGTGTGGATAGTTTATTTTTTATTGAGTACAGTACTTGCATGTTAAGTTTTACTTTAAGTTAATATTTGTTTATATTTATTATGTTTGAGCTTTTAATACTTCTGAAGCTTGAAAATGAATGCATTTTACTTGAGGTTTTAGGCTACTGAATTTATTAGTTTTGTAGGATAACTCGTATTGCTATATTTATTTTAAGCTGTAGGTTTATTGATATTTCATAGTAAATTAATAAATGTGACTGCAAACAAAGCGCATGCTGCAGTTTTCGTGAAAATATTAAATTGCTTTATTTTGCATGACCTCTTTATCATTTTGCTCTAAAACTCATTTTTTACTATTAATTTCGATTGCAATCTTGGCAAGCGTGGTAAAAATTATTGTAGTAACACGTTTCATGTGTAAGAACCTTATTGGTATACACTGTTGACAAAATTACTTTAAAAATGATTGCACCCTTTATAAGTGAAAATCCAAGTGATAAAAAACGTAACCTAAAACATATCCCCTAGTCTGAAATTTAATATTAATATTATATAAATTATTATATGTATACAAATATTACAATTGGATTGATAAGCTTAGTGTGAAATGAAAATTTTGGTAAAATGTACCTATTTCGATTGGTTAGGTATACGCGAACGCGAAACCGTTTTAAAAATATCTCGCAAAATTCAAACTTCAGTGTTTCATACAAACATTGTTGTACAAAATGTGCGATGCCTGTTAGACGCGAGATTGAATACCCGTTTTGTATTCTTTTGACAGGCGTTTACACATTTTACCATATAAATCTATTATACCAGTAGAATAATAAATTGATCGTATATTTCGTATTGATGTTTATACTAGTAATGCACCATTGGAGATCATTAGACACGTAGAATTAAGAGGACACGCGTAGTGTTGGTCAGAGTCAAAGAAACCTGATAATTAAGAATTACGACGCCGTCTCGGGCGGTACTTTTCTCTATAAGTGTTTAATGTATTCTTCAATATTGGATTTTTCGATATCTAAATGTCGTGTTTCATGTCTGCTATTATTGTGGGAAGATTTTATCGTACTAAATGATGGAATGCATGTCGAAGTTAACACGAATTTAAGATCAGCAATGTAGCTCGTAACTGAAAGCTAAATCGATTGCAGAAAAATATTTAGAACTCTATTACCAGTTTTAAAGGAAAAGAAAACAAACTGAAAACAACGATGTCTTAATAGTTCCATCATTTATGTAACGTCGATAAATTGTCTCTTATTCCGTACTGGCGCTTTATTTGTTAATCTGACGTAAGTTAAAATATACTTTATACGTAATTCGATTTCATATAGAATAATTCGATGTTTCTATACTTATATTTATAATTATCCTTATCTTAATGTAGTCCAATTTTATTAATATAAAATATTGATGATTGTAATCTATTATATTTGTATTTTTAATTTTCTTTACGTAGAGGCTTCAACTTGTTTTCTAATAAAAAGAGAAAATTGCGATATATGCAGCTGCAGTTATTATAAAAATGAGACATAAATGATTAAGACTTAAACATTTTGAAGAAAAAACTCGTAAATATTATAAAACAAATGCCACAAGTAAGTTAATATCATGGACCTTACATTGCATATCAATTAGTGTTAAGATTATATAGCTATATAGTATATACTCTTTATCTGTAATCTGAGAATATAAAGTTTAATAAATCTGTTGAAAACTATTTAGTGCGATGTGTTCACGGTTAATAGTCACATTTATTAATTATATTACGTAAAATCTAAGTCTAATATTGAAATCTCGCTGTAAAGGTGTAAACTTTGATTGTAATAAAAATTTAAATATGGTATAACGTTTGTTTTAATTATTCTATCCCTCTACTTTAAAATACACAAACACACACACACACACACACACACACACACACACACACACACACACACACACACACACACACACACACACACACACATAAACACATGATAAAACCATATTTTAACAAATTTGTAGTAACTACAAGACCATCAAATGAAATTCAAGGGAAATTCATAGTTATTAATAACAGCTAACACGAAATTGCTGCATTAATAAGGCACAAAATGGAAACGTGTACTAAGAACTATTCTATTCACCTTACAATGTGTACTAACACTAGCATACTGCATTCGGTATTATCAACGGGATTCCTTTTGTCCAAAGCTATTCTGCACTGAACGGGTCACACGACTTAAGAAAGATGACAGCGTTCACGTGACGAGCTTACAGAGCTTCCACTGACCAAATGCCACGTACTGCTGAATTATCACTTGAATTTTAGATTCTCATGGGTATTTTTCATACTATCTGCAGCGTAAAATGTAAACACAGACAAATGAAATGAAAAATAGAAATCTTAGAATATAGGTTTTGATGTTTAAATATTATGCCCTAATTTAATGGTATTTTTTATAAAACCTAGCTATAGCATAGTGCTTCACTGATTGGAGTGTAAAATGATATCTGCCCTCAACAAAAAATAATTACCAGTATGTTTTGTAAATTTCCTTCTTTTATAATCTACTAGGTATTTTGAAGTCTCATAAAGTAAACTGAGAGAATACTTATTTTAATTTTGACAGATAGATACAATTGAGTGAAATACAATATGCTTTTGATCATGTTATTATATAGAATTATTAACATTTATATATAACAAACCTCATACACTCAATCTCAAAAATAAATGAACAAATCCATTAATATCCGAACACCCGTATTCATTTCAGTTTTAATTGGTCGTCAGGAGCAAATTATAATTATGAAATATGACCCTTCGTAAATACAATGGGAGTTTTCAACGCGTAAAATTCGAGAAAGTCCTTGCTTATCAACTAAAATTTGAAGTCAAATTCACATTGAATAATGACTCCGTTGCGCTTACTTTTAAAATATTTTTGTATATTTTCGGTATATAACCTACGCAATTAATACCTCCCTGGTGTGTATAAATAAATTAAATCAATAATTTTCAGTATGAATAAAATATTTGAATCCAAAATCATATTGTTTGCAGTTTTTGGAAATAAAATTAAACGCAACCTTTGCGTTAGGATACACATTTAAATTGAATTTATCGCGAAAATTCTAGAAAGTCCTTTCATATGCATCCAAAATGTATTGTAATGGTCACAATTAAAAACCATACGTAGAACAATATAAAAGAAAATTGTGTTTCGACCAATAACTCAATTGAAATTATTTCATGTTTTTTGTTTATTGGATTTGTCTCCACGCGCTAGGATTACGATAGTAAGTCTTAAAAATAATGATTTTAATTTTCATACAAAAAGTCTACTCGGGTGGAGCCGGGACAAGCAGCTAGTTAAGAGTTATTAAAGTGTTACGTGGTTACATTAGTTTGTAGGTACAAATGATGTTTTAACATCCGTGTTACAATTCCCGGTACGATAAACGGAGAAACTAATAGAAACTGAAGCTACACTGTGACACATGATTTATTGTTTCCGCTTCACACGGTTCAGCTAACAATTCTGCTATTACTCGTCTTCTACCATAAATAATAATACTTCGAAATGGATCTGGTGACTTTTCATAATGCAACTTGTTTTATTTATGATTTTAAAACGTGCTTTTCAATGGTTTGATGGCACATGTGCTTGAGATTATTTTGCATTTCATTTTCAAAATTTAAAAACTGCATTGGATTTAAGAATATTGTAACACATTTTTTTTAATAATAATTTGATTCCAAATAATTAATCATAAATTAGATATTTTATATTCATTGAAATACTAAAAAAAGCTTAATGAATTATATAATTAATAAAGAAATTTTCCTACATTCTATCGCGTGTATAGTCGTTGAACTGAAAAATGTACAAGAGATTGTTTTCAAAGATAAATAAAATATTACAATGTAAACAAATGTAAGCTTTTGTAAATGTAGCTTACAAATGGCAACAGGATAAAATGACTCTATGGCAAGTGATTAGATCGCTCGCTCTTGCAAAAACATTTCACTGAAGTTCTTTAAAAAATAATAAGAATTCCATAAACATAATGAACAATGTAGCTTTGTGTCTTAATATTTAAGTTTCCTTTTTAAATCGCATGTCAGGCGTTGTTTATGATTCATTTTATTGCTCCCCACTGAAATGTTAATTTAAAAAGAAGCCGTCGTAACCCTACTATAAAGATAAGGAAGGAGGTAAAAAGCAGGTCAAGGATAAATAATAATTCTTAAAAAGGTTAATTTCATATTTATTGTAATGAATTAATTAGGGTGAGCATTGAGCACTCCGGATATGACTTTCAGAATTTTTAAATATAAAGTAATTATTGCTTTGTTTTAAGTCCAAGTTTTAAGCTAGCGATAATGTTCATTATAAAGAATGATTTGTATGACTCTCTCTCTCTATCTATACTAGTTATCGTAAAACCACACACAAATTATATAAAATTATATTCGGATCAAAGTTTTAGTTTAAACTTACCAAATAGTAAGTGAATTTTTTTCCAACCAATATGAAATAATATAAGTTGATATTAACGTTGGAGAAATGAGATCTTTTTAAATATTGATAACTTGCAGTTGTAAGTCCCTGATGACGTGACCTTAATGTATGGATTATGAGTGAGACGTTTCGAATTCAAACCTTTATATAATATAAATGAAAATGGTGTGATATGTAAAAATCATTGAAAGGTGAAAACGAAAGATTTTATTTATTTTTCATTCAATGCACTTGAACTTGAAAAAAAAAACTGTGTTCTTTGTTCGTAAACGAAGGTCAATGACTCAGTAACTTCGATAATCATAACGTATTTTTATAAGCTACATATCATCAATAATTTCGCTGTTCCATCTAACGCATCGGTGGCTGAGTCGGATAGACTTCGGTCATAAATCATCTGAAACATCGTTCAAATCTCGCATGGCCCTACTTGAAATATATTTCAGAAATTGTTTATATTTATTTCCTCTTGGAAAGAGTGTATGTATGGTGATCAAAAGGTAGCAAAACAGCAAGGAAAAAAAAAATATTTTTTTTTTTTTTTTATTATTATGTTTCTCATCACCATAATACTCGGGTACCACCAGAAGGACGGTACCCGGTCTTTTGGAAGGCTTACGTGGGGACACGGATCCAACACGCAGAGGCCCTTTTGAGAGTTTTAATGTGTTATGGGGCATCAGCCGCAGCCTGCCCATGACTGCACTATATATACAGCCCTGGGCAGTCCGCGGCCGATGTAGGACTATTACAGAAAAATGGAAATAAATAACTGGACTATGGAAAGGGGTGCTATGTGGACAGGTTACTGGGTCTATAGGAACTATGGCGTCTGCCTTTCTACAACAAAGTTTATAAAAATATATTGGCAGACGGTGACTCGCCCTCTCACAGATGGGCCCTCTAAAAAGTCGCTGTAACTTAGCAACAAGAGGGCAACATGTCGTGAGCAGCTAAGGGTGGAGAGGCGTCCCTGGACTTTAAACGACGATCACGCGCTCCCTGAGGGTCCAGCATCACGTGCCCACTCGCCACTTACGCTTCACATCCACCCTTCGAGCTAAAAGCTCTCGCGACTCCACTCTGGCCGGCCGGTTAAGGCAAGCCAGAGGTGGGGGTGCTGTCCTCGTCAGGCTTCACTCCGACCGGCCGGTGAAGGCAAGCCGGAGATGAAGACAGGGGCCTCCCCCGGGAGCACTCGGTTCCCGCGGGGTCGCTACTCCCCGACACCCCGCCACAAGGTGTCCTGCGGGTTGACTGATTGCATTGACCGATGGGGTCGTCACATCCCTACGCCGTTATTATTATTATTATTGATAAAGTTCTATTAAAAATGCAACGTACTCCACCAATGAGCAAAACCACACCGCATAACTCGGATACCGAGACAGCAAAATTTTATGATCCTACAGACAAAAAGAAGGGTGCAAATGCTAAACGCCAAAAAACGTCGCAGGGGATCGCAAGAAGAAGATGTATATAAAACTAGAGAGGATCACCAACAATTTAAGGAAGATATACTTAACAAAATTGACGCTTGGAAAAAAGAACAAGAGCTAGTGCTAAAGAAACTGACTGATGATATTGCTGAAGTCAAGCAACAAAATATCAGCATTCAAAAAACTAACATTGAAATCAGAAACACAAATTCGGAAATAGAAAAATCCTTCCACTTCTTGTCAGAAAAGTATGAAGATCTTAAAAGTGCCGTGACACTGTTGCAGAAAGAGAGAAAAGAAACTTTAACTTATATAAAGTCTCTAGAGGATCAAATTGATATGATGCATAGGTCACAAAAATCCACCATGATTGAAATTCGAAACATCCCCCCCACTCCCGCTGCGACGGCTGACCTCTTATCGGTTGTCAACAAGACATGTGATTCTCTGGATGTGCCTATTCAATTATCTGATATTAAAGATGTTTCCAAAATAATTAATAAGTTCAATCAAAAGAAACCCTCAGCGACCGTTTTGGTGGACTTCACTACCATCTCTATTAAAAATAAAATTCTATCCAAGGTTAAAGAATTTAATAAAACTAATACTCATAATAAGTTTAATTCGCAACACATTGGCATCCCAGGACCCGTTGTTCCCATATACATAACGGAAAGCCTCACTGCCAAAACCAGAAAACTGTTTTACTTAGCTCGACAATTTGCAAACGTCCATGGATATAAGTTCTGTTGGACAACGAATGGCAGAGTGTATATGAGAAAAACGGACGGTGGGCAACATATTCATATCAAGAAAGAAAATCAGCTGCGACAACTGAATGAAGCGACAGCATGACTTATATTATCCAAAACCATACTCATATCCATACATTATAATAGTTATCGAAATAATTTATTGTTAACACTATTTCTCCCTATATACCCTATTTATGATCTTTTACAAAGAACTGTGAAAAACCAACATACACATTACACACGTCATTTTATACAACACAATATCCATAATAACAAGGAATTTAATCTGTATTTATTTATATTACTTTGCAAATTGACACGTGCTTATAATTCAGATGATCATTGTATATTTAACCAGTACATGTCCCATATTCGGGTCTCTAATTTAGCGAAACTTTTAATATGCTATCAAATTCGATGACGATAATAATATTTATACTGAGTTAGAAATAATTAGTGAAATCGATTGTACATATCTGTCGAGTCCTGCAGACTTTAGTAGCCCAGATAACCACAAATCGTTATTAATACTAACGGTAAATATCCGCAGTGTCCACAAAAATTTCGATCAACTTGCTCTATTTTTGGCATCCTTAAACTCAAATATAGATATTGTCGTTTTAACTGAGTGTTGGATAAACGGGGACAGTATAATACCAGGCTTGAACTCTTATACTGCCATAAAAACAAGTAAAAGTCTCAATCAGAATGATGGCGTTATTGTATATATTAAAAATCATCTCAAATATACTTTTTCGGAACCGGAAATGGAAGGTGGGAATTGTCTTCTTCTAACAATCGGGCGTAATCTTTCTCTTATCTGCTCCTATAGACCACCAAGCCTTCATCCTTCACTGTTTATAAATTCGCTGGACAAATTGTTAAGCACTATCTCAAATAATGAAATCATTCTGACTGGTGACATTAACTTGGATATTCTTCCCAGTAACACTACGGGTTACGCGTGTGACTATCTGAACATGATGTACTTCCATGGACTTAGACAAGGAGTAAATAAACCAACACGGATAAAATCTTGCATAGATCACTTCATGTTAAGAACAAAAAAAAAGGTGTAAAACTGTTGTTTTTGATCCCTTGACAGATCATGCACCTATCCTAGAAATCAACACGTCAAAAGAAAAGAACAATAATGAAACGCTGTATAAAACCATCTATGATCATAAACTTCTCCCTGACTTAATAGACAATATAAATTGGTACGAATTCTATAAGATACAAGACCCAAATGAAGCTGTGACTTTCTTCATCGATAAAATTGAATCTGCATTAAATAATTGCAAAATAGTTAAAAAAGTTCCCAACCGAAAAAGACCCCAGAAACCTTGGATTACTTTCGGGCTTATTAAATGTTTAAGAAAAAGAGATAGATTACATAAAAGAACCAAAAGAAACCCCACAGATCTTGCTTTACTCGATGAATACAAGAAATATAGAAACACATGTAATAACATCATAAAAAATGTGAAAAAGTCATATTAAAAATAAAATTATATAAAGACAAATTGGACAAAAATTATGGCAATCCAAAGGGCATGTGGAAGATAATAAAGGAGGCATGTAGTCTATCGAACAACAGAGCACCTAGTAATGAACTTTTAAATTTAAAGTATGATACGATTGACGCATTGAATGTAGTCAATAACTACTTTATTTCAATAGGTGGAACACTCGCAAAATCTACCCTTAATTCACTGAAGAAAACAGAGAAGGAATTAACACTAGATTTAAAAAACGATGAGTGTCCTAAAAACTCTCTTCTACTTAGTCCTACTGATCCTCAAGAAATATGTGGGCTCTTATCTAAGCTGAATTCCTGTAGTGCTTCTGGCTATGATAATATACCTACCCGCATATTTAAAGAATTCAGAGACCTCCTGTCACCCCACATATCCTATATATGCAATCTAAGTATTAAAACAGGAGTTTTTCCAAAGCCTCTTAAAAAAGCCATTGTTATCCCTATCCATAAATCAGGCGACAGATCATGCCCCTCTAATTATAGGCCTATTTCTCTGCTATGTACTTTAGCTAAGATATTAGAAAAATGTGTGAGCAAGAGACTTACTCGCTTCTTAGAAAAAAATAAGCTCCTACATAGCAACCAATTTGGATTTAGATGTGGAAGATCTACTGAGGATGCCACACTGCGGCTCACTACACAAGTGTCAACGCATCTGGATGAACGATATAAGTGTCTAGGAATATTTCTAGACCTTCAAAAAGCCTTCGACACTGTGTCCATCCCAATTATGCTTGCTAAGCTGGAGCATGTGGGCATAAGGGGCCTTCCCCTTGCTTGGTTTACAGACTACCTGTCTAACAGAACGCAATCTGTGCGTATAGAAGCTAAACTGAGTAACGAAGGTGAGGTCTCTTATGGAGTGCCGCAGGGTAGCACTCTCGGTCCTACGCTGTTTCTGATATATGTGAATGAGCTGTGTAAACTAAATGTGGCTGACTGTGAGGTAACTATGTTTGCTGACGACACGGTTATATTATTTAAAGGTAAAACATGGAATGAGGTATTTAAAAAATCTGAAAAGGGACTTCGAGCTGTGACCAGGTGGTTGGAGAATAATTTGTTAAAATTAAATGTATCTAAAACTAAATACCTATGCTTTTCAAAAACATCTGCACTTAGTCCAGCTGATCACCTGGACCTCACACTACATATTTTTACGTGCAACCGTGATTCCAGCAGTACAGGCTCATGCATGTGTCCGAAGATACAGAGAGTTCCCCAAATAAAATATCTTGGCATTATAATTGATGATAAGCTTAACTGGATTCCGCAAATTAGAAATGTCTCAACGCGGATCAGAAGATTAATATACGTATTTAAAACACTTAGAAACTTTGCAAGCAATGACTTAATAACTCTAATATATAAAGCACTTGGGGAATGCCTCATAAGCTACTGTATTACATCATGGGGAGGAGCAGCAAAAACCTATCTCTTAGAAATTGAAAGGTCACAGCGTGCGCTTTTAAAAGTAGCTTTCAAGTTACCATTCGACCACCCAACTACCTTGTTATACTCTAAAGTTAAGATTTTAAGTGTCCGAAAACTATTTGTGTATCAATGTATTCGGCGTTATCATAGACTTAATAACAGCAATGAGTATAACAAAAATAGAAGAGTTGCTGTTCCAGTTCCGTGGACTAAATCCAAATTTGGACACAGGCACTATAAATATATTGCTCCAAAACTGTACAATAAAATGAATAAGTTTTATAATATTACTGCTCTGAATAATTACCAAATTAAGGCTAGAATTTTGAATTGGTTATCTAGACTTGACTACAATGACACAGAAAATCTATTATAAATTCCTTAAATGGATTAATTAATATATACACACACACAAAGACACACACACACACACACACACACACACCCACATACACACATACACACACACACGCACGCCTGCACACACGCACACTTACATAAACTTATTCACTTAAATATAGTATTGATAATGGTTTTGGACTTATTGATTTTTTTTTTCTTTTATTAATTTTAATTTTTAAAATATTAATTTCCATTACTTGATTTTTACATTTTAATATACTTATCGTGAATCTTAATTTTACCTTTTAATTGTAATTTTAATTGATTTTAAATCGTAATTTGTAATATTTAGCTATAATAACTTACTACTAACTTACATTTTATTGTTATGTTGATTGTAACAACTTATAATAGTGTTGCATTGTTTCGATTTAATTTAGATTTTTTGCTGATTTAATATCTGTTGCTCAATTTATTTTATAATTACTAACTTATTTAATTTTAGATGAATTTATTTATGTGCTGATATAATTTTCGAAATTTGTTTTGGACGTGCTTTATTTGTAATTAGATACCTAGACACATTTTGTTTTTTGTTTTGCTGTATGTACTTATTTGTTATTGATTTTTTTTTAATAGTTTTAATTGCATGTAAATTTTTAATTTATTTTTGATTTTATTTAATTTGTCTCTGATTTTTTTCGTGTCGTGTAACTGTAAATGGAAGACACAGGCTCCTGAAAAACAGTTCTTACTATCTTAGGAGCCTGGGTCGCTCTAATTTGTAAAATGTTTTAAGTGGAATAAATGATTTATTTATTATTTATTTATTTGTTGTTCTCCACCCATTACCTGAATAATAATGTTCATAAATCAGTCAGACATTGTAAATAATAAGTAGGCATTACAACGAAAAAAGCTCTAATTTTCCATTCTGGTATATGCCTTGTTACTTACCCATAAAGATATCGTTATCTTGATAAAACGTAGTTTCACTTTTTATGGTGAATTGATTACCGCAATATTATTACGTCTGAAAAATGAGGAGAGTAATAAAATAGGAAAGGATTACGTACCTCAAATATCAAAACGAATTAATGAATATACTATTCTCAAAACATAGTAACGATAAATATCCTAAGATAACATACTCGATACTGTAAAACTAATACAAACAATAATTATTGTACTTCTATTTTTCTTTTCAATTAAAAAGTAGGCGAGGCAACTGACTAGCTTTAAAGCAGCAAATGCATTTTGCAATTACAAGAGAGCGGTTCGCTGAAATTCAAATACGCTGGCTTAATGTAAATATATGTATGCTTACATTAGTTATTAACTCAGTTTCTGTTCAAACAAATATGGATCATTTCTAGAAACAAAATATGTAGTTCTGGGTATTCGTGTGCATTTGATTTGAAAAAGCTATCGATGAAACTTTTTAGAAAGTGTTTACGTTAAAATTCTACTAATATTATAAATGCGAAAGTTTGTGAGGGTGGATGTACGTGTATGTATGTTTATTATTCTTTCACGCAAATACTCCTGAACCGATTACAATGAAATTTAGCACACATATAGAGGGTAACTTGGATTAACACAAATGATAGGTTTTATCCCGGAAATCCCACGGGAACTATGCGGTTTTTTCTTTGAAAACGCGGGCGAAGCCGCGGGTGGAAAGCTAGTGTAAATATAAAATTATTAAATAGATTGAAAATAAGTTAATCTTCGAACTTAAATTGGAATATTTTTTTTTTTAATAAATTGTTTTTAAAAAGGGAAAACACATCATTTATTGCTCTATAGTCTATCTATTCAAGCCAAAGTTTCTCTATAATATTTTGTAAAAAATTCAATACATTTATATTATGAATAAATTTTGAATAGATCTAGATTATGGAGTATCTTACTTTACTGTAAAATTAAAATCCCTTATACCGCGTTTTGAATAATTAATAATTTGTTTCTTAAGAAATAGCGAATAACCATGATTCATAAAAAATGTAGTTAGGTTTTTTTAAAGCTATTGAAATATTATTTAATTTTTACTTCGATGAATTTATTAATCGATGAATTACAAGTTTAAATTTAGTTATTTGAAGTTTAATTTCATAACTTACCTTGAAAGACAGAAAAGCTTTTAAAACAAACCACTAGCTCTCGGTTAGTTGGATACAACTTTGATATATTATAGTATCTCATAACCAAACTATTGACAACAGTCTTCATAATCCTTATTATCATTATCATCTGTAAATGAAGACTAGATCATAAATATGTCATACCAAAATTGATAAGCAATTTTCGTACTATAGAAATGGTAATATCGCACTTACCCTTGTCCATGAAATTAGAACCATTCAATCATTCTCGTGTTGACTCAATAAATTCCTCTTATGAGTCCATTAAGTTAGATATAACGCCATTATCAGGTATTATCGTGTTATGGATTATTCGCGACAGCTAGTGGTGTATCTGTCACTAAAGTTCACAAAAGCGTGCGGTTAGGCTTGCTAACTTGTCATTGTTTTCAACACGTGAAAGCAAAGTGTGATGGAATATTCGTCCCTAAGATGACGGCATCTGTAATAAGGTATTTCATTTTATTGTTCTTATTTTTTAATAGTTGTTTGAGGATTTACTAGGTTTCCTGATAATATAACTTGATGTCAATCGTTGCGTAATCCTGAATTCCAGTCAATTTATGTTTGCGTCACTCAGCTTTCCAAGATTTAGTTATATTGAATTTATAGTGTTCTTACCTTTTGAAACTTTAATTCTTTTTAACCCAGCAATTTTTCAATACAATTATAATATATATACTCGTGTGATCAGATGCATTTTATCACTCCGGTTTTTTTAAAGTATCTTTATTTTATATTTTCGCACCAATATTTTGTAAAAATAAATGATTACAGGGACGCCTCGTGTAGTCGAGGCTGGCTAAGATTGATCGTTCAGATTTTCTTCGGAATGATAATAGTGACGAGTTTCATTTTGATTCTATTGATGGCTACTTCGAGAAAACCAGCTCCAAAACCCACTTCCCGCTGCCGAGTGCGTGAGTGCCATGTTGTGTGCAAAATGGCACCTTATTTCGATGAATACGAAAGTGATATCCTGGATGCTGCTTGGGTAAAATCTTCTTATTGAAATTACCTTTCGTTTAGGAGCTTTTATTGTAGATTAAGATCTACATTTCTTTATTTTCCTTTGTACAATAGCAATCAGCTTACAAGCTTATGAATGTCAAATATTAGTATATTAATTACTTGATAAAACTTTATGGGTGTTATTTATTACTAAAATTTTGGTTTATTAGTATATCACACAATTAATAGCGTTATGTTATTTATGGCATAATCTGTGTTTTAGAATCGTTTCGTGTAGAGCAAGGTAAATTAGAATTTACCGTCTAAAACGTTTAATATATTGTTACAGCAAGCAGATGCGAATTGTGAGAGCATAATATTAATTTTAAAGCAGCCGTTCTTCACAAACAATACACTACCGCAGAATTGGCTCTCGGGAACGCGTAGCAATGTTAATGAATTGGCTATTGTCGGCGGCAATCTGAAGCACATATCACCGTGCGCTTTTATCAGCCAGTTCTCCAATAACATACAGGCGCTCATGCTAGAAAATATACAGTTAACCACATGGGGACCTGAAACCTTTGTGGGACTCTCGAGTCTTAAACAACTATATATCAAAGACTGCAAGCTTATAAATATAACAAGAAACGCTTTGCAAGCTGTCGACGACACTTTAGAATTCTTGGATATAAAAGCGAGCTTTATGTGGAATCCCGCCTATATTACTGGCTCAACGAATCTCGCTAGGCTAAAAGTTGTAGACTTTGCGATAAATCCGTTTTACAATATACTGGATAGATCAAGCTTCACAAAGTTACGGATGTGCACAACGTTGTTTTTGAATTCGTGTCGGATAACCTCGATTGGAGAAGGTGCTTTTGATTATTTGGATAATATTAAGATATTATATTTGAATGACAATAATTTGAAAATTGTTCCGGGTGGGTTTTTCGATAAGATTCTACCACGGCAACCACGACTAGCCCTTCATGATAATCCGTGGAATTGCGACTGTTCTGATTCAATGTTTAAGAGTTTATTGCCAAGAGATGTACTAATGGTGGATCCGATGTGTCGTTACCCTGACAGCTTGAATGGTTTAACATTTTCTGAATTTAATTATTATTGCATGAATAAATCAAACGGAGAATACATAACGGTCATTAAATCTGATCAAGAAGATGTAACTAATTGCGATAAAATAAATAGGACTCCCTTAAATATAAATGATATTTGTTATAAAGGCAGTGATATTATAGGTAACAAAACTCACATTATTAATCCGTATAATGGTGGTTGTTATTTAAATCTAAAACGAGTCGAGAGAGTCAGAAATTTTTGGTTGTCAATATTAAATAACTCAACAATTATTATCCATAACAATAACTGGTTAAGTCTCACATATTCAGTACGCAGTAACCATCACTCTATGGTAGAATTGTCATCAAGCAACAGGGCAGACCAAGGTCTACTCTGGTATAAGTCTTCGTGTCCTAATGAAATTTACTGTTTAAACTTAATGCCTTCTTCTTTAAGAATTTTTGACTCCAATTCGAACATTCGATATGCTTTTTGTCCCTTTGAAACAAAATCCGGAGATATACACGTTAATCAATGCGTCTCATACACTTTAGCTGATATTGATACCTATAAATACATATATAAATTCCATGGCATTATCGGATATATACTTATATCAGTAATTTGTGCTATATGTGGTGCAATTTGCATATACGCTTTAATCCATTGTAATCCACATTTATTAAGAGGCAACAAAAGAATTTTGTTTGTAAAACACAAAGAAATAAATGCCCTTATACTTCCTCCAGATGTGCCGTTGCGTAAGAATACCTTAACTGATTGCAGTTTGACTGATGGAGAGATGAATAATATATTTTTAGTTTCAAATCAGATAGAAAGTCTATCTTCATTGGAGAGATCGTTTTCATTTAAAAGCTCAAAAAGTATGAATAGCAATGAAGTGAGTTATATATCAGCTATACAACCGACGGACGAACAATTAGCTCAATGGCGGATTAGAGAAAGTTATAAAAATGTTCAATACGATTCCATAAAGTCGGATAATCTCTCTAGCATTTTTGATACTGATTCACTCACATACTATTCACTGAAAGAAATTTACGAGACTCCGCTCGAAATGAGCAAGAAGTAATACATTAGTGTGTCCAATGGTTGCTAAAAGAAATAGACGATTTCATAAATCACTTGTCAGTCTATCACTGTTTTGTGAACGTTCATTAATCATGGTATTAAGAGATAACGATTATAGTTTAGCCGGGAGTTCGTCGAGACGTATTGAAATGGTCAGTCGCGTCACGGAGGTGCTCACAAAGTGAATCGATTCGTACAGTTGTTTCCGCACGACGTGTATTGTCTTCGCCGTGAGACGTCAGATCTATTTTAATGACTAGTTCAAAACCAACTGTAGCTCCCTGAAGCGTGATTAGTGAGTATCGGTCTATTAGATCTCTTGGCACTTTGACGTTTCTATTTCTTGTTATTCTATTATATAGTGTATTAAATATTTGTGGACTTTTGATATGCTATTTTTCTTTTGAATGTATTTTTAATATTTTGTATTTTATAAGAATTCTATATGCTATTAATAATATTGTGATACGGATCAAGCAAAGACAACAATAATGTAAAGACTGCCAACATCAGATTGGAACGAACTACATTATTATTGGCGTCCCTTACCTGTCGACTGTGGCTCGATACTTGGCACAGATTAATTTGATTGGCAGAAAGTTTTGCAAATATATTTTTTTAATTATACATGTTCTTTTATTTTTTCACCTCATTTATAGGGAACAATATGTATTTAAAATCATGCCAACATTCATTTCTCAAAAATAGTGTAAATCTGCAAAGCATCGCTGAAGCATCGTGTAATTAAAAAAAAAATATCAATTGCATAATTATAAATTATAGGAAATGTAACCACAAACGATAATATCTTAATTTCTATTCATAGGAATAGTATTACTACGCGTAATTAATTTAAAACTTTATTAGCTGACAGTTTATGATATCCGATCTAATCAACGATTCGAAGATGTGCACCTGTTCTATAGATTCATTATTAGAATGTACACTACATTTTGTCTGGAAATCTATTAATAAAGTGACATTTTAAATAGTTTTATCAAATCTATACCAATATATAAACTTAAATTAGTAGTAAAAATAATAACATTAAATTAGTAGTTAGCTTTGTTCCAAAGAGGAAACAATTTCACCTTGTACATTTTCTTTGTTATGATTTATTTATTTAATAATATATAATAAAGATACTGTTATATAGGTAACTGCATAACGAAGTATATAATCTATTCTATATAATAAAAAATAAAAATGAATCGCCATCGCTAAGCGTAAAACTCGAGAACGGCTCGATCGATTCCGAAAATTTTATCTAAACGTTTTTTTTAGGCACAAGGGAGGATATTATGGAGAAAAAACTCGAAAAAAGGGGCAATGGGACAGAACAGTAGTATAATTATAAATATAAGTAAGAATGATATTCAACAAAGATAAGGAATTAAAAGGAGGAGGAGGAGTCTTGCTCTAAAATAAACATCGTTCTTACGACTTACGTATACAGAAATGTATTACTTTTTTTAATATTTACCCTTTCCGCTGATTTTATTGAATCTGTTTGGTGCACTTACTATTCAATTTGAAAATGTAGCAGTATTATAGAATTAGCTTTTCCAGCTAACATCCTATGTATATTTTTGTTTAGCAAATTTTTTTAAATTGTAAAAAAATTGACAACGTTAAAAAAAATCGTAATTATTATGATAAGATGAAGATTTTTTCTCTAACGTATAACATAATATTTTTTAAATATAATAATTACTGATGTTATTAGCCATAATAAGTTTTATAATATTTTAATATCGTAAAAAGTTAGTGTCACTTTTTTCGATAGAGGTACATCGAACAATTTCGTTACGAAGCATGCAACAATGTACACTGTTTTGAAAACGACAGCAAAATTTATAACCCATATAGAAACGAACAATATGACTTCACCACTCAGAACTACATGTACAGTCGTAACATAATTAATTATGTAACACCTGTACAATCAATTAGATAAGAGGTTTGTCGCTGTTGTCTGGTAACCCCGGCAGTGTCGCGTGCCAAATTATAGAAAGGAGCATCAAGCGTGTACGACAATCGTCATCAGACGCAGCATGTGCAACAATTAGGTACACGCTTTATATGAAATGGCCAAGGTCAAGGATGAATATTTACGAAACACAGATTATATAATTCACTAATGGAGGGATTAATAGTACTTACTGCTGAAACATTTTGCTTTTCATTAACAGATTTTTAGCTGAATTTTATTAGTGGATTACCTCTGTTCTAAATACTGCTAAATATTGCTTGACTGACCGGTTGGCTTGGTTGGAAGTGGCCCTGTCTTCTAATCCAGAGGTCGTGGGTCCGATTCCCACCAGGGGCAAATATCTGTGTGATGAACATAGATGTTTGCTCTGTATCTGGGTGTTAATTATCTATATAATTATTTATTTAAAATTATATATATGTATGTTTATCAGCCATCTGGTTTCCATAACACAAGCGAAAGCTTAGTATGGGATCAGATCGTGCCGTGTGTGAAAATTGTCCTGAAATATTTATTTTATTATTTATTTATTGAGGCTACTATCGTTAAATAATATTTAAAGAAGATAGAGCTTTATAGAATTTATTTGTAGAGAAAAAAGATTTTGATTGATTTGATTTTAGTGACTCGCATTTTAAAGGGGTGCTCCGTTGTAGCAACTATTTTAGGGGCCAGTTTATCGTTTGATGACTTGCAATAAAATATTTTTTTAATTTCTGCTAGTTGCTTGTGTTTGATTGAAATAAGTATATTTACATATTTCTGCAAGTATCAATTTTCAGATTATAAAGTATTGTTTTAAAGTAGTTAAATCACAACATGCTGTCTGTTACACAATTTTCTTAACATGTTGTCCAACGCATTTAAATAAACATTAAACATTGAAATGAATGCGATTTCAGAACATAGGAATAACGTAGCAATTTGTGTCTTTACTCATGTATAAAATGTGAGTTGCGATTGAAGCTAGGTATGAATAACTGCAGACTTCCACTCAACTCAATTTTTCCATTTCAAACTCTCGGATATCAAACGCGCTGTAGTTTGAAACCCTTCTGGCACGTAAATATTACTATTGTTTGCGCGAAAGGATATAGATAAAACTGATATGAAAATAACTTTATAACTTTTATTCTGAAAATACTCTCACCTACTGTTCTTTTTCAACTACTTTTGTTTTTTATGAAATTTGAATAATGATAAAGGGAATTATGAGTACCTATTTGTTTTATTTCGTAAATCACGCTGTATCCAAATATTATAGTTTCCATGTGAACATCTGATTGCTAATTGAATAGTAATTAAATATGGGATTTATGTAATTAAAAATCGTATAGCAAACTGCATTTTCATTTACCATGTGTTTTGATGTAGAATCGAGGATATTAATGGTACGTTCACTTGCTATTGGTAGCCCGTGGTTAATGTAATCGCTAGACCACAAAATAAATATTAGCTGGCTTTCGGAGCTTTGCATGAAAATTCCTAGCAGCATTTCTGCTACAAAACGATTCTGCTACAAACCTATTAAATTACAAGTGATTTTAGTATTTCCCTGGGAATACGTCGGTTCAAGTTTTTGGATTGAAGCTTATGTAGTGATGTATATTTTAGCAAAAGTTGGTATAAATAGTGGTCGCCTTTGGTTTAGGATGAGATTTTATTCTCGAGTAGGACGGTAGGAGTGGTAGGTTTAGAAATTCAAAAAATAAATCGACTGTCGGTTCGGATGTCGAATTGACGAAGAACAATCAATTTGTCAAGCAAAAAACTGATTTCCTTTGTATAAAAATAAAAAATTTCAATCAATAGTTATTATGAAGACAGAAAATATGATGTAAGTCAGCACAATACCATTTTTTCATTATATTATAGCAATGTATGTTTATTTCAGTGCAGTAATTCTATAAATTCGTAGCATAATCTATTATTATAGAGATACTATAAATCACTATTTTCAAATACCAATTCATGTATTGCATGTTCAATATTATTTAAGAAATATTTGCACTGCGGCCAATATTGCAATTATGCTTGAAACATAACTATTATTAAGCAATTTTCAATTAAAACATCCAGTTCTATTATTAGTATGGGTTAATTCTGTTTTATAACTTCAATAATCATGCACTGACGTTACTCATAAATAATGTTTATAATTATATCTATAATTATTGTAATTATTTAGTCGCGATACGAAAACGGATTTTCATTTATTTTTTGGCATGTTTCTGTTAACCTCTCGATAAATATATATTTTAGGGTGTTTGTTAGAATATTGTTTAATAATTTGATGTACCTACATGAAAAATACAAATCTTCTTTAATAAAATGTTTTAAATAAATTGTTTTCTTTTATAAAAAATAATAAGAAGCTTTGGTTACGTTATTATGACGATAGCCATCTACTATTATATATAAATAAAGCTTATTATACGACTTCGTTAGCTTTATCTGATTATTTTTATAAAAAGGAAATTTGTTTTTTTACCCTTTAGTACTGTATAGTGTATTTTAGGAATTTTAGCTGAGCAATACTAGTCAATTTGTCCTTTGAGTTCTGTATCTTGTTTCCATTCCATTTCTGGACTAACTAAATTTAGAAAAGCATTATGTATACTGTGGATGCACTTGTGCGCATTAGCTGGAAGGTTATCCAAAATTATAGTCGAATAATAATCATTATTTACGATACCTCCCACGCTATGCGCTTCTGTTTGATAAGATATAAATAACTATGATAAAAGTATGTGCTGGTTATTATTCATAATATTATGTTATAACACGAAATATCAAAAGTATTCTGTCTCATACTCTATTTACGCACAAATAACTCTTTTGCACGAAAACCGCTAAAAGATAAGGTTAAAATTCGCCATGCAGTTAGATAATTAGATTATAGCCCGAAATATAGGCTTCTATATAGTCCTATTATATTATGTTTGTCTAAATATGTTTGGACTTTCTTTATAAGTAAAGTAAGACAGTATAATGCCATAACAACATGCATGCTACAGGATGAAATAGTTGTTTAGATAGGAAAACATAAAAATAGTAATACATATAAACAGAGTTTAGTTAACATAATTGGAGATATTTAGATTTTCGGGATCATAAAGAAAATAATTTAAATGTTTTTATATAATTATGTTATCTGTCCATCAAAAGATAACTATTGCTCACTTCTCGCTTAAATAAACTAAGTATTAACCGAGATAACGCGGCGTAGAACCTCCCTCAACTATCGTAAATCTTTCTGATAGGGATGAGATAAGACAAACTTTTACTTTGAAAAACTGTGCAAATTAACTTAGAAGCAACTTTACACGTGCCCTTGTCTTTGCATCGATAGTTATTTGAACAAAATTATGGCAAATATCCAAATGATTCGATGGAGCATTAATAAATTTTTGTCACATAAATTTTAATTGGATCGTATTAATTTTATCGCGTCGTATTTGGCTTGAATGTGCGGACACGGGATCAGTCGTTTGACAGTGTATAGTGGCCTTAACGATAAGAGTTAAAAGCGATAGAGTAGCCAAAAGGAAAGTACTCACGGTTTGAGTTGGGATGTGAACCGGAGTCCGCCCGCTACACTCTGGGGATCGTATCGCGTATTATAGCATTAGCGAACTTCATCCAAATACAGGGACTAGTGTTCCTCATTCTGTTGTTCGCGATAGTTTACGTTTTAGTGCAGTTCTTTTAGTCTTCACTCACACGCCGCCCAACCATGGTGAGTGGTAGAAGTAGTGTTGTGCCGAATTTTAATTAATTTATAAATGAAGTGATTGTGGTCTTAAATATTCATTTGCTTATTTACAGGAGGAACTCGACAAAGAACAAATTAACAGTATGTATAAGTTTTAATTAATTTCGGTGATATTCCTTCGTACGCTAATTAAACTTTTGTGGTTTCAACACTTGCTATTCAATTGTTCGGGCGGGTTTAAATTTTCAATTATTTATTAAATTTTGTTTCGTGTTTTTTTTCTTTAATTTTGAATTATACTAATTATTTTATTTAATGAATCTAAACCCTAAGATAGTTTAGCAAGATAGTTTTGATACTGATTCTTTAGCTTCTATATAGAACATTTTTCTTTATAGTTCTCAAGAAGGCCTTCGAAGCTTTCGACCACGAAAAGAAAGGATGCATAGGCACGGTGATGGTCGGTACGATCCTCGGCATGTTGGGCCACACTATCACAGATGATATGCTCAAGGAGATCATCGATGAAGTTGACGTTGATGGTAAATTATTTGATTACTTTTAGTAATTAGTTTTTTGGCAAACATTTTTTTACGCTCATGACGGCAGAGACTTTTCATAGACAGCTTACTCTATCTGAGGAGCTTATAAATAAATTCATTGTTTAAACATCTTTTTGCAAAGAATGATTGAAATAAATATAACTGTTTGCTTGTGACAGTTGAAACATTTATATTCAAGTTATTTTTCCAAACTTATCCTCAACTTTCGGTTATACATTTTCAAAATTTCTTACATTTTACAACTTTAATTAATCTCATGAATTATATAGTTTGGAAATGCTTTCAAACTTTTATTGTAGCTCAACATCAGTGAATTTAGATATTAACTATTCTATAGCTTTTCTATTATATCAAACCAATACCTACATAATCATATTCAATTATATTTTTATTGGTATAGCAACAATTTTCGTCTGGCAGATTGTTTATAGTTTATTAATAATGCTTCCCAACAGTCACGTTTACCTTGATATATTGTAATAGAATACTATACTTATAATATCTACTAGAGATCGTAAAGGAGTCAGTGTTGACAGATATTCACCCTTTGCCAATTATTTCTCGTGCCAAAACGTAGCACTGAATGCTTTATTCTTTTTATATTACATAATCATAAATAATAACTATTAGGTTTGATAAAATAAGAAGTCAACCTAACCAAAAAGATATCTATGTAGATCATACCACTCTATTATGTTACATTACATAATACTTTAGGTTTCTAGTTATAACAAAAATGAACAATTATATGATTAGATAACACTACGGTATTAGTGACTGATATGCCTTTATCAATGTTCCTCTATATATCGTATTTTGTATACGCTAAAACAATGAATCCTAGCCTTACTACAAAATTTTAATTGTTCTGTTTTATATTATGAATATATATATATATATTTTTTTTTAATAGGATCTGGTGAGTTAGAATTTGAAGAGTTCGTGACGCTGGCCTCCAGGTTCATGGTTGAAGAAGATGCTGAGGCCATGCAGCAGGAACTGAAAGAAGCATTCCGGTTATATGACAAAGAAGGTACTATAATATTCTGGTCAATTATCTTTTTACGAATCCAAATAATTATTTTTTACTTAAATCTTAACCTCCTTCAAATAGTCAAAACTAGATCCTGGATAGGATAAAAAAATAATCATTAAAATCTGCTCATCCAGTCAGTTTGTTAAATAGGTACCTCAGAACTTCTCTGAAAACAGAAAATACAGTCGATTAGAGAACCTCCTATTCGACTCGAGTCAGTTAAAAAGAAAAGATTAGATATTGAAAAAAAGCTTCTATAAAACTTCAAATAATCTTGTAGATTTTATCAAGTTTAATTATACAATAATGGTTAAAGCATTCTAATTAACCACTTGACCTGGTTGATTGTGTATTGTGTTCAGAATCAAGTTACATTTGAGACCATAGTAAATAATAAAAAAATTAATCGAGGAGTGGGCGGCAAATACGGGTATTGATTCCTCGTTTCAATGCGAATTGTAATTGTAAGTTAAATTCATATTCTCCAGTGAAATTGTGACATTATTTATCCAAAAAGGTATCTATTTTTAAAGCTAATGATATGATATAATAAATAATTCACTGACCCGACAACGAAGTGAAAATTTATGAAGACGCTATTGCTTTCTCAATCAAAAATTTCCGTAAATTTTCTTTATATTTTTATAATGATTCCGCTAATTGAGGCAGTGAAGAATCTAAGAAAGATCATTAAAATAGCGACAATTTTGGTGTAGTTACCGATTGAATTATTTACTGATACAATATTTAGAAGTAGGTAAAACAGATTTTTATGTTATGTTCGGCGAAACGTATGTTCATAGGAACACACATAGGTGTGGAAAGTAAACTTCGCCTAATTAGTATCCATATTTTTGAAATTACCAATTTTCGTCACAAATCAAAAATTTAATTTTGCACCAGCTTTAACTTGTATTAATTATATTGATACATTTTTAAAGAATATAAAAAATTCGATCAAGAGGCGGGATTCGAACCTGTGTCTTTTTGCCATTCCTGTGCAACGCCTAACTATGTATTATATTTTTGTAACTGGTTTGTAAAATTCTCTGAAGGGAACGGCTACATCACCACCCAAGTGCTGCGAGAGATTTTACGGGAACTCGATGATAAAATCAGTGCGGAAGAGTTGGACATGATGATTGAAGAAATTGACTCTGACGGGTCCGGAACAGTTGATTTCGATGGTAAGAATTTTCTCTATTTTTTATATTAACCCTAGAAAGATAGTCTGCGTCAAAATGACTCCTGCGTTTTCGAAATATAGCTGTATCTTTTTAAATGTCGCGAATCCATAACTATGCTTATAGGACATTTCATAAGTCACTGAGAGCTACCCTATGATATACGTGTCAATTATGTAAGGATAACCGATTTTGAAATATAACGACTACGTGAGTCAAAATTACGCATGATTATCTTTACCGTGACTTTTAAGATTTTGACTCCTATGGTAGTTTGAATATTTTTTAGCTTATTATTACTGTATATTGTGACTTATGTTAAAATTTTATTTTTATACATATTGAAGCAAACATAGAAAACAATTGGGGATAAAAAATTGGAAGAATATTGTATACTAGCCGCTCTTATGCAAAGCGATGAGAGTCCCTGTGAATAAACCGATAGTGAAGTAGGAGGACCACGAAATTGAAGATGACGAGCAAAGTGACACAGAAGAAGTTTTTCCCGATGAGGTACAAAGCAAAGATGATATATTATATTCAAGCAAAAGGCGGAGTAGATGCATTAGACCAAATGTGTTACCTGATGTTCAATAGTAGGAAGACAATGAGATGGCCAATGGCTTTATTTTATGGAATCAATGAAATTACCTGCATATTGCATATTAAATTTATAGCCACAATGTTAACAACAAAGCACAAAAACATCTGAGTCAAAAAAAACATGAAATATAGAAGCATGGAACTGTCTTCTTTGTTTATGCGTGGGTTTTTAGAATCACCAGCTTTGATAAAATATTTGCGTGATAATATCTCCAATTTGTTGCCAAATGAAGTATATGGTACATCATAAGAAAGTACTGAGGAGGCCTTCAGTAAAAAAAACGTATTTACTATACTTTTTGTCCTTCTGAAATATGACGAAAGGCAAATGCCTCCTGCAAAAAATGTAACATAGTTTTATATGTCGTGATATGTGCTAAACTTGTTTCTCGCAAATTTTTTATATAACTATATGTACAACATATATAAAAAATATAAAAAAAGTCTGCTAATTGTGGTCAAAAATAAGTTTTTATTAGAAATAATACGTGTTACAAGAATTGTAGATTTAAAGCAGACGTTTAATATTTTCGTTTTTTATATGTATAAAAATAATTAAAAATAAATTATTTGTAATATTAATTATTCTAATATAACTGTAAATATAAAATAACTTACAATTTATAGAAAAAAAAAACAATATACCTCGACTTAGAGCTAACTAAAAAACATGCGTAAATTTGACGCATGACTATCTTTCCCGTACTACTCAATATGATTATCTTTCTAAGGTTAATAGAGGATTTCACATTACAATTTTTGAGTACAAAATAGTAAAGAAATTGACTAAATTGTTATTATTGAATATTTTGTAACTGTTTACAGAAATATTAAAACATAAAGTTGATTGTTAATTAACTTTACTTTTTAAAACATGTACCACCAACATCCTAACGTCTCATTTATTTCCAGAAAGATACAGATAAATATATTATTTAGAAGATGAAAATAAGAATAATAGCAGCAAAAATTCAGATCAACAGGCCATAATGTCCTGCTTTATTAATTATTTTTAACCACAATGCTTACCTTAGAACAACACGAATTTTTAACAATAACATTATAAATTCACAACGCTAACAAGCTTCGGTACGAGCTATTAAAAATTTAATTTTCGGCAAACAGCTTTATCTTGCCTTCTACAACGTACCATGAAATAGTATTTATTCATTTTATAGTAAATAGACTCGTGCTATAGACAACTTTTCTAGGTATATAGTGTTATGAAAAATGAAAAAAAATGAAAAATTTCTTTATTAGTTTCTAAAAATGTTACATAATATAGTTACATATGCTGCATTGAACCCCACACTAGGATCCCCTGTGTTGTGAGGCTCAATCTCTTTCATCGTATTACATAAAAAATATTTCAAACTTTACTTGCCATTTTAAGTGTTAAGTGTGTGTATGCGTGCGTGTATATGTGTGTGTGTATGTGTGTATGTGTTGATGTTGTACGAGTGTTTATTTTAATAGTCAGTAAATGTTTAAGTTTATATTTTAATCAAGATATTATGCTAACGAGAGTTTCAGTTTCTAAGTAGTCTAGATTTAATAGCCAATTTGTAAACTATTTTTTACAGCGGAACTTGGTCATAGGAAAGATATTTAGTTTTTTGTTCATTATGGAGTATAAGTAAGGTCCCATGAATATAAACGCCTTGCTACCGAAAGACATATTACAGCAATGTTTCCTCCATGCAGGATTTCTTCGAGTGCGCTCGTTCGTTATAATTGTGTTTGGAGCTATTTTATGAAATTTTAGTATTACTGCTAGTATGTATTGCTGACGCACCGTTAGTATACCAGCCTCTTGATACAATTCTTTGGTTGGATATCTTAAATTCTTTTTAAAGATGATTTTAAGAATTGCTCTTTGCGCGCGCTCAACTTTTATAAGATGACATTTTTTTGCGGAACCCCAGGAAATGAGACAGTAGTTTAAGATAGATTGGCAAAGTGTAAAATAAGTCATTTTGATCATTTTGATATCTGCAATTAGTCTTAGTTTTCTAAAAATGTAGGTTAATTTTCTCACACGTGTCTTTACTAAATCAGTTTGTATATTCCAGGTAAGGTGTCTGTCAATAATCACACCTAGATACTTTATATAGGTAACATTTTCAGAGCAGTACAGTTGCAGTTGGTAGTGTTATTTTGACATCTATGAATTGTTAGGGAAAATTCTTTCGGGGCATTGGTCCTATTGCTTATGTTAAAATTCATAAGTTTGGTTTTACCTATATTGAGGCTAAGCAGGTTGTGGTGGAGCCAGTTGGCAACAGATTGCATTCCGGTTTCTGCAGCGCTATATACTTCCCTCCAAGACCTGCCGTGGAAAATCACAGCGGTATCGTCTGCGTAAGCAAAAATCTTAGCCTGGTTGAGTTTGAGTGAACAGAGTCCATTTACATAGAGAAGAAAGAGCGTAGGACTTAAGACACTGCCCTGGGGAACTCCGTATCTTATTGCAGCGGGAGAGCTATGGTATTCGCCCAGGCAAACTCTTTGTTCTCGGTTGGATAGGTATGACGTGAACCAGTCGAGTGCAGTACCCCTAATGCCAAACAACTCCAACTTTCGCAGCAGGATGGATCTGGACACCGTGTCAAAAGCTTTGGCAAGATCAAGGAAGACGCCCACACATTTCTCCCCGCCGTCGAGTCTCATAGTTATGAAATCCACCAGATTTGTGACGGCGTCCTCCGTTGACTTGCCATTACGAAATCCGTACTGATTTACTGAAAGCATTTCATTTTGTTCCAGGTATTTAAGCAATCGTTTGTTTATTAGCTTTTCCATTATTTTGGAAACTATTGTTAAAAGTGATATAGGTCGGAAATTCGCTAAAGTAGAAGTATCTCCACCTTTGTGTATTGGGCAAACATTTGCTAATTTCATATGAGAGGGAACTATACCAGTGGAAATGCTAAGATTGCAAATGTGTGTAATGGGTGCAGAAAGATCGGATTTAGCAAGTTTGATAACACGGCAATTTATTCCGTCCCATCCGGGAACGGAGTCATTCTTCAAATTTGAAATTATGTCACTCACTTCTAACTCATTAGTAGGGTTTATAAAAAATGACTTATCAGGATTTGTGTGTGATTCATCTAAATTGGCAGCTAATTGAACTAATTCAGTCTCCGTTTTATTGATTTGCTTCATCGTTTCTTTAGCTAGTTGTTCACCAATATTTACGAAATAACCATTAACTTTGTTCAGGGCCCGAGTAGGATTTTGGTCAGCGCTGAAAATGTCAAAATTAGACGATGTTTTATTGTTTAACTGACAGATATATTTAATTGCATCCCAAGTCTTTTTACTGCTACCTTCAGATTTTTCTAAAAGTCCCTTCTCATATGCGTTCTTTAAGTTTTGTATAGTATTATTGCAATAGTTTCGGTAGTCTTTATAGCGTATCTAAATAATATAGATAGAATTTTATATTTTCAACACATATTCGACGCCTAATGGTTAAAATCTAAATAGAAAAAGCTAAATAAAAGCTAAAAGCTTTAATTTTCCTATAAAAAAAAACCGAAGTCGCGTGTCCCCTAGTGGGGTAAGGGGCAGATGCATTATCCATACATCTGTTTCACTGATCGATTTTCTTTAGGGACAAGTAGGTGATCAGCCTTCTGTGTCCTGCCAGATCGAGACTTTTTTCTTCGTCTCCACCGGGAATCGAACCCAGGACCCCTCGGTTCTGCGTTCATGCGTCAACCACTGTACCAAAGAGGCGGTTTAATTTCCTATACGTAAAGATAAAATGTGGAAAGACAGGGAGTCTTTCCACATTTTATCTTTCTAGCCTAACTATGAGAGTGGTACCTAACTAATTATTAATAGTAAGTTTTAAATAATTATCATTTTTTCTTTCAGAATTCATGGAAGTAATGACTGGTGGTGATGACGAGAGATAAGCTTACTACCCTTAATTAATAATAATAGGCAATAATCGATATTAATGTTACCTATATGATTGCATACCTCATTTTTGAGATAAATAAATATCTTTGTCTACATATTTGGTCTATTATTTATATTGCTGATATATTTTCAAACTAGCTTTGTACCGCAGTTTTACCCGCATATTGCTACACTCCTGTTGGTCTTAGCGTGATGAGAGTAGCGCGTTCAAACAAACTCTTCAGCCTTATAATATAAGTATAGCTATGCTTATCTTGCCAAATGATGAGAAGAAGTAATCTGCCATTCTAGTATTTTTTTAAAAACATTTTTATGAAAGTTAAAATCAATTAATTTAATTTAATTTAGTTTATAGCCAAAGAATTTACCAATGTTTCATTCGTAAGTTCTTGTACATAATATGTTTTTTCTTAATATGTTATAGTTCTTTAACTTTGAAAACTTAATTTAAATAGTAAAGTATTTCATGCTATAAATAAATATAATATAGCACTTTTTATGCTCCTTAATATTTTCGAAAGAAACAAGAAATGTTCAATGGAACCGGAGCACAACTTTAGCTGCAAGGATCTGATTACAAAGCGCGGCTATTGAGTACGAACACTTCAAGAGTTTCTTTCAATATTAAAGCTTTCCTTTGCATATATTTTCAATGAAATTATGTTCAATTCATGCTAAAATTAGACGAAGCACTGCACGAGTTGCAATAACAAACAAAAAAACTTTATTAGGAAATTTTCGCTAATTTATAGGCTATTTATATGGGCACCACCATATAATATATTTATTGTTGAACTGTTTTAATTTACAAAAATATTACCTTTTTGTAGCATATATATATACCTATTCAATTCTGTTCAATATAAATTATGTCTGTTATTTACTTTACTTGTATACCACAGTTAATATAATACTATACTAGTAATACTTAGGTACTAGACATCAACTATATTACTATAACCATAAATAAAGCTTACGATTTGTTTACATTCGTCACACGATTAAAGTTAAATGTTTACAATTCATTCCATTAATTTGCATAAAACGTTAAACAAATAACCAAAAAGATATTACCGACACAAAGTTATGTTGTTTTGTGTATAATATCTTAAATTGTGAATTAAACATACTAGGTTTGCAATCGTATGCCCCAGAGTACAGCATTCGACGTGATATGGATGCACAACAAATGTTTTGTATGTTATTTAAGCAATGTATCTTCGCTTTTCCCGTATTTCTGTTAAATAGCTTTTACAAATGGTCTATAAATATTCCCTCTCATCGTACGGTGGTCGGTAGTACGGTGACGATGGCTTCCGAATTTGATCAGAAAGTATGAAATGTCGTTAATTGGATATTAAATATTTAATTATTATATTAATGAAATGAGAAGCAATTATGAAATATTAATCATTAGTCAAAACATGGGATGTTGATGAACCTTTTATTAGAAACGTTTTTATTACAAAATTGGGTGACAATAGAACAATTAGAAAGCCAACAAAACCATGATAGACTTTGAAAGTTCAAATGATTTAAAAACAATAAAAACATGATAAACTAATCAATTTTGTGCCAAATGTTTTAAATACTCTATAAATAACCATGATTATTTTTCCGACCCAAATATCGACCAATAGAATTGCACCATTCGACGTCACGTGGTACAACCTACATGGTATTATACTGATAATTTTTTGAAAATTTTCTGGTCGTTGACGTCAAACTGACAGGTTCAATTTAATTGTGAAATTATTGGCCGACATTTGGGACGGAAAAATAATCCCCCGAATACCACACGAGCTTCAAAATTATCTGGCATTTCCCTCAAGGTTCCCTGCAAACAAATAAAGTCGTCAAGTTTTTCAGGAAAAATCACTCGCGCTTCGCGCTCGTGATTTTTTAACCTTGACTAAAAACTTGACTCCTTCATTTGTTTGCAACGAACCTATCGGAAAATACCCGATAATTTTGAAGCTCTTGTGGTATTATAAGTGAATATCGCTATTCACGTGGTTACCCTACCGGCAGCTGATCGTTTGTTAACCCATGCCAAATATTATATATGTAGTGCATCTGCAGATACGAGAGCTCAAAATTGTATAATTGATTCAAACGAAAATCACCTCTCTCACTGAACAACACGGCTGATATTTGTATGAATATATAATCCGAGATATATGCTGACAGCGACTGCACATTGTATAAGCAAATGGACACAGTAGATAAAATTTATTGTTTCTTAGTTGATATTAAATAGGAAGATAAATGATTATAAACAAAGAGTGGTTTATATAACATTGCATTATGTTATATGATGTTTTCATTTGCTTTTAGATATTCAATTTATTCATATCTAATGCACAACTAATGTTTATAGTGGTAATGACTAATCTAAATACTATTATAAAGGCGAAAGTTTGTAAGTATGGATGTATGGATGTATGGATGTTTGTTACTCTTTCACGTAAAAACTACTGAACCGATTACAATGAAATTTAGTACACATATAGAGGGTAACTTGGATTAACACATAGGATAGGTTTTATCCCGGAAATCCCACGGGAACGGGAACTATGCGGGTTTTCCTTTAAAAACGCGGGCGAAGCCGCGGGCGGAAATCTAGTGAAATAATAATACACGAATTAGACGGAGTTATCCGTGCAAACTTATATTGTTTAAACTAAAAACTGAATACTATAAGTTAATAGATATATTAATTACTAGCTGTGCCCGCGACTTCGTCCGCGTGGAATAGTGACTGCATAGTAGTTACTACTTAACTTTTATTGAATAAACACGTACTACCATAAATAATTAAAAAACCTTTTAGTAAAATTTATTACTAAACTGAGCTAAAAAAATAAATGCCTAATTAATTTTCTACGTAAAATTTATTTTAAACTAGCTGTGCCCGCGACTTCGTCCGCGTGGAATAGTGACTGCATAGTAGTTACTACTTAACTTTTATTGAATAAACACGTACTACCATAAATAATTAAAAGAACAGTTAGTAAAATTTATTACTAAACTGAGCTAAAAAATAAAAAAATAAGTGCCTAATTAATTTTCTACGTAAAATTTATTTTAAATTATGGCATATTATTTTTTAGGCACCAGGAGGGAGAGGAGCAAATTTATTTACCTTCCTTCCTTGTATGGATGTTTTTGACAATATATTGTGCAGCAACTGAGTGCCGAGGCAAACGTCAAAACGTAAAGGAATAGAATCCGCTATCGATACTAATTGACATAAGCGTATGATGTTTTGCTAAGGATTTGTTCACCCTACCAACGACGACGACGACCACGAACAAAATTTTCATCCAGTCGCAATTTAATAAAATTGTGCAAAACACAATTAAAAATCAATTATTAAAATTTCCTGTCGTTCTGGTGATTGGAATTTTTATTTTTGAGATCAACGATGAATGAAAAAATAGATTTTTCGTAGAAACAGTGGCTCCTAGAAAAAAATGTATGTGAAGTTTTTTAAAGATAATTTTATAATCTACAATTTTGGTAAAAGTTAAGGATACCATACCATACCATCATTATCATAATAATATATCTTATATTTATATTTTTTTATAATGGTACTTAATTTTAAGGATCGTCGGGAAGTTTGTAAAATTATATATATTCCTTTTCCTTCGTTGCGTTGGGTTTTTTTTTTTAATTTTTAAACTTCGGTTTCTTATTTTCATTTAATATTTTCAAGTGAGCGAGACCTACCTCTACCTCCATAATACATTCCTACATCTGACATCTTTTAAGTTGGGCCGTAACCGTGCATAAATTGTAATGGACCACAGTGGCAAAAGAAGTGGTATATTTAAGAAAAAAAATTGCCAAGGGCCAGGCCTATGTGGCTTTGAGAAGAGTTCAAAATTTCCAGGGTGTGGCTATCCTCTCGCTCCCATGTCCCCCTCTTCTTTCACAGACTTTCAACCCTTCCCTTTCCATCCCTAGTAAATGGCAGAACCGATTTTGATGTAAATAATATTATCTAATTGTACCTATATGTACACGTCATATCCTATCGTTTGATGCTCCATTTGGTTTATTTATCTAACCACTGTCACCCCTAAAGTGCCCTATATGTAAAAAACGGATGAACCGATTTCGATAAAACATTACTAATTGTAATTCACCCGTTATGCACATTCATTTGATATATCACTTAGGTAGGTACTATCACAATATTTGATAACATTCGTTTCTTTCATTCCCACTTATACCTATACAGGGTGTAATCGTTAAGTGTGCACAGGCGATTTTTCCGTAAGTATTACAGATAACAAAAAACTTTAAACTGATATCGAAAGTACTTAACCTAATGAGTAAAATGGCGGTAATAAATTTTTAAAAATAAATCGAGAAATATCAAAAAAATTATCTTTAAACCCTCCCATTCATTAAGTATGAAATATGAATATCCCATATACCTACATTTAATATGAAAGATTTTAGCTTTTTTTTTCTTTTTTTGGTTTTCTGCTTTAATTACTTCGCAAATTTGAAGTGACATTTTCCACATTTTTCCGGACATTTTCACGCATTTTCCGGATATTTTCCGGGAATTTTCCAGGCATTTTCCGGACATTTCCCTGACATAGCCTGTAAATGTCTGGAAAATCCCCGGGAAATGCTCGGAAAATCCCCGGAAAATGTCTGGAAAATCCCCGGAAAATGCCAGGGAAATGTCCGGAAAATGTCTGGAAAACATCGGGAAAATCCCCGGGATATGCTCGGAAAATCCCCGGAAAAAGCCTGGGAAATTCCCGGAAAATAACCGGAAAATGCCTGGGAAATGCTCGGAAAATGCGTGGAAATTTCCGGTAAAACCGTGGAAAATCCCTGGAAAATGCCTGGAAGATATCCGGAAATGCGTGAAAATGTCCGGAAAATATCCGGTAAATGCGTGGAAAATCCCCGGAAAATGCCAGGGAAATGTCCGGAAAATGTCTGGGAAACATCCGGAAAATCCCCGGGAAATGCTCGGATAATACAAACAAACAAACAATAAACTTTATTTCCAAAATATAAGATGCATAGATATTGAAAACCCTTGCTCCCACACTAGGATTCCCTGTGTCGTGGGAACAAGTATCTTCCAGTAGTACAATATATTCCTTATGCTAAGAAAATAAACACATTAAAAATCTTCTACACAAAACAATTTTTTTTTTATTTTATTATTACTTAATAACAATATAAATTCGATAAAATATATAAATTCATGCTAACTACTATAATTAAACTCAATACAATCTTAAACATGCGAGTGTGTGTTCATGTGCGGTGTGTGGTGTGTGGTGGGGGGTGTGTGTGTGTGTTTGTGTGGGTGTGTGTGTGTGTGTACATCAAAATTGTAAATAAATTTCTAGTTGTCTCATGCTTCCAATTTCAAAAACTCTTCAGTTTGAATATAGTCAAGGCCTTGCATCCATACTTTAAGGGACTTTTTTAATTTCCATCTAGACATTTTAAAAATATTTAATTTAGTGTTGATTTTAGTATACAAGTAGGGACCCAGGAAAGAGAAGAACCTATGAGCAAAAGATGTGTGAGTGGTAGGAGCTTTCCATTTAAGTCGTCTACTTTCCGGATTATTTATGGTTCTAGCAGCTGATTTGTGGAATTTTAAAATGAGTGCCATTAAAAATAGCTTCCGTACGCTAAGTTGACCGGTTTCTAGGTACAATTGTTTTGTTGGAAATCGGAAGGGCTTTTTATATGCCACTTTAATTACCGCCCTTTGTGCCCTTTCCACCCTCAGCAGTATGGTTTTACAAGCTGCACCCCATGCACATATTCCATAACACAGAATAGACTGACACAGCGCTGTGTACACAATACGTATCGTTTCTGTATCAGCCACATTTCTTAAAAGTTTGAATATGTACATGAGTTTGCGAACTCTGGAGCTTAGGGCACGTGCTTGGCTCTCCCATGTTAGTTTACTGTCAATTATGACACCGAGATATTTGATTTCGTCAACTATTTGGAGATTAGGGCACGAGCATAGTGGTGTTCCTACTTTGCAGTGATGGATGGTAAACCTCATATCTACCACAGGTGCCGTTTTTTGTGTTGTATGAAAACAAACAACTTTTGTTTTGTCGGTATTCAGGGTAAGTAAGTTGCTTTGCAGCCAACTTGCCATCATTTGAAGACCTGCTTGGGTTACATCAACGAGTCCAGCCCAGTCGCGCTCGTAGAATATAACAGCAGTATCATCTGCAAAGGCAAAAACTTGAGCCTGAAGCATGTTCAATGAGCAGAAGTCATTAATGTAGACCAAGAAAAGAGTGGGACCTAAAACACTACCCTGTGGGACACCGAAATTTATATATTTAAAATCACTACAGTAGTTTTCTACCTTTACCCGCTGTAACCGCTGAGATAGATATGAGGAAAACCATTCCAAAGGTAAGCCTCTAATTCCCGCACACTCAAGTTTCTTGAGTAGGATTTTGCGAGAAACAGTATCAAATGCTTTTGCCAGATCCAGGAAAACGCCAGCACACCTGTAACCACTATCTAATTTACCAACAATAAAATCAACCAATGATGTGATGGCATCCTCCGTGGATCTGGCAGCTCGAAATCCATATTGGTTAGGTGACAATATATTTTCCTTCTCCAGAAAGCGTATCAGTCGGCTGTTTACTATTTTTTCAATAATTTTAGATAGTGAGCTAAGAAGAGAGATTGGCCTATAGTTAGATGGTGTAATAGGGTCACCTTGTTTAAAAATTGGACAGACATTAGCATGTTTGCAATAGCTAGGAAAAGTACCGGATGAAAGACTTAAGTTTATTATAGAAGAAATGGGTGTTGCAAGAGATAATTTGGAATTTTTAAGAATTGTATTAGTAATGCCATCCATTCCCGGAGCGGAGTTTGTCTTTAAGCAACTGATGACTTTTACTACTTCTGAAGGATCGGAAGGTGTGAAAGCAAGTGAGTTTGATGGACTTTTTGCTAAATTAGTATAAGTTCGAGCTAGTTCTGTTTCGGATTTATCCAGATTGTCTAAAATTTTAGTGGCCAATTTTTCACCTATTTCTGAAAAGTACTCATTTAGTATATTAAGGGAATCTATAGGATTATTAGTCTTGATGTTAAGAAGTTCATTATGAGATTTTTTGGTATCATCAATTTTGCATATTCGTTTAACAGTTCTCCAGAGCTTTTTACTATCCTTACTAGTGTCTTGAATAGCCTGTCTATCATATTCATCTTTTAAATTTTGTAATAAATTGTTGCAAGTATTTCTGTATTTTTTATACTCATTTTTAAGTGATTCAGAGTCAGGGAATTTTTTTGTGGTCATATGTAAAGCATCACGCTTTTTCATACATTTTAATAAGGTAGGGGTTAACCATGGTTTAAATATTATTTTACGTTTACTAGTAGTTATTTTTGTTGAATTTTGTGAAATGAGATCATTAAGAGAGCCAATAAAAATCTCGGTAGCCATGTCAACATTATCACAGTTATATAAAGTGGACCATATTTATATATACATTTTTTCTATTGACTCTTGCAATTTATTGTGATCAATTTTTGATTTAACTAAAATGTCCGTACTATTCCAGAAATACTTATCTATAGATGTAAGGCTAATTGACAATAAGACAGTATCATGGTCAGTAATATCAGAATGGCAAATAACTGCTTTGCACTGTGATCGTGACTTTATCATACAATGGTCAAGACAGCTCCCCGATCTCGTTGGTACATTATATGCAGGTATATAACCATATTGGGTCACTAGGTTTAAATATTGCTCAGAATAGATAGACATACCATTATCTGTAATATCTAGGTTCAAATCGCCAGTTATTATTCTATTGCTACTTGTACATTTTTTTAACACACTTTCCAAAGAGTCCAAAAAGTTACACAAATCTGAAATGGAAGTAAAAGAAGGAGATCTATAGATTGAAGTTATAGAGATAATAGGGTTTATTTCTAAGATTAAACATGTCCCATTACGAAAACTAGGTTCCAATATTTTAACCATGCTAAGGCTAGCTTTATAATATATTACAATACCATCGCTTTTGTTGTAGCATTTTTTTGTATACACGCAGATATAACCAGGAAGATTGATACCCCCGAATGTGTCGTCAATCCAACATTCTGTAAGTACAATGACATCCGGTTGATAGCCAAGACGATCTAGAAATAATTCAAATGAGCCAATATTTTTACGTATACTTCTTATGTTCTGTGTAATCATTGTGAACTGTCTATTAACGTCTCCAAAGTAACGGATGCAAGATTCAGGCTCGAAGGTTTGCCAGAACGGAATAAGACACGTCTGGTCTATATCATCAATTACGTTTATGTTAGCCATTAGCTTTTATAATAATAATTATGTGGAAACCAACATCTTTGATATATTTATTGTTCAATTCTAAAAGCTTAAATTTGTGTCTGTCAGAATTATATGTAAGTGAGTAAGAGTCAATTACATAAACACCTTTATGGTTAAGATTAAATGCTTGTATACAATATTTTGAATAATTTAAATGTAGGAAAGTGAAAGCGTAAGTAATAGGTAAAATATTTATACATTTAAGACGGCTTTTAATTATAGTTTTACTATATTGTAAGTATTCGATACAAACAATCAATTTCAAGACAACATTTTCATATTTAGGTAAATAACAACATAATATACATTTGATGTATAGAATTACATTAAAATTAATTATACGACCCTTTGGAAAGCAATAGATGTTATACTGTTTAAAAATTAACTCATTAAAAAATATTATAATTTCATATGCAAAAATAAATTCAAAATAAATATTAACCCTAGATACAATATATTTTGCAGAAATATTATTAAGAAACGTGACAAACGGTATTCTATTAAATATAAAATCAATATAATTAGCAAAACTATAATTGCATTTAAAGATTTGAATATCAAAGAAATTATTAACGTATTTTAACTTAACACTAATCAATTTTATAATACATGCATAAGAGAAACCAAAATATATTATTATTATTAGTCATTGAGTAAGACTTTTTAATTGTTGTTCATCTCTTACGTGGATATGAGGAGAACCATCAGCTTTGCGCAGAAACACACGGCCATTACTCGACCAGCAATATTTGTACTTTTCCGTATTAGCAAAGTCCCTCGCCAGAAAAAATAATCGTTTCATTTTAGCTGTTAATAATTCAGATATGTATATGGTTGATGTTGAATTTAATCCGAGATGACTTGCATTTAGTTGCATTTGTGTAGACTTGTACAGCTTTTTTGCAGTCTCCAAAACTTTGAGTTTAATAAAAGTAGATGTAAACTCAATAATTAATGGAGGGGATGACGTTTTATTGTTTCGGTTAAATCGCCGATAGACGTCTCGAACATCCGACGTATGATAGTCTAATTTTAATGAGTTAAACAACGAATGTACCATTTTATACAACCCTTCTTTATACTCTTCCTTTTGATGTGGAATTCCTCGAATTTCAATACTTGTTTTAATACAGAATTGATTATAGACTTCACACTTTTCGTGGATTGAATGGATTTCTTTAGACAGCTCTTTTTTAACTTCCTCCAGACCTTCAATTTTACTCTGCAATGTTTCCAATTGCCCACTAATATATTCTAATGATTTTTCTATTTCTTTATTATGTTGGTCCATGCTTGTGCAATGTTTTTTTATATCTTTTATCTCCGAAATACTCTTTTCAATGAGTTCTAGACGTTTATTTTGCCTCGATTCGAAAACTCCAAACATTTCTTTGATTTCATTTCGCAGTGATAGGATAGATTCATGAATTTCAACATTATCCCGGGTCAAACCTTTACGGTCCTTTTGGACTGTACTTGTAGATGCATTTTTATTTTCGGGAGTTATTTTCCGGTTCATTTTGTACAATTAGAATGATAAAAACTATATATGTATGATTTGACCTTTATTAATAATGTCTGAGGGGCTATAATCGTCTCGAGTAATTAGTCCAATAGTAAAAGAATGCAGGCTCCGCCCACCAGCGTTAATGAGCAGTAGACTAAGGCGGGGCTTAAGTAGGAAGCGCGTGCGCAAATTAGATTTTTGCACGGCAAAAATTGAGACACACTTACTATGCGTCGTCCTCTAACACGTAGCCGGCACGAACACGGAGTACCAGGACAACAGCAATGCGTAACGTTAACTTGAAGATGACCGTAGCTAACTCTCGCTGTTTATGCGCTCCTATTATTCACTTGATTTATTAAATTCACTTTTAATTTATTTTTAAGTAAAAATTTAGCACGGACACGACTATTCACTGTTGGATCCCAGGCGGAAGAGGCCTATAATGCCTGGGAAATTCCCGGAAAATGTCTGGAAAATCCCGGAAAATAACCGGAAAATGCCAGGGAAATGTCTGGAAAATATCCGGAAAATGCGTGGAAATTTCCGGAAAAAGCGTGGAAAATGCCTGAAAATGCCAGGGAAATGTCTGGAAAATATCCGGAAAATGCGTGGAAATTTCCGGAAAAAGCGTGGAAAATGCCTGAAAATGCCCGGAAAATGCTCGAAAAATGCGTGGAAATTTCCGGAAAAGACGTGGAAAATCCCTGGAAAATGCCTGGAAAATATCCGGAAAATGCGTGAAAATGTCCGGAAAATATCCGGTAAATGTGTGAAAATGTCCGGAAAATATCCGGAAAATGCCTGGAAAATCGCCGGAAAATGCCTGAGAAATGTCCGGAAAATGTCTGGGAAATGCGTGGAAAATCCCCGGAAAATGCCAGGGAAATGTCCGGAAAATGTCTGGAAAACATCCGGGAAATCCCCGGGAAATGCTCGGAAAATCCCCGGAAAAAGCCTGGGAAATTCCCGGAAAATAACCGGAAAATGCCTGGGAAATGCTCGGAAAATGCGTGGAAATTTCCGGAAAAACCGTGGAAAATCCCTGGAAAATGCCTGGAAAATATCCGGAAAATGCGTGAAAATGTCCAGAAAATATCCGGAAAATGCCTGGAAAATCCCCGGAAAATGCCTGAAAAATGTCCGGAAAATGTCTGGGAAATGCGTGGAAAATCCCCGGAAAATGCCAGGGAAATGTCCGGAAAATGTCTGGGAAACATCCGGAAAATCCCCGGGAAATGCTCGGAAAATACCTGGGAAATTCCCAGAAAATGTCTGGAATATCCCGGAAAATAACCGGAAAATGCCAGGGAAATGTCTGGAAAATATCCGGAAAATGCGTGGATATGTCCGGAAAAAGCGTGGAAAATGCCTGGAAAATGCCCGGAAAATGCTCGGAAAATCCCCGGAAAATATCCGGAAAATGCGTGAAAATGTCCGGGAAAAGCGTGGAAAATGCCACTTCAAATTTGCGAAGTAATTAAAGCAGAAAACCAAAAAAGAAAAAGAAAGCTAAAATCTTTCATATTAAATGTATATGGGATATTCATATTTCATACTTAATGTATGGGAGGGTTTAAAGATAATTTTTTTGATATTTCTCGATTTATTTTTAAAAATTTATTACCGCCATTTTACTCATTAGGTTAAGTACTTTCGATATCAGTTTAAAGTTTTTTGTTATCTGTAATACTTACGGAAAAATCGCCTGTGCACACTTAACGATTACACCCTGTATATAGGTATAGTAAATGGATGAACCGATTTTGATTAAATATGTCTAATTATACTTTACACGTCATGCCCTTTCATTTCATATGTCACTTGAGTCAAAATTCACTTTTTTTATTATCTAAGAACCAGCGTCGGAAAATATGCTGCCTAACAAAAAAACATCATCTAATTCGGATTACCTGCTAGCGAGCTACGGTGGCACAAACACACACACACACACAGCGGTCAAACACTTATCACCCATATTTTTGCATCGGGGGTTAAAAATATAATATTATAAATACGACATAATTTAAAGGACATTTTATGTATAAAATTTACCTAGAAATAAGTATAATTTTAATTTGACCCCTCCCCCCTACTACCTCAGCTTACTCCCCCACCCTTGGGGACTTTCGATATGATCACTTGGACATAACTGTAGCGTATAACAGATAACTTACGTTTTATCGTACACTGTATGTGTACCATAGAATGCCTTAGCAAATGTTCGCCGTGAGTACTTAAATGGTCATAACTTTTTTATTTATGAACCGATTGACATGAAATAAACACTAAATGTTAAATGAAGATTACCACAATATATTAGTGAAAACCGCATCGAAATCGGATAAGCCGTTTCTGAGATTAGCGTGTTCAAACATACAGACAAACAGACAAATAGACAAACAGACAAACAGACAAAAAATTTTTTAACTACAGTTTTGGGTTTGGGATCGATTTAATAATAACCCCTGCTATTTTTTTTTTACATATTTTCATTGTACAGACACCACTTTTCTAGAATTTTATTATACATATGTATTGATTATGTCATATTATTTTTTAGGCACCAGGAGGGAAAGGAGCAAATTTATTTTCCTTCCTTCCTTGTATGGATGTTTTTGACAATATATTGTGCAGCAAATGAGTGCCGAGATAAACGTCAAAACGCAAAGGAATAGAATCCGCTATCTATACTAATAATTGACATAAGCGTACTGATGATGTTTTGCTAAAGATTTGTTCACCCTACCAACGACGACGACGATCACGAACAAAATTTTCATCCAGTCGCAATTTAATAAAATTGTGCAAAACACATCATACGCTTATGACAATTAGTATCGTAGGCCGTAGCGGATTCCTTCTATTCCTTTGCGTTTTGACGTTTGTCTCAGCGCTCATCTTTCCTGTCTCGCGCCTGTAGTAACTAAACCGTTTAGACTGTGCAATAAAAATTAAATAAAAAAAAAACCCAACGCAACGAAGAAAAGTGCATAGAAAAAGGAATAAATAATTTCACAAACTTCCCGAAGATCTTTAAAAATAAATACCATTTTAAATATTTATAAAAATAAAAAAACAAAGTCGTCGGGGCTGCCATACCATCATTATCTTATTATCATAATTTTAAAGATCGTCGGGAAGTTTGTAAAATTATTTATTCCTTTTCCTTCATTGCGTTGGGTTTTTTTTTAAATTTTTAAACTTCGGTTTCTTATTTTCATGTAAAATTTTCAAGTGAGCGAGACCTACCTTTACCTCCATAATACATTCCTACATCATATTGATATCTATAAGTTTGTTGCTCCTTGACATCTTTTAAGTTGGGCCGTAACCGTGCACAAATTGTAATGGACCACAGTGGCAAAAGAAGTGGTATATTTAAGAAAAAAATTGCCAAGCGCTGATATGCCGCTTGAGATATTATTTGACCACATTCGATTATTGTTCATTCCCACTTTTACCGCTGTAATCTGTGCTGTAATCTAATAAATGGAAAAACCGATTTGGATAAAAATAGAACTATAACTGTACTTCACCCGTTATGCACTTTCATTTGATATGTCACTTAGGTATACTTGACAACAATCGTTTCTTTCATTCCAACTTTTAGGGCTCTTTCAATTTATGCGTTTCGTATCGGACCGCTACAGTGCCGAAGCGGTGCGTTTGTCGTACGGCGCACGGCCGGTCGTTTGTTTTCATACAAAATGCACGGTGCGGCAACAGCGCGGCGTCCGTACCGCAAACGCTCGACAGCAGGACGGCAACGTCGCAAGTCCTATACGGATGTCGGAAATGCAATAAAGTATCGATATATATCGTATCGATGTTTTTTTGAAAATATCAATATCGATATTGATATTTTTATTAAAAAATATCTAAGAAAAATATTGATATATCGGTATGATTTGACAGAGATTATTCGTGCTCTAAAAATTAATTTTTTGGTCTAATCTAATTCAATCATCTTACATTTCTTTCAAGTACAGAAATATTTGTGTTTATTTTAAGCTATTGCATAGCTTCTATCGCGGGCCTTGAGCGCGGGGACCGAATCCAGAAATTCCGTAACGAAAAACCTCACGCTCCCCACTCCGACGGGCACGGAGGTGTGGCTTGAAGGCACGCTATGCAATAGCTTTACCGCGGCAGTCCCCGAGTGCCACACGTCTTTTTAGGGTTCCGTACCTCAAAAGGAAAAAACGGAACCCTTATAGGATCACTTTGTTGTCCGTCTGTCCGTCCGTCCGTCCGTCCGTCCGTCCGTCCGTCTGTCAAGACCCTTTTTCTCAGGAACGCGTGGAGGTATGAAGCTGAAATTTATATCAATTACTCAGGTCTACTGTCCCTTGAAGCTGTGAAAAAATCAAACTTCTAAGCCAACGCAATCAAAAGATACAGCCGTTTATGCCGCAAATTTTCGACACTTGCAAGGGAATCAAAACCTACAGGATGCTTCCCGTGAACTCAGAATCTTGAAATTTGGTACGAAGCAACGTCTTATAGCATAGATAAAGGAAAAATTACGAAAACCATAAAATTTTAGTTACATCACATAATATATTTTTTTTAAATAATTTTAAACTTACTACCCATTTCCTCATAAACGCGTAAAGGTATTAAATTGAAATTCATACCAAATACTCAGGTCTATAATACCTATAAGCTGTAACAAAATCAAACTTCTATGTCAACGCAATCAAAAGAAACAGCAATTTAAGCTGCATATTTTGAAACTCGCAAGTACTCGCAAGGGAATCAAAACCTAAAGGGTACTTCCAGTCGACCTAGAATTTTGAAATTTGGCATGAAGCAACGTTTTATAGCACACATAAAGGAAAAATTCCGAAAACCTTAAATTTTTAGTTACATTACAAAATATATATTGCAGGTTTGTACGGAACCCTCGGTGCGCGAGTCCGACTCGCACTTGGCCGGTTTTTTTTGTTTGATGTTTTTCAACAAGAGCACTAACAGTAAAGTTTCTTCGTCAGAGTCCATGGCTTAACTGGTGTCAAATAAATTTAAAACAGCACTAGCATGCAAACGCACGGCAGTCAGATACGCTTTCAATTTAAGCGTTTGGTAACGGACTGCTACCGTACTGCAACGGCATGGCAGCGGGTTATAACTAGCGGCACGGAAAACGTGCGGCAGCGGTCCGATACGAAACGCATAAATTGAAAGAGCCCTTACCCATATATAGGTATAGTAAATGGATGAACCGATTTTGATTAAATATGTCCAATTATACTTTACACGTCATGCCCTTTCATTTCATATGTCACTTGAGTCAAAATTCATTTTTATTTATTTATTCTTTATTTTTTATTTTTTCATTCATTATTACCTACAACTTTTATACCGTATATCAAATAAATGGATGAACCGATTTTGATAAAATTTGACTTATTGTTACTGATAGGTCGTTCACTTTCATTTAATATATCACTAATAAAGTATATTCGATAAGTTTAGTTATTTTCATTCCTACTTTTACCTCTATATGTATACCTAGGTATAATAAATGGATTAACCTATTTTGATACAGTTTATCTAAGAACCAGCGTCGAAAAATATGCTGCCTAACAAAAAAACCGCATCTAATTACCTGCTAGCGAGCTACGGTGGCACAAACAGATACACACACAGACACACATAACGGTCAAACACTTATCACCCATCTTTTTGCGTCGGGGGTTAAAAATATCATAATACGACATAATTTAAAGGACATTTTATGTATAAAATTTACCTAAAAATAAGCATAATTTTAATTTGACCCCTCCCCCCTACTACCTCAGCTTACCCCCCACCCCCACCCCACCATTGGGGACTTTCGATATGATCACCTGGACATTTTATAGAAATAACTGTAGCGTATAACAGATAACTTACGTTTTATCGTACACTGTATAATAGTGTACCATAGAATGCCTTAGCAAATGTTCGCCGTGAATACTTAATGGTCATAACTTTTTTATTTATAAACCGATTGACATGAAATAAACACTAAATGTTAAATGAAGATTACCACAATATATTAGTGAAAACCGCATTTAAATCGGATAAGCCGATTCTGAGATTAGCGTGTTCAAACATAAAGACAAACAGACAAACGGACAAACAGACAAACAGACAAACAGACAAAAAAAATTTTAACGACAGTTTTGGGTTTGGGATCGATTTAGTAATAACCCCTGCTAAATTTTTTTTACATATTTTCATTGTACAGACACCACTTTTCTAGAATTTTATTATATGTATTGATGATGATTATAATTACTATTTGTCATTTGTTATGTTTTTTATGCAAGACTTGAGAAATAAATTGTGGTACGGGAGCTATTAACGTTAAAAAAAAAGTCATTTTAGTATAGTTGGTTTTTTGATATACTGTTCCTCTTGCTATTTCGGTTAGAGTCCGGGCTGTCTGGCTGGTCGCAGTGGTTGCGTTTTTTAGTGCGCATCTTATCTGTACAGGATAATTTCCTTAATTTTAAGTCATTTTTTAACGCGTAATTTTTAATATTTTGCCTTTAGATAGATCCATCAGACATAGTTTTTTTATTGCAAGACGTTTTTTTCGTTGTTAAATAGGTGCCAGACGCAATTTTTTATTTCGTTTTTATAAAAAATTCAAATTATTTTAGAATGTCTGTAAATTTCATATTATGTTCTTCAAACATAATATAATCTAAAATTAATTAGCCAGACGCTAATTCGATTGTTAAGTATTAAATAATGTGTATAAATAAAAAAAAGTAATGAAGCATGCAGCTCATCAGCTAGTGTATTTTAATTATGCGACAGGAAATAATTGCAAGAATACAATATTATTTACACTTGTTCTTATAAATAAAAGCTAAAATGAAAAAAAAAAACATAAAAGTGAAAAATAAAATATTAAAGTTACCATACATTGAAAATAGAATAAAATCTATATCAATGAAGGTTAAACAACTACATTGTTAAATTTAAAAAGCCATCTTCATAATCATCATCATCTTCCCTCACACTGTCAGAATTATTTATGTTATCGTCTAAGGAATTGTTATTGTTTTCCAATATTCCATCATCTGTAAACAACTAGAAAATTAGTTTCAATAATGATGTACACACATACACACACACACAACACACACACACCACACCACACAAGACACACACACGTGAACACACACACAGTACACACTCGCATGTTTAAGTTTGTATTGAATTTAACTAAAGTAGTTAACATGAATTTATATAGCTAGTATACTAGCGGTCCGCCCCGGCTTCGCCCGTGGTACCTACATGTTTAAACTATCCTATCTCTCAAGTTGGATCGAACTGCACATGGTGTGCGAATTTTATTATAATCGGTTAAGTGGTTTAGGAGTCCATTGAGGACAAACATTATGACACGAGATTTATGTATATATATTCAGATTAATGAATTAATATTGTTATCATCATCACTACATGGTATAAAACAAAGTCGCTTTCTCTGTCCCTATGTCCCTTTAAATCTTTGAAACTACGCAACGGATTTTGATGCGGTTTTTTTAATAGATAGAGTGATTCAAGAGGAAGGTTTATATGGATAATAACACCCATTAAATAGTGGAAAAGTACTGTTATTTTTGAGGTTTCTAATGTGATGTCGTAAATAATTACATTTTTTCCACATACAGTGCAAACGCAGGCTGAACCCTACGAGTTTTATCAAAATAATGTACTAACTATAATAGTACACATTGAAAAGGTCTACAGAAAAGTCCGTGATGGTATATGTCTATCTCTTATGGATAACCCACAATAACTTTTTTTGTCATTTACTTTTTACGACAAATAATAATTCTGAACTAGCGTTGCTTTTTATTTGAAAGATGGAGGAATTGGCAGAGCGAACTTGTATTCATGCAATCTAAATTAGGTATGTAGGATACTCAATCGTATAGGAGCTACCGACGTTGACAAGTGAGAATTTTAGTATAGTTGGTTCTTTGATATACTGTTCCTCTTGCTATTTCGGTTAGACTCCGGGCTGTCTGGCTGGTCGCAGTGGTTGCGTTTAGTAGTGCGCATCTTATCTGTACAGGATAATTTCCTTAATTTTAAGTCATTTTTTAACGCGTAATTTTTAATATTTTGCCTTTAGATAGATCCATCAGACATAGTTTTTTTATTGCAAGACGTTTTTTTCGTTGTTAAATAGGTGCCAGACGCAATTTTTTATTTCGTTTTTATAAAAAATTCAAATTATTTTAGAATGTCTGTAAATTTCATATTATGTTCTTCAAACATAATATAATCTAAAATTAATTAGCCAGACGCTAACTCGATTGTTAAGTATTAAATAATGTGTATAAATAAAAACGTAGTGAAAGTAGGTAAGTATAACAATTTGGTGATTGTGTATATGGAGAGATAGTTTAAAGTGCAAGAGAGATAGAAAGGGTCGGCCGCGAAAATTAAATAACAATAAAAAATAACTTTTTTTTTTCGAAAATATACGATGCATAGAAATTGAATTGTTCTTAATCTAGGATTCCCTGTGTTGTGGGAACAAGTACCTTCCATTGGTACATTTTATTCCTTAGGCTATAAAAATAAACTATTAGGGTACATCAACAATCTTCTATACAAAACAATATTTTTTATAACTAACTAGCGACCCGCCTGGCCCTGGCTTCGCACGGGTGCAATGCTGATACTAAATACACTACAGAAAAACTGTGAACGTTGAATATAAAAACATAGCGGCCCGCTCCGGCTTCGCACGGGTATAAAATATATAGCCGGGCGGCCGGCCGGTACCGCCGCAAACGCTACGTCCCGCAATTTTTAAATCTGTAATATCTTCGAAAATATTCACTTAAATCATACGGTGTAAAGGGCCATATAGATCTATATTAAATGAACAATGTATTCAAGGTCTTTAATTGGTTAAGGATTAATGCTGTACCTATTGGTTAAAATCGCTTCGAAAATTAGCCATTATTATTTGTCGTAAAAAGTAAATGACAAAAAAAGTTATTGTGGGTTATCCATAAGAGATAGACATATACCATCACGGACTTTTCTGTAGACCTTTTCAATGTGTACTATTATAGTTAGTACATTATTTTGATAAAACTCGTAGGGTTCAGCCTGCGTTTGCACTGTATGTGGAAAAAATGTAATTATTTACGACATCACATTAGAAACCTCAAAAATAACAGTACTTTTCCACTATTTAATGGGTGTTATTATCCATATAAACCTTCCTCTTGAATCACTCTATCTATTAAAAAAACCGCATCAAAATCCGTTGCGTAGTTTCAAAGATTTAAAGGGACATAGGGACAGAGAAAGCGACTTTGTTTTATACCATGTAGTGATGATGATAACAATATTAATTCATTAATCTGAATATATATACATAAATCTCGTGTCATAATGTTTGTCCTCAATGGACTCCTAAACCACTTAACCGATTATAATAAAATTCGCACACCATGTGCAGTTCGATCCAACTTGAGAGATAGGATAGTTTAAACATGTAGGTACCACGGGCGAAGCCGGGGCGGACCGCTAGTATACTAGCTATATAAATTCATGTTAACTACTTTAGTTAAATTCAATACAAACTTAAACATGCGAGTGTGTACTGTGTGTGTGTTCACGTGTGTGTGTCTTGTGTGGTGTGGTGTGTGTGTGTTGTGTGTGTGTGTATGTGTGTACATCATTATTGAAACTAATTTTCTAGTTGTTTACAGATGATGGAATATTGGAAAACAATAACAATTCCTTAGACGATAACATAAATAATTCTGACAGTGTGAGGGAAGATGATGATGATTATGAAGATGGCTTTTTAAATTTAACAATGTAGTTGTTTAACCTTCATTGATATAGATTTTATTCTATTTTCAATGTATGGTAACTTTAATATTTTATTTTTCACTTTTATGTTTTTTTTTTTCATTTTAGCTTTTATTTATAAGAACAAGTGTAAATAATATTGTATTCTTGCAATTATTTCCTGTCGCATAATTAAAATACACTAGCTGATGAGCTGCATGCTTCATTACTTTTTTTTATTTATACACATTATTTAATACTTAACAATCGAATTAGCGTCTGGCTAATTAATTTTAGATTATATTATGTTTGAAGAACATAATATGAAATTTACAGACATTCTAAAATAATTTGAATTTTTTATAAAAACGAAATAAAAAATTGCGTCTGGCACCTATTTAACAACGAAAAAAACGTCTTGCAATAAAAAAACTATGTCTGATGGATCTATCTAAAGGCAAAATATTAAAAATTACGCGTTAAAAAATGACTTAAAATTAAGGAAATTATCCTGTACAGATAAGATGCGCACTACTAAACGCAACCACTGCGACCAGCCAGACAGCCCGGAGTCTAACCGAAATAGCAAGAGGAACAGTATATCAAAGAACCAACTATACTAAAATTCTCACTTGTCAACGTCGGTAGCTCCTATACGATTGAGTATCCTACATACCTAATTTAGATTGCATGAATACAAGTTCGCTCTGCCAATTCCTCCATCTTTCAAATAAAAAGCAACGCTAGTTCAGAATTTTCTCCTGATTGCGATATTCTCGTCTCACCCGGAACATGGCAAATTGGTAGACGCAAAATATATAATATTCATCCTCAATTTTTATGTTTGATATGATTTTGATGCATTTTTATCCGTGGTTTTTGAGCTCAGCTAAGTTATTTTGAGAGATGTCACCGAGGACGGAAAAATCCAAAGAATTAATTTTTTAACACTTTTACGGAGACACATTTTAAAGAGACTTTTTTAGTATTCTTTTTAAATGCCGAATATTGTGCAAAATGTCGTTTATCTTTATTTTTACGTTTCTATCTAAAGACAGACAAACAATAATTATATAAATAATCCTACTTTATTGTCTTTATAATTATTTAATTAAACTTCAATTAAACAATAGAATGACAAACGAAATTAGCACTCAATCAAATGCGAAGCAACTTATTGAAGAAACGTCTCGTTTCTGAGAATAGGGGCAGGTAACTCGCTTAGCGTTTTAATTTTCCTCTCGCCAAGCCAATCCCGCGGGCGGAAATCGAATCAGAGCGTTAAGCCCACGAAACCTATCAATTCCACGAACGTGTGAATGTGGCTTTATAAATTGGAAGAAAATAAATAGTTTTCTTAGACTTTTACGTATAATATTATACAATGGTGTGTAAACACATTACTTCAATTTAAAGTCTATTGAATACTAACAGCCGTGCTTTATAGTAGGGGAGCCCAAGAGGGGATTTTGGGATTTACTCGAGCGCGTCAGATTACTATAAGGGACGGTACCTTAGCTATTCATTAGTACCTCTAGTCAATATGAGCAGTTATGGTTGGTGGGTGCGCTCAGGGGCCCCGCTGGAAAATTTGAATAATCCATAATTCCCTAAGGTTGAGCTCGAATCGTCAGATTAGCGAAATGGGGACTTCTTATATTGTAATTAACCCCCCCCATATATTAATCTGACGCGCTCGAATAATATTACTTTAATTTTTTACCCTTTCTTCATAGCGATTAAATCGCCACTTAAATCGTCAGATTAACGTATACTTTTTTTCAGTGACGTCCTGGAGCATGCAAAATATCAATATCTAACGCGCTTGAGTATTTCCAAGCCAATTATTTTCTTTTTTAAATTAAAAAAAATCAAAAAACCCTTCCCCACCGCTAAAAGTGAAAACATTATAGGACCTTTTTTTCTCGCTATGGTCTAATCTACCAATTCTAATAGGTTCCCGTGACGCTCGAGTAAATCCACATTTAGCATCCTGGGCTCCCCTACTATTAGAGCCGCAGGTGAGAGAAGATTAAAATTATTGATCTGTTATCATACGAAATAAGTCTGTCAACAGTTCGTTTTAATTATTAGGTACTTTTGAAATATTAATGTCCATGTAAAGAGGAACAGTAGGAGCTGATAATATTATATACCGTCATTTTTTGGGCTTTAGATAATAAAAGCTTTGCCTAAAAATATTTTATGAACTTATAGGTATGTAAGGAATATTGATAATCAAATTGAAGAAATTATTAAATTAAATTAAATTATTCTCTTTATAATATTTGTACAATGCATTAATAAAGAAGTTTCCTTCTTCATTATGGTAATATTGACAATAGGGTGACACTTTAAAAAGTAATTTAGCCCATATAACCAGACAATATACCTCAAACGAACTCACGCGTGTCCCCAATGCTCTAATTTGCAATGGCAATCAGTGCTATTAATTACATTTACACCTTATAACTCAATCAATCCAACACTGCGCTAAGATCATTAAATACAAATTGAGTGTTGACATTTTAATTGCACGATTTCCACGTAACGTTCAATAGATTATTGGCACATAGTAGTTCTACTATTGGTTTATTTTTAGGAATCATTGACTGGGGCTTGAAATCATATTATTATACATTTAAAGGTCCTTCTTATGTATCTTACAATTTTTTTTTGTCAAGAGAATGAAATATCGTTCTCAACTCCAAAGCATGAGAACAGTTATATTTTCTTACACTTTACTTTTTTAAGCTGGATATTTATATATTTTCAAGAAGTTTTGCGTGAAGTTTTAATCAGACAGTTAAACAAAACGAAGGCAATAAATAAACGAACGATTTAACCATTTAGCACTGTAATTATAAATGAGATCTCCATATACTTTCAATCAGTGTTTCGATTAGGTACCTATTTATTTGAAATAGAGGCATATTTGATGTATTTGCCGTTTTGAGGAAATGTTAGAAATATATAATTGAAATTATATTCCATTAAAAACTATCGTTACAATTTGTTATTCATTAATTTACTTTTTATTTTGATTGTCAAGTAAGTTTTAGGCGCGCCGCACACCAGGCATACACTTGTATCTCGATAATTGTGGCGCCACATTTGAAATGCGACACATTTATCGCCCCCACACCGAGGAAACATTTGTAGCGGGCGCACTTTGTGGCGAGACGTTGTCCGCGCTACACGAATTCAAGATCGAACACGTTCGTTATTTGTGGCGCCACACCAAGAAATCGTCGTCATCAGACGATGATGTCGACATTCTCAAAGCGGTGCCACGCTACAAATGTGCTTCCGATGTGCGCATATACAATACATTTGTAGCAAGCTGAATTGTAGCGCATTGATTGTGGCGATGTAAATGTTCGATGCATGTAGCATGTGGCGTTGGTGTGCGGCGCGCCTTACTTGTTCATTTGTAGTAACAAAAGGATTTAATTCTTTCATATACGATATCCGCTGTAAAAATTCATCCTATCACAGAATTCAAAATAGTCACAGAACAGTAAAAACATATAGAAGTGCTATTATGTCATAATTAGTATGAAAACCAGTGTCGCCAAACCCACACATTTAAACCGATAGTTATACAGTACACTACAAGTAAACTATGCCTTTGATTGGACAGCTTAATTTGAGTAAAAACTGACTTAGGTTATAAATTCAGCATTTCAATATGTACCCTAACGCACCATGTTACGGTTTATTTTAGTATAACACCCCTAGGTATATTAGCTGTTTTGTTTCTCATTGCACAGAAATTCCAAATTCGAAAACATTCAGCTACTCCACAACAGAGGGCGTTAGTTTTCGATAGATATAAATTTGAAACGCAACACATAGAGATAAGGTTGAAATTTGTGTCACTCAACATTAATGACATTAACTTGATATTTATCTGATGCTATGCCCTGAGGGATGTCAGCCTTGTTATCGATAATTCACAAATAAATATTTTTTGTGTATTTTTCTTTCATTTCTTTCTTTTATATGAGTATAGTATAATGTGTCACATTTTGGACTATGTTTATTACTACTAAGTACGTCTCTTTATATTATTATTATTAAATAAAAAACGGAATAGAATAGTATTAATCTATATTTACAAAATACAAACAGAAAATTAAATTATGAATTAAAATATGCATTATTTTAAAACTTGGAACTGCCGTAGGTTTGCTGTATCGGTGGCCTTTGTTAGACCGCTTAGTGCTGTTCGGCATCCAGTTAACTCGTCACGTTGCATTTATTCATTTCTCTTTTAAATTAGCCTCTTTGGGAAATCTATAAATAAATTGGACAAATGAAAGCTAAGGAAAAATAAAATAAAATTTAATATTTATAATGTTTGTCTTTTGTAAAGTATCGATACTGTCGATATGCGCCACAAGCATCACTAAAGCGACATTCGTTTGTTTATTGCAATAATATTCCAGAAACTCTTGTTTGCTGTTCAATCTATAATAGTACTAATTTCTTACGGATTAAGGTTCATTTTGACTAGATATTTGTATACAATTTTGACAAATTACGACAAGCGTAGTTATAACATAAAATACGATTAAAATAAATAAAAATAAGACTTACCGATGGTATGAAATGCCTCCATTGCTGATATTATTTCGTCTGCTATCATTTTTGCACTCTAATACCGAACAACACGTCCTAATTAATGAATAAATATGGAAAAAAGGTTTGACAGCTGACAACCGACTCGAATATTTTTCTGCGCATAACTGAGAGCAAGTTAGGTGATCTTACCTTACCAGTGACACGTGGGCCACGCCCACATCACACTTCTATCTACTTTACTGTTCTGTGAAAATAGTTAACTTTTGTTTAGAATTTTGCGACAATTATTTTTTGTAATAAAATTGTTGGCTTTCCCGGGATTATGTTGCAGCTACGTGATGTTCGGAAATGGAGCTCATTAAAGTACAATTTTTAATTGGAAAGGCCAGCACATGTTTAATCCAATGTAGATTTGCATTTATGCATATAAAATCGAGAGTGGGATCATGCAAATAATTTCCAATTTCAGAATTATTATCTTACAAAATTCATTCAACATATACCTGTTTGAACTGTTTTTTTTTTTTGGAAATATATAATCATAACTTTGCATTTAGATCAAACGAGCGAATGCTTATTCTAACCCCACTATGTCAAATTATTTTAGTGTCAACAGGCGTAGAGCATTCTTTTGATGTTCTTAGTGCGTTCGAAAAGATTCTATGCAATTTTCTAATACTGAATAACACTGAATACGAGTTTTCGTTTACACTCAAAGATCACGAAATAATGCTCTTGCTCTAGCTCTAGCTCTATGTTCGTTTGGTCTAAATGCACCGTGTGCAATAATTTATTGAGTATAAATGATTGTGTCAAAGATAAATGATTCAATCCCTATAATGTCATATGGGAAAGAAGCACGATAAAGTAGAGTAGGAATAAGAGTGTCAGTAAGATTGAATAAGAATTAATAAACTAAATGAAACTTTAGTTTGTTCGCTAACTCTACCTTGAGTAGATATGTACCTAATAACCTATTATTAGGTACATATCTACTCAATACTATTTGTAGTAATCCATAAATTTAACAATATATGGATTTTGGATTCAGTTGGTGTTCAGATGTAATTATCGCAATGTCGGCGTATGGCATTGAATAATTCTGTGTAGACATCACTAAGTGGGCGGGGCCTGTCCATGAAGTACAATAATTATTTGTATGACATTTTAACATAGACAATACAATCCTTCATAGGCGTGAAGCTGTCAAAAAGCAAATAATATAATGGACAGAGATTATGTACTCGAATTAATTATTTTCTCGTCTACAATTCTAAAAGCTTTGGATAAATTTTCCAAAGTACAATAATTAATAAACTACAATAAAATAAATTGTCAGTTTATTGTATTGTTATTTCATATATTATTCTCTAATCATATTTCTCTGGACCTGAAATTGTATTAAGATTACTAAAAACTTTTACATATATATATATAATTTTATGTTAGAAGTTAGAACCATCAAACAAAAAAACATTATCTTTGTTATAAAAATGACAACTCTACACAATGTACTAACAGTTACACAAATCACATTCAAACTCCTACAATACGGAATTTGTTATGAAGCGCAGTTCAAGGGTTTCTCAGTGGCGAAAAATAAGTCTTAATTGCCCTCCTCTGGCATTAAATGCTCAGCAAACCTGTGCTTTATGTTCAACTTTCTTTGTTGCCCGGTGAGGAAACTCTTTTGTTTTAGCCGTATTCTGATTGCTGTACAAAGCTGAAAGTAAGGAAGTATTTTAGCAAGCTTGCTTTACGAAATCATCCAAGGGGAAATCCATAGTCTTTAATTATATGATATAAGTACTTGTATTTCGTTTTCCTGTCTCATTTAATTTTATGTGACTTTTTACAGATGACCTATAAAAGATGTACAACAAATAAGTAACCATTATAATATTGGGTATTCTCTTTTCTACTTGAATAGTAAATAGTAATATGTAGAGCAAAAAAATCAACCAACTTATTAAATAATATATCAGTTAGGGTAATCTCGTTTGCTGGAAAAGCAAACTTTGACAGAGCTATAAGTTAGTTTGTCTCTAAAAACCTCTCTAAAAATATTGACATTAAAATTTTCTGGGAACTGTTTCAGAAGTAAGTTTATACTGAAAGTTCGCACAATATTCGACAGATAGAGGTTTTGTGGTCCATTTGTTGATAGCGTTAAAGTTTCAGAAATTTTATATAGATGGCGCTGATACCAAACAAGAAAAAACAACACTCCAATCACAGATTCTTATATTTTAAAGTGAAACTTTTATTACATCGTCTCAAACTTTTTGGTCTGTGTAGCGCATGTCGCGTGTATCGCGGCTGCCGAGTAGGTATACCTACTCGGCAGCCGACCGACACGCGACATGCGCTACACAAAGCAGTATTCGGAACCGTTCGAACAGTTTCACTTTTACCGTGGTTTCATAAAACCACACAACATTTTTTTTTTCTGGCGTAAGTATTAATAAAACAATATTATAATAATTAATGAAAATATAAATAATTTAAAATAAAATTTGATATATTATTTAAATTTTAAAATACATGTTCAAAAAATTATTAATTATCGGTTGGGTTATTTATTAATTTTTTTACATGCATAAAAAGCAGTAACTAAAAGAAAAAAAATGAACAAAACTATACGCCCCTCCGTGACAATGTTTTCACATTGCCGTGACCAGGATTCGAACCTGGGTTACTACGGCCACAACGTAGGGTCCTAACCACTAGACGATCACGGCTACAGAGACGATGACATGATTTTCGAATTTAATGATAGAATTCGGTCTACAATTATTTGAAAATTATTATTTTTCTATAGATGTTTTTAACTGGTTAGTACCTAGGTAACATTAAATTAATTATATATTTAAACTAGCGGTCCGCCCCGGCTTCGCCCGTGGTACATATGAAAAATAGATGTTGGCCGATTCTCAGACTTACCCGATATGCACAGAAAATTTCATGAGAATCGGTCCACCCGTTTCGGAGGAGTATGCAGACTAACATTGTGACACGAGAATTTTATATATAAGATGTTTGTGCTTATGCACAAATATTGTTATTCCTCAAGTAAGCAAAATTAAACCTAACTTTGGATAAAATTGGATTATAATAATAAATGTTGCTATTAATATAGAAAGTAATAAAATTAAAAAATTTGGAAAATCCAAAAGTGCACGACTCATAATGCTCATTTAATTATGAAATATATATATAAAAAAAAAAAAAAAAAAAACTTATTGTAGTTTTCGTTTTTTATTAATTGCAATTAAACGACACTGAATTAATTAATCATTCGCATTCAGTGACCTACAATCGTCGATTAGAATATTTAAAAAAAAAAATTAACTCAAATGATGGATTTTTTCACAAGTTATAGTGTTTTCGGGTTTCACACATGACGGACAGGAAAATTTTTTGACCTATTTCGGTGTTTTTTTCCAATTCTATTGAAGTAAATCAATTTTTAAAAAGTATGGGATTAATCTCCATTAAATTATCTCGACAATAGTATGCAAAATATCTTGATTCCGTGAACTAACAAGGCTATAATAATAAGAATAGCTGCAAAAATGAGGCGAAAAAAATTTTTCGATCGTAAAGCACTCTCTGATGCTTCGCATCATGAGTCGTGCAATATATAAATTAATTAAAATAGATCAAAGTGTGAAAGACTGATAATATTCAAATCACGTTCGGTATTTTGGATCTTGTGATCCCTGAATTTTCGACGCCTATTGAAATATTATAGCAATGTTCCTCGAATAAATAATGTGCTTTTTATTTTTATGACGGGTGATAAATTTAGATTTTACCTTTGAAATGAATAACAATTTAGAAACTCGAAAAATATTTCAAAAGTATATTATTTATGATTTTCATTAGTTTCCGCAAATTAAGTTATTTATCATCTCGTAACATATTAAAATAGTAGTAAGTGGCTTCTTGGTAACAGATTCTTTTAATAGATTTCCCTCATGATAAACTACGCAATTTAACAGGTGGCTTAACTATATTATGTTAGCTTTCGCAAGCAAATCACTACAAATATCTAAATCTAGAATAAATATTCAATAGACAAATAATGCTATTAGCTTTTTGTTTCACGTAAAAACCGATTTAAAATATAGATAATTTGATTTGAATTGCACTAAATTGTTTTCCCCTTCACTAAAATGATAAAACTTGTAAAAAGTCAACATAGTAATAATTTAATAGGTGGCTTGCAGCTCTCATTCACGTCGTAGAAACACTGTTTTTGTGCACTTTATGTTTGGGCTATTGAATTTCTGTATTTTATCTCGTTTCTTAAACAGTTACGTAAGATCGATTTATTTTCAATTGCAAATACCTAATACTGTACTTAGTATTGTGCTTATAGATTTAAAAGGTTTAATCTATTTCCCATTGTTGAGACATGATTTTATTTAACTCTCAAATTGCACAGATATTATAATTATGTAAATAAATATGTTTTCCTGTAAAAATAATTTTTCCGAGTTGTACAATTAATATATTTTGCAGTTTTGCGCTAATTTTTATTTATTTAGATACTTGAAGCCGTGAAGCTTTAAAGTGCTTGTTTTTTTATAAATATAAAATATATATAACCTTATCATTATACAATTTGTATTACACTATTTCATATAATAATATACTAGGTATTCGTATAACTATATGTAACTATATGTAAGTAATTAATAATCTATGTTAATTTGTGTGAAGTTTTGGGGCCATAATATAATAAATAACATTAGCCTAATCCCTTCTTAACGGGTCTACAAATTGAAAATTTAAATTACTAGGAAGTTAAAACCTGACCAAAACTACCCACACGATGCAGTCAATTAATTATGACAAAATATTAAATATTGTTAATTAATTTACATATGCACGGCACGTTAAGGGCATTCTATTAAAAAAGCACACTAAATAAGTTGAAAGTCCTTGCATATACGTTTAATTTATTCTAATTTAATTAGACCACAAATAAGGAAAGAACAAGTAGTCTTTAAATCCCCCCTATCAGTTCCAAGCCTTGTCGTGGCCGGGGGGGCTCAGTAGCTTGGAGTGCACTCGTGTACTCTGAGTGAAGCTAATTGGACGCGGAGGGGCTGAAAGGCCGGTCTGTCGTCTGACGACACGATTGGTTCGACGGCCAGGGATCCATATAGCTGGCTGGCTGGCTTGAAGGCCGGCTGGCCGGGCTGGCTGGAACCGGCTGGTCACACCGGCTGCCTCGCTGGCTGGCTAGGGGGCCGGCTGGCAGGCTGGCTGAAACCGGCTGCCCCACCGGTTGGCTGGCTGGCTGCTTTGGGCGGCGGCTGGCTGGCATGCTGTCACCGGCTGGTTGTCCGGCTGGCTGGCTGGCTGGCTGGATGGCTGGCTAGCTAGCTAGGATCCTCCGGGGGGCCAGGATTGGCTCAGGTGCCGTTGTGGTATGGCGAGGGATGGCGGCTAGTGGTCGCGGCCTGGCAATTTGGCTGGGCAAAATGGGGTTGGAAGGTCGATCGGGGCTCGTTTGGGTCTCGTTCCGACCGACTGGCAGGGGGCTGCGCTTTGCGGCGGTGGATGGCGGCCAGAGGCCGCGCGCGTTGTTTTTTTGTTGGTAGTCTAAAACAGGGGGCGGGATCCCGACGCGTCACTTTTGTGACACGCGGTGACTCCTGTAGGTGGGTGTAGGGCGGCGGCTGTTCTGCGACATCCGTCTGCCAACTCGTAATCCGGTCCGTGGGGCCGGACCGAGGGCCGCCACCTCTGGTGTGAGGTGGGGGCTGCGAGGGAAACCTCTATAAAAGTGCGCCGGAGGGTCCTTCGACGCGTGAATCACGTTTCGGAGGGCCTTTAGGCGCGCGCCCTTCGGCCGGTCGGTGCTGGGGTCGAGGGTTTGGGGAACGCCGATGATGGAACGGGGAACAATCCACCATCGGCGAGCGGGTGGCGTGAGCTCGTGTACAGCTTGCGCCGCCCCGGGGTGGGCATTTGGTGGAGGGCCTGGAAACGGGCAACTGCTGGGCGGGACATGCGGAAGATTGCGAATGTGTACCCGTATCCCGTCTAAAGCGCGTTGGTACACGGTGGGGTTTTGGTCGGTAGGAATCCGACATAACCCACGGCTCCTTCCCCGGGAGCCGTGGGTATCTTAGGCAAGATTTCCCCACTTGAAAAAAAAAAAGTAGTCTTTAAATAAATTTCGATAGTTTTAATAAAAATATGCTTATACTCTATACCTAGTTAGTATTATTTAGCTTAAACAAGCGTATATTTCAATAATTATTTACCATAATTTGTTATGTGTTTTTGTCGTTATCTTTTACAATATATAAAATCCTAATAACTTTAAACTAAAACAATCTGTGAAAACAATATTATGTATGTAGTAAAATTCAGATAAGGAGAGCAAGACAATATTTTAGGCATAACTAAAGGTAGTGCCTATTTGCACGTACTTTGTTTTATGCTGGCCATACACCATACTTCCTATCGTCCATTCGGCATGACGCTACCGATTGGATCAGTTAGAACTGACCATGTGTGGGAGTGGATTGGCATTATTTGGCATGATAGTTATACTTGACGGAACAATCGAATTTCGATTCTTTTGGCTTGATCATGGCGATTGGATCATGTCGATTGGACCGTGTATGGCGGTATGCGATCGTCACTTCAGTCTGGTCAAGATTTTTCGTCCAAGCTGAAGCATAGGCGCTTCGCTCGCTTGGTCGATAAATATGAAAGTATATGGATGTTTAGATGTCAACGGTTACGGATTTGGATAAGATTTGTTTGGGAGATAGATGAAGTACCAGATTACTTAACACATTGCGTACTTCTCATTAAATAGGTACATATATAACAACAATCTTCCCGGCATATAATCCTTTTTTTGTTTCATTTTTACGAATAAAACGCCCAAAACGGCTAAAACATCGTCGTCTGTCACCGGTGACGCCATGGCTTCATCTGAACGTTGCTGCCGATTGGACAATTCAAACGTTGTGTGTGTGGTCTCTGATGTGGTGTGAATTTAGACGAAAGTTTTAACAAGATGTAACTGTGACAAAAGAATACTGCAAGGTTTTGTTGCGACAATACGTAAGTTTAGACTTTAGTCAACCTGCATCTGTTACATGACTTAATTGAATCAGGTATGAAGCACACGTAGCAACTGTTCTACGCATTCGTGGGAAAGCAATTGGTTAATTTTATTGAGATGCAACAAAATTGGTTATCGTAAATGCCAATTCCCCTGTTTAAGTACAGATTGGCTTTACATATAATATGCAAAAAAAGAAACCCAATCATGTTTCCAATTTTCCTGTAGGTAAACTAGTACAAGCTTTATCAAATGAGAAATGGTCAAAAGGCTGACATCACATTCACAATCATTTTTGTTGTGTAAGATGACGGGTGGAACCAGGCGTAATTCGCATACCTTCTATCAGTTGACGCTCCAGCTTGTTTTGTTATCATTATGACGATATCATTTTAACATGTACATAAAGTTTTACAAACAAATTTTTAACAACATTTACTTGTAAGTTACGCAGAGGTTATCGATGTCATTGCTCCCAAGATAAAAAATGTACCAAATATATTTCTGCATAATTACACATTTCTTGATATATCGCAAAAAAGGTAAAATATGTCGCTATGCTTACATATATTTTAATGAACGTGATAAAATTTCCCGTGTATCTTTAGGTAATGGTTCCGAATATAAGTCAGCAACAGACAAATTGCGTTGATAAAAACTAGCGTAAAGCACGAGTGGTTACTCGATTATAATTAAGCTTTAGGGATTTTTTAATAAACAGTATTTCTTAATCGATTTAAGAAACACCTCGGTTGGAATTTTTAGTAAATTTTACTCACACATACATGAAGTAGGTGAGGCCTAAAACAGGCAAATAAACGCACTGTGTTATTCAAAATTGTGTTAGAATGTGTAGAATGCATGCGTTAGTCCTTATCAAAAGAAGGTAATAGGTAGTAGAGCCTTCTGAAAACAATAAAACTAGGCTATAGAGTAGGTATGCATTTCATATCATACACTATTTAAATACAGATCTCATCATCAATATTTTATATAAAATATAAGGCAATAGACGCACGACATTATATTTTGTCTCAAATTTCTATGCAATTCGTGGATCAAATAATAAAGATTATTTTTTGCACTGGCGCAAATCCTTTGATGTTCAATTTCATGGTTTAGTTTGTGAACACTGTCCAGGGTGTCGCAAGTTTCGAATCGTGACTGAAAGGAATGCCCGGAAGCGAGTAATCGATTTGCAAATAATTTTTGTTGCTTTTGATCCGAAATCTATGTATTTTCGTTTATGAGAATAAATTAGCAGAAACCAGACATAACAATTTACATAATAATATTACCTAAATAAAAACGATAATATGAAAAAACATTTATTTAACAATTTCTCAATTAATATTATAATAATATAATCTAGTATGAGATACGCAAATAATTGTAAAAAAAAAGTGCTAAGTCATTCATGATACTTCAAATAGGCCAGCTCTCCAAACGCACGCTCATCGTAATGTAGTTTTTTACAATATGAGTAAAACCATAATAAATAATGTAGTATTTGTAACAAAATTCATCGCAACCGAAATTTAATTAAAACAGCGATAATTAATTTGCTTACAGTTTGTTAAAACGTGGTTAAACCACATAAGTGGAGCACTTTCGTTTTGTGACAGTGTCGACATTAAAAGCTACGTAACAGTTGCGTTTTATTTGAACTACATTAATTTTTGAACAGCTATTGTAGATATTTAGTATTAATCATCATTCAATTAAAATCAGATTGGCATTATTTGTTAGTGAATAAGTTTATAATAGGTACCTAACAATTACTTGCATTATGACAAAACTATTGTTAGCATTATTATTTTTACTATCACTTCATTGCAACATACAATAATTTTATTTGAATAGGTAGGTACACCACGTAACATTTTATACACACAGGTAATATTTTATATTGAAATTTTTCCTTATTTGTGAAAGCGTTCTCAAATTTGCAGGAACTATCGAATTATTATTTGATCTGAACCATGTAACCGGTCTCCTTCTATTACCTTTTGAACACATTCAATTTCTCACGTCTGTCAGAGCGAATTATACCACAAATTAGCGGTCAAAGCTATCAAATGGACGCAAGTCGCAGGCAGAAATGTTGAAAACTAGCTGGTCATTGGTATGCATTCCATCTACTCCTGATTTATGTGGCTGGAGCTGTCACAGTACCGCATTTCTCACATAAACTACAGCTATTTAACAATCACGAATCATTTTAGAATAAAAAACGGCTAGAAAGTCCACAATGTATTTCATTTCGACGCTAATTGTGGTCGTAAAACATTCATGGAATTTTGATTCTCGTTAGCCTTATAAAGCTAACAGCTAATGCAACAAATTTTTATTAATTTAAAAATTAAACTGCTTATTTTGAAATATTCGTCGTTTTATTTCTATATTAGATCGACATTTTTCAAATAAATCGGTATTGGAAAATGTCAATTTGTACAATAAATTTAATTAAAGCTTAAGTATTTCTTTTTTGTTTATCTATAGGTTATCTAATAATGATCTATATATAGAGATGTATATGATTGTACGTATGTTATATTTATTATACCTACCTATCTATAGATTCAGTGCGTTCCCCTAGCCTGCTCCGACGACAACACTCCCACGCCCATTTGAATGCCATAAAACCAAAAATATCAATTTCAACACTCCCACGTATAAAGGACACATTCAAATTTTGAATCAATTGTAAGATAGTAGATAGATAATTATAGTAAAAACTACTGAACATAATAGCAATAAGATTGACCACGGACCAAATCTGTAAACTGAAGTCATTCATGGATAACAGCTTTTTTCCACTATCACGTAACAAGATTATGTGCATCATCGTCTGTAATTTACTGTTTTTCAGATCTAATAAAATGTAACAACTCACAGTTTTTTTTTTTTTTTTTTTTTTTTTTTTTTTTTTTTTAATTCATGCAAGGGATCAATCCTAGGGAAGGAACAGGTCCCCTTAATACAGGTTATACCTAGTAAGGGGGCCTGAACCCCAATCTATTGTAACTTAATGTATGAATTCAAATAAAGATTTTATTTATTTATTTATTTATTATTTACAGTTAAGTAAGCAAATTATAAAAATAAAAGTTTCACCGGCTCATGAACCTATTTTTGTTTAGGTCTTTCAGTAAAGTTATTTATTTATTTATTTATTTATTTATTCTTTATTGTACATTAGGTTTAATCTTATTTTATAATATCTTAATGGATTTAAATGTACAAAAGGCGGCCTTATGGCTCTAAGCCATCTCTGCCAGGCAACCTTCAGGTAAAGGACAGAGCATAATATACCAAAGGCTAGGAAGCCAAATAACTAATAAATTTAAAATAATTAATTTGAAGAAAAAAAAAAAATAATAATAATAAAATAAAAATAAAGCACAACGTCACACATAATTTATAAATACAACATAAATTTATATATAAAAATTACTTATATTTATATACATATAAAATGCATAAACATAATTATACATAAGATTACAATATATATATACTTCACTATAAATACATAACATACATACTATATATACATACTATACAAAATATACAATATACATATAATATACAATATACATACAATATTTATATAGATAGATAGTAGTCTTTAAGCATTTTTTTAAAAGATCTTATCGTCTGGGCGCCACGAATCGTTTCAGGAAGGGCATTCCATAAACGGATACCCGATACAGTAAACGATGAACCGTATAATTTAGTACCATGCACAGGAAAACGGAGGAGAAAGTTATTAGATGATCGGAGAGTATAGGAGTCAGAAGCAAGGTAATGGAAATTGGATTTCAAGTAGCAAGGAGTACTGGGATGAAAAAGAATGGAATAGAGGAGATGGAGAGTGTGAGCATTCCGACGCAGGCGTATAGGTAACCACTTGAGCTTCTTGCGAAATTCCGACACGTGATCAAATTTACGTAGACCATATATAAATCTAATGCCGAAATTTTGCAATCGTTCAAGTTTATTGAGCTGATCTTCGCCGAGGTTCGTGTAACAAGAGTCCGCGTAGTCTAAAATGGGAAGGAGAAGGGATTGAGCTAGCATAACTTTGGTGGGTATAGGCAAGAAGCGACTCAAGCGTTTCAAAGAGTTTGCGGCAGCAAATACTCTTTTACTAACTGCTTTGACTTGAGGCACCCATGATAACACCTCGTCGAAAGTTATGCCTAGATTTTTTACTTCAGAACTATATGGTATGACAATTCCATCCAAGTGCACAGGTACAGTTATATTATAATACTTAAATAATTGGCAAGATTTGATCTCTTAGCAGTCCGAAACTGTTTGTTAGATAATTGATAACGTTGTAATGTTGTTATTTTTTTATTATAAATATTTTCAAGAAACTTAAAAAAGGGAGGGTATTTTATTTCTAGTAGAAAATGGGTGACAGTCAAATCGGAGCTAAATAATACATTTTCTTACATGCTTTTTTCTAGGAGGGGTAGGTTGAAGTACCTATATGAATTATATGAAGTATATGTAGCTTAATGTTATATTATGTTATATTGTGTGCACCTGTGTGTAAGACAGTCTTGAATACACCTTATAACCGAACGGTTGTTTCATTTGTACTCCAAGCCTCTAAGCTTACTTCATGGCGATCCTGCCAGGATTCGAATCTTCTGATGAGTTGAGTTATGTTTGATTGAGGGAGAATTGTTAAAGAAATTGAGAAAAAATAAAAGCATAGATGTCGAATCTGAATGCTTCGCATTTGTTGCTAATAAAAAGGTATTATATGTAAATCTCGATTTTAAAGCACAATACACGCGAGACGTTTTTGTGGAAAAATTGAGAAAATTATGTGAAAAATTAGAAATAAAAGAGATTTGTATGATAAAAAGTGAAGATAACGCGTTATTCATTAAAAATATAAAGATTTCTATCTAGATATAGAGAAAGATTGTTTTGTGTATGTCGAGAATAAAATGGTATTATTTGTTAATTTAAGCTTTAGATTGCATTTCTCGCGAGCCGAATTTGCAACTAAGCTTAAAGAGTTTTGCGAAAGGATAAAAGTAAAAGAACTATGCATAGTAAAAGATGATAAAAATGAAGAATTTATAAAAGGAATATGTAGTGAGATAAAATCTTTAAAAAAATGGAACGGGTCCCGTATATGTGTTTTAAAAGGAGTTGAAAGAATTTTTGATGATAAGGTAAAGCAATTCATATTAAATGACTATCATTTGTTGCCCACAAGTGGACACGCTGGAATGACTAGAATGGCGCATAACATAAAAAGAAAATATTACTGGCCAGGACTTGATTTAGATATTCGTAAATATGTAAGTAAGTGCGCAATGTGTCAAAAAATGAAGCAAAGTAAGTATACTAAACAGCCGTTAAGTATTACTACAACAGCAACGACAGCGTTCGAGAAAATTTTTCTTGACCTAGTTGGTCCCTTAGATAGAGATGAGTTAGGTAATTATTATATTTTAACTCTCCAATGCGAGTTAACCAAGTATATAGAGGCATATCCTCTACCTAACAAAGAAGCAGTGACTGTATCTCATGCTTTAGTAAGTAATTTTATACTTAGATTCGGTGTTCCCAAATCTATAGCTACAGATAGGGGTACGGAATTTGTTTCCCAGGTTATGGAACAAGTGTGTAGTTTATTAAAGATAGAAAAACTGACGTCAACAGCATACCACCATCAATCAATTGGTTCTCTCGAAATAGCTCATAAGCATTTAGGTGTATTTTTAAGAACTTATTGTAAGAATAGTAGTTATTCTTGGTCACATTGGCTACCATTTTGGTGTTTTAGTTATAATACTTGTGTTAACACGCAAACTAAATACACACCTTTTGAACTTGTTTTCGGTAGACAGTGTCGTTTACCCAATAATTTAGATAAAAATGTAGATCCTCTTTATAATGCTGATGATTATTGTTTAGATTTAAGATATAAATTGCAAATTGCATTATGAGATGCAAGAAAGAATTTAATAGAATGTAAGGAAAAAAGAAAAGATTATTATGATTTAAAATGTAACCCTGTATCTTATAATGAAAATGACTTAATTTTAGTTAAAAAAGAAAACTCTCGTAAACTTGACTGTGTTTATGATGGACCTTATAAAGTTGTAGAAGATAATATGGGAGTAAATGTTAAGATTGAAAAGAAAGGAAAATTAGATATAGTACATAAGGATAGAACAAAAAAGTATGTTACTTAGGATAAGATAAATATAGTACATAAGGATAGAACAAAGTGGTTCTTACGTAGAAAAAACATTTTTTTTCTCTCTTTTTTTTCTTTCGCCCCCAGAGGTGAAGTACCTATATGAATTATATGAAGTATATGTAGCTTAATGTTATATTATGTTATATTGTGTGCACCTGTGTGTAAGACAGTCTTGAATACACCTTATAACCGAACGGTTGTTTCATTTGTACTCCAAGCCTCTAAGCTTACTTCAAGGTAAAGCCTTACGAACTACGAACCCTTTCGTATTAACCAAGTCTAAATTAAAACTTATTTTGCTCGAGAATGTAGTTTTTTATTAAATTTATGGGAATGAATACATTAGAGCATAAATAATAATACTTTATCTGATTATTTATCAATTCAAGCTCCGCGTATTTTCTGGCTCGAAGCTATTCTGAGAAAATATTAGGGACTTCTTAATAAATGAACCTACTTAGAATAATAGAGATAATTTAGAATATTTAATAAGTATTTCAAGGCTATATTGAAATCATTATATTATTATTGATCTGTAGTGTATTTTTTTTAGGACAGCGCTAGTCGTCCGCTAAACGGATGAATAAAATAAATTAGTCGTCCGATTACCGGATGAATAAAATAATTTAATCGTCCGATAACATCTATTTATCTATATAGTTAGGTTATCGGGGTTTCTTTAGAGAACTGCCGCACGTATTATAGGTTTTTTGTGGGGGGAGGAGAGGGGGGAGGAGGGCACACGTAGGTATTTGATTTTTTTTTTGCGCGTCGACGGAGCCCCGCTTCGCGGGGCTCCTATTTCTGTGTAGTTTTTTTTTAAGAAACCTAACCTAACCTAACCTAACGGCTAACCTAACCTAAACTTGATTTTTTTTTGCGCGTCGACGGAGCCCCGCTTCGCGGGGCTCCTATTTCTGTGTAGTTTTTTTTTAAGAAACCTAACCTAACCTAACCTAACGGCTAACCTAACCTAAACTTGATTTTTTTTTGCGCGTCGACGGAGCCCCGCTTTGCGGGGCTCCTATTTCTGTGTAGTTTTTTTTTTAAGAAACCTAACCTAACCTAACCTAACGGCTAACCTAACCTAAACTTGATTTTTTTTTTGCGCGTCGACGGAGCCCCGCTTCGCGGGGCTCCTATTTCTGTGTAGTTTTTTTTTTTTAAGAAACCTAACCTAACCTAACCTAACGGCTAACCTAACCTAAACTTGATTTTTTTTGCGCGTCGATGGAGCCCCGCTTCGCGGGGCTCCTATTTCTGTGTAGTTTTTTTTTTAAGAAACCTAACCTAACCTAACCTAAAGGCTAACCTAACCTAAACCTAACCTAACGAATTGAGGGCGAATATCTCGGCCATTTTTGATTTTAGAGAAAAGTTGTTCCTATAAAACATGCTTATATTAGCGTAATCTTTACGATAAAACAATAATAAATAGGTGTTATAATGACACCAACTCCATCAAAAATCAAAGTCCTGCGCCCCCTTTGCTTTAGTCCAACCCAACTAGCTTTAGTGTTAAAAGGTTATCTAGTAATCCGAATAATCGGACGATTAAATTATTTTATTCATCCGGTAATCGGACGATTAAATTATTTTATTCATCCGGTAATCGGACGACTAATTTATTTTATTCATCCGTTTAGCGGACGACTAGTCACTTCGTTTTTTTATGTCAGAGCAAGCAAAGGAGCAGGTGAGCCACCTGATGTTAAGTGGTCACCACCGCCCATAAACACTTGTAACACTAGAAGTGTTACAGATGCTTTGCCGGCCTTTTATGGACAAATAAGCTCTTTTCTTGAAGGCCCCAAAGTCGTAGTTGTTCGGGAACACCGCAGGTGGCAAATCGTTCCAAAGTTTCACCGTACGCGGAAGGAAGTTGCGGGTGAAGCGGACAGTGATGGAGCGCCAACCATCCAGATGGTGCGGATGGAACTGGTTTTTACGGCGTGTGGTCCGGTGGTGGAACTTTGTGGCTGGTAAAAGGTGGAACAATTCCTCAGAGCACTCCCCATAGTAGATTATGTACAGTATACAGAGAGACGCAACGTCTCTTCGCACTGACAGTGGATCGAGCCTATCGGAAAGCCTACGGTCATCGACAATTCGAGCTGCTCGACGTTGGATGCGGTCAAGAGGAAGGAGGAGGGAGTATTATATTGATCAGCTGTCCTCTTTCATTAGGCTTTTTATTTTAGAACTTTTGTCTTTTTTTCATATGTAGGTAAGTTGTTATTATTAGAATTTTGGTACCGGACATTAATATCGTCAACAATAGCATTAATTTATTTAAATTAAGACAGGATGTGTCGATTGTCGAGTACAGTTTAATTAATAAAAATATTATGGTTAATTTATTCAAATTATTTCAAGTCCTGGATAAATATATAAATCAAACAATGAGTGATTTATTACAACAAAATACTAAGTGGCAGAATAAATAAAGGGTGTTGATTTAATGCGACAATTATGCGAGCTACACTTTATTTTACTTGAGAATGTAGGAAGGTTATTTATTATTATTCGTCGTATTAAAATTATCTTCATTAGTTGTTAAAATGATATACATATTATGTAGGTAGACTGCCTACATATTATAGAATATAGGCAATAGGTATATTATATCAGTGATCTAAATAAAGCCTTCTGACCTTAGTGTAGGTCCACACTGCGAGCCTAGCGCGGTTGCGACGGCGGGCGCGAAATATCAAACGTATGAAACGCGCCTTTGCGTCCACATTGAAATTACTATGGCGGAAGCCTAGTGCGACGGTAATGAGCGAGCCAGCGCGCGTAGTTTTCAAACTCTCCTATCCGCGCTTTCGGGCCACACTACGGGCCTAGTCAGCGAGCGACCCAACGCGCGGCTAGCGGTGATAACAAACCATTTCAGTCCTGTCGCTCGACTTTTTCTATTCTTTATTGTTTTTCGTAAAATAGCGGTACGTAAATACATAAATTGTTTATACGTGCGATTCAATCTAAAACACCTATATACACCACAGTAATTTTGTAGGGTATAATCTCAATTCTTCATATTATAAGATAATAATTCACCCGTTATTCCTCTGTTTTTATTTATTTCGTGCACAACATCTATAATGTACAATACCTCCCATCTCAAAATCGGACTGTCCAGTAAAAATAGCAAATCGTCCAAAGTTTGCAACACCCGATATACGTCGAACCGCTACATGAGCTCGCGCGTCGGTGTGGCCACCGCGAGCGCCCGCTCGTCGCGCCCGCCACAGGCTCTAGCCACCGCGCATTCAGTGTGGACGCACACTAAGACTAATTTACTTATAATTTACTTTTTTTCTTATTACACTCATAGATAAATTGATAGAACCAAGAGCCGGTTAGAGGTATGTGCTAATACACAATACACACAAAAACTTGCTGAAAATCCTAAATTTTGGTACGACACGAGTTAATTCAAGGCCGAAACTTTACTTTGAATAAATCGTTGATAGCGTAAATACTGCACAGTTGCAACAAATGCTTTAAGGTCGTGGAATTGTCAAGAAACCAGAAGATACATATAAAGACAAGTATAAAATTTTAGTTCATATTAAATAAATACAGGTAGTCCCTGGACTGTGGTCCATCAGACAAACACAGTCAATAGAGACCGTAACGTCAAAGAGAATAACAGCCTCCGTGCAATATTTGTTTTAATTAACTACTGTGAGAGCCAACTACCCTACAAAAGGTGCATTTTGCCTTTGTTGTGATCATATTTGTAAATCTTTTTTCCTCTTAAAAAGGTTTTACATGCTATTCCATTAACTTAACTGTTATGTTTTACTTGTCACTAAGTGGAGGCTGATTTTTTTCAGCAATTAACATCCCTAACTACAAATATGCATTAAATTTGACCTCTGAAAGGGAAACATCAATGACGCCTTATTGGCGCAAACACATTTCAAAAGATTTCATTGGGCCCAAAGATTGTTAAATCATTACGTGCAATCCTTACTAACACAATGCAGAATTTTGTAATTAGACCACTTCGGATTTCAAACTAGTACGCGACAAATTATTGGCCTACATTCATTGTTGTGACGCGGTAAAGCTCTCAGCGCACTGTCCTGTCTAATAGACTGTCGTGGTCGTGGAACAGGTTGCCCGATGTTATCAGACTGATTTGTGTGACAGAATGCTCTGCTAACATTCAATTAAGTAACATTTACTGGTATCTAGTTCACACCTAATAGGGAGGTTTACTTCGGTGATAACATTGTTGTGTTGTGCTCAAAAATCCTTCACGTTTTATGTTTTGATAAGAGAATTGAATGGAGTCAATCTCCTATTAATATTTAGACACTAGAGGTCCACTGCGGATTCATTTGTGGTGTATATATTATGCATATAGTCTGTAGCACGTAAATATCCAAGGATGAAAGATTTTTTTTAAATCTATTCAGTAATAATAAATCTTCCGCTTTATATAATATTTAGTAGTATATTTTGAGAGGCGATCCGAAATAAAAGTATATCTTCTTCCTTATCCCTTTATCGGGTCACGAGAGAGATTGAAAAGCTCTATCCATAAAGCCTTTCAATTTTTTTCATCTACTATATAAAAATAAGTCGGGTTTTCCTTCCTGACGCTATAACTCCAGAACGCACGAACCGATTTCCACGGTTTTGCATTCGTTTTAAAGGTCTCGGGCTCCGTGAGGTTTATAGCAAAGAAAAGGTGTCTCTGGTGGCGAAACGGAGTTCGCCCGGTTTGCTAGTATTATATTATGAAAGTAAAATAGATAATAATTCATAGAATGTATTTCCACACATATCATGTCCCAGCAATAAAATTGTAAATCAGGCAATGCGGAATTATTGCAATTATATAAATAATGCCTATTGTAAACAAATACCTCTCATAATTGATGTAGGAAGTTTGTGGAAAAATGTATCAGGTGCGTGTGTTACATTTTAGTTTCGTTTCGTATTAATAATCATTTTAATGTATATAACTAAAGTTAAATCAATAAGCATTCTAAGAATCTACAATTTTTGATTAACATTCATAATACCTTCTTCAATTTGTAAGAAAATTGGCAGTCTCTTCATGAAAATAATTGTAATTTATACCAATAAAAGGTGTTCGCACTTCTAATTAAAATACTCCCTTTAACTTTCACAGTTTCACTAGAAGTACTAAATATTGCAATATTCAGATAAATAACTAGGTAATCAGATATTTAGACACAAATTGTGCTTCCGCAATGGCGACCATTCATTCGTGTGATACATTAATTACATGGTGCTAATCCAAATACCAGAGTAATCTTTCGTAACTTCTAAGAAATAGTAGCACCGTATTACCTACAATTTGTCATTTAATGGTTGAGTGAATTTATACCATTTTTACAATTACCTGTGTATTAAATGCAACTTCGATCACAGTTGAAGTAATTTATCGATGTTAATTTGAGACTTGGTTGTTATTTTGATCTTTGTTGAGTGCAATTTAGATTAAAATTTAATTATTGTAATCGATACATTGTACATTTTAAATTATTAACAACCTGTTTTGTCAATTTGTTACATTGGAATGATTATGTTTTTTTAAATTTTCCATACTTACAACTTTAATATTGGTGAGGATGTGGTGAGGTAATACGGATAATATGAGGTTTATTTTAACGTATATATATACGTGTGCGGGTTACGGGGAGTCGATAAATAAAATACGTGTATCTGCCACTAGTGATTTATAACGACTCACTTAAACTAATATATGAATAAAGATGCTTAAACTACCAACACATACATAAGACATAATGCTCTCTACATTTTTTTTTGCAAAGTAACAAACATGAGATTAAAAGAAAATTCCTAATTTTTAAACCATATTGTTCGATTTTTGTGTACAATTTCTTCTTTGTTGCTCTTCAAAATTATAACATTAGGTTCCTTATCTTCAATAACAATAAATGGACCATTATACAAAGTATCTAATTTATTTGCAGTTTCAATAGTCAAATAATAGCCTTTTATTTCTGAAGCATCGGCCGCGGCGTTGCGTAGACCACCCATAATAAATCTAATTTCGAATATCACGGGTGGCCGAGAGGCTAGGCGTTGCCCGGTAAGGCAAAAAGGCGCGAGTTCGAATCCCACCTCGTTTTTCTGCTCTTTTAAATTTTCTCATTTATAAAAAAGCATTTGCAATGCTATAAAAAAAACTAAAATAATAACTTAAAATACTATTTTGTATTTTGTCTTTACGTTTAGATACTTGCAAACGTGTAGCAGTAATAATGTCAATGCAATTATTCGACTTATTAATGTTGGAATGGAATGCAAATTCTCGAATGTTGTATCAAGTAATTGGTCACTGATTTGACCTCGATTACCATAAAAATTGTATGTATAAACATACCTACTTGTAATGAAATTTGTTTAATTGAAATGTGATTGAATTGTAATTACAAGTTTATTATGCATTTATATTCACTTTTGTATAAAAAATAACATATAATTCAATTATCTTAAAAATATTTGCTTTCGATTTAAAAGCAGTTCGATTGTTATAAAATTAACTTCAATATTTATTTAAAAAATATGTCGTATTATAATTAGGTAATAGTTTTTCAACTATTTGAGGTCAATGTTGAAAATAAATAATAGTCTCTTTCAGGTCAATGAAGATGTAAGTCAGTTATATTTTTGGATTTGATATTTTAATTTAATAGCATTCAAATGCATTATAAATAATTTTTTTTTAAAGAATAGATAGATATAACGGTGCATTTACATTAAACGAGTGAATGCTCATTCTAACCCCACTATGTCTAATTGTTTTAGTGTATACAGGCGTCTACGCCTGTATACACTCTATCATGCTCTAGCATTCCTTCGTTGTTCTTAGTGTTGTCGAAAAGATTCTATGCAATGTTCTAATACTGAACAACACTGAATACAAGTTTTCGTTTACACTAAAAGATCACAAAATAATGTTCTTGCTCTAGCTCTAGCTCTATGTGCGTTTGATGTAAATCCACCGTTATAATATGTAAGTCAGTTCTGTCGTACATCTTCTTTTGTTTGCATTAATTCTTTTATTAAGGCTTTAGGAGCAAAATCAGCTTTTCGGAAACCCGTACTCATTATTATTTAAAATAAGGTAATAATAATTAATGGATCACACCAAACCAGCAGGTCACTAACATTGACCCAGTTGTAATAAATTACGCTCAATGTGTGAACATCGTTTACAAAGGAACTGCTAACAATTAGCAGATTGTCAAAAAGATAACTTAACATAGGTGTTCGCAACTTTATGATATTATCTTTATGAGCCATTGCTGTCGCTCAATTAAGATTTTTCTATCGCTGCTATTTGCTTGCGAGATGCTGTCCGATTATTGCAATAGAAATCCATCGTCAGTTCATTTTGTTATCACGCAACTTCTCTTTAATCTATAATTATCACTTAAGCCCAAAAACTTCCAAATATCTAGTCTTAAAATTAATGACTAAGCATCTTTTGTTTGGGCATATTTTTATTTCTTTTTTCTTCCTTATTGTATTTATTATGCATATCATGACAATTGCATTTTATGATATCTTTTCCCACTTTCTGTTTTTGTTACTGTCAACATTTTATCATAGGGTAAAATATGGACCGAGATACATTTTGCTCTATAAGTATCATAGATTAGTATGATAAAAGAAAAATCATTATTTTACACGTTATCGTAGTACGGCGCGGCATTGCTGCAATATTATGCTGCATCTACAAAAACAACGCAGCGGTGATTTTCAGTTAATAAGCCATCAATCTGGAAAAAAGTAATACAACATATTAAATACTATTCTAAAAACATCAACTACTTAATTTTGCCTTAGCGTAGTAAAAACGCATGGCCTGGCCCAGTGCCTACTTTAGTTTCCATGTAGGGATATGCAAATATGAGTTCTAAAGGAACAAAACAATTAGTATAAATACGTCGAATACGATTGATGATCATACGGCTTAACACGATTACAATAACCGGTTTATTTACATTTAACAAACAATATGAACTAGCGGTAAATCTACTTCCAATTTAAAGTAATTCCCCACATCCTTTACGACACAGTAAGTTAGTATCGCTAAATTAAATGTGATAAAACAGTTAGCTAAAATTGATATTGCCAATTTAACAGTCTGGTGATTAGATCTTCAGTCACGTCTTTAAATTTTTATTTAATTGTTTCACGCTCACTTTCGCGGTTAAATGGACGATATTACATTTATGCAATAAACGAAAGCGTATCTCTATTTTACTGATAATATCTCTGATAACACTTTTTGTTTACAACAAATTGAATAAATTGAAATATAGCACCTGTTCCTAGAAGCCAAAAGTAGTTTCACTGCTATTCAGTGCAGTCGACCACAAAAGCAAATAAAAAAAACTTTTAAGGTAGAATTCATACACACTTTTTTTTAATCCATATCGCCGTTGGATATTGGTTTTTCGTGTTATAGAAATAAGTATTTTATTTGTTTGGGAAAATTAAAATAATGTATGTTTAAGCATTCAAACTAAAACTAAAACATTAAATCATAAAAAATGGAGTGTATAAAATAGGTATCGGTCAATTAAGGAAAGCTGGCATGTTCACAGTACTCACACTTATGCAATTTCACTTACAGTATGTTCAAAAATAAATGCGACTCTAGTTTCATTTTAGACTTGAATTGTAAAATGGGTGCGTTGTAGATAAATATATGCAAATATAATTATGAAAGCTCTCATAATTTACCTGTAAAATTATAATTTAAAAGTAAATCAATTGATGAAGTTAATTATTTATTCTAATAATAATCAATTGGATAAAAGTATTAATAATCATTCAATTATCAAATAATAATTAAATTTCAGGTCATAAAAACAATACAAATAACACGTGCGCTCACTCCCAACACACGGATGGTTGTTTTGATAATGATTTAAATAACGGACGTCTTCTGCAGTTGCGGAGCAGTCTTGTCCTGACTTTGGTCGAGTAAAGATATCTAAGAAATTATATTTGTATTTGAAATATTATATTTGTAGTAAGTACGTAATACCTACCAATACGCGCTAACAAATATGTGTTACATGTTTATTGTATAATTTTCACATTATTGGTTTTAAACTCAAACTCAAACATTTATACAATTAGACTTCTTCTAGAAGCACTTTTGAATCGTCATAACAGTTTAACAGTTTTAACATTTACCACCAATTCAGAAAGCAGTATCTATAGAGAAGAAGAAGAATCTATTTAATCATAATCGTAATCTTCTACTTCACTGAAACTTTCATCGCTCGAAGAACTCGCCGTCGGAATTTCTTAATGTTATTTTAAATGAGTCAGTGTAATTATCTACTTTTGGTTCTAATTGAATATATTTTTCCTCATGTTCTCGCGTCTTTCTCCAAATGTCACTAAACATATCCAGACTAATAGCATTTGCTTCCTTTCTAAATAATTCTTCCACAGTTTTCAAGTTAAAGTTCACATTTTGTGATGCTACTTTCCCTTTAATTATGCCCCATAGTAACTCTATTGGGTTGAGTTCTGGATGGTATGGTAGAAGGCGCAATACACTATGTCCATGATCTTTGAGGATTGCATCAAGTAAAAATTGTGTATAGTTTGGCTTATTTTTTTTAATAATGTGATAACTCTGATTATTAATAATTATTAGTAATTTGATTTTTGAAAAAAAAAATGCCGATTTTAGTCAAAATTTATATTTTTATAACAAGATCCTTATCATCCAAATTTCCACCTTGGTGAGAAAAATTGACATTTCTAATGAAAATGAACAGAAAATTAAATGATTTTATTAAATACTGTAAAATAGTCTATAATTCTTCCATTTACTGTATCACAAAATTCTTCATAGATTTTTAGATATTCGTACTACACCAATTACATCACCCTGTATTTATAAACAATTGCAAAATATGACACATACATAGGCCGGAAGATACTGACACAAAATTTCGGGTCATTTGTAACAGAATGGCGGTTCTACAGAGGTCTTATTACGCAATAACTAAAAGAAAAATGATGGTCAGAACGCTGGTACCGGCGGACTAGTCGCGTGGGCGTTAGTCGAACTCGTCGGATAAATAGCGAAAGTCAAACGATTTGTAACACAAAAATTTTAGAATTTACCGATAGCCCATAAAAAAGATGTAGGCGGTAGTGCGGTTTGGAATCGGAATCGGAATTGGAATTTGGAAGCGGTTTGGAATCGTCCGAAAAGTATGGTATGGCGATTTTAGTAAATGGCTGCACGACGATGGTTACCTGTGCAAAAGTTAGCCCGGTACAAATGGTGGAATTGTTTTTTTTAAATCAACGCATTCACGTCGGTATGGCGGACTGTAAGTCACATCGTAAAAGTATGGCATGACACTACCGCCTACATCTTTTTTAAGGGCTATCGGTAAATTCTAAAATTTTTGTGTTACAAATCGTTGGACTTTCGCTATTTATCCGACGAGTGTGACTAACGCCCACGCGACTAGTCCGCCGGTACCAGCGTTCTGACCATCATTTTTCTTTTTGTCATTGCGTACTAAGACCCCTCTAGACCGCCATCCTGTTACAAATGACCCGAAATTTTGTATCAGTATCTCCCGGCCTAACATGTGCAATGTGTAAATGTGTTGACGTTCCAGCTCTTCTTAATGGGCCTTTACACTTTTCACCTTTCATTTCCATTAAAAATAGATATTACCGACAAATAACTAAAAAAAACTATATTCGGTTACGGAAAAAATGTGGCTTGCTCATAATATAATGTTTTAATTTAATCCATACTAATATTATAAATGCGAAAGTAACTCTGTCTGTCTGTCTGTTACTCAATCACGCCTAAACTACTGAACCAATTTTCATGAAATTTGGTATGGAGATATTTTGATACCCGAGAAAGGACATAGGCTACTTTTTATCATGGGAAATCCCACGGGAACGGGAACTATGCGAGTTTTTCTTTGACTGCGCGGGCGAAGCCGCGGGCGGAAACCTAGTATAAGATAAATTGATTATTTAAAGAGAAACAAACAAACAAGTATTTAAATATTTCCTCATTAGAAATTTAATATTAATTAAACTATCATAAAAAGAAACAGTTAAAGCTTGAAATGAGGATACAGTTAACATATTTCTAACCTACTCTGTTTATGGTTTTAATTAGCAACATGCAAATTGTAAATCTAACATCGTAATAGTTATATAAACGATATTGTTATAGTGTTTGGATATTATGTGCCTTAATAATAAGCGTTTCAAACAACATGTAGAATAATAACATAATATTATGTTACTGTAAAAGCTCGATTCGGAGGCATTATGTATGTTACTTACCTTATTACGCCTTAATTTGGATAAATGGTGGTATTTTATGCTTAGTATATAACTAAAAATAAAAAAAAAAATGTAGAGTTTAAATAAAAATATATATTGAAGGAAAATAATCGATAGAACTCATGCATCTATATAAACGTAAAGCACAAAAAACTGTTGAATGACATACATATTACGCTTCCAGTTTATAAGATTATTGTGAGATTTTAAATGTAAGTACTTATCCATCTTTGATATTAATAGACAATATACAAACGTACAGAAAACGTATTAAGCCGTAACACAAAAACGCTATCAACATTACGGATTAAATATCATGTAATATTTGCTCTAGAAATATCATTTGCCTATTCAATTATCTTCAATCATATCGCAATAGAAATGTAGGTATGGGGGATTAACTGTGGTCACTTACGAAATGGGGATAACAAGTTAGTAAGGGACAATTTTGAAACATACCCGTAGGCCTCAAACTGTATACGATGAATTTAAATTCATTCTTGCATTAGGACATATTTAGCGTCAATTACAACACAGTTTAGGTTCGATAGTAGTGCAATTTTTCAATTATAATACGTACCTGTTGTTAATAATTCAAGTTCAACATTTTGCTAATAATATATTTTCGCGATGAAATTCATTTACATAGTTGGATGGTTGTATATGAAAACCAAACAGCTCTCTTCAATGGGTCATCATCAACATTAATATAGTACGGTCTACCTATTTTTGTTAATTCTTTCTTTTTATGTATTGCCAATTTAACAGTCTGGAATAATTTATCTTGTACCTCACAAGATAAATAGCGAGCGTAGAACCTAGGAGTCCTGGGTTCGATTCCGGTCGGTTTCGATTCAGTCCGGTTATATTTTATTCACTTCCAATCGTTATCAATAATCCTTTGATAACACAGATATTCTGAATAGAAAGGCTCTTACGTAGACTTCGTACCCTCGATAAATGTATAATTAATCAACATATCATACATGTTATCAAATATTTCAGATCAGTTATACGTGCTGGGATAAATATAACCAGACCTGCCTATTAATTTGTTTTTATGCAATACCAACAAAATTATAATTCAGAGTAATTGCTTCATCCCAGTAAATACATGAGAAAATATTAGTTTTATTTGCTTAAAATACTAATGCGCAAAGCATAATACAGGAAGCAGGTAACCATTAAATTTTTTGATGAAAACACTTAATATTTCATCATTAGCAATGTATGTGTATAAATATTATCCATGGGAAACTGTGGGTTGTAAAGCAGTATTAATTATTGTTAAACTACGCAATATTAATGAATAATGATATTAGCAAGATGTTCACTTATACGTCATTTAAAAAAAATCATTGAGAAACATGAGTATGCTACAGGGCTTACGATGTACCCTGTACCCTTTTATGTAAACACATGTTTGCTGCTGCAGTTTTTTATTATTCTTGCCAATCAGATGTTTATTTTTTAGACATTTTTTATGATTATTAGAAAAATAAGTATCTTTCGTTACATAAATAATTGACAAAAGGCAATTAATTTCTTCTTTTCCAATTAAATCCCAATTACATATAAAGTATTAATACTTATTTTATGATATTTTCATATATCCGATTAGTAGAAAACTTATGCAAGCCTTTGCAATATTAAAGAAAGTAATAAAAATGTAAACTCGATTCAAAAATACTCATTTCGTTATAATTAACAACCACAAAATATATTTTCAAACAAATTAAGTACCGGTAATAACTACTTACGCATATAATACAATTTGCGTTGTTGAGCAAAAAAGCAATGTGATTATTATCGGAAAGGCGAGTCATACATTTTATCGTGAAGCCTCGAGGCAAATAGTTGCTTGACAAAACGAACGGATATCTTAATTTGCTCTATTACATACACCGTAGGATAATGTTTGAACAACGGGCCCATTACAAAAACAGCGGCCACCCACTATAAAATGATGAAATTTAACTTTATCTATGCCATAAACTATTCTGTAACTCTGTTAATTGACAACGCTGTAAAAGGAATTTCACTCGAGCAGCGACTAAAAGTGCAATTAATTGTGTAAGGATTTTGTTTTTAGACGCGCAATTAAAAAAATGTTATGTAAGTTTACAAACATTTATGACAGTATAATATATGCATAATATTACATATTTTGTATATAAAAGTTATATCATTTAACACGTACGATATGCAATATTAAACTTTCAGTTTATCAATTCATTTTTATAATTATGTAGGTAAATCACATCGTACTTCACTGTTAGGCATTCAGATGTAGTTCATTACATATAATCCACATCCCACATCTAAATTTGCATAAAACCTCCTCTCCTAACTATTGACTTGCCAGATAACAAAACAAAGACTAGTGCTTTTAAGCAGAAAAGCTTATTCCTCAGAAAAGAAACTCATGAAATGAGTATTAAAATATGTTAGTGTTATGTCCTCTTCTAAGTTCTATTAAAACAGGTTTAAGGTAATATATTAGGATCAGGGGTGGGCGACATCCATGGGGACATCTATGATACGTTTCTATCTGAATAAAGCCAGCGAATTAAAAAAAATCTCTGAGATTATTTTAATGAGATAGCCTTTATAAATTATTAGGTTAGAGTTTCTACGAATATTTATCATCAACAAAAGAAGTAAGTTGAGATGATAAATATTTTAAATAGTAAAATCAAGGAACGCGAGTCGTGAACAATCAATCTTAGATTACATAATATTATTGTTTTATAACAAGTCATCGCCTGGATATTATACAAATACTAATTCATTATCCTCTAGGTAACGGTATATGGAATAACCAGTTATTACTTGAAGTAATGAATGATCGCAACTTGAACTGTATACTTAGGTATTACATTTATGTAGATTTGAACTTGTTAGCTCAATTCGCTAAGGTAAAATTTTAGCCTTAAGCTATAGATTCATCGAGTTACATGTGTTGATTAAAAAATAAAAATTACTAGCTTCTCTTTAACCGAACACAGACATAGTTATGAACATAGTGAATAGTTTTGAAATGAAAAGAATGTGCTTGATTGAACATTATATTCTAGGCGCTCAAGAGTTACAGTTTTACCAATTTGTCTATAATTAAACAAAAGGTATATTTTATTAAGCGCCGATTTTTCAATCCTTGGTTAAAATTTATCCGTCCAATAAAGTATTACACGAACATTTTAAAATGTCACCTGTAAACTGTCAAATACGGACAATTAGAATATATTTTTGAAATGGTAGTCTAATACGTTATTCGATGAATAAGTTTTAACCAAGGATTGAAAAATCAGCCCTAAAATGAACACAATTTGTTCCTCCTACGTATACATGACTATAATAGATTACAAATATAATAAATAAATTATTTAGGTGTATTTACGATGTATATAAGTTATCATCTCATTACATGAAAAATTATTTTGACCGTTCGTTATAGTAACAATTTGATATGGAATCGATTATTGTTTTCATTTGTAGGTGCTGTGCTGACGCAGGATTTTCGGCCGCGTCGCACAGTCACATAGCGTCGCTCCCAGTTGTCCCGTAACTTGCGCCACCGACCCACGTCTAGTAGTTAGTAATTAAAGTAATATATATTTGTGTGTAACTTAGAGGAATATATAAATTTTATTGGCCGCTATCTTTAATTTCATCTCCCTACACACCGCTACACTAAACATTATTCAGGAAAATAAAGTTATAATACCATACTGTTGTGATAGCAAGCTCAAAACAAGAATAACGACGGAGACAGACTAATTGCGAATATTTCAATCAAATGACATCTGTTACTACTTAATTATATGTATAGTATTAATATGCCTTGACATAACGAGGGTATTGATTTAAATTATCATTGCGTTTTGCGCCTGCAGCGTACACAATTACATAATTCATAGCGCGATCTAAATTTATGTTCATTCATTACTCGTAAATAAGATCAATGATGTATATGCCTTTGTAGTTACAAAGCTATAAATTTATAAAGAATAGAAAAAATTCGATCAAGGGGCGGGACTACGAACCCGTATCCTTTCACGCCAATCCAGGGCGGACGCCTGACCAACTCGGCCACCCGGGATCACGGGCCAGAGCGATCGAATTTATGGAGCACCTCCTGCTTGGTACAGTGGTTGACGCGTGAGCGTAGAAACGAGGGGTCCTGGGTTCGATTCCCGGTGGAGATGAAGAAAAAAAATATGTCTCGGTCTGGCATGACACAGAAGGACACCTACTTGTCCCTAAAGAAAATCGATCAGTTAAACAGATGTATGCATAATGCATCTGCCCGTTACCCCGGACACGGGACTTCACTTTTTTTTTATAAATTTATATTTATAAAGCATTTGAATGCCATGAAACCAAAAAATATCAAATTCAGCTACAAAGCTAGCTAGCTGTGACGGTAAGGTAATAGAGAAGCGCGTATATAAAGGCGGAGTTATCTAGGCGTGATCACATGTACGTAGGTGCGTAACATGCGTTAGAGATAAGGCATTGCATAACTGTATCACGACAACGACGACGTGTGAAGGACGTCAGATACGAGATTGCTGACTTTGAAAGCGGCACAATGCGGCTGAGTTGAGAGTAAAACAAAACTGACCTGAATTCCGACATTAGTCATATGTTATTAACAATTTTGTGGTTGAAGTTAATTTAGCGTCGCATTTTTTAAGTCCCATGATATCACCATTATTATATCTATAAACTCTAGTCATATTAAGCTCCATACGTAGGGTGAAAATATATAGTAAATTGAATTGGCATTTGTAATTACAGCGTCCAACAAGACTCTACAAACTTTAAAGTTCTGCCTTTGTGAGAACTAGCTGTCCCGTGCAGTATCATTAACTTTTATTGAATTTAAATTTCAACTAAGGCCTTCGTTTACAACAATATTGGCAATACAATTTATCGAGCACAGTACTAATATAAATCTGTATTATTACAAAAATATATTCAGAAGCTTTGAACTTGATTCTAATTTGGTGAAAAAAGCTCATTGTAACGTTTATTAACTCTTAAAAGCGTGCAAAATACCGGGTTTCTAGTTTTCACTTAAAAATTATACAAGGAAGGAAGCTGATATTTCTCCTACGTTGAGGTTACTGGAGAAGAAAAACGTTAAAATTTTATTTTTTAGAAATTATAGCGCTACACCATGTAACAATTGCGAATCTTTTTCATACTTCTAATCACAAAAAAAAAATACATGGAACTTCACATTGAAGCAAAAAAAACACAAATAAATCACATACAATTTTTTATTTATTTTATAATTTAGTTAATTAAGGCGCCGAACAATGGCGTTAGCACTAGATAACATTTTATTATGCTAGGTTATATAATTTAGTAATATAATCACTATGTGAATACCGGTCTATACATGGCCATTCTCAAAATAATATATTGTACTATGCACGACTTACTTCTTACTATTATACCTCATATTATTGTCTACAATCTACATACTTACGACAATCCCATACCACAATGGCTAATTGTAATTAGTTGCTTAATTTTACATTGTAGTTCAATACGCGACCTCAATTCTTGTAAAGATAACTTTGAGAACCTAATACATAATTAAGTGGCCCTTAATAAGTGGCGTAATAGTTCTAATTTGATCGTTGATAAAGTATTCATAATAATGTTAGCTACATAATAGTAGAAGATATAGATCTGTTGTAACATTATTAATGCGATATAAGTTATAAATCTTAAGAGAGCAATATGGAGCACAAAAATATAAGTCCATATTATGGACTTATATTTTTGTGGATTCGTAATATCTGTGAAAATGCTATCTAGCTACACTTCATTGTAAGATAGTAGGAAGTGCAAATTTAAGTGCATCGAATGACTTAACATCTTTAAAATTCCGTTCAACCTTCACTATACAATTAACAAGTAGCTTTTGTCAAATCAAACAGACGTATAATCGTCAAATCGAAACTATTTCATTTACATAATACTTATAATTAGCACCAACATTTTCTTCTCAAAAAAACTGCATGTTTTATACAGTATAATTCGTTTGGGCGTTACTAGTTGTAACCTATTCTGTTACGTATTCGTTGTCATGCAACTGGGCGGTAAATGATCATGGTTGTTAGTACATAATAACATTTCTTATAGAGGCTTTTCAAATCTGTATGAATAAATTATGATGAATAAATTTTCTTTCATTGACAACACCATCATCCATCAACACCATATATTTATTTAACAGACTAGCAACTAAAAACATAAATGAATTACATTTCAAAACTTGTAACCCTTTTCTTCCTCTTTATTTTAATAGCATGAAAGCTAATATTATCTTTATAAATTTAAAGCAACATTCCTATCCATAAGTGAAAGCGTTTGACTAAATTACCTACGTTTTTGCCGAATTACAAGGTGTCTCCATCATGTCAAATCGAGCGTTGAGTAATTTGATACTTGAGAACTAACCATTTTACTAACTCGCCTACACACTTATGGACAGTACTAAGCAACAGTGTGACAACATGCTAGACATTAATAATATATTATTAATGCTAGTAATATGTAAACGCGCTTATAATTTAATAATATACAACACGGGGCTTGAAAGAAAAGGCCAATGTATGTGTAACTTAACATTATATTTTGCATTAATCAATAATTTTATATAGGTGAAGTTTACGTAATTAGAAAATAGGCTGCTTTTGTTTCGATGGACTTAGAGCATACAAATAGTCTTGTTCACGTCGTCTTGAACACGTGAGCTTTTTTATTGCAAAATTGAACTTGAGGTGCTTGCTATACCTAAAAATGAAAAGGTTTTAATAATAACTTAATAAGTAAAAGAATGTTGTGCAATTTAAATATTTCACACTGAATTTTTATATAAAGCAAGGGCAACAAAATTTTACGCGACCGCGTTTTAAAATAAAGAGAGCAGTGGTGAGAAATTAATATCGATTAGTCGGAGATTCGAGAACAGGAGATAAATAGATAAATAGATGATTCATTTTATCCATCCCCATGTGGAATCGTCACCACTGTTTGCATGTCAAAGAATCAAAAGGTCGACATGTGAGATCCATTCTATCAACCTGCACTTGACCAGCGCAGCGGGGTGGATTATGGCTTGAACGGTGAACCCTAATAGGAGGCCCGTATCCCTGCAAAAGGAAAATAATATAAGCAGACGATGATGATGATGATTACGTATATTCCCTTATAGTCACACCAGTCGCAAACACACTTTACACGACATCTGCTTAAATATTTCCGAGCATGTTTATTTACATAGAACTAAAAATACATAATTTTAAAAATAAAAATTTATCGAGAATTTAAAGTATTTTTCGTAACCCGTCTGATATCTGTTTCACAAATATTTATGCCAGATTGCCTTGATGTTGTTTACCTGTGACCGATACAATTATTGCCTCGAGCCCTAAACCATGACACTGTTTATAATATTTCACAAAGAACTGACCGTTTTTTTACCTGTTAACTTCTACGAATACGTACATGAGCGTTATTGGCTTCTGGTTACCTATCCTCTTGCATGTCGAAATACCGGCTCCCGGTGTAAACAAATTTGCGCCGTGTATGTCGATATACCGGGGGCCGGTGTGGGTTCGAGTGTTTTGTTTTTTAGTATAAACAACCTCATTGTATATCACCCTATCCTTTCTGACACATTACAAATGCTTATAGAAGAAACAGGCCGGCTAGTGACGCCAAAACACGAGCAGCGCTAGTGAAAAAAATTTAAACACGCGTCATTCAAAACTCCGTCATCGCACGTGGTGACTACGTATTTTTGTTTTGGTGAAAACTTGTTCTAATCTTAAAGTGATTCGCTGAATATTAAAAGCAACGATGGATGGGTTATTAAATATTGATTATATATACTAATTATATAATAGTTCTGTTAATTTTCACTAAAATTCGGTCTGTAACTATCAGCATGTGCAAGGTCGAACGCGTGATGACGATTTTATTGTCGTTATATTTCAGCCAGAAATGGATAAAAAGGTAAGTTGATATTAGATCTAAAACGTAAAACTACTTAGTTTTGATATATTTCATAGGGTAGCATTATATTTGTTTCAAAAACATGAAAATACGTAGTGAAATATGATACTACGTAGTATCATACCGGGAGCCGGTACGTCGACAGATTGCGTATTTTTAGGATGCTACCTAAGTATGGATATGCCTCAGGAATATTTTTGTATGCATTAAAATTTTAATTTATTGCTGACTGCTACATTACCGAAATATGACCAGAATAGATGTTTTGAATGTATGATAGTAAAAAACAAACACATCTAATAAGAGTCATACCTTGAAAATATTATGTTTTACGAAAAGTCGTATCCATACTTTTATAGCCTCCAGGTACCAAAATGAACAATTTTTTGCTACTTTTAACAACTTATATCTTGAAATATTTCTTAGAACTGTACTGTTCTGTTGATTTGTTTTGATGCTTTAATCTATCTAAATCTTAGAAAATGTCTAAAAGTTCCGTTAGTTGCAATATTTTTTCCAAAAACTATGTTTTTAAATGTACGTAATTTTTGACCCAAATTTTTGAGTTATTTTTGTTTAGCTCCTACTCAAGATATTTATAATATAGTGCTGCGATACTTTCGTAATACATAGTTTATAAGCTTAAGTTTCTAATAAACAAAACATCGTGTCCAAATCGGCATGCGTCATTTAAAATTAGGTTGAAATACGATACCCACTTTTGATGACTCGTTCAAGTGGCGGTTTTTTGTGACGATATTAAGATCGTGTGTTGTGTAAAAAATTTGTATGGTGGCACTTGAATTTTGTGTTGTATTTTAAACCTAATGTGATAAGTTGTAAATAAAATGTTTTAATTACTTCCAAATGTTGTTTTAATTCAAATTATAACCGAAACTTATCTAAATATCACACTACCCTCTGTTGAAAGTTCTGTGTTAGCTTTAATTGAGTATTTATATAGAAATGGTTGAAAGTGAATAAAGATTATTCAATTTACAATAAGATTTATAACTTGAATTAACTTGATTCGTACTAGATACGGAGAAAATCGAGTTAATGTAAAAGTCTATCTCAAAATTTCGCTGTCTGTCGACCATACCGGCTCCCGGTATGACGGATAGGGAAAATCGGAAAAATGTCATCGACATCGTAAAGGCTATTCGACTGTTGCATTAATTATACTGATATACATTGGTACCTGCCTATCTAAATCACGTTCAGCTTTGTATACAAGTGACCCCGGCTTTCTACGGGTGGAATTATGTATGGTGGAATTATGTTATATAATATATATAAACCTTCCTCTATCACAGTGATACAAAATCTGATCTTTTTACAAAATTTATCAAAATCCGTTGATTGAAAGATCTAAGCATACATAGGAACAGACAGGAAGCGTCTTTGTTATACATTCTGTAGTAATTGAGTGTAGATACTATTTCTCTTTATTAAACTCTCGCAACTTTATTCGCTTCAACTTTATTCATAAAATGCTTATCGTCTTAATTACGGATATCACTTCTCTCGGTTTAATTCGTAAACCCTTTAATTATGTGTTAATGACTTCCATTTAGTTCTTTATAAACTCAACGTCTTACAAATGTGATTGAACTATAATTACGTTATGATTCACTTCAAACAAAAAACACTATGAAAATAATTAGTGTATTTATTAAGAGCTGTTAACATCACTCTAATAGCGTAATAAAAACATGTTTTGCGCCATTTATTCATTCATTTACGGCAATCGGGTCACAATTACACACGCTAATAACTGTTTCCTATTGATCCGTAAGGACTTGAACGAATTTCTCGCATATATTTTTGTAATTAATACCGTGCAATGAATATTTATTCACTAATCGTATGACTTGATCTGGTCCGCTCTACGTAATATTGAAAGGCTAAATCGTTTGATCAATTCACCATTGAGTAAATGGATTTTAATGTCGTGTACCATAAATTTTTAATGTTTTATTTTATTTACGAAATATCAGAACGGAAATTGGGTCGGGGCAGATATTATGGTCTTTAATCACTTTATAATAATAGCTGAAAAGCAAATTAATATTTTATTACCACTACAATAGTATCGGCTTATTATTTAAAGCCAGAATTTTTATATGAATTAAATATGAAAATTCTGGCCTAATTTACTCTCATGACTATGTACACTATACATATTGATATTGATAAACCAGTGACCGAATGTCAGTAGATACCTAAATATAAAATCGAAATTTCATGGAGAAAGTCTTTGCAATACTATTATTAGTTATCGAATATCAGGGAAAATTTGATTAAACACTTCTTCAGTATCATAAATTGTAACACTGAATCAAAGTATAAGCTTGCAATAAAGCAAGACCAATAACTGAAATTTGTTCGAGCACAGTTTATCGTTTACATTGTAATTGTTATTTATAACACTGTCAGTAACTCCCCTTTATTAAGACATTACGTACGTATCTATTTATCTGATTCTTAAAGTGTAATACTATAATCATATTTCTTAATAATTTTGCCAAACAAACAATTACTCAAATATGTACCTTTGAATGTGGGTCAGTATGCATGTTTAAAATTGCGTATGTTTTGATAGCTCTATATAATTGGGCAGCTACTTTCATGTTTTGTACGACGAATTAAATATTACATAATTGTTTTATTTATTTTTCAGGTGTTTAAAATTTCGACAAGACAATTTAATTTGTGGGCATAAAAACATTTTTATTTACGGAAAGATAGAAGTTAGTCTAAAATTAGGAAAAATCTACCTTACGAGTTACATTATTAGTTGATTATGAGAACTTCGATCCTTTTTGTTATTGTACATAAATAATTTTCGTTTTCACATAATTAATGTTATGTTAAACTAGCTGCTCCGCGCGGTTTCACCCCCGTGGCTCCACTCTTGTTAGTTGTAGCGTGATGATATATAGGAAGGTTATTCCTCGATAAATGGGCTATCTAACACCGAAAGAATTTTTCAAATCGGACCAGTAGTTCCCGGGATTAGCGCGTTTAAACAAACAAACAAACAAACTCTTCAGCTTTATAATATTAGTATAGATTATTGCATTAAAAATTTGAAAGAAAACTTATACAAAGTTAGATAATAGTTTTGGGAAAATTGTTACTAGCGACTGAACGAACGAGGTGCTGAAAAATTATACTATGTTTTATTAATAATAAACGACTTAACTTAATGTTTTATGCTCGATTATATGCGTAAACACCTGCTTTACTTTTTCAACAGAGTTATTGTAGTAGAAACAATAAAAAATAGTTTGACTAGTTTTATAGTTGCCAATGATCAATAAAGTTTTAGTGTCTTGATTAGACTTTCCTATCAAGCTAATTAGGGAAAATAAAATACTAATTAGTTCATTTTATACGAAACTTTTTCGTATATATACTGTAACATAGTAAAGCAAAGTATCAGTAGAATTCGTTCTAACAATTCAACTTCAACAATGGTCTCTGCTAAGGTAAGATTACTTACTACTAGTATTTTCTCAAACATGCTTCCAAATTAACAAGTTGAAAGCATTATGAGAAATGTTTATTGACGCTTGTGTTGACATTTTTGTCGAAATAAGTACCTATTTTATTTTTGGTGTTTTGTAATCCTACTACCTACTATAAATATTCAGAACTAGCTGCGCTCCGCGGTTTCACCCGCGTGGCTCCGCTCCTGTTGGTCTTAGCGTGATGATGTATAGCCTATAGCCTTCCTCGATGAATGGGCTATCTAATAACGAAAGAATTTTTCAAATCGGACCAGTAGTTCCTGAGATTAGCGCGTTCAAACAAACAAACAAGCTCTTCAGCTTTATAATATTAGTAAAGATTTTATTAATGAGTACATAATATTTCGTAGGTTCTGTTCCTCGTCGTGGTGATGGTCTGTGTGGCGGCTGCGGAGGAGGCGGCAACGGAAATCAACGGTGTTGACTTCGCAATATTCAAAAAAATCATGAAACAAGTATTCGAAAAGTTCAATGGGAATCCCAAAGAATTCACCCTTCAGTCTTTATTCCAAAAAGGAGTTTAAATAGTGAAGATTTTGAAAATGTGGAATGATAATACATTGATGACAAGATTATAGTTGTTTCTTTTCTATTCATACCGACGGTTATAGACCTAGACTTATAAGTATTTACAAATATTTCACATTTACAGTCTGTTTAAATATAAAAAAAATGCTTTTATAAATTTCTTACTGCCAACCATTGCCTCATAAAATCGCTTATAAAGAAGGTAAAACTTTACGCCACATATAAAACACTCTACATTCATATCCTTAAACAATTTAAATAAAATCTTAACATATCCTTTTCCTAACATATTTCTCACACCTTTCGGACACGTTCTAAAAGAATTCAATATAACAGATATTATGGTGCAGAGATAACGTTTTCGGACACTAATATCCCGCTCGTGCAGTAGGCACTTGATAAATTAAATTAATTAAGTAAACATTGGTCACGAAAGGCTGAGGCCTTGAGTCAGCGGTGGGCGTTAACTATGTGGTAATAGCATTAGATTTGAGGATATGGAATAATACAATTTTTATAGTGTTTATATAACACTTTATTGTGCAAGAAAACAAATACATAAATGTAACAATAATACATTAAATAAAAGCACAAAGGGCGGCCTTATCATTATGCAGTGATCTCTGCCAGGCAACCACGGGGTGCTTACTCTATTGTGACATTGATTTGAGGATATGGTGTAATTTATGTGTGTATTGTTTATACAAACTACGTATATGTGAATAAATAGACTGAATATAAACAACAGAGACTGATATAGATACAAAAGATAACAACTGTAAAGTTATTACTGTTAACCTCATAACGTACCTACTCCTTAATCGGTAGTTAATTACTAAACATAAAATATGATAATGTTATGAAATAACTATTTAATAGTTTATGCTATAGCAGTATATGTATTTATTGCTAATGGGCTGATGATTACTCAAAACTAAACAAAAATAACAAAATTGAATTTCTTGCTTGCACTGGCAAATATTCATCCAAATTCAAGTGCTCTAAATTTGCCCAGTCACGTTAAACTGCCTTTCAAGTTAATGGTTTGTCCAAAGGCGGTTATTAAGGCTTATACATGCGCTAATAACCTTGACCATACTTGACGGATCTCAAACCTCTCCCGCTGCACCTTCTTTTTTCCTCGCATTTTGTATTTAAAAAGATACCAATCAGTGAAACAAAAAATCCTCGTCAGGGACTGTTGTGTAACTGATAATTTATTAAACATAAAATTTTCAGAGCTCTAAGTCAGCAGGTTACGAAGTTTATAGAGTATTTGCGGAAAAATCGATGACCACGGCACATTTTTTTTCTAGAAATCTATTAACTTTGGAAAAAATTCCTCGCGAGCAATTAAAGATCAAAGACCATCCTATTTTATATATTTTTTTCGGTATTGTGCTTTATGTTGTACCAGACTTTATAGAGATTGAACATAGTCGAAATTGCCGGGTAACGCCTTAACTGATGACCTTAAGGACAATGCTGAAATGAATACATAGGGAAAGGCTTGGTCTAAACAAGTGAATAGATTAGTAACTTCACAGACTATGAAAGAATTTTTCTAGGCTTATTATTTATTTATTAGTATCATAAATCTCGTGTGTAAATAAATTATTGTTTGACAAGATCACGTTGTGTTGGTTGGCATGTTCGGCTGCAACCCGACAAGAAAAATTCGATTTTTTTTAACCCGCCATTGGTGCCTTATATGTCTGTGAGACCGGGCAGTTAAAGAAACCCAAATATTTTTGTCACCGTTTATCGAATTACACTGTGGTTTCGAGTAGCTGCCTAATTTCGCGCCCCCTACCCTACCCCTACCCCGTGACAGCGACGCGGGCGCACGTTACAGAGTTTTGGCCCCAACCCGGTGCGTGAGACCGGTGTCACCAACTAAGTAAGTCAAATGGTTATTGTGTATTTTTTTTTATTTATTTATTTTGATAAAGCTGTTGTTGTAATTTATAGTTTAATCATATAATTCTATTATTAGTAAGCGTTTTGCTAGATTTGATCGATATTTTACAAGAAATTCCGTGTTTTTTGTTCAAATTGTGAACATTGTCTCAGCATGTCTTACGAAAGTAATCAGCGTCGTCTCGAGGCTCTTTTACAAGAAGCAGTATCTGATGAGGACAGATTACAAACGTCATCGGAAAGTGAATCTGGAAGTGACTTCGAACAAGATAATTTCGAACCAGATCGCACGTAGCACACCAACTTGCTCTAGTTGTTTTGCTGTTGAAGATGAGTGATTTTAGTATTGTATATTTTTTTTTTGGTCGAAGTATTACCATTTATGCTACTTCATTTTATGTTTTCAATGTCATAAGACTGACTAAGCCTAATTTTATTGTTAAATAATTAAGATTATTGCTTTATTTTTGAGTTTTAAAAAAACTTTGTTAAAATACTTGAAAATGTTATTTATTCCAAAGATATTGTCTTATGCTAATAAAAGAGATTTGATTTATGAAATACCTATGTTTTATTGACAATAAAAGATCAAATTTTATATCCATCCCAATGAAAAGTAGCATGAACCGCAAATTACAGAAAAACTCGTAGTCAAAAACCCCGGTGCGTGAGACCGGGGTCACCAACGGTGTAAGTCAAATTCACGTCACCAATGGCGGGTTAAATTGATACAAATAAGTGGTAGTTTTAGAACATTTTTGTGCCTTGAAGAGCACGTTATGCCTTCAGTTGTTTTATTTGTTTTAAATTGGCCTGTATATGAGAATGATATAAAAGTGCACATGCAAACTCTATGTATATCTTCGGCGCAGTTGATTCATCTCAATCGAGATTCGTCAGAAAGTTTAAAATCTAAGTTACTAGCTGTGCTCCGCGGCTATTGGTATTAGCGTGATGATATATAGCCTTAAGCCTTCCTTGCCTGCCTTATAAGTATAGATTGTAGCTCCCAAATATCTTACGCGATATACTACTTCATTAAAAAAAATTGTTGGTATAGTTTTAAAGTTTAGTAAAGAAAGATTGTAAAAGACGACAAACTAAAAGCCTCAGTAGATACAATTTACAAGGCAATCGTTAGCAATAATAAATGAATGTGGTGAACTAATAGCAACGTTGTAGCCTATTCTTAGCTCACCTTATCACTAGTTATGCTATTAAGCTTTCAGCTACTGTACGAAACACAACAATTTCTTGTTCGGATTGTAAATATTAGTTATTTAGGATTAACGAATCGATCTTTGGACACTACAGTTACAAATATACTTTAAAATAGCTGTGATCGATTTGCGGATAAACTCTTCAAAGAGCCTTCCAAATATTTAATAACAATAGCATTTATTTTTGGATATTACGTAATCTATACAAATAATACTATAAACCTGAGGAGTGAGTTTGTTTGTTTGAACGCGCTAATCTCAGGAACTGCTGGTCCGGTTTTAGATAGCTCCTTTATCGACGAAGGCTATAAATCATCACGGTAAGACCAACAGAAGCGGAGCAATGCCGGTAAAACCGCAGGACACAGCTAGTTATTGAATAATTAGAAAACAAATAACAAGCCATATTTAAAGCAATGATTATAATATGATTCAAACCGACATTGCGAACAGTCAGCGTGGTCACGGGCCTGTCCGTTTAATTTATAAATACAATACAATATTTGTATCGTTCGTAAGACAAACTTAATCGGAACTTTACATTTGAATATTTCTAAATCGAGAATTGGCCCGCGGATGAAAGGAAAGCCAACTCAATATTTATCTGTGCTTGTGTTCTGTTACCATAAATCACGAACGTAACAAGCGTTCGTATTTCGCATTCAGAAAATGTATTATCACTGTATTGCGTTCTAGATGGCGTAAATAAACAAAAGTGTTAGGTTATGTATCTAAATTTGAATATCAAGATCGAATTGAGGGTAGAATCGGTGATAATGGAAGAGTTAAGAATGTAGAGTTCGAGTTTTCAAATGATAACATTGTTGGTAGAAATCACTTCTCGTTATTTTTGAAGCTGTATTGGGTATATGTACTTACCAGTCTTTAAGAGATCAGTGATCAGTGGTAGAGAACTGAAATGTATGTACTGCTGTCAAAGCAACAGTTTTAAATCATGTTGTTCTTATTCTGTATCCCTTGAGTGATTGAAATCTTGTGATCTAGGTAGAAGTGAGATAGATGTATGATGCTTTTAAATAATCAATACGAGTTTATTTAATTAACGATTTAAATAATAATTAATCTCAGGTATAATCAGAAAAAAAACAAGCGAAATCTTGTATTTTTTCGTGCTATAGTAATTTGAAAATAGCATACGATCATAGCACGATATCTAATAGATAACAACTAAGATGATGTTTTTCCTCGTGATCATAATTCACGCAATAAAAAGATTTCAACGCGTGGTAACGATAAGCTACAACACGACACTTTATTTTTTCCTTATTTCTGATATTCACATATATGTTTTTTGAATAAACTATATGAATCTACTTTTTTTTTAAATAGAAAAAACATTCGATCACGAGGTGGGATATTAAAAAATTATATTTACAGAGCATTTGAATGCTAAAAAACTAAAATATCATAAGCATTATGAATTTTGGAGCAAAATTTCAATTTATGATGCATCATTTTATAATTATTGGCATTCCTGAATCTGTCTGTTTTCTATAATAGTCATATGAACTACCTACTTAAAGCAGCATTGATCGTTATAAATGTAAGCCATTCAAACTCACAATAGAGTTATTAATTTAATTAAGGTCAGTTATCTTTCAAACCTTACAGTTACTCATGTGCTAAGAATGAATTTGTTATGACTATTATGTAGCATATGTGGCTTTAATTGACTACTTAATAATAGAGTTGTCAGTATTATTCAGTATCCCAAGCAATTTGGTATTTGACAAGCGAATATAATTCTAATCCATGTATTTAAGAGAACTACGAACAGTTCCTTAATTGGACAAGCGGACAAACGGCAAGCAGTCAAGAGCTCTACTTCTATTTATATTCCCAAATATATTTTGTATAGATTGAACAATAGCACTTAATCCTTTAGTAAAATAGAGGCTGTATTTGGTTTGCTTGAATATCATTAATATTTTGGGATTTTTATAAATTGAATTATTATTATTTATTAATTAATTGTACATTATAAAATTATTCTCACAATTAGAACTAGTAATGGAAGATAATTACTCGTATCAAAACTGAGGCAACTCATTGTTGGCTAATCACGTTTATTAATGCTCAATATAACAAATATAGAGACAGGATTGGCATGACCGGTCGATTAAGAATTCGTGCAAACCCGGTCGCAACAGTAGTCAAGCAATAAATAGCTATTCAATCATAATATTTAAATAATATAACGTTCATTAATCAGACACAACTTTTCATGGAGATTTCATGGTGTAATTTGTGTTAAATCAATCAATAACCCCAAGGTCCTGACACCATAGCGCTGCGTGGGCCACGCGTCCATTTATAATGGCTTTAGAAATTTCAATTTATATTATTTAATAATAGGTTAACGTTAATCTATCACAGCACGTATAATAGTTCAAGTCCTTCAGAGTAATGGCCTAAAGGCATGTCCATATCAAAACAATAGTATGCTACGACTGTTTCTTACTCGGAATTTGACCTATATTATAATATGCATTATGATGTTATTTTAGAATATGCGGTATACATTAAATGCGCTGAATAAGTTAGTATTAATTTATTTTACAGAATTGATTTACTTTTATGCTAACTTATGAAACCATAAGATATAAACGAGTATTTAATTGTTTAGGTATAATCAGTATACTAATTTCATATATCCGATTGAATTTTAAATAAATTCATTATACAGATGCATTATTAAATAGCAATGACCTTAAAGTATTGGAACTTTTTATTCATCGCAGGCACTCTTATACAACTAAAACTAACTTGACTAGCGCTAGTAATTTTGGGATATAAATAATACAAACGGTAACGTACCTTTTCCCATACCCACCATAACTGTTCCATGTATTTCATTTAATTAACATTTTGCAAAGAAACATTTATTTTGCTGTAAAATAGTAATAACTTCATAGAATCAACAACACACCTTGAAACAGTACCATACAATAAGTAGAGTCAGGATTCGTGACGAAAAGTTAACCCCGCCCAGAGACATGAAGGCAAATCGAATATAACAATACAATTAAACCGCGATCTATCGATTGTACCCTTACACGGAATTGTCGAATGGTCAGCTCAGCTGAATGTTACACAATTGAAAGTACAAGAGACTAGAACGGTAGAAGTGATGTAAAAATTAACAGTTTTTTGCATATGATTTTTAGAACATACTTTGACTGAGACTGTTTTAGTGGACGTAAAATTTTCTAAGATATATTTATCTGACACGCATTTTTACGACCATTAAACCCTCGTCTGTCGGAACACAGATCTGTGCCAAAAATTTTGTACCCGTTGTCTGTCGGAACACAGATCTGTGCCAAATCATCGCCGGTTGGAAATTAGCTCATTGTAACGCAAATATAGTTCAAATCTGCATAAACGACTATTTAGTTGATAGCTTATGAATTACTGAATATTTTAAGTCCACCAATTAATAATTTGACCGATAAATATTCGAAATATAACAGTAATTATGTCATACTTTAGTCGACTAACTTTTAATTTTTAAAGTTTTTAAAAATGTAAAATTTTGCGGAAAGTTGAAAAACAGTAAGTATTTATTGCTCTTCTTATTATTATTAACTATATATCCTAATGTTTATGTGCCGAAATAATGAAAATTACCAACAATTATTCCATAAATAATGGCTCCAAATATGTATCTACCATTTAACTGTACGTTGCTTAGTTTTTGACCCCGGGTTAATCGTATTTTTTTTTACATATTGTATTTGTTTTTTACATCATTTTACAAGAAATTTTATGAAGAATTTTATAATATAATTCAAAATTTGATACTGTGTTCCATTTTAGAGATATTTCGTTTTCAAATCAGAACCGACAATAATTTCCCCGTAAAATCCGCGTACAGGATGTTCACAAATTCAACGTCACATTTTTTTTTTAATTTCGCCTTCAATTAAATTTTTCAATTTCAAACAATATAAAATGTATGTTTTGTTTATAGGTTTATAGGTATCGTTTTGTGGTATTTATTCTTAGATCATTAAAGTATATTTTATTGTCCTCAGGTTTAAAACGATTTATTCAACTACAAAAATTATAGTCCGTAACCTCCTGCTAACCAGAGACACGTTTTCTGGAATACTTTTAATTTTAGTATACATATTATGATTAAAATTGTATATATGCTGCAAAAATAGTAAAAAAACCTACATCGGGAACAACGGTTTTCACTATGACCTATATATAGGACAAATTGACTATGTTACTATGTAATTCGTGTAGGACAAACTCGAAAAGAAATTAAACACAAATACAACCTTACACAATTCTTACCTTCATACAAATACAACATATTATTATTTATTGGGGAATCATAAGTTTCAGAAAAATAAAAAACCGGCCAAGTGCGAGTCGGACTCGCGCACCGAGGGCTTCGTACAAACCTATTTTTTTTATTATGCTGTATCTTTTAATTCAGTTTTTAGAATTCTTTATCTGTGCTATTAGACGTTGCTATTTAACAAATTTCAAACTCTGTGTTCACGAAAAGGAAGTTTTGATAACCTTGCTAATGTCGAAAGGTACGAAAATTTGCAGCATAAACGGTTGTATCTTTTGATTGCGTTGGCACATAAGTTTGATTAACTGTTTTTTATTTTGTTTCTCTGTCGTCTCACTATTTTGAAAATGAAGGACAACACGGGAGTTGTCATAGATGTCACCACATACATATTTTGGGGTTGTTTCTTTTAAACCGGAAGAATGTTTTTTTTAGGTTTTTGAACCTCAATACGATTCGCCCTTCAAGGACTCCAAAAAAACCTACTTTTTATTATGTTTAACTTTAAAATTTGTTTTGAGTGAATTTTTCTTTATCTGTGCTATAATACCTTGCTAACCTTTACTGCTTAAAAACCAACTCCACTTAACTTTTGACAACGTGTTCACGAGAAGTACCCCGTAGGTTTTGATTCCCTTGCAAGTAGTTGCGGTTTTCAGAATATGCGGCTCTAATTGTTATTTCTTCTGATTGCGTTGACATAGAAGTTTGATTTAATTATAGCTTAAAGGTATTATAGATCTGAGTTTTTAATGTGAATATCAAGTTAATACATGTAGGCAATAGGCGTTCATGAGTTGTAAGTTGAAATTATTATTTTTTTATGTATAAAGTGTAATTAAAAAATCATGTTCTTTGCGATTATTCTTATATCTGTTTTATAAAACATTGCTTTTTACCAAATTTAAAGACTCTATGTAACTACTTGGGAAGTACCCTGTCGGTTTTGATTCCCTTGCAAATGTCGAAGTTTGCTAAAAATTGCAGCATTAATAGCTGCATCCCAAAGGGTTTGGTTTTTAAGGGTCCAGAACCCTAATAGGATCACGTCTGTCCATCCCATCTGCCCATCTGTCTGTCTTTCTGTCAAGACCCACTTTCGCAGGAACGCGTGATGTGATATTAAGCTGAAATTTATATTGATTACTCGAGTCGATTGAAGCTGTGAAAAAATCAAACTTATAAACCAACGCAATCAAAAGATGCAGCCGTTTATGCTGCAAATTTCGTACAGGGTACTTATCGTGTACGTATAGTCTTGAAATTGGGGTAAAAGTAAGGTCTTATATCAATACCAGGATTCTTCATGAAATTCTACACATTACACGTTTTACTTTATTCCAATCAAAATATTTTTAAGTTTCATGCTGTTTGTGTACTATGGACTAGATTGAGGAATAATTTCGAAAAACATAAAATTTTGGAGTTACAACATAATAAAATTTGGTTTGTTCGGAGCCCTCGGTGTGCGAGTCCGACTCTCACTTGGCCGGTTTTTTATTGTTATGTACTATATGTAGTACATTCGTAGGCAGAATGTTATAGATGTAGATCGCTGTCTGAAGAAGATTATTTTTTTGCATTAATGACTTTAAATAGCCTTGGAACATTACACATTTAATAAAACGAATTAAATGCATCATTTGCAGTACGCCTGCAAATGTAAATCTACCTTCTCAATTTGTAAATGACTAGCGATAACAATTATTGTATTTTTGGTGTCAAAACTGCTTCTATTACCCAGAAGAAGAATGCAATTTTTCTATTTGAAGATATCACATTGCCGTCTAAGGGCCGATTTTTCAATGCTTGGATAAAACTTATCCGTCGAATAAACGCTAAATAAACTTCCGTCTTGATATTTTAATTTTCTTTTGAAAATAAAAATTTGTATTTGATAGGATAACCTTCTCTGATTCGTAATCATTTGAGTTTCAATAAAAGAAAAGTCAAATGGATCCAAACAACGATCCTTGTGGCAATGGAAGACAAGACTTACTTTAATAATAGGACGTAACAGTATTTGAAATCAAGAAATATAATGGAACTCTGTATATTTTATCAAATGATCAGATAATACGAACATGATCAGTGTCTGGGAATTTACAGCTTTTAATTCCTGATTCCAGGATTCTTCATGAAATTCTACACATTACACGTTTTACTTTATTCTAATCAAAATATTTTTAAGTTTCATGCTGTTTGTGTACTATGGACTCCCTAAACTACTGAACCGATTTTAATACAATTTATAGATTAGTTTATATCTTAATTACAATATGCTTGGAAATATGTACAGCATGTATTGAAGTAAAATAAAAACTAGATTGGGTAGCGTTCATGTTCATCACTTTCCTGATCACATTCAAGTGGAACCTCATAGTAATAAGTCATCGTCTCGAGGAGGTCGTTGTGTTCGATGTATTATAAAAAAATGAATAGAAGTTAACGTTATTTGTGCTAAGTTGTAAATATTCCTATTTATTGGCCAATGTTGGCGTCAACACCACACATTACAACCACATGAGTATATAAATAGTACAGACACAAAGCTTCATAAGATTTTTTTTTGCTATCAGTTAAATAAAACGCTTTAGATGTATAATTGTTTATTTATTCTGAATCTTTAAGTTTATTGATTTTTAACCTTTACATAAGCTGTATTTTATAAAAAATGTATCAAACTCGAATTTCCGAAATTTTTGATTTATAAATTAAATGTAACGGTTTATAATTAAGTTATGGTATAATAATTAAATGTAGATTTCACATTTGTACAGCTTAGACATTTTTCTGTATGGATACAGTGCCTTTAGATTTGTAGTTGGACCACATTTCATTTTATACTATTATAATTAAGAGCATGAAATAAAAAAAAAGCATTTCATCATAATGCTATTGTTACCACAAAAAATATTTTATTTATCGCAAATTTTAAGAGAAAATAAATTGAAATGAAAAATGATGTGGAGACGCTATACATACATATAGAACAAAGTCCACCATAAGAATGACGTCATTTAGGAATAAGAAGATTTTTAAACAATAATAAAAACCTAAATATTTTCAAAAAGTAAAAATTACTGTTAGTTTTTATCTAGTTTTGATTAAAATAAAAATAAAAACAAGTAGCTAAAAATTTTGAAATTTTCAAATTTTGGAGCACCCTGTAAAGTCTGTATTTGTATGAACATAAGTGGAGATCGCGTCCACTTTTGTTCATGCGTAAACGATGATATTCATACTCAACTTTCTCGAATTTTTATAAAATAAACCTATGTTTTTGTTATATTCACTCAAAAGATTGTCTATTCTACTGTGAAAATACAAAAATAAAAATCTAAAATACCTTGATATTATTTTTTTATGAGTATTTTTCTTTACAATGTCATATTTTTTCAAAATGTGTGGGAAAAAATGCTTCTAATAAGTAAAATAAACATGCTAGGGAGTAAGTAAGGTAATTAGTATAAAGTTTGGTTAACTAGTTAACTTCAAAATTTACAAGAGTCTCACAGGTTAAAGTTTATATCACAAATTTTGATATCGAAAAAAATCGGTAAATCAGCGCCGACCGCTCGAATTTGTCCGACAGACAGCACCTTTTTGACGCGGCGCGCCGCGACAGCTGAGGGGTTAAATATAAGCCATGTAAATTGTAGAGTATCTGAAATTTCAAAGAAAAAGTAAATCACATTATTTTTATATGAAACACAGTCCAGAAATAAAAGTTCGTTATTCTGTGTGTAGTGTAAGTTTAGCAATGTTCATGTTTTTGGCTCTCCATACCTTTTTAGCTTCATTGGAAAAACTTTTAACTTAAATGAGCTTGTTCTGAAATTACATTACAATGCTTTACAGAAATTGAACTTTTGTATTTGATATTAAATAAAATGTATTACATCAAGACACATGTGACATGTACAAACTAACACTCACATATACCTTACCTAATTTAATCACATAATTCTTACATCAAAAACATAGAAAATGTACTATGTTAAGTGAGATGATGCAAACCAACTACTTTTTCTGACATAAAAGAGGTAAAAAGTATCCCATATTTTAATCGAAGTTTTATCGTATGGATATATTATAGAAAATTTATTCCGAAACGTTCACCGTATTCCATTTAGGAATAATTCGTTCACAAATATCCAGACAACTTCCACATTACGCAAAAAAGTATAAGTAAATAAATATTATTATTCGACTCTTAGTGTCAATCTGTATTCGCTATCTGTGCTAGTATTTTGTCCTTTCGTACAGACACCAATTTTAACAGCAATGTGGTAATGGTCATTTATAACCACATTTGAAGTCATTATAGTTTTTACATTGTATTTCTGTTGTAATAACGTAAAATTTAGATTTGGAATTTATGTATGGCCATATTCATATGATTTATTTTCAATCATATAATAAAATGTGAACAGTAATGAGCGTAAACGGGAATGGTGTATTGTTACTTTGTCTTTTTTTATGGCTGTAAAGAATGCATCGGTATAAACTTTAAACTTCTTGTTTTGACTTTTACTAACTGCATGACATAACATATCCGTGTTCTCATAGTTGGAGTTGGAGCATATACATTTTCTGGTTAAAAAGAAGTCATCACATAAATGCTACTCGTATCTTTTACAATATACGTTCGTTAATAAAATGAACCGCGCCATTATAATGGAGTTTTTTTAATAACATACATTCTCTGTAGATCGCTATTGTAACGTAGAATGATTATAGAAAATTTTATTCCGCCGTGGTAGCCGCATATTTAATTGGCATGAAAATATCTGGAATAAAACAATTATTATTTGGAATTAGGAATAAAAAAGATTGAAGTATAACTAGTATTTTATAATAAAAAAAAGTGATGACAATCTTTATTGGGTATGACGTAAATAACCTTAATAAATCATGCTTTATAAAGTCATAATATAAAAACACAACCAGGCTCTCGAAAACCACTTCAAATAACACGCAAGCATTCTCACCCATTGTATGAGTTAAACATCGAGTTATTCAAATTATTTTCGATTGTTCCACAAATGTTATAGTTACGCAAGTTAAGTACGTTTATCTCAATAATCGGACAGGTGCCAGTTATTATAACACAGAATTTCATTCATGAACTGGTTTCACACCTATCATTTCGGCCGTCCTTGTCCTCGCTGCAAGCTACCATATAACAAAAAAATTACTAGGTTAAAAATAGGAATTATACTTGCAGGAAGTTGAAAAATATGTAGTAGTTAATTTCAACAGTTGAGTGAATTCTAACTGTTAATACAACTTTAATATTTTTTTATTTTATTTTAATACACATTAATTTTTAATTAAAATGTTTGTGCATACTATTCTTTATTACTTACTTTACTTAGATTCTATATTTTCCCGCCACAGGCACTAGCTGTCAGCTTAAGTTAGAACGTATTTTTTATTTTTTGTGGAATGAAAGTTACATTTTATCTTCTTCTGTGTGGGATGATATACACAGATACTACAATAAAAAATAAAATAATGTAATTTTTTACAAATTCTCGAAAGTTGTGGAATTTCGTTACTTCTTTTTTTTATAAATTTACTTTTGTGTAAAAGTGTCAGATTCTTTTAAAATTTTAATTAAATTTAACATTTCTTTAATGCCTTAGAATTAATTGCCTAATGTTTTTTAATCTAATTACGCAACACATAAAAGCATTTTATTGTTTATATACTGAAATAGATAAAGTATATAAATAATGCATGCGGCACTCAAAGATACTTTCACTTTCTGAATAAATAGTTAAATTTATTATTCATTAATGTTAAACAGCTATCGAAAAACAAATATAAGTTTACGTTGTAACATACTTGTACTGTGCTTACAGTACGTATATATGTAGAATTGCACTGGCTCACTACTACACTCAATAGTGCGGGAACACGTCCATTCCAGTCCGGCATCGGCCGTCGACTGCCTAATGACAGCTATAAGCTATCCCCACCACTGGTGTACGTGAGACAATGTATATATCTATTTCATAGATACACTACATCCCTTCCTTTTTCAAAATTAATTAATTTTCGCTCCAAATAATCACATAATGAAAAATTATAGAATTATACAGTTATCAAGTTATTTATCAATAATTCCCAATAGAACTTTGAAACCTAAGTTAATGAAGAACTCTTAAAATCAGAACATACTTATCAAACCTACTCGTTTGATACTTGATAAACTCATTCCGTACTAGCTTCCACCCCTGCCCTTCCTTTTCAAAAATTTTTTTTTCTATTTTCAAACGAATATTGTATAGAAGTGTATAACATTATCCAACATTTTATAAACAGCGTCTGTCCTTCAAAATGATTAGACATTTTGTAGGATTCGACAGTTCAACAAAGGAGAATGACCACGGGTGGTATCGGTAAAATTTTAGTTGTGCCACGTATTCGTGATATTTTTAATTCCTATCTGTATTTATAATGATCATATGTATCAATATTAAGTCTTAATTATACCGGATAAATTGAAATAATAGTAAAAGTTTGTCTTTTGAAACATGTATAAATACTAGTTGTGTCACGTGTTCGTGATATTGTTAATTCCTATTTGTATTTATAATCATCATATTTATCACTATTAAGTCGTAATAATACCGAATAAATAGAAATAAAAGTAAAAGTTTTTGTTTTGACACATATATCTATCTCTCTTGCAAGCATCCTGCGTCATATGTCATAGTATCTATTTGAAATGAATGTTGAATGAATGTGTTCGACGCATTGTTTGACGTTATTTATTTTGAAATAATGTTTATTACGATTTACTTTTCACATTTGTCTTGTAAAATTAAATATTACCTATGTAATAAATGTAAAACTTAACGTTCATCGTTAGTTTAAACTCGATAAAGTATTTTTTAAAGAAAACTTTAATCGTTTCTAAAAGTACTAACATCAAGCTTTAAATTGAGTTATATTTCATCTTGACACAATAAGTTTGATTGCGATACCAAGTGCCATAGTCACTTGGGCATTCTCCTTTAGACAATTATAGAAAATATGACATTGTTATCTAAATTTACAAATTTCGGCTTGCTCAAAAAATAGGACAAAACTTATTATTGAACTTCATGTTTTTACTACCTAACATAAGTTTAAAGTATCTGCATATCTTCAAACTTATTAACTTTATTCTTTTTTTTTTAATATCAGCAAATTTGTAAGTGGCCAAGATTCCGTACAGATGAGTGTACACCACCAAATTCAATGCTACATGTTTATATTGATTACTCAAACTACAAATGTCTCAATGTTTAGGATTTGCGTTCTGAATTCTGAAGCTACACAATTACCTACTAAAAACGTGTTCAGTTTCTCCTTTAAACCAATTGACTTTATCTGACGATAATATTATTATGTATTATGTAGACGCCAATAACCGCGCTATTTTTGTATTCTTTGTGTAAACAATCTAAATATCTTAATCTTCAACAGACCCAAACATTCATGAGATATTTCATATTCATGAGTACCTTTTGTTTGAATTCTAAATTACCTTAAACAATACAATAAATGAACAACCTTCAAAAACCAATTCAAGATACGTATTCTAACCATAGGATTTACGTTATGTCAGCTGCTTATCTAAACACGTAATTATCTGTTACATTTTATTATGAACTGCGTAAATAAGAAAGTATTAAAATATGCGAGTATTAAGTGTTTCGATTTACCTTCTATTCGATTAAATTAAACCTGCCTCTTTTTCATAGTCAATTAGGCACTGTACATCACGTTTTTTCATTAAGTATACATTAAAGTCAAATACGAAAAACTTATTAAATCTCTTGATGCAACTACTTAACAGCAGCATTACTTTTCATCTTTATTCGAGTAGTTATAAAGCTGTCTTTGCATAGCATGTCATTTCGATTTGTCAAGGGTAAGATCTGTCGACTAGTACGTACTAGTAGGTACTTAGTACTAACGTGGGTAGTCAAGAAATCAATTCAAAATAATTCGCAAATGGTTTTTCATTATAATATATGGACAAGTGAATGTTTATCGTTTACGTTCAATTCAATGTCTTTCTTTGCTAGTGTTAACTTGCTAACTACAAAACCGTTAAGGTATATTTAAATTCATATTATCATCATTATTTGCGGAATGTAATTACAAAGATATTACCTATATACAAGTTATAAGATTCTTATTCCTTCCACTCGTAGTTGAACGAGAAATTATTTATATTTTAAATTACATTAAACAATATTAGGTAGGTATGTCACACAACACTAATTACTGTTATTTCGATACATAACGAAATTACTCTAATAATATTATTATTGCAAATGTATGTCCAATATGATGTCAATAATTAATTTATTATTTATCAATTATTATATTTTTTGATTTATAAAGTCACAGGATTGTTTTTTAATTATTAACCAATTTATCAACCCTGTCTGCAATATATTTATAGGTAGTTGTTTAAAATTGTCTGGTATTTATGAAGGTAGATTGTAATACTTCTAGAATTTAAACTATTTTTGCAGTATAAACTTTACACGTTGCTAATATTTTTTATTCTGATATCTGGTCATAATTTGAGTATTTATTCCTCCTTTTTTTCGTGTAATTAATATGAAAGGCGTGCTTACGCCACAGGATTTATTTTTTTTGAAATATCAAGAATTACTGATGTAGAACATCAGTAGGTTCCAAACTACTAGTAATATAACACGAGATAATAATTATATAACTACGTAAAACGTTGGGTTAAATTTAATGTAATAAGATTTAACTACACACTGGTTTTGTACGTTACAACCTACAACAAAATCTGTTCAGTATTACCATCATTGTGAAGTTACTACAGTTTGAAAACTTACTTTATTTTTCTTATTGCACACTCAATGTGAAATTATATTATCTACTGACCGTTTTATGTGAATGATTGCAATACAGATTAGTTTGGTACCAGTCACCCAGTTACACGTCACCCTGGATTCCGATGAGCACCGGCTGGATGTGTTGACACGTTGCTCGACGTGGTAGCGGACACCAGGCATGGTGTCGCGGACCCAGATGTGATGTCACGGTACCTAGGATATCGTGTTGCGTATCAACGAATGATACTCGATGCATGACGCTCGAAGCTCGACTCCTGCGGTGCACGACGCGATGACATGGCGTTCGAAGCGGTGGTGAGAGCGGCAGCGCCATCCGTGCTGCGCAAGGTGAAGTTGCCGGCCTGCTGGCACTTGTCGACCTCAACACCTTACCTTTGGCACCAACCAAAGAGTGACACGTAGAATTACTGTTGGATACATTTTCCCATTGAAAACGTTCGAATGTAAAGTAGCCTCGTCCCGATGGCACACCTCCCATTTAAGGAATGTCAATTTCTCCTATTCAAAGGAAATCCATACCTCCTATTTAAAGGAAGTCCAGACCTTCTATTTAAAGGAAATCAATACCTCCTATTTAAAGGAAGTCAGTACCTTCTATTTAAAAGGCATCAATACCTCCTATTCAAAGGAAGTCCCTACCTCCTATTTAAAGGAAGTCATCTTTCTTTCTTTCTTTCATACCTCCTATTTATAGGGAATCAATACCTCCTATTCAAAGGAAGTCCCTACCTCCTATTTAAAGGAAGTCATCTTTCTTTCTTTCTTTCATACCTCCTATATATAGGGAATCAATACCTCCTATTCAAAGGAAGTCCCTACCTCCTATTTAAAGGAAGTCATCTTTCTTTCTTTCATACCTCCTATATATAGGGAATCAATACCTCCTATTCAAAGGAAGTCCATACTACCAATTTAATGGAAGTCCATACTTCCAATTTAATGGAAGTCAATACATCCAATTTAATGGAAGTCCATACTTCCAATTTAATGGAAGTCAATACATCATTTCAAATAGAATATGAAATACAAACGAGTTTACTCGTCGTCGTCGTTTCAGCCATGGAACGTCCACTGCTGGACGGCCTGCATCCAGTGACTCCCAGCCACTCTAACCAGGTCGTCTGTCCATCTTGTGGGAGGTCGTCCCATGCTTAGCCGCCCAATTTACATGTAATGTCATAATAATATAAAATTATAACAATGGCGGTTGCGAGTCCATAATACTTTGTCACATCTTGGTAATTACTACAGGTTACCACTTGTATTTATATTGTGGCTTTTTATGCATTAAACAAACATGGGTATATATTAATTTACCCAATTTATTTATAGTCTAACGACATTTTAAATATTTATTTCTAATTTTAACGAAATTAGTTATAGATAAGTAGCAGTCGTGAAAACATTGACACTTAAATAGGTTGCCAGTTGCCACTTGAATAATATAATGAAACTAGGTGTGGCTAACACACAGTATTTTAGTGTATGCATTTTTATCATATTATGTATATATTACTCAAACAAGTATTTTAAATATTTTATTTCATATTTATATTCGCATTTAACGAGTCGCGGTATAAGCGTTGTACATACGTTCTGCGGCTAAAATATTCATTAATGTGCGGGTAGTTCTAAAATTTTTCAATACAGTTTAATTCTGTTTAAAAAAAGCGTTCGTTCTTATTCCTTGAATGCGGGTCTATTTGTTTTTATCAGCATTTATTGTTTAATTTCTAATAAGTGTATTATGAATTCAGTGTGTACATAGTAAGTTTATACTTATTTTTTCTCCTTCCGAGTGGAACAAATAAGCGCAATTAAATAGTGAGTGAGTAATTATTTTCCAACAACCTAAACACGGTACTGTTCATTAAATATCTATTATCACAGAAGCCTCTAAACTAGGTTTCCTCAATGTGAGATATAGGTATCGAATAAATAACTCAAAATAACAAGAAGTTTAACCTTTCCTGATTACATTATATTATGCTCACATGATGTCTTGAAAATAAATTACTTAAATTCAAATAAATTATTCAAACCAAAATAACTGCGTATTCTAATTACTAGATTAAAATTCGAAAGATTTTATTTTTATTTTGTTGTTCTATTTTAACTTGTGAAGGATTTCGGATAAGATTGAAATTGCATTTGTATTTAATATGAACCAACGGACGTAACGGTTATTCTGTCTTTAACATTTCAAAAATGAATTCTGGTATGTTACTACATACCCTCTCCCTTTTTTATTAAATTTCTTAAAACTTTTTATTGCACGCGTACTTTTTATAATATTGTAACACTGACCTTTTACCTCGTCGCCACTTGTACTGTGCTTACAGTACGTATATATGTAGAATTGCACTGGCTCACTACTACACTCAATAGTGCGGGAACACGTCCATTCCAGTCCGGCATCGGCCGTCGACTGCCTAATGACAGCTATAAGCTATCCCCACCACTGGTGTACGTGAGACAATGTATATATCTATTTCATAGATACACTACAATACTTACACACTTTTTTAAACAAATCCAAAAAGTCACATATGAACAGTTTCAAATCGGACAATCATTTGCTATTTGAACATGTTTCAACTCCCCTTTAGTCTGATGCAGCGTCTTGAAACTTATCCTGGTTCCTGTTCCTTTGTCGTTATATTAGGTCGTATGAGGGGGTCGCAGAAGAATTCCAACCAATACCCGCGGCCGAGAGAAATCCGACATAACCCACGGCTCCATCCCCGGGGGCCATGGGTATGCAAGATTTCCCTACTTTAAAAGAAATAAAAAAATAGGCCACATCACAGCACTACTAGATACTAGACCTGCTATTTCAGCAAAGGATTTCAAAGAATATCGCAGTTTTGGAGCGCAGATGTTCTGTAAATTTAAGTTCTCTATCTATATTTACCACGCTCCATTGCCCTTTGATAAAATTTTAGGCATGTCCTACTTATATTAGATTCATAAAATGAGTTTTGGTTGAAGTTCATAGAAAATCTAGAACGCTAATGCATAACTTTCATAAATATTCAGCATGGCTGAGTCTGACCCGATTGCCATGTAAATTCTCTATTTTTTTTAGTAATGTAAGTAGTTGTTAAGTGTGTGTAACTTGTGGCAATAAATATTTTTTCTTTCTTTTCTTTCTTTCTTTCTTTAAATAGCTGTGAAAGAGTGTTATATTACAAGTAGAAACTTCTTACTAAAATTGTGAAGAATAAATACTGTGTAACACTCCTTACTAAAATTGTGAATATAATAACTCTATTTCCTTTATTGCATCAAATAATCCCCAACAATGAACCGTTTGTTCTTTATAAATACTATATAGAATTTATAGATGTTTTAATTCAATGTTACGCCGGTTGGTTAATGTCATTGATACACTATCTAAATACAATTATAGAATAAATAGAACGTTGATTAATTCCCGAGGTCACTGATAATGCTAATCTGAGAAATATCGGTTCTGCGACGGTGATTAAGTTTTATAATCTCAATTAATAAAAATATGCAAATTTTATTACATTCAATTATATTACAGTAAATTGATAAAAGAATGATATTGAGGTATTAATTTATAAAACATAGTAACAAACTTAAACTCAATGCATTGTTTTATAAAGAGTATAAATTCAGTTTAAAAATACTCTCGACAAAAAGCAGTTCATGAATTCCCACAAAACTTTGAAGAGATATAGTAATATTAAAAAATATGGTGATTTATATATCAATGGACCTCTGCAAATAGGATGGTTTTCGAAATTACTTGTAGACGGCATACATTTTTCAGTTTAATGAATATATTAAAAACAATTGAGGACTTATTGCGCATTACAATATAGGTATTCACAACTTCATTTGCCCCGCGGTTTTACCCGCATTGCTCTGCTCCTATTACTTTGAGCGTGATGATACATAGCCTAAAGCACGTGTATACGTAGTATATTATTATTAGTCTGTGCCTAAAGTCTTCCTCGATAAATGGGCTATCTAACACCGAAATAATTATTCAAATTGGACCAGTAGTAGTTCCTGAGATTAGCACATTCACCTAATATTAGTATTAATAGATACAGCTAAGCGTTTACAAAATACAAGGCCCCACACATACCCACGAACATATTTGGAATCTATAAGACAATATAATAGAATGCGTGTTTTTCAAACATCTACATTACGTAAATATCACAATCTCATACTTCTATTTCTCAACAAAGCTTCGTGACATATTAAAGGAAATCTGATCGGATTGAATACTGATTTTTCATAATTAAAGTCACGATAACTTTAATCATTTCAGAAAGCAATCATACAATTTAAAGATTGTAGATTGTTCTATTGTTTGCTGGTTACGGCTATTTCGAGTATACAATTTTGCAAATCTTTTTTATTTGAAGATAAGTAGATGGATAGAATATAGAAGAAGATAAAGTTAAAAAGTGAAATATCGGAATGAAAGTGATTATTGTCTTCATAATATCTGATTAATCTAATTTCTAAAGCATACATTTGTATATTTTATCGAATTATTAAAAAATATGTAATTATTTCTATAAAAAGTAGAATGTAATAATTTTACCCTCGTTAAGAAAACATTCTTCGATAAATTTTATTGCGAGAAAATTTGCTTTAAATATAACAGTACCTATACATCGTAATTATAAAATACCGAATGCAAGTAGGTATCAATGGACCTCTGCAAATAGGATGGTTTTCGAAATTACTTGTAGACGGCATACATTTTTCAGTTTAATGAATATATTAAAAACAATTGCGGACTTATTGCGCATTACAATATAGGTATTCACAACTTCATTTGCCCCGCGGTTTTACCCGCATTGCTCTGCTCCTATTACTTTGAGCGTGATGATACATAGCCTAAAGCACGTGTATACGTAGTATATTATTATTAGTCTGTGCCTAAAGTCTTCCTCGATAAATGGGCTATCTAACACCGAAATAATTATTCAAATTGGACCAGTAGTAGTTCCTGAGATTAGCACATTCACCTAATATTAGTATTAATAGATACAGCTAAGCGTTTACAAAATACAAGGCCCCACACATACCCACGAACATATTTGGAATCTATAAGACAATATAATAGAATGCGTGTTTTTCAAACATCTACATTACGTAAATATCACAATCTCATACTTCTATTTCTCAACAAAGCTTCGTGACATATTAAAGGAAATCTGATCGGATTGAATACTGATTTTTCATAATTAAAGTCACAATAACTTTAATCATTTCAGAAAGCAATCATACAATTTAAAGATTGTAGATTGTTCTATTGTTTGCTGGTTACGGCTATTTCGAGTATACAATTTTGCAAATCTTTTTTATTTGAAGATAAGTAGATGGATAGAATATAGAAGAAGATAAAGTTAAAAAGTGAAATATCGGAATGAAAGTGATTATTGTCTTCATAATATCTGATTAATCTAATTTCTAAAGCATACATTTGTATATTTTATCGAATTATTAAAAAATATGTAATTATTTCTATAAAAAGTAGAATGTAATAATTTTACCCTCGTTAAGAAAACATTCTTCGATAAATTTTATTGCGAGAAAATTTGCTTTAAATATAACAGTACCTATACATCGTAATTATAAAATACCGAATGCAAGTAGGTACTAAATAAATAACTATGGTATAATATTTACCTATTTTTATATATAAAAAATAACTGTCAGTTTTCAATTCTAAGTTCGAGACAAAAAGCTAACTCATGTGTGATATTAATTGTAAACATGTTATTGTTAGATAAATCTTTATTATTTGACGTTAAAGTGTGCCTTTCGCGTAATTAATGTTATACGAGTATAGATATATAAATATTAATATTATAAAGAGGAAAGGTTTGTAATTATGTATGTATGTATGTATGTATGTATGGTTTTCACGCATAAACTACTGGACTGATTTCAAAAATTCTTTCACCATTAGAAAGCTGCATCTTCACTGAGCAACATAGGCTATATTGCATTTTCAAAAAAATTAGAGATCCTTACCAAAAATGCAATAATTTTTATTTATTTAACTCTTTAATAGTTGTACATGGTTGTATAGAACAGTTGTACAGAAGCCTTAGAACTTCTTACACATAGAACAGAGTACCACTATTTTGGCGGCCTTATCACTTAATAGTGATAATATACAGGGTTACTTGTAAAACACCAGCAACCTCGCAGGACAAGATAGCTAACATCATAAGTAACAACATTTGTTCTACGACTTTTGGCATAACGCAATAAATTATTTTTAAATGATTTTTTAAACTTTTATTGTACTCTCCTTACATTTGTAAGTCTATGTTCTATTAATTATTATCGGATGGACGACGCGACGCCCCCTTCCCCCTCTCGTTCGCTTTTTGTTTACGTAATTTTTGGGAGGCGTAGAGTTTATAATATTCAGACGGAAAATTAAATGAATATTTATTTTTGTATGAAAATAAAATCTAACAAATTATCAAAAGTCGTAGAACAAATGTTGTTACTTATGATGTTAGCTATCTTGTCCTGCGAGGTTGCCGGTGTTTTACAAGTAACCCTGTATATATAATAATGTAACCCAAGGTGTAAAAAATTCCTTAATAAAATTTCTGTCATCGCGTACGCTGCGGAATCTATTCCTTGAAGTACCTACGAGGATGGTTCTTATGAAAAAAAACGTAAACATGTAGGTACCACGGGCGAAGCCGGGGCGGACCGCTAGTACGAGTATAAAAGACATGAATGATAAGAAACATAGGCTCAATAAAGGAGCTATAAAATTTATAGACTCTAAGGCAATTCCGTGTTTGTTTCATAACTGTACTATTGAAATAAGTGTCGGTATCAAGTTCATTTATTGCCTATAAAGTACAATTCAGTTGCTAATTTAGATTAATTGTGTTACTGTTATTTCTCGGTTATTGTTAATTCAGAAGCTTTTAAGGTAATTTCAATTCAATTGCCTATGAGCGATTCCTGAAATTGAAAACAATGGGCATAAATGGCAGGTGTTAATATTTTTTATTGATACATTAAGAATGTTTTCAAACACAAGTTACAAATACGTTGCGAATAAGGTTTGAATGTAGCTTAGAAGTTTCGGAAGCAAGTTCCCTCTTTTCGCCGTCTGCAAAAAAGATAATAAAAGTAACCACTAACCATGTTACACGAAACTATTATTTTATATATTTTACAGGACTGTTTTATCCAGTTCAGTTATACTTATAAATAGATAAAGTTTAAGCACGTATTACGTATAGGTAAGGTAACCATAAAACTAATTTTATAATTCTAAAGGAGTAAAGGGTCTGCGTCGGTGACTGTTTCGTCTCAAAATTTGACGATCTATATACCATCTTTCTTGTATATAGTGTAATCCCTGTAATCATTTTAATACTGATGCTATATAAATACTTTTTTGTGGTAGACCTTTCAAGTGAATGTAGGACAGGTATTATGTGAGATTATAATCGACACTTATAGATAGGTATATAAACTTATATAATCTATTTTAAATACAAGATGATATTGCTCGTTCCTACCAAGTTCCTACCATTGATGATATTTTTTTACGATGTCTAGAACTTCTAAATGCATATTATATAATAAATGGACAAAATCCGTAGAAGTTTAGATTAATTATTATTTATTTATTTATTTATTTATTTTGCATACAATTCGGATATCGCAGATCCATATTTTGTTAGTAAAATAAAAAATAAAAAAAAACCTAAGTATTAGTGTTAGTAATTATACCTAAAAACTAAAAACTAAGTCCTAATAACTAATAACTAAGTCCACCATAGGACACTACGCGTAGACAAGTCGCTTTGATGCAACAAGTGTACGCACAAAGTGTCCCATGATGGGCGCACTTACATCCTTATTATACTGTTGGAACTGCCCCGCACTCTCCTTAAAAGAGAAGCTGTTTGTTTGCGAATGACGGCCCAGAAATCCGATGTGTGTGCTTGAGCGAACATCCCGGAGGCGCTGCAGAAGCGTGGCAGTTTCAAGAGCATTCGGAAGGCATTATTATACAGGACACGAAGAGCATTTAGCGATCGATCCGCATAGTTGGCCCATAGACTGCTCGTGATTTATTATTGACATTATTATGACATTATTATTACTGTAAGTTCCAAAAAAAACCTTCTGTACTAGTTCTTGAAGGTAAAAAGCAACACTCTTTTAATAAATAAAATAAAATGAATGCATTATGACCTATTATCTACAACAAAATAGCATTTTGTATTTATATCATCAAAACAATAACAACAAAAATGAAAAACCACTAGGACTGTATATTATTTAACAAAGTACCTAAAGATTTAATTTTTTATGCTTTCACGTTAATATTACATCAATCATGTTCTCATAAGTCCTTTTACCAACTTTAACATGGAATAAATTAAAAAAGTATGTACTGCGTAGTCTATTTTAAGATTTTCTCGATAAGTAAACCAACGTCCTTAATGATAACGAAGGAATGTAGTTTACTAGACAGAGTGCCACAGCCTGCGATACTTTATCATTGAATGAGGACATTGTAATATACGGCATACTGATGCAATATTTACAGTTTAAATATTCAGCGACAATTTGCATATTATATTAATATAATCGTAATAATATTATAGATGAGGATATATTATGTAGGTTAATCAAGTATATACCTAAGTGACAGGCTACACTTACCTATACTTGTTTTACCTATATCTGTATAGACACAGCATACACAGGTACAGAAATTATTTTCTAATATCTTTCTGTACAAATAAAATAAAACACCTCTTAGCTACAATTTGTTTTCTTGGAACGTTTTACCACACGTTTTACCAACACCTTTCTGTCAGAAACACGTCAAAAGACGATAACGTTGCGTTGATAAAATCTCATCAACGGTGTAATGTGAATGTACCAAAACGGTGTAAGCCTTTGCTTTTAACCGGCTCAATAAAACTAATGGGCAATAAATACCTGCAATACACAGGCTTGCTATCAATTTATCCGTTGAATAATTCCAACTCAACGTGCACTCGCCTCATTCTCATTCCGTCCGTTCTCGTTTTAATAGGGAGCGACTTAAATCCGAACAATTTGTAAATATTCCGCGTTCATAACTAGATCCGCACTTTCGTTCTCGTCTGAATTGCGATCACGAGTATTGATTAGAAATTGCCACTAGTCACGTGATCTGATGTCACTCGATGCACTATATTACGAATGATTACGCTGGAGATATGGCTAGGTTCCGTATAAACGGCTATGGGCTGAATTTGAATGTGTCAGCTGCATCGATAAGGCTAGTGTTGTAATGCCCTTAGGATTTTGTAAGGTAACGCAGCACCTGTCTGAATCGTAAGTGTAGCTAATAATTACATTAATTAGTATACATGCTTCCTAGTGTACAGGAAATTGTTGAATAACAATATGGAAGTGTAAAGTATAGCTTATTTTATTGGTTTTCATTCAATTGTCGTTAAATTCTAGAGTGAATACCATGTTCTTACACCATTTATAGCTTTTTGATTTTCTTTCTAATTACGCAAACATTATGCTTCAGAGAAAGTTATTCCTAAAAGTTGAAACACGTCTTCATTACCCTTAAAAATGCCTTTAACGAAAATGTAGTAATAAAAGGGATAAATTTCCTTATACATTGCTCATTTCAACTGACACTTGACAGATAAACTAAAGAGAATATCTAAAAGTTATGAAACTATACTCGTCAGCACGGTTAACATGCACACGTCAATATTCTGAGTAATACATGCGGTAATATCAAAAGACAATCTGTATTCATGTATATATGTATTTAACATAAGAACAAGATTACAACGTGTTACAATAACGTGATCGCCCAGTAACAATACCTCGATTAAACTGTCGCTCTACATAATAATTATTACGTAGGCCTATTAATGCCTCAGTGAAAGTCATTTTATGTGTATCTTTAAACTGAGTTTTAATCAGGTTATTTATAATTACTTTCGATCGTTACGTGTTACTGTTCAATATTCATTATTGTTGTTGATTTTGATAAACTTAATGTGTGACATTTAAATAATTAATTATCGATTAGTGTAAGAATTAAGGGGTAATTTAAAAGTCAAAAATTTCCAATTAATGGATACGTTCTTTTTTCAATAATTATATTTATTGGTGTCACAGTTACCTACAGAATTTAATCTAATCATTTTTCAAAAATGAAAAGGTTTGACTTTTTGAATATTTACCTATAATTATGAAATATGTATGTGTGAATGTATGTTAGCAGATATAAATATTTTGTACCTACCAGCATTACACTTAATAACACATAAACATTTAAAAGCTTTTGGTCATTGTTTTGTCATAAAATATAAAGGGTTGACTTTTCTTTGTAAGTTCATGAAAAGATCCTATTTCTAGAATTACCAAGTCATGACACATATGCATGATACATACATTTTGATACATATGATCAATTTATCTTTCGATTTCCTATTCTATTTACTTCCTTATCTATGTCTACTTATTGAACTTATTTTATTTGTATTTTTTTAAGCTAATTGACTTGTCAAGTCATTTCATGTTTAACACATAGGTACTTAATGTAACGTTGAGTAAAAAATAAAATAAAAAAACAAATAGGTCGGTATGCGAACTCAATCCTATTTACAATTTTTTTTTCTCTCAGATGCAATTATTCCTGTCTCCTAACTTTCATATGTCTTTATATATTAAAGGGAATTTGGAATAAAACATAAGGTAACATTTAAAAAAGGGCCAAATAAAGACTTCTATCTCAGGCTTTTAGCAAAAACAAATCAAATTCAAATAAGAACTTCCTGACCACCACCTACATTAACATAATTTAAACCCAACATAAAAAGTACCTAGGTATAGACAGATTATTACAAAAATGTAGGGAACCGGAATTAACAACCTTCATTTAACCTTAAAGGCTGGCTTGTCAAAGCAATAGGTACGTCACACGCACCATACCTCCTTTCCATGAACCGCCTCGGGTTTACTGGAGTACAATACAGGGCATAGTTGAATCAAGGAACTGGTTAACTCGACCTTACACGTCATCAAGTATACTTTCAATATCTCTCTTAACCATTGCGCAATGTCGATCATACTTCGTGTCATTGGGCGTTTGCATAATGGTCAGTGGTCACACCTATATTTTCGATTCAGCGTTATAATTTACGTCCCATAATTTACGTACATACATAACGAGATTTTCCAAAATCTTCACGTGTTCGTGCTATTCCGTAATGAGGTTAATGTACTTCCTTATTATATATTTAAAAATTTTAAGTAACTGTTAGTTTAAATATACCACCTTTTCAAATTTCGTTTATATGTTTAATTCATAATGCTATTAAATAATAAACTTACTATTCCAAAATATCGATACAGCGCCATCTATTAGCAAGCAGAGTAAACTTTTTACTAACAATCATTTGTCATCATTGTAGCTCGGGAAATGGGGATTATGGGATTAACATTTTTAAATGCAAATTCGATTTCATAAATAATATATACTCCAAAAACACCATATTCATACACTAAAGGGTTTGAGTTGGTTTTACCAAACATACAGCCTTAAAACCAGGGCTTGAGTAATCATACTTCAGATGTGTAGGAAAATTTTAATAACAAGTTATGACTTTGATATATTGATCAACATAAAATTGATATCAACGTAGAAGCCTGATAGCCTTATCAAATGCGAGCTTTCAACACCTAACCTATTTACATGCACAATTTTAGAGGGAAAGGCAATGGGTACTTACGTCATTTGAATAATATAGATAAAAAAAATTATAAGCAATCACTATGATATTAATATTAGGTATTAGAACATTAATTACACGAATAATATTTATGTCTTTCGGAGAAATTAACTGAATTATTAATGACGACATTATTTTTTAATTGAATTTTAAAGTAAATAAAAAAATAACTATATTGTTAGTATATTATCATGTAGAAGTTTTAATTAGATGCAGCTCAGTAATTAATTTCTCACTTAAATAAAAAATAAGTGCAAAAATGCAATCCAAAAAATATAGGTAGTCAATTAAAAATATACAAAGTTATTGACACTTTTGATTAAGACATAGTAAATCAACCGACCTGTATGACTTTAAAATATATATGCATTAATTAACAAACTGGTACTGTAAATCATTTGTTTTTCTGCTAATTAACAACAATAAGTAACAGCTTGTTCACAATCCATTGTTCGTTTTTGTTTATGGAGAGTTAACACGGACTCCACATGTCACTTTGTACTAATGTGGTACTAATAAGAAGACTTTATTGGCATTAATGAAACTGTCAACGTGTGAAGTAATTGCTGTGAAAACAGAATAACAAAGAATAGCACTTTATTTTATAGTTCTAAGTAATAAATAAAATGATGGTTGAGGTATTGAGTACATATATTATACTCGTATTTTGATATTAGAGTAAATGAATTAATATAATAATTTAATTCAATATTAAATAATAATTCATTAATTCATAGACATCACTACCTTGCAAACAAATAATATAAAAATTACAATTTATGGTTTCAGTAATTGTCCTATAATCGACTTCATTGTCTTTCTTTCATTTAGCGACCGCCTTCTGAAGTGGAGCTAAGAGCTTATTTATTTATTTTGGCTTATTAATAATTAATTGATGACTTAATGATCCTAGATTGTATAATAACCATCAAGTTTCATCATAAAATAACTAAAAATATTTTCAAAAGTTGTTATACGTGTTATGTAAAAGTTGGTTTCCTATGCCAAAACTGTGTGTAGAAAACAAAGTTAAAAATAGTTTGACATCTAAAACGTAACATATTGCAAAATCGAGCAGAAAATTTAAAAATTCAAACTTTTGTCGGCAAATTGGTTACGCCCACAGCTCTATAAAGTATTTTGTAACTTTTGATTTTTGAGAGCAACTACATCGATATTAAATTTCTAAAAAATATTATGCAATATAACATTATTTTTATTAAAAATAAACAAAAAGTATTATAGTATTTAGTATTCGTAAGCCATTATTGTTCACACAAGGCCTGAATTACCGTTTGCAAAGAAAAACATTCACGATGATTTAATAATGAAAATTAAAATGTTTCTTAAATTTTCATCCACTCATTACATATTCATTTTTATTAAAGATTATCCGTAAAGTGTATCAATTTATATGTGCCAATGCACTATAACCATTAACCATGTCCTTTATTACCTACTAAGACAAATAATAGATATAAAAATAGATATAACTTCTTTACTATTCTATCTATCACGTAAATTTTTTCAAACTAAAAGTTGCTTTTGCTACGTGAATAATAAATATTTTTAAGTTATTTTTGGTACATGATTAATAAACAATACTTTCTTTCTATAAATTCCTACCATACAAATGTATAATGATGTTCTTTTAATAACATTTAATGAAATGCGTCATCGATTAATCTTCGCCTCGATAGGCGTAACGCTAGAAAATGATGAAAGGTTCGCTTTCTCGTTTACAAAATTAATGGCAAATTAATAGATCTGAGTAGGTAATAAGATAGGAGAAATTATGTTCATAGAAAGAAAATTCGTAGTCATACTCGATGACTGTAAATCACAGAGCTTCTACATAACTATAATATATAAGTATATTTCCTACTTTTACCTCTTCGAATACTTAAAGACTAATTACTACATTAAAGACTGCTCACGATGCCGTCTGCGAAGTCAATAAAAATTCGCTTCTCGTGTGGTCAATGTTTATGTTATTCTGCTTGTATTCAATTCCAAGCAGTTTTAACATATTTCGTGTTAAGAAGACAGACGGACAAATTATAAATTATTCATTTTAGATTATTGCTCTAATTAATACAGCATAGGTATATTTTTTTCTTTTGTAGGCTGTTAAAATATTAATAATTATTATTCCCTTGGCTACGTTATTACAAAAAACCAAAACTAGACGAACATGAGGTAACGCTCTCCAAACACATTGTTCTTACCACCGTAAAATTGCCCCCTTGCCCAATACAAAACGTTTTATATAATATTTGATAAGCATTGTACCAACATAGAGGGCGGGTGCGTATTTGAATACAATAGCATCATACAGTGTACAAAATCTACGTGTTTGAGATCATCCGAGATAACACTTGCATTCCGTACTATTTACAAACAATGACAACAGCCAGGTAAACGCATAGTGTAACGTGTTTTGACACAACGTGGGAAATGGGGACATTGGGGCATTCAATCTGTCTCCACTTAGATTGCTCACGCATTTATGAAGAATTGTTTAGATTGTTCTTGAGTATCGCAATTTACAGTGAATATAGTTTACGTATGACCAATATGTTCACAATGTTTTGGATGAGTTACATAATTTTAAAATGTCTCCATTAAATCTTACATCAGCTACATGTTTTCCTGATTAAATCGAAATATAACTGATACGAGATCAAATTAAGATAACGTTAAAATTCTGTTTTCAAACAACCTTATGACATTACCCATACGGGCCCTTACATAACCTAAACCTACTTAGATTATGTCGGTCCACACGGTTATAGTATGTCAGGTCATTCATATTCCCAAAGTAATTTCTAAGTCGTGAACATAAAAGAAATAACAACATAAAAAGACATGAAATTTTCACATTAATGATGCAATATGACGAATAGACTTGGACAAACGATAAAACATTTGGACAAACTAACTTTTATAAGCGTTTGTTTTCTACATATAACTTTCCATTACATAAAGATATTAAAATAATTTGTTTGTTTATTGCGCGGTGCTTTCGCAATAAAAATTTAACCGATAAAATAATGATCTAGATTAATTTAAAATAAGGCAAATAAAATACAATCACCAACTGTCTACGTGACCAACTTTGTATTGCAAGAATCTACATAGTTTTGTCACGAATATCATAATTTAGTACTGCAGTGTCTTAATAAACGATGGATAAATTATAGACCAATTAATTAAACCCTTATAATTAATATTCATTGCGTTGCATTTCATTTGAATGGAATAACATTACGAAGAGTATTGTTTCAAGAATTTTCTAAGGTGTTTTTAGTTTTAGAATTCAGCGCAGATTTCGCGCTTTTTTAACTAAATACTTTTCCCCAGAAATTTATCACCATTAATTTAATAACAGCATTAAGGTATAAAGACCGCATTTAAAGAAAATACAAGTCCTTCATATCACTAAGGTGTAAAGTGAATTCCGATAGTCCCTTTTGGATAACAAAACATGTTTACAAATATCAGTCATTTTATTTCTCAGCTAATTATTATGCAATGTCTGTTTTTTCTTTATCCTGCTATTATAAAAATTTCTAACGTCTTTTATTTGGCAATTATTATTTCCTTTTCACATGTTCTTATCTCAAATTCTATATTAAGTTCTGAAAGTGATTTCATATACGAAAATATTGCACACATTACGTAAATTTATAAAATAAATAATTCATAAAAATAGATATATGGGTTGAGTGGAGAAATAGCGAGTTACAGTTACGTAAATCTATTTGCAAATTTACCAAAGATATGGAGCACTTTTACTATCGTAATGTGTCTTGTATACCTTGGATTGGTATAAGGATAAGGCTTGTTATTCACTTAGGTGTAAAATCCTTAAATCCTTTATAACTGTTTAGTCTCATGGTGCATTTTTTTTTTTTATAAAGGCACCCGCCATCACAGGGTGTTCGCGCCACCTCTGGAATATTGTCCAGAGACATTATTTACATTTTTTATTTATTTACAAAAACACAATTTACAGCCACATAATAAATTAAAACTAAAATTATTTACATTACGATAAATTAAAATACAAAATTAAAAATATCAAATAAAATGTTATACAGACGCACTGTGTTTCATTAGATCAAAAAAATTTCCCTGTGCTGTTTATTGTATTTATCGATCAAGGGATGTATTTACAATGTAAGAGTAGAACACCCACGTGTCAATTTCTTATACTTTTTTTTTAATAAAATGGCAAACTTTAGGTGAATTTTTCATGAAAAATATTGAAATGTATTCTGAAATCGTAACTGTCTAAGATATTTATTTTAAATAAATATAGACTTATAAAGCATCTTTGGGCGCATATTATCCAGTTTTTATTTTTGGAAAACTACCTCCGAATACCGAGAAATATATTTTTTTCAGATTTTCGTTTTTATTTTTTTTCTCCCTAAAAACGCAAAAGTGCGGCTTGTCACTAGCATAGAATTATTGCTCGTAATAAGGCCTATCACTCATAAAAAAACCACGCCGCACTATTGCGGTTTTTAGAAGGAATCCAATTTCTAAATATAGTGTAAGGGTTGTCAATAAATTTGACCATCATTCTTTTTATTTTGTTTTGTACTATATTTTTTACCATATTACAATAAATGAGATATTTAGGCATGAAATCTAATGACCTGCTTGGGAAACCTTTTTTAATTTTTTTTTTATTTATACTATTGATAAGCACGTGTTTGAGGAATTTATTTTTTTCCATGAAGAAGCTTGCGATGTGATAAGTATGTAAGTTATATCTCTTTTTATTCCTTGTATATCCACACTTAGAAGAAAAAAAAACTTGTTTTACCTTTTTGCGACAACCCTATGTTGTGTTTTTTGACCTTTTTGAAAATGTCGTATTCTTCCCAAAAACCGCAATAGTGCGGCGTGGTTTTTTTATGAGTGATAGGCCTTATTACGAGCAATAATTCTATGCTAGTGACAAGCCGCACTTTTGCGTTTTTAGGGAGAAAAAAAATAAAAACGAAAATCTGAAAAAAATATATTTCTCGGTATTCGGAGGTAGTTTTCCAAAAATAAAAACTGGATAATATGCGCCCAAAGATGCTTTATAAGTCTATATTTATTTAAAATAAATATCTTAGACAGTTACGATTTCAGAATACATTTCAATATTTTTCATGAAAAATTCACCTAAAGTTTGCCATTTTATTAAAAAAAAAGTATAAGAAATTGACACGTGGGTGTTCTACTCTTACATTGTAAATACATCCCTTGATCGATAAATACAATAAACAGCACAGGGAAATTTTTTTGATCTAATGAAACACAGTGAGACGTTAAAATACTGGGTAAAATAAATATCTACAAGAAAAATAAACGGCACAAACATTCAAACTATCTCTAATATCACAGAATCACACGCCATTTTTTCGCTTATTGACTACTTCTACAAAATACTTACAATATTTTAAGAAAGTATCGCAGTAGTTTTCACATGGTGTATTATAGATGCGAAATGAGACACTGAATTTACAAAACTCGTAGAGTCCTATTTCTATATTTCCTTTAAATTAAAAAAAATCGTCTTTAAATTTATTATAGTAAATTAATTTCTCATTGCTATTACATTGACACATATAAATAATACATTTCTTGCAATTACTTGTAATATATCTAAAACACCTAGAAACAAACAATTGGCGATTGAATTACTATTAATTAATAATAATTGTTAGAGATAAATTAAATTCTTTGAAAGGAGCGCTTACTCAAGACCTAACTACTCAACAAAAATATGATATGCTCTATGAAACATTAATAACAAAATCTGGAAGCAAAAAAACAATTAAAACGAAATCGACAATATCTGAAAAAACTAACGAACTTTTGGAAAAACGGTTATGTCTAATCAAAATACCTAATAAATCTAGAAGCATAGGAATGGAAATAGGTAAGTTAAGTAAAGAGATCAAAACACAAATGAAAAAAGATCGTAAGAGTTTTAGACTAAAAATCTTTGAGAAACATATTGCCAAGACAGGGGGAATTAAAAAAGCTGCTAAGTTTATAACAGATAAAACAAACTGGATACCAAAGATGAAAGACCGAAAGGACACGACGAAGACCAAAAGATACGATATATTAAACATCGACACCAAATTTTACGAAGACCTGTATTCCAAAAAAAATAAAACCGACGAAACTGACTTACAGAGCAACGAAACTGTTCCACCAATACTAAAAGAAGAAATAATCAAAGCTATAGAAACACAAAAAATTGACACAGCTCCCGGACCAGACTCTATCAGCAATGCACTATTAATGGAGTGTAAAAGCGTTCTTGCACCAATACTGCAATATATATTTAATGACATACTGGACACGGAAACCATACCAACCCAGTGGGCGAACTCGTCAATAACCCTTCTCCACAAAAAGGGAGATAAGAGTGAAATCAACAACTATAGGCCCATTAGCCTGATGTATAATATATATAAAGTATTCGCAAAGATCATCCTCCGTCGATCGATCGTCGATCAATCTAGACGAGAATCAGCCTAGAGAACAGGCTGGTTTCAGGGCAGGATATTCGACGCTGGACCACATACACGCAGTGAGACAGATTTTTGAAAAGAATAAAGAATACAATATACCGTTCTACTGTTGTTTTATTGATTTCAACAAGGCATTTGATTCAATCGATCACGAATGCATCTGGCGAAGTTTAAAAAATCAAGGAGTTGAATTAAAATACATCAGAATTTTAAAAAATATTTACACAATTAGTACAGCGAAAATATAATTAGAAAAACATGGAAAAGAAATAAAAATAAACAGAGGCGTACGACAGGGAGATCCTATTTCCCCTAAATTATTTACCGCGGTCTTAGGAGAGATCTTTCGAAAACTCGATTGGGATCAATATGGCTTAAATATACATGGACAACACCTAAACATTAAACAACCTGCGCTTCGCCGATGATATTGTTATATTCGCGGCATCAAGTACTCATCTCCAAAGCATGCTAGAGGACCTAGAGAGGGAAAGTCGTAAAGTCGGCCTCACAATGAATATAACAAAAATAAAATCATGACGAACGCTACGGAATCTCCTATTATATTAAACAGTAAACCCATTGAATATGTGAAAGAATACACTTATTTAGGCCAACAGATATCCATAAATAATGTTATGTCAAAAGAAATAGATACAAGAATTGGTCTTGCTTGGAAAAGTTATTGGAGACTGAAAGAAATAATGAAAAATGAGGAAACAAATGTATACATTAAGAAGAAGCTTTTTAACACATGTGTATTACCAGTTCTAACTTATGGTTGCCAAACGTGGTCACTTACCAAAGCGCAAAACTCAAAAATAAGGACATGCCAGACGTCTATGGAAAGGAGCATGTTAAATATTAGGAAAAACGACAGAGTAAGGAATAAAACAATCAGAAAGCGTACGAAAGTAGAAGATGTGATATGTAAAACACGGAAGCTTAAATGGGAATGGACTGACCATATATTAAGAGGATGTGAAAAATGGAATAGAACATTGATTTTCTGGTATCCCAAAAATGGAAAAAGGAAACGGGGGAGACAGATTAGAAAGTGGGAAGACGAAATCGTAGCAACAGCGGGAAAAACATGGACGAGGACAGCACTGAACAGAAAAGAGTGGAAGGGAATGGAGGAGGCCTTTGCCAAATTAGGGCAAACAGACCAATCTGCCGATGTCGACTCATCAGAGTCTTAATTAAGTTGTTATATGCACATATTGTTTACCATTGTTGTGTCTGATTAAGGCTAATAAATAAATAAATAAATAAATAATAATTGTTATTTTTTTAAAACATAATGACGATATCTGCCCTACATCAAGCATATTTCACATTACATATTTTCACTTTCTATTTCAAATTAATGAATAATAAGGTAATATTTATAATCCTTACTTCGTAACGCCTAGTAACTAGATCATTGCGCATTGCAATTTATAAAATAATTATTATTTATCGTATCTTAATGTATATGACAAGAACTAACGATATAATTATCGTATTATACAGCAATTATCGTGAGGTATTATTAAAAATTACAATTATCATCCTGTTACATGTTGTTATGACATACTTATTTTTCTTTTCTGTACAAAACTGTACTAGGAACTTCTCTAGTAGCAGCAATTCTTATATCTAATCCACTTGATATAAATACAATTTTATAGCATTATAAGAAATACGTATCATATAAAATAAGAATATGAACAATTGGATATTATCTCAATACTAAGATAGCGTGTTGTTAAAACTACAAGTAAAACATTTGAATAGTCAAATATGTCGAGTACCGAACTGTAACACGTAGTTAACCGAAGTGAGTTTGATAGAAAGTCACCGGCACAAGGTCCACTGGAGGTCACCCGGATATTTTTCATAACTGCTTTAAAAATTACATTTATTATCAATTACAATTTGGGGAAATTTCCATTGATACACATACCTGTAAAGTATACACTGTACATGTATTTACTCTAGCTCTACATACACGAATCAAAGGTAACACAGTGTCAATGTTAATTACGAAGACAATAGGAATTCGTGTGACCTTTTTAGACAAGGGCGTGTGTGCTGAGAGGGCAGTCAAATCGAGTAATTTATTACATTAACCCGTAATTGCTGGTATTGTAACTAAAACAGTGGTCAGTTCTTATCAGACACCTGAAGGCCGCCCACCAATGCTACTAACTAAGGCTACTAAATGAATATCGTTGATAATGTCCGGCCTCTTTGACGCAATGCTTAGATCTGGTTCCACGCTTTACGCCCTATGTGTAATTCGAGAAAATTACGTGATTGCGTAAACTTCATACCACATTAGAGCCAATGGACTTATGCTTATCAGTTATTGCTTCTGATTTCGTAGAAGGAAAATTAATTTAAGCCCAACCTAGACTTATTGGTGTTAAGCGACTTATAATCCGTGTCATTTGTTATATTTGCATTAAAAAAAACGATTTGAAAAAAAATACAATTGTATCCATTATCATAATCTTGTTCATATTGTGTTCACAATTTGATGTTAATAAATCGTTTGTACAATGGTGTATAAAATTTAACATACGTCAATAAATGTATTTTCTATTATAAATAATTTTAGACTACATACTATTTGTGTCTAAAATATCAATAATAAATCAGTTCCGCATACACGGCTAATAAGCGCAAAACAATTAGTTCCTTAACCATAACAATAATGGATTATATACATGTTATGGTATTAATATGTAATAGGAAACCCCATAAAATCGATCAATTATCAAGATAAATCACTTTTAAACTAATAACTCATTGTTCAAAGACAAGGAACATTTCTTTATGACTGTTTTCACATGGTGGTTTATCCGGTTCCGTTTCTTTCATATAACATTACCTTGAACCTAGCATTTAGACACCTAAACTGCATAATTTAGTAATAAGCAGTGGGGTTTTGTTTCTATTATAGAAACAATTATAATGTGTTATGGACAGATGTTGCAGTTATTTTAGATAAATGTATGTATTAGATTTAACTCATCATTAGACTTAAAATTTATGTGGTTTTAAAAGTACTTAATTATCCATTACATAATAGGATTGGTTATTGGTAAGACCTTTTCTACAGCAAGTATCCTGTTTCAGCTATCTACATCATCTTCGTACATTAATTGGTGTGCCATGTGAAATGTACCTACCTATTTATTATAATTTATAGGGTGAATTCTCTCTCTTTATAGGTATGGCTGATGGGATTTTTTATTATATTTTAGTGTACCTAGATAAATTAACAACCTATACCAAAATAAGCTGTTACTATTTAAAAATTTTCAATTATTTACTTTTAATGAGTTAATAATATATTAGTTATAAGTCTAACAATATAATTTTTTTGTTATACAGATAATTACCATCCAAGTGAAACTAAAATAATATCCATTTTAATAATTTAAGAAGCGACGTTCCGTATCGGAGGTATTTATAATGTCGCGTCTACTGAAAATAATCGGAAGCAACTTGACAGTTACTTATTTTGAAGTACGAACTACTGTTATGGACTATGGACACAATTTTAACTAATTAGCTGACTATAGCAGCTGCATGTTTTTCATTTGTGGTTTATCCATTCCATGCAATTCTATCATCAGAATCATATCCGTAATACCAATAACTATATTTAATTTCGACTAAGAGTTACTGTAGCATATTTAACCAACAACCGAACAATAAATGCTAGATTACACCGTAAATAGTTCCTATTGAATCATGACAAGAGAATTTATAAGCCCAATGTAATGTAGGCTAATTAAACCTAATATATATTAGAGCAGCTGTTTCCGCCGCCCCTTCTATTTTATAATGCTAAATGACTTGCAAAATATTTGTTTTCCTTGCTAATAATATAACACATAATATTATATTGCATCATTTTTTCATCACATCAAAACTTTTACCAAACAGATCTAAAAATGACGATTTTGTTTTAATTTATTAAAAACTAGCGACCCGCCCCGGCTTCGCACGGGTGCAATGCTGATACTTAATACACTACAGAAAAACTGTGAACGTTGTATATAAAAACATAGCGGCCCGCTCCGGCTTCGCACGGGTATAAAATATATAGCCGGGCGGCCGGCCGTTACCGCCGCAAACGCTACGTCCCGCAATTTTTAAATCTGTAATATCTTCGAAAATATTCACTTAAATCATACGGTGTAAAGGGCCATATAGATCTATATTAAATGAACAATGTATTCAAGGTATTTAATTGGTTAAGGATTAATGCTGTATTGGTTAAAATCGCTTCGAAAATTAGCCATTATTTGTCGTAAAAAGTAAATGACAAAAAAAAGTTATTGTGGGTTATCCATAAGAGATAAACATATACCATCGCGGACTTTTCTGTAGACCTTTTCAATATGTATAATACTTAGTACATTATTTTGATAAAACTCGTAGGGTTCAGCCTGCGTTTGCAATGTAAGCGAAACCTCAAAAATAACAGTACTTCTCCACTATTTAATGGATGTTATTATACATATAAACCTTCCTCTTGAATCACTCTATCTATTAAAAAAAACCGCATCAAAATCCGTTGCGTAGTTTCAAAGATTTAAGCGTACAAAGGGACATAGGGACATAGGGACATAGGGACAGAGAAAGCGACTTTGTTTTATACTATGTAGTGATAGTATCAATTTCTAATTTTTAATTTAGGCAATGATTTAAATAAAAAATACTTAATATTACTTAAGATTTTTTCTGAAAGTAGGTTTTAGATGTAATATTGATGAAAATTACGTAATTCTGCTATTCAAAATTCAAGTTAAAATTCTAATTCAATTTAATTATGATTTTTATATGCCAATCGTATCCGGTGACCACAAAACTTATGTCTGTTTATATACCTAGTCTAGATTGATTAAAACTGTAAAACTTGTAACGATTTTTGATTACTTTATGATTTTATCATTTATATAATATTTTATTATTTTCGAGTGCACTTAGCTTTAATAAATATTATTTAAAATAAGAGGTAGAGTTTGATCTCTATGTTTTTTGCTAAGTTGTGCAGTGCCTTAATGACTATGAACAATCTAGTATGAAACTAAAACTTTACTTTAAATACATAATATTCAGTTTTTGGAAACTAAGGTAGGTACTAAGGTTTGCAATCATAATTAATTAGTAAGTATTCGAAAATATACAGATTATAAAATAATATTGTGTTCATTGAATTATGTTTGTTCTGCCTAAAAAAGAAATCCAATCACATTTAGTCATTCTGAATATATGACAGAGAAAAGTTCAGGTTGTTGTTACTCTTGTTATTGTTTCAGAACTTTTAAATATGTTTCGTGTGGCAACAAATAAGCTTGTAGTTTCTATTGTATTATTAAGTGAGGAATCAACCTTTTTGTGCCTTATTAGTTTCGGGTCTTTTATGTTTCTATGTTGTAACGCTACCATTCACGCTAAAAAAGCGTTCGGATCTGATTATTAGTTGGAAATAATAAGAATTTGAGTTCATAAATATTCTCTGGGCCCTTGAAATAATTCAAGATCGTAATACTTTATCTAAAATAAGGTTAAAACGTATCGGTCACTTGTCAACCAGGTCGCTGCTCTAACACAAAAAAATCTCATAGCGGCTAACCTTAATCCAATAAAGGATTGCACAGACAGACCGATTACTCCACTTCAACAATGAACGTTGACATAAGCTGTTGCTTTTACCTATTAATAAATTATTTCTTAACCATGACGACTTATTTCGCAGATTTTCAACTATAGTTTCGCAGTTTGTTGCGTCTCAATGACGCATTTCTTGCCAATTCTATAGGAATATTCGAGACGGTGTGAAAATATTTGGTAACTAGAATAAGGTTCGCTTTTCTTATATTATGATACCATTATAATAACTCTTCTTTGGATTCTTTAATTCTTCATTTGAGCTAATGCAGTATCCATGTCTATAATTTTTAAATCTTTCACTATTTCCACTCCACACTTCCACAAAAATTTATTGATGACTCTCCTTTAATCTAAATGGTCATACAAAAATGTAATATTCGCCTATATTAAAAATAATTTAAAATAGTTAATTAACTAAATATAGAGCATAAAAATGTAGGCCTAAATATATCTGATTACAATGATTAAATCTATTACAATAAATGCATGGATTCTACGTTATCAACTTTAACGTTTTTTTACACTCGGAAGGCCGCGCTAAGAATGTTGTATTACTTATGTAACATATAACTACTGTAATCACTGAAGCACTTACGCAAGCTCCACCTCATTGATAAGTCGAGCGGAATTCAGTACTTACACCCGACATTGGACCCGAAAACCATATTGCGTATAAGGAAATAATACAAATACATATAATTACGGCTCATCGAAAATATAAAACTAATATAACTTAATAAGCAAATAAAGTTATGAAATGCCTTGATTTAATGTCATTAAAACGGATGAGTGGTGTTTTATTCAACGTGTTGAGTTGAAAGCCCACTTTTCATTTAAATTAATTTGTTAACGAAGAATTTCACACCATTTTCTACTTAATTAATGATTTCAAATTAAAAGCATTGCATTTGCATAAGCCATGATACAATTTTAGTATAATATGGCTCAAGACTATTGCTGTCATCTTACATATTTACATATTTTATAATATTAATCCAATAGTTGTTAATTATAGTACCTAAGAGTGCAGCTAAAAATTTAACAAAATCAATTACTTATCCAAAACTACTAAATTAGTTTCCCTCTCGTATTTCATAAAAGCTTAGCATTCTTATTTACCATAAGGTCTAGGGATCACCGTTTTATAGAAACTTTTTCTTAAATTTTAAATGAATGTATAAAATCTCACTTGCAGTATCTTTTGTTTGTTGTAATATAGAATAATAAAGTTTGCAAATAAGACGATACAGGAAAACATTTATATTAGATTATTAATACAAATTTAGATACAAATTTAACTTTTGCAAAATACTAACACGAGTAACACGGGGTTGCGAATGTATCGTAACGTTATTTCAATAGCTAGTTATATAAACAGAAATGCATTTCATTAAAAAACATTACATTTTTATGATTATTGGCTTGCTATGTTTCGCGCCAATTTAAGATCAGAACGTAATTGTAACGGTTATGAAAGAAATAATTTATTAAGGAGACCGAAACAAGCTACTATAAGATATTATTAAATAGAAACCTGTCGTGTCTTTGAAACAAATTGGATTATTAAAAGAAGTTATCAGTTGTAGTTAGCAAATAAGTACTGCCCACGTTTGTAATCCATATTTAAAGTCATACTTACGTAAGGATTGAATTTAGACTACGAAAATGGACTACAAATTGCATATCTACACTAATATTATAAAGAGGAAAACTTTGTTTGTTTGATTGTAATGAATAGGCTCATAAACTACTGGACCGATTTTAAAAATTCTTTCACCATTCGAAAGCTACATTATCCACGAGTAATATAGGCTATATATCATCATGCTAAGACCAACAGGAGCGGAGTCATGCGGGTGAAACCGCGCGGCACAGCTAGTATTGAATAAAATACGTCATGTATAAAAAAATATGAAATACTAGCTTTCCGCCTGCGGCTTCGCCCGCGTTTTCTAAGAAAAACCCGCATAGTTCCCGTTCCCGTGGGATTTCCGGGATAAAACCTAGCCTATGTTACTCGTGGATAATGTAGCTTTCGAATGGTGAAAGAATTTTTAAAATCGGTCCAGTAGTTTATGAGCCTATTCATTACAATCAAACAAACAAACAAACAAACAAACAAAGTTTTCCTCTTTATAATATTAGTGTAGATAGGTAACCTAGCTAGGACATAGAATTTTCATTTCAAGTTCATTACTGGGTTTTGTCTTAAAATTATTTCATAGTTCCATTACTACGATCTTTTTATAAATTGAGAAATGTTTCTGACAAATACCCAATTCAAAAATATAATTATTCATCATAACCTTGACACGAATTTGATTTGGATAAAAAACCCAGGTAGCAAAACCATGATTTTGACTAGGTTTTACCTATTTATCAAGGAGAGTCATTAAAATGTTTTCCTCAGATACACGTATGCAAATTTGGGCATCTTTATGTCATTAAGAAGTTTGATATAATCTAATATTTTGGGTTATACCAATCATTGCTTTATATTTTATATACACCTTTTTCCCATGACACATCTACGTTAAATAATTTAGCAAATTTTCCTTATCCAAGATTTATAAAATCGTAAAAAATAAATCAACAAATAACATAGTTTCGAAAATGTATAATTTTAAGGTCTGAGAAAAATCTTCTATGATTAAATATTATTTTCTAATAAAAAAATTAAAGCTATGCAAAAAGCAATGGCAAATAAAAATAGTTCCTTCATATTATCTACTTCAGTACGGTTTTTGTAAAACTGATAAAACCTTGTTTTTTCCTAGAAATAAATTTCTGTTTTAATAATTTTAAATAAATCATGCTATAAGACTGATATTTAAGTACTTAATATTTACCAGAATTTTATTTAGTCACAATTTTGCCTTTTTCATTAATCAAATGATTACACCCCAAAACATGTGACTCGTGACGAAAACATATTTCTAACATCCGTTCGAAAGAAATCAAAAACTTAATGTTTCCTGTATTTTATCACAAATATATTTTTTTCACTAGGGAATAACAAATATTTGTAGATTTTTGAGTTGACCCAGTACGAGTAATTGTAACTCACCTTGACTTACCGAAAAATTCTCAAGTTCGAAAAATAATAATTTATCCCAATTAAATATTAATCAATTTATTACGACTATATTAACAATTTTCTTAAATAAAATTAAGAAATAATATAATTTTCCTAGTTTAATTTGATTAATGATTATTCTGTTAAAACACGCTTATATGATATGGAGATTATGAGATTAACTACATATCAAAGCTTGGAAACTTGTTTTTAAAGAAATGTGATCATATTGTCGCCCTTATGTCTATTTCATACGATCAATAATAGATATGCAATATGGTATAGATATTTAGTTACATTCGTCGAAAGGGAATGAATGATTATTCTGGTTATTTATATTTAGATAGGGCGTTTAGCCAATAAACTCATAATTCCAGTTCATATTTTTACATATTATCTTATCTTAATACTATTATAAAGGCGAAAGTTTGTATGGATGTTTGTTACTCTTTCACGTAAAAACTACTGAACCGATTACAATGAAATTTGGCACACATATAGAGGGTAACTTGGATTAACACATAGGATAGGTTTTATCCCGGAAATCCCACGGGAACGGGAACTATGCGGGTTTTCCTTTGAAAACGCGGGCGAAGCCGCGGGCGGAAATCTAGTACAGATATATAATTGAATACATCAAATTTTTATGTACCTGAATTAGATAAAAGTAATTTTTTTATTCTTTTACTAGATACAATGATGATTTCCCAAAATAACATACACTAAACTACTACTAAATAACTGTAATTTTTACATGAGAAATATCGTGAGTAAGTGCTAAAATATACATTGAAATTTACTTTTTTTTTAATTTCAAACAATACAGATTACAACAAATTTTATAAAGATGAGAGCTATCTAAACACAGACCCATTATGAGATATTTCTCAAGCGCATACAATGTACTTTGTTTTATAAAAAGTTGAGTAATTACTATTGAAATGCACAGATCATATAATTAATTTAAGTGAAAGACCACTTTCATCTGCCCCCGTTTTTAAGATAAGGCAAATTATGAGACTTAACATGACATTCTGACTGAAAGCGTGTGATTTAAAAGGTATCATTTCGTCCATCATACAAGTAGGTTTTATTACTCTCACACACTTTAGTAAAAAGTTTATTGCATGATCTCAATAATGTTCAATCGCACTATAAGTTCATATATGTGTTATTCTTTTTTATTTAAGTGGTGATCAATAAAATGGATACTTAAAGTAGTCAGAGTTAATATCTTGAATTGCATTAGGTTGAATGTGTAACCTATGTATGTCCAAACAAAATTCATATAATTCAATTTCATTTTTTTTCTTTTCCATTCATAAACGATCACATTAACTTAATCAATTATGATATCACTAGCTGTACCTCGCGGTTTTGATATAACATAGCCTATAGCCTTTAGTCTTCCTCGATAAATCGGCTATCTAACACCGAAATAATTTTTCAAATTGGACCAGTAGTTCCTGAGATTAGCGCGTTCAAACATGCAAACAAACTCTTCAGCTTTATAATATAAAAAGTATAGATTAACTGTATTCCGTCTCAGTCATGATATTAATAAAACGCTATAAGAAAAATGAAAACCAAACGTAATTATGAAACCCGATACATGCTTATTAGTATCTGTGAGAGGATTTAAATTTCAAAAAATTATCCAACCATTGGTTCGAGCGGATATGCATCCGTTTGAAATGAACAAACTGGTTTATAGCCGTCATATTCCCATGGTAAATTAATTTTAATTCGTTGATAATCGATTAGAACATTTTTTTTTATATTTCATTATCAAGGATATTAATTATCATCTCCTGGTTCATGAAGTATTTTATATTTCATAATGTCGTAAAAATTAAATAAGTATGTTTGTATAATTTTTAGGAATTTTGAAAAACCTTGTAAAGTCGCAATATTATTTGACAAATGTCTTTTGGAAACGGAATTAAGTGCTTGTAATTTATATACTAAATGGTTTAGAAATCAAAAAAATATCCTTCCGTGTTATAAAATCTATAATCTGCTTTTAGGCAAACATTTTACAATATCATAGAAGGATGTCATAAAATATTTGTATATATCATAAATAAAAAAAATATGCAAGAATATTAAAATGTAAGCAGTAAAGTATTTATAAATAATGCGTAAGAATAAGAAAAACTAATGATCGTGAGCTCGAAAAATATGCTTTTTATATAATAAAATGGAGACAAAAAGTTAAGTTATAACACTTTATAATATTAAATAATGAAAATCTGAAAACACAATAAAATTGTTCTAACAGTTTTAATTATTAAGCGCAGTTCCGATCGTATCTCTAGGTGACAACTAAGATGTAAGAATGAATGAATTTATAAGAAACCAGTGCATTGTGTCACTATACTTTCTTTATTACACTTATACAATGATAATAACTTTCAATTTCATTCTTAATCAAGCATGCGTTTTATATTCTCATATGTTAGATTAAATGCAGCATAAAATGTAGTTCTATTTTCTACAACTGTGATATGTCGCAGATTATTTGAATAAATATTATATAGCTTAGGAGTAGAATAGAGTATGTAGTAGGTAGGTATTAAGTAAGTACATACTTATATTATATTTGCCAGATGTTTTGCCCGTGTATGCTCTCATAAACCATTTATAATAACGGTAACAAATACTTATAAATTATGCTATTTACCTTCAGTCGAGTACTACTTTATGATCTCTTTATTACCTGCTATAAATCGCTTGCAGTTTCTACGTTTCATGTTATTGAAATTGCTTCACTATCTTTACTTGTATCATCCTGAAACATCCTGAAATACCAATGAACGTAACGTAACGTAAATTCTAACGATGTCACCACTTTTTAACTCATATGTAAAATTTCTCTGTTACATAAAAGAGATGCTTAACTTCCTCTAAATCCCTTCAAAGTAACCAAGTCGATAGTGAAGCTCGACCACATTACAATAACAAGGCTCTTAAGACACATTACATATCACAACATCAATCGTTAAAGATAATCTTAAGGCGTATTCATAAACGGCCACACGCGAGATCGCGTGCGGCGCGGGCGCATTACGTGAGGCAAGAGGAAGTGATACCAAGTTGAATGTAAAGGAATGCTATTATCTTGTGAAATACGCTCTGATGAGACGAACGTCTTTGGTTGATTGGTATTGGAAATCATGTCATTATACCTAATTTTTTAAGATTTATTTTCAACGTTATAATTTAACTTCATATTACATACAGTATACACTATACACGTAACGTTATAATACGGTTAGTTTATAACTTTTAGGACAGATAAAAGTAGATGTATCTGATTTCATGGACTGTAATTTGGCTCGAACAAACTACGCGCAAAATTTACAACATAATTATTATCAATTATCATGTAAATATTTTCAAGTCATTTGTGTCTACAGATCTGACTACCAACTATTTCAACTATTTGATTTGATTATTATTGATGTATTTGAAAAGTTTTGATAACATTTGTTTATTTTCCTTATAGCATACTTTGTAAACAGTAATTATAAAGCAAAGAACACGAGGACACCTAATTATTGCCTGTATGTACTATACAGTTACAAATGCGATTTGTGAAATGGCAGGTGACATCCTGAGGGCGTTATCGTACCCTAGAACCGAATGAACTCTTATGCAGGCTGTAATTACCAAACAAACTAGGCTTTATAAAATCGATTCTGAACGCAACAATTGGTCCTTACAACATGACAACCTACACTTATTGTGTAACTATTTACACGTAAGAGGTAATAATATAATCATCGAATTTAACAGCGTATGATTAGACAGCGTTCTATACATGTATTATTCAAGCGAGTTATTAAAATACTTTCCTGTTATCATTACGTTTCCAGTTACATAATACGGTAATTGTTACAATCCGGACGCATCAATGTTGCGCCACGCCCTGCGAGAACTCATTAACTATATCGATATTGAAATCGGAATTGAATTGAAAGTTACCAATGATAAAGAAAACAAAACGAATGAAATGCTTCAGATGCTATCGAACGTTTTCATTTTTTTAGAAATTAAATGTACTCTTTCGATTAATTTAATTATACTTTTTTGAAAAAAACGCAGTAGGATAAGTATTTACCCGGCTTAATAAGTAAACTAACTTCGAGCCTGCAATTGCTAACGAAAGGGCATGTGCATAACATTACTTTCAACTGTTTCCTTGTTTTATAAGAATTGCATACCTAAATGTTATAAAGCTTATATAAGTATTAATAGGTAACGATTAATAATATTATAGAAACTTTTTATATAAATACCGACTATTAAAAATGGATGCAACCGTATTAGTAAGGCATCACTAATAGTTAATCCACTACAGTTACCTGTGGCTAAAATATTAATTAATAATATTTTATGATAATTTAGAATCTGTGTAAATATCATTAGGCAGGTGGAAACATCAGACAAAGTTATAATAATAATATTATGTTGGGACTTTTGCAAAGTAAAAATATTGCTTAGCTCATATATGTAGACAAATAATAGTAAGTGCCTTATAATACCTAAATAATAACATATAACTAACTACCATACAATAATTTCGTATTGAAAAATTTACTGTATTTTTCTCAACAATTAAAAAGTAACAACCAGTGGCAACAAAATAATAACTATATTATTCACAGTGAGTGAACGCGGTATTTATAAATGTCAAATATTGACCCTTTCTGACCCCCGACTGAGTTATAAAGCCAGATTGACATAGAAATTTCTAGATTAGATACATTGATCGTGAATACGAGATTACATCAATACTCATTTATCATTATCAATTATGCATCTAAAAATATACCATAATAATCTTATTAAAGTTTCTGAATTCTGAAGACATTAATTACCTGCTAGAATTTTATATATGTTTCATACAACGTAATAACCGTCATTTAATTTATTTAAATTACTTGTAAAGTGCTTAAAGCTTGCTAATTATGAGTTCATACTTCACACAGATGGTTTCGCTGTACCTTTATATTTTGTAATACCCATATTATATTTTGAAATTATCAAAATTGTGTTATATATATACAAAAAGGTCAATATTTTGGTTTTATTTTCCTATTAAAGTGTTTAACGTGTTTGTTTCTAATCTTAAAAATTAGACTGTTATTTTCTGTATTGCTAGAAGATAGAGATTTAATAAGGTGTAACGCAAACAACTGCTATTTTGGAAAAATGTAACTTATCATGAATTTACTTACTATAATAATTAATTATTCTGCTTACATCTGTACTGTTATGTGCTATTCCAAATTAAAAGTCTATTAAATAAAATTTCATACAGATTCGTCCAGACACTCTTGCTTCATCGAGGAACAAACATTAGTAGCATAACTATGTCTGTTAGATACTCAATGTCAAACATGTACCTCTACCATTTTAGTCCTCAATGAATATTGATTTTTCAAGCATATAAAGGTCCACTTCGATTAACAATACATGTAGATCATAACTTATCACCCAACATATAATTCGCATCAATCAATTACAAAATAACACTAACATACCCTTAATAATTGACCGCGGTACCATAATCATTCTATAAATAGTACAGTCGACATGGCCTTTGTTCCCAACTGTTCACGCAACACAAGTGCTTAACCTTACCAAAATTAGGAGCACGACACACCGGGCCGTGTCTATTGGAAACTGTTTCCATTATAACCGATCGTGTTATTGGAAATAGCTTTAAATATTTATTTATTTATGTATAACAGTGTATTGCACAAACTAAATTATGACCAAAATAACATTAGGTAATACAAAAGAAAAGCATCGTTTGTACAAGAGGCGGCCTTATTGCTAAGCAGCAAAATCTACCAGGCAACCTGATGGGAAAGGAAATATTCTATTATTTTGAAAGAAAAGATGTTATTACAGACTTTGAAACAGTTGAATGCGCTTTCTAGCCAATAACAATGGTACTGAAATAATAATAAAAGACACTATTTTTCTTGTTGCTGAAATAAGTTAAGGTGATTCGAGCATCGGTTTGAATAAGGTTTGAATTGGAAAGAATAATTGAATTTATTCGTTCAATACCTGTATTTTTTAAAATTTTGCGTAATTTATTACATTTACTGTGTTAACTTTTTTCTGGTAGGTAACACCTATACTCTGTTGCGAACGGCGCACTTCCTTACCATTAGCATAAAAAAGTCATTAAATTTTATAGCTATACTGTGTAGTGTGTACATTGTTGCAGTCAGTTAAATAAAAAGTACGGTCAAATTGTATAATGGAAACATTCAAATCAGATTCGAACACAACTATCAGCGCCGTGAGATCAAATAGCGAGCTATTTACCTTGAAAATATAATAACTACCCGCAGAATGCGGTGGACATGCCACTAGGGTTGCCAACACTTCATCATCAAAATATAGTATTTTCCAAAATAAGGTGTAAAAAATATAGTACATTTAAAAAAAATATAGTATTTTATGGGAAAAACAAAAAAATAGACAAATATATTGTATTTGTTAATTATTTATTTTTATAAAAACTATATTTTTTGCACTTCTCGCACTGTGTAACAGCTTTTTGTTTAAAATAAAAGTGTCATATGCTATTTAACACATTCAATTTTTAGATTAATATCATTAATATAAATCAAAAGCTCATTTTTTATCAATGATACACTACTTCTGTTTCTTTCTTCTCGCCACTGGTATACAGAGTTACCGGGAAAGTCGTACAGAATATTGCAGGACGTTATTATTCAGGTCATTTCTGATCAAATTGGTCCCATAATATGGTATCCGAAACTTAACCGTTATGGAGATATTGAATTTTAAAGATATTTAATAAAAATATTTTTTCTTTTGGCTTTTCTATCGATTTTTTTCGATTGGAGCTACTAGGGCTCGGTTTTTTTTATGTTTCCAATTAGAAGACATGCCAATTAATAAAAATGATCAATAAAAACTGAACCTATTAGTTATTACTAACAGCTTCAATATAAATCACTACATAGTATAAAACAAAGTCGCTTTCCCTGTCCCTATGTCCCTATGTCCCTATGTCCCTTTGTACGCTTAAATCTTTGAAACTACGCAACGGATTTTGATGCGGTTTTTTTTAATAGATAGAGTGATTCAAGAGGACGGTTTATATGTATAATAACATCCATTAAATAGTGGAGAAGTACTGTTATTTTTGAGGTTTCTTATGTGATGTCGTAAAAAATTACATTTTTTCCGCTTACATTGCAAACGCAGGCTGAACCCTACGAGTTTTATCAAAATAATGTACTAAGTATTATACACATTGAAAAGGTCTACAGAAAAGTCCGGGATGGTATATGTCTATCTCTTATGGATAACCCACAATAACTTTTTTTTGTCATTTACTTTTTACGACAAATAATGGCTAATTTTCGATGCGATTTTAACCAATACAGCATTAATCCTTAACCAATTAAATACCTTGAATACATTGTTCATTTAATATAGATCTATATGGCCCTTTACACCGTATGATTTAAGTGAATATTTTCGAAGATATTACAGATTTAAAAATTGCGGGACGTAGCGTTTGCGGCGGTACCGGCCGGCCGCCCGGCTATCTATTTTATACCCGTACGAAGTCGGAGCGGGCCGCTATGTTTTTATATTTATTTTATTTATTTATAATACTTCATTGTACAAACATGAATGGACAAAGCAGAAAAAAAAAATATTATATACAACGTTCACAGTTTTTCTGTAGTGTATTTAGTATCAGCATTGCACCCGTGCGAAGCCGGGGCGGGTCGCTAGTTTAATAATAAAATTAATTCAATATCTCCATAACGGTTAGGTTTCGGATACCATATAATGGGACCAATTCGATCAGAAATGACCTGAATAATAACGTCCTTCAATATTCTGTGCGACTTTCCCGGTAACCCTGTATATGCGCAATAGGTTATATGACTTAGCCATCTTAACAATTAAAAGGCGCGCTCTTATTTTTTTTTTTAAATGAAGGATTTGTTTGTTACATTTGTCGGTGTTGAAAATATAGTATTTTTGCGTACTATATATGTTTTCAACAGTATATAGTACGCAGACCCGAAATATAGTACAATACTATATATTATAGTACGGTTGGCAACCCTACATGCCACGTCCATAATAGTAACCTTTGTAGGCTCTAAATCGTATAGAAAGACCTACTATCGCATTTCATGACGTTAATTACTCTTTACTTCCAAACTCACAGCTCAATCAAGCGGAGGTAATAAAATTTATATATTTAGCCTTCAGCTACACACTGCTAGCTACAGATAACATTATTACGATACTCATATTGAATTACAACATGAAAGTTCATATGGAATTCCATTTTCAAAATTATACGTCCTGAATTCTTCTCCGTCTTGGTAAAATGGGTTTTCCAGAATGGTCTTCCGTGCCATAAGACGTAAAAACGGAAATACCTGATTTTACTTTACGATATAAAAAAAATAAGTTTATTGATGATAGGCAAGAAACTTTTACGTATACTAGAGAAGTCGTATGCAATAAATAAGGAATTTCGTTACGCGAGAACCGTACAGTTTTTGCGCCTATTTGTTTGTTCTTAGCCGCTAATTCATTAGTCATGTTTTATATAAATCTTGCAGTTTGGAATGTTAATTCCAACAAGAAATACTAATTTAACAAACTGGATAATGGCAGAGCCCGTCTATTTATTTGTAATGGCAATTATAGATTAAATGATAATTAGGTACTTTCTTTGGCATATTTACCTATCTTACGCGTTAAAGATGATACAAGAAAGGAACGTGTTTGGTTAGAAGAGGCAAATAATATAAAAAAATACAAACAAACAATCTGCGACTATTAATGTTAAAACTTCGTTGTTTTTATTACTTACAATAAAATATTTTATAAAATTGTGCTTAAAACGTTAACGAGCGCCTTTAAAGCTATTTCGCAAATGACGGTGGGTTTCGGCAAAAAAATACGGTCCACTTGACTGTCGGTATGTTTTCTTAATGTTTTAATCGTTGTCCTGGTGAAAGGTATCGCTTAAACCTCATGTGAGTTAACATAGAAACTCCGCAAGGCCCGATGACGTGAAGGTGGTGTTGTTTCACCAATTATTACGCTATGAACTGGGCTACGCCAATTCGACGTGATCGCTTTTTATGGAGCGCTTACGCAGTGTTTGATTAGAGCAATCCAATCTTTTTTTTTTCCGAATTTATGGCACATAAAATGATGTTGAGTTTACAAAGAGTTGACAAATCAACAGCAAACTTACAACAAACTGGAATGTTCAAAGAATTGACGCTAATCGTTGCCTGACTTTTAAAAGCTACTTTTTATAATATATCTGACTTAAAATTTTGTCTAGCTGTCTGCAAATTACTATTCAAAATACAGTCTCACTACAACTACAACTACCCACCAAAATTACATCGTTAAAATGAAAATCTAACATACTTGTAAAAGAAATGATTAGAGCAAGATAGAAAGTACTTTAATAATTTAGATTTGAATATGACATTGTTTGAACACAATGCCCCTAAAACTTTTCACATTCTGGTTTTACAAAGTTCATTACCACAAAAAAATCATAACAATGTAAATTAATTGTTATCTTTTAATCAAATGAACCTTTTGTTCTTTGTTTTAGATAGTACAATGACATGATTTACACGCGTAATGGAGAGTTTACATTGAGTTAGTAGCTTACTTGCCACGTATTTTCAAATTTGATAAGTCTATAATAGATAACTTTGTACAAAGCATATGACATTGTAGTAGCTAATGATTTGTTTCAACTTTTTTAATTAATATAATATTACTATACTGGTAGTTTTGTAAACGAAGTTCATATCTCAATTGAATTACATTTTACCTAGGCTTATTTATGCACAGTAAGTAAAACCGATGATTTTTTCCCCCGTTTCTATCCTATGTTTCCTACATTTTTAAATAGGTAACAATTTTTAGAACAAAATTGGAACTTTTCACGTTCCAAACATTATATTGATATTCTGAACTGTTTTCAAATACTGAAAATCCCTGCATAGACATCAATCATCATAATATTTGCAGTAATCTATATAATTTTAAATCATAAATGTCTGGATAAACATAGTATTAGTACTAATATTTAGTTACTAGCTCCGTGTAAACTGTCCATAAATGTAAACATATTAAAATTATATTTCAGAGAAAAACAACATAAAACGGAATGGTTTTTACACGTTATGTATTGTTGGATGAAATATAAGTACGTACCTATGTCAATTAAAATTAGCACTGAAGATGTATTTGAAGGTTTAATTTTTTATAATTCACTTGATATCTTATTAATTATATTATAATTACTTAAAACGTGGGTGCGGTAGTTTGTATTTGCTCATTTTGGTCAATTATTACGAAAACGATAAATTTTATAGTCAAGTAATTAAGAAAAAGAAGAGGCGGTCTAGTTGTTTTATATTCGCCGCCCCATTAATTGTGTTAATTGCTTCAAAAAATGTTGTTATTATTGACCAACAAAATTAATCAATTTGTTTACTTAGATAAAATGCACTATAGACGAAGTAAAAAATACATATGATAACTAATAGAATATAACAAATAAAATGCACACTTATAAGTAAACAGGGATGACGCTTAATGCATGATATGTCATTACAGCAAAAAGTTTCGTAACGAAGTCGTAGGTAGGTATCCTGTCCAAAATCTCTCTCACGCGGGTTTAAAAATAAAAATCAAAACCGGACCACATTCACTCTCGTCGTAACGTGTGTATCCCAAAATAATTATGTAACCATAAATTATACCTTAATTCGGTGTACTTTGAATGACATAAAGTGGTTCATTTCGCTACGTAATATTTCAATACGTTTTAACTAGTTGGTTTATTCAATATTGCCTAATTTATCGACGTTTAATATAGTAAAGAGCACTCAATCATAGTGTAATAAATTTGTTTCTAAAATATATCATTTACTTATGGAGAGGTCAAAATAGGTGCTTTCATTACTACGAAAGTACGAAATAAAAAGACAACATTTATGGGTTCATATGTTTTATCGGCACACATTATAAACGCGAAGTAAACCCGTTCCACATATCACCTCAAGTCGTGGAAACTTTAGACAATTACCAACCACTTTTGCATATTAAATTTGCGTTTACGCGAAATAATCACGTGTTTAATTCAAACTCATTTAACACGTTCACTGCGGCATGTCCAGTATCGGGCCATCAGTGACTACACCACAGTGCGGCGCCCAAAATCGCAGTTTTCACCGTGGTGCGGCGAGGTTTTTTATATGTTAATCAATGACTAGAAAAGAGACAAATATATTTTTGTGATCACAGTTTGAAGTAGGACTCAATTTCGTTTAAAAATCGTATGGCAAAATATTGGACACAACGCATAGAAAAGAAACCGTTTCTTTTGTGTGCGGCATGTCAAATATTTTGCCATGGACAAGCACCTCATGCCGCACTGTACTGCGAGCGCGCCGCGTGTCAGTCTCGCATAGTGATGCACCAGGACCGAAGCACTTTTCTTTTGAGTTTTTTTAAATGACAATGATACCTTAGAGGCTTTAGTTTTTGACGTGACAACGTCTTAAATTAGGTTGCGACTGGGAGTCACTTATGAAAAAGTGTAACGCTCGGTAACGTTACGATGAGTCACCGAACGAGAGAGAGGCCCGCCGAATGCCTTGCGTCTCTCTCCCACTCAACTATGATCGAGAAAAAGACGTTGTCACGTAAAATCTTCGCCCGTAAAACCGACTTTACAGGCAACCATTTTTTTACTTTCTTTTATTTCGTAGCATAAATGCAAAAATGTGATGACAGTTGTGAAAATAATATAAAACATTAAAACAAAAGTTACTGAACAAATTAAAACAAAAGTTACTGAACAATTTCCTGATAGTACTCTATCAGGTACCTTGTTTTATATGTGTTTTTTTTTTTTGTATCGACGATCTCGTTATCTGTTAACAAACAGACTGAAATATACAAAATTGATTTATATCGATATCGATGTTTTATTTTACAGTGTTTCCCATCGCTATTACTGTAAACATGCCGTATCAACGCAGTGCGGGATGGCAAATAATTTTTCACAAAATCAGGGGTTTACATTTTCCCTCATATCTTTTAAACTATTGGGTCAAACTAAAAGCTATTTATGCGGTATATACTAGACTATATATACTATTATCTGAAAAAAAAAATTTGAAATATCTTGAAATTTCATGAAATTATTAACCTTCAAAGTCAGAAGGTGCGATGTGATAAAAATGGCTCATGACGCACAGTGGTGAACTTGCCGATGTGAAGTATGGAAGACATGCCGCAACAACGGTAAGTTTGGCATTTTAGGTGCCGCAGTGAACGTGTTAACTAATGTGGAACGCTGATAAAGGATTGCCAGATACTATCATTACGGACACCATAATGACTCTAAAATGCTTAGCAATTTTCCTATGATTACGACTAATGTTGATGCCAAGCTTTCCCATTAGAAAACGTCATCGCATATTTATTGCTTCGAACTTCACACATTCATGGTTCTAAGCCGACGTGGTGCAATATTGCATCTAAAATAAATAGAAATGACTGAACAAAAATTTAAATCTTTTCACGAAACATTCCGTCATTGTGCATTCGCTTTAGCCTTTGCTCTCATTTATCCAAACACCAGCAATTACCGAAAGAGAGCCATCTTATTTTACTCTGTTGTCGGTGTAAATTCACTCATGCTTTATTGGTTTTTCCTGTACTTATATAAATGCACAGTAACACAAGATTTGGTGAACCTCACGAGAAACATATCAATTGGAATACTTACCTCTTTATTCTTTTTTAAATATTTCTACGTCAATAGTAAAACAGAAATATTCGCCCAACTCTTACAAAAAATTACGGATGACTTACTGAATGGTAACGAATTAGAAGAAGATTATCAAGAGATATACGAACAATATATAAAAATAGGTAAGCTTGGACAATTTTGTTGGATTGTAATACCTCTCCTATTGAGTACCCAGTTTCCGTTGTACGCCAGCGTTGCAACGATCTATGAGAGTCTCAAGAGTGACGTTGGTAAGCGATACATGGTGCACGAATTGGAAATTAAAAATCTAGAAGATAAACAATTTGAAACACCATTATTTGAATTTGTGTTCGGGTATAATATAGTCCAATGTATAACATTATGTCCAAACTTTGTCGGGTTTGATGGATCCTTTTGCATAGCGACGACACACCTTTGTATGAAATTAAAATTGGTCAGCCACAAGATGTATCGTGCTTTTAAAGATTCTAAAGACAGAGATGAGCTCGAAATACGGGTCAAAGAAGCTATAAAGGATCACCAAGAAACCCTCGATTTTTATAATGATTTGCAAGAATTTTATGGTGGTTGGCTATTTATGGTATTTTTAGTTACTGCGCTTTTAATTGCAATGAATCTATATCAATTATATTTAAGCGATCACATTGACGTGAAATACACTATATTTGCTATCAGCGCAGCAACCCATATGTTCACGCCTTGTTACTTTGCGAGTAACTTGATAAAGGTAAGGACTGGTTTAAAATCATCATCTCTATGCCTGCTTTTAAAATTTTGAAATCTTACACCATATTTAATTTGCTATAAAACTACTTTTATTTTAGAAAAAAATAAATTTATGCTAGTGACCGGCCGAATAAATTAGTAGGAATCTTACTGCTTTCAAAATAACTAAAACATAATTTTATTCAAATCAAAACTATTATGAAAGTTTCTGTTGTCGCGTGGCCGATATAAGCCTTAAGATACTCGGCTAGAGGCTCTCTTATGCGTATAAATTTACTTTTTAAAATGCCACTAAACACTGCGGCAATTTATTTCTATGTAACTCCATAGTAACAAATTAATGATAGAACTGGCAGACCAGTTCCATGGTGAGATAGTACATAAGTACATGGATAGCTTCGACATTCCGTGTAAGGAACTTGGAATTTAATTCTCTCTGGGCGTCCATCTTCCCATACACTTTTTATACTAAATTTATAGAAATTTGTTTTTCTTATAAATACGTACTTCTAGACCGCATTATCGTTTGCCAGATGGAGCGATAATCAAAGACCCGCCTTTCACAGAACAAAAAAATACATTGAATTTAGTTCTTAAGCAAAAAATTCTTAACTCTTGCTAAATAAATAATTTAGAAACTTTTCGGTTTAGACGCTCTGCAGCGTTAAAATTACAACGCTTATTAACCATCACAACTACTCAATTATGTTTTTAAATCTTTTATACGACGGTATACAATAAGATTACTATCGTAATATGTATTTTAGAATTTGAAATTAACAAAAACTCAAAAAGATGAATTATTGAGCTCTACATGATCAGAAATCATGAAGATGGCAAGATATCTTCAAAAATTATATCAAACGGTCCCTTGTAATATTCCGAACGTTGATTTATACCTATTTATTTATTACAGGCTAGTGAAGACTTAAGCTTGGATATTTACGCTGTGGAGTGGGAGCATTGGGCAGACCCACAGATAACGAATCTTCTCATATTTATGATTGCGAAATCCCAACAGATCCTCCTTTTAGACGGTAAAGGAATGGTCTTCTTCAACATGAAGCTATTTATATCTGTAATGCAAACGTCTTATTCAGTATTTACTTTAATTACAAGCTAAGTTGTTAGCTTACAGAATAATAATAAGAAATTATACTCGTTTTTGATCAATGTTTGTTAACTCTTATTATAACAGTTTACTGATGTAATAGCACAGTAAATTGGCAACTCTCTTTTTCACTTTCAATAATTCTGTATTATCTCTTTAACCAATTATACACAAACTTTTGCACACGGTACGTTTATTGTTTCTTCAATAACAAATAAATGGAAACTTACTGTGGATGGTATTAATTTCCTTTATATAACGATTACAAAAGTAAATTATGATTGGTAATATGCCTTTAATTTTCCATGTTAAGTACCTAAAAAAGTGAAAAATACAACAAAAATATATTTTCTTAAGCCTTCGTAAAGAATTTATTTAGCATTTTAATTCAACTGTGACTAATCGTCAATTAGTGTAACATAACGAATATAACACATTATGCATACAGTTCTTATTACTTGGTAGTCGGAAGGAAAATATAATGATTTATTGAACTTGAAAAAGTTTAATGATACATGTAATAAATTCTTAAAAGATTACCTTTCTAGTCTTAGTAATGTATAAAAAAAATGCGGGAAAGAGAATCCAGGAACTATAAATATTTAGAGGTTTTTGTGTTCTATAAATATCAACTAAAGCGTTAAATATAAATAGTCCATTGAAATGTTACATTTTTTAGGCCTAACCTTGTGTTTTTTAGAGGACGCAATTTTATTTTTTTGATGTGTAGGGGGGGTCATTGTGAAGCTATCACCAATTTATCTGATAATAAAACAATGGTAACATTATTTGTTGCAAATTAAATTATTTAGAAGAAGAAAGAAGAAAGAAAGAAAAAACATTTATTTCTAGATAAAGGTACACACACAAGAAGAAAACACAAAATAGAAGAAGAAAGTACGATACATAATAAAATTAGACATAAATTAGGCGCCATGTTTGTTGAGAATCTGGTACTGTGTGTGCACTGCATTTCCAGAAAAGGGTCTTGACTCAGCTTTCTGCCATAATCGCAGCAAGCTGCGACTACAGCGCTGGTATTCTGTCAAGACCGATGGAGGGTGTGCTTTCGACTTTCCACTGATTTGCTACAGAAAAATAATAATATAAATAATAAATAGATAGTTAACTAATACAAATAATAGATATTAATAAATAAATAAATATGAATATGAATTTAAATGATAAGAGATGCGGTGTTGATTGGTTGATTGGTGCTTTAAATACTATGCAGTAACTACTGTTCTGCCAGAAGTAGATGTTTTAACTTTTGTTTAAAAGTGATTTTGGATCGAAGTTGACGCAGAGGCGGCGGTATATTATTCCAGCATTTTGTGGCACAGTATTTAAAGCAACCACGAAAAGCCATGCTATGATGCTTCGGTACTGAGAGTACATCAACATTAGATCTTAAAGGATTCCGGCTTGTGTCCTTACGCCAGACAAGCTTCTCAAATAGATACAATGGGCGTTTAGTTTTCACAAGATCAAACAGGAAGCATGCCATGAAGAGCTTGTGTCTATTCCTCATGTTAAGCATCTTTGAAGAGTTAAGAAAAGGTGTTATGTGGGACCTGGCAGGAATATTAAAGCAGAATCTGGCACAGGCGTTCTGAACTCTTTGCAAAAGCCTCCGTGACCGTTCCAGTAGACAAGACCCGAATACGTTAATGCAGTAATTGAGTCTAGAAAGGACAAGGGACTCGCACAACACAATTCGGAGATCCGTATTAATAAAGGGACGCAACTTATACATTACTTTTAGACGATAGAAGCACCCTTTAACAATCTCAAGAATATGGCTTTCGAATTTGAGATTACTGTCAAAGATCACTCCCAAATTACGAGCCTCTTCCACTTCTTGAATCGGGAAGCCATCAATGGATATTGACAAATTCAGATTTTTTGCTTTATGAACCTGCCCCTTTGTCCCGATAATCATATATTTAGACTTGACGGGGTTTAATAGCAGAGAGTTGTTAGATGCCCAGGTTGCAATACGACTCAAATCCGCTGAGAAACCAGACATAGTCGCCGCGACGTTATCGTATTTTATTCGAGAATATATTTGCAGGTCGTCCGCATATAGATGGTAGTTGGAGTTGATAAGGCACCGCGTAATGTCTGCTGAGTAAATTATGAACAAAAGAGGACCCAATATCGAGCCCTGGGGAACACCACGTGTCAGCAAGAGCTCCGAAGAGACGTTAGAAGAGCCATCGTTGTTGTTCAGAACTACCCTCTGTACACGGTCTCGCAAGTAACTATCAAACCATTTGCAAGCGCCGTCATTAAATCCATAAAAGCGAAGCTTACTGATCATGAGTTCAAAATTGATCGAGTCAAAAGCTCTCGAAAAGTCCAACAGTGCGAGCAAAGACGCGCTGCCCATATCTTCATTAGATAAGAGATCGTCTACGACATTCAGCAAGGCCGAGCAGGTGCTATGGCTCTTCCGGAAACCTGATTGGTACTTCGGTAAGATATTATTCTCTTCACAATAAATAACTATTTGATTGTACACGATTCTTTCAAATAATTTTGAAAAATACGGAAGCAAACTAATTGGCCTTAGGTCTTTAAATTCTGAAGGTTCATTGTTTTTAGGTAGTGGTCGGACTAAAGCTATCTTCCAAGCAGATGGAAAAATTAAAGTTTCAAGTGAACGATTTAGAATAGCGGTCATGGCTTTTAATGTGGTTGGCAATGTAAGCAAAATCATCGCTCTCGATATTTTATCGTGGCCTTGCGCATTCGATTTTATCGCAAGTATTAGCTTCCCCACGGTTTCCTCGTCGACAGGTTTCAAAGAAAAGTATCCCGTTGTGAATTTATGATTGTTAAAGTAATCTAAGGTAGGTTTATGAGTCGTATTTGGAGCTGGGATATATTTTAGAAAATGGGAATTTATTGCATCTGGATCCCGTAAATGGTCAGGTATATCAGTACTGTCGCGAAAATTGGGCAGTACGTATTTTTTCAAATTCTTCCAAAGTAGCTTTGAGTTATGGGAATGTGATTGGATCTGAGACTGATAAAAAGCCAACTTTTCTTGTTGCATACATATATTAGTAAAATTTTTCAAAGATTTGTAGTATGACTTATCACTCTCGCACTTGGACGCCCTATATTTATCGTGAGCTTCATTTCGAGTTTTCATAATTTCACGAAGATTGCTTGTCAACCACGGCGAACTCTTATTTTTTAGAACTCTGGTAGTCTCTGGTGCATGCTTATCGAAAAGAAAACTTATATAGGTATTAAAAGTCGTCACCATTTCGTTTACGGAATTAAGTTTGGAAATGTCGTCCCATGGTAACATCTCAAGATCTTTGTTAAAGTCTTCCAGTACTATATCACGAATAGATCTATATGTGAGACGTTTTGACGGGATTTTTTGTTTTTTTACTTTAAAATTTGCATATATCATGGCGTGACCTCCCAACTCTGGGATGTGGTGAACGGCTGTTGAATACACAGGCATGTTAGTACACAACAGATCAATAACTGATTCACTGTGATCTGTGAAATGCGTTGGCTCCTCTATATAATTGTCTAAGTTGCAGCATTTTAAGAACTGATTAAAAAGTATAGTCATATTATCTCGGTGTTTCCTGATGTTTATATTAAAATCACCAAGCAGAATAATATTATCAAATTCAGAGAAGTGTGCAATAGACTCAGTAAGCGCATCCAGAAAAATGTCAACATTCTGCCACGGTGGCCGATATGCTGTTCCAATCAGAATTTTTTGACAATTTATATTTATGGAGATCCACATCTGTTCGACTGTGGAAATGGACTGGGGATTTGAACAAACACGGAAGGACAAACCACGCCTAACAAAGAACCCAACCCCACCACCACGCGACCTGGTGCCTAATTGGCGCGGTATGTGTCGAAAAGAATATCCGGGAATGCTTGGAGCCCTGCCTTCCTGACCGGAACGCAACCAGGTTTCATTAATTGCCATAATATCAGGATTGTGCGTCTCAATAGCAACTTGGAATTCATCATGCTTTGTGCAAATAGAACCAGCATTAAATAAACCAATTTTCAGTTGTTTATTACTGATCATTTGTATATAAGATAAAAATTGTACATAATTAGATTAATAAAATTCAAAAAAACATGGAATATATATAGATAATGTTAGATAGTTTGTACTATAGAAATAGAGTATGGTAATAGATTTAATTATACATAAATACAGAAACATGTCCAAGTAATTTAGAATAATATTCTTAATACGTACAGATTGAAGTTTTAACCCGTGACGCGTCCTATGTACAGGCGGTTGCTCATAACTAAAACTGTACTGTAGCGTCCTGCGTAACAACGACTGTTCATAACGCGGCCAATGACTTTGAAGGTCACCTGTAGCTGCTTACAAGTGAATGTTTCCAGTATAAAAAATATTTGTCTATGCCTTATACATTTTTAATATTTGGATTGTGAATTATGCCGAGAGGAATAATTAGATGAGTGATAATTGAGACGTATATTACTGGAAATTTTACGTAGAATACGTTTATGATATTGGTTTTAGGGATATTTGAAGAATACTCAGTGAAAAAGTGTCTCAACTTTTCAGTGCGGAAGACGCAAAATGGCGCTTTTTTTCTTGTTTGTGAATAATGGAGATTTGTTATTATTCATAGTGAAATACGTTGTGTTAAATGTGTGAAAATATAAGTGAATGTATTTGGCAATCGTGTAGTGATATGAAAACGTGAATATGATCATTTGATGACTCAGCATTATCATGTAAGTGTTAGTATGTAAGCAATTAAAATTAAAACAAAAGAAAATCAATTTTTTATAATTTTATAGAAAAAATATATCGTCATGATTACATTTTTATGCTATAACTAGTTTCTTCCTCTTTCCAAAAATATATCATACATGGCATATAATTATAGAACAATAGGGTAAATAAAATTTTCAAACTCGGTAGTCATAAAAAAGCTAGATTTCGTGAAGTCCCTTGACACTATCGGGATCGGTGCCGGCTGTGCGCCGGACGCGTCACGGGTTAATCCATAGATAAATACATACATACACATTAATATTATATGATATAAATAAAGTATGTTTAAAGAATAAGGGTATGGGCAGAAACCATTAAATAGCCTAAATGCAGTGAAAAGTGAGTAGGATTGGAACTGAGTGCAGCACACTAATACAGTTATCTCAGCAAACATGACGCCAAAAACAAGATCAATAATACGTAGAAGGCAAGTATGTAAAGAGTATGGGATAATATAATAAGTAAGATTTGATACATGATTTCCCATAATTAGCAAACACTGACATTTAAATAAATATAAAAATTCGTTGTATAAAGATTCCATTCTACCTGTGTCAAGTAATTTAGAAAAATACTTATAAAAATTTAAACTTGATTTGATAAAAGTTACATACAAGACATAAGGTATAGTAATTATTAAGACATACAAAAGAGTAAAGTTTAGGTATAAATACAATAATTCTGTCATAATGATATTACACCACAATATTATTAGACAGCTAAAATAATTATAAAAATATTCATCGCTAGGCACACAGATTAAACATAATAATATTAATTGCTGAAACATCATGTTTACTATTAAAAAATATGTTGCTCTTTTCACAAATGTGTTAGACAATACGACCAAGCAGATATTAGGAGTTAGATTTGATACATTTTTACACTTAACTAGCAAACACTGACTTTTATATAGACAATTCAAAAATGATTGTAAAATTATTACATTATTTAATTGACACGATGAAATTTCATTGTACAAATATTCCATTCTACCCATGTCAAATAGTTTAGAAAAAAAATTACAATGTTTTAAACTAGTTTTGATGAAAGTCACATACAAGACAAAAGGTATAGTGATTGTTAAATACAAAAGAGTAAGGATTTTGAGATTGATTGATTGATTTTAGAGTTTGTATTTACAACTTTGGTTCAGTAACTTTTTATCGTAGAACTATAAATAAAAAAATTATAAGCGAAAATGTTCAAAAATTAGAGTTATTTATAAAACTTTATTTAGTTTCAATAAAACTTTATTTTATCATTTTACGAAGAAATTATATCAGACCATTTTTGTAGATTGTTTTTCGAGGAACAACTTTTATAAACAACATTTTTTCATTACGTCAATAGCTAAGATTTTACAGCGCTCTGAAGTGAGTACTATTTTTCAGTACTCTTAACTATACATATATTGGCTATTGGCTCTTTTCCCAAACTCCAGAACAATGGAAGCACATTGCAGAACATTTCAGCTCTGCTTTTCGACATACAATAAAACGTGCTTCCAGACTCTACCTCCTGGGTGGTGGGGAAAAGAGTCAATAATTAATTTTTAATAATATTGCAAAATTTATTATGAAAAATATTATAATAAAAAAAAAAAAATAACTGGTGACAAATTGTATACTGTATAGTAAATAGTACTTAAAATAGTACTCACTTCGGAGGGCTGTAAAACCTTAGCTATTTACTTAATGAAGAAATGTTGTTAATAAAAGTTGTTCTTCGAAAAACAATCTACAAAAATTGTCTGATATCATTTCTTCATACAATTATAAAAAAAGTTTTATTAAAAAATATAAACATCTCTAATTTCTGAAAATTTTCGCTTATAACTTTTTTATTTATAGTTCTACGACAAAAAATTACTGAACTAAAGTTGTAGAGAATTTAATTTGCAACAAAAAATGTTAACATTGTTTTATTATCAGATAAATAGTTTAAGAGATATATCGTAAAAATCATTTCAACCGCTATTTTCAAGATGGCGGCCGTGGGACAAGGGTGGCGACCCCACAAACTTGGTGGTAGCTTCACACTGACCCCCCCTACACATCAAAAAAATAAAATTGCGTCCACTAAAAAACGCAACCCCAAATGTAACTTTTCAATGGACTAAAATGTCGATAGTCCCTGTCATCAGGCATAGCAAAAATATTTTCTGTTAGGTATGTTCTTTAAATTTATTCAGTTTTATCTTTATGGCTCATATCAATTTAATCTCTACATTAAAATTATTGTTCATTTGAGGCACATAAGGGATATTTCCCTAAATCGATGAGAAATACATAATATGAGCATTTTTGGGTGTTTTTTATTTGTATTTTTATGTTATAGCATTAAAAAAATCTTTCGATTAAATTTATGAAGCTATTAATAATAGCCTCATGACAACAAAAGTATTATGACTACAGGAGAGAGCGTACAAAATGCAAGAAAATTATAAAGCTTACGTTGTCCGTTAAGAAATTAATTCTATATCCTAAACACCTTCTATTTATAAAAATATATATTATATGCAATATTATGTGTAACCTTTTAATGAGGTGAGATCATTTCTCTGTATATTTTAGCATAGGTATATCGTATAAAAAATAAATTTCAATAAATTACACATATATACAATTATATAATTTGTATATTCAGTTCGGTTTCTATATGACGCAGTTATCTTAAAATAAAAAGTAGAACTTAAAAATAAGTGAAATCGGTATTATAGTCTAAATCTAGCGTTAACAGTTTCTTTAATATTCAAGTAGCTGCATAGAGCGTAACTAAATATTATACGCTTCGATAAAGTCTGCTTATTAACTATATGTTTCTCCTTTAAAAACCTACTTTCAGTGTTAACTTAATTAACAAACGATATCTTTTTCAATTTAAGACATAATTATAAGCATTAAAATAACTTCGAAACTGATGCTTTTATAGCGAATTCCTATGTCCCTTTGTGACGTATGGGACAGATGCATTATGCATCTGTTTCACTGTTCATTTTTGAACGAACTTTTTTTGATAATTAAATTTTTATTTAGTCGGTTGTAATTTTTATTGTTGTCTTTATCAGAACATAAAGACATACTCCTGAAATACTTACTAGTTATGAAACGAATACCAACTTATGTGGAAACTATTGCCAATTAACTATTTTTTTTTTTTATTTGAAATACGTAAACGATCAAACATTTACATCGAAAATTTTATAACAATTAAGTAATATCATGATTATAAAATTATTTTTTACTATAGTGGAAAAAAAGGTAACCTATTAAAAACTCGAATTTCTATTACCCGAATCTTAAAACCCCGAAAACGGTTGTTAGAACTTTTAAAAGACAGATGTAATGAATGACAAATTTTTAAAATTCCTTTTTTAATTTCCCAGATGAATCAATTTCCAGATGCACCAAAACCAGATTTTTAAAAAGAATTTTTTTGTTTCCCGTATTCTCATAATCCAGATCTCATTATACCAGATTCTCAGAATACTTTTTTTTGTTTCCCATCGTACCATTTTCCAAATAAACTATTGCCAAATTTTCATAATCTTTTTATTTGGTTCCCATATAATCATTTAACAGATAAACTATTGCCAGATTTTCATAATATTTTTATTTGATTTCCATACAATCGTGATTATACCTTTACTATCGACTGAAAATAAACATTGTCAGTAAGTAAATTTATTGTTTTACTTGTCCATTACAGACCGGTTTTAGTGTCAAAGTCGACTCAGTAGGTTAGGTTTGAACTACAACCCCCACGCTAGAACTGACTCGCTATTGTTTTACTTGCCTATTACAGAAAGGTTTAAGTATCAAATTCGACTCAGTAGGTTAGGTTAGGTTTGAACTGTGACCCCCCATGCACGAGCCGAGCGAGCGAAGCGAGCGTGCCGCGGCAGCGGCCGGCGAGTGCCAGAACCGACTCGCTATTGTTTTACTTGCCCATTACAGAAAGGATTAAGTGTCAAATTCGACTCAGTAGGTTAGGTTAGGTTTGAACTGTGACCCCCTACGCACGAGCCGAGCGAGCGAAGCGAGCGTGCCGCGGCAGCGGCCGGCGAGTGCCAGAACCGACTCGCTATTGTTTTACTTGCCCATTACAGAAAGGTTAAAGTGTTAAAATCTATTCAGAAGGTTAGGTTAGGTTCGTGCGGCGTCCCCCTGGAAGGATTACGTTTTGCTGGATATCGTTTATTTGAATTTCAAAAATCTGGACATTGTTTGTCTGGATATCAATTAACTGTATTTCAAAAATTTGTGTTTTAAAAATCTGGCTTTTGTGCATATGGATTACGGTCATCTGGATTTTGTGCATTTAGATTTCGTATGTCTGGAACTCATTCGTCTGGATTGTAAAACGTCGTACAAATAAAGAAATGGGCAAATGAAATTCGGAGTTGCGATTATATGGCAAACAAAACTTCGAAATTTTAAAATTCGGGGTTATGAAAAAATGTCCAAACGTTTTCTGGATTATGATATTCGGAATATTAAAATTCGAGATTAAGATAGGTAACCGGAAACATAATATAGCTTAGATATACACGGTCCAAACTATGTTATTATAATATATTATTTGGTATGCAATATGCAAAGAAAAAAAGACTAAAACGAAAAATTGCGTTTTCATCTTTTTAAACGTTATAACGTTTTTACGGCACCTTACAGTTACATTTCATACTGAAAAGTGCGTACCTAATAAATCCTTTGATTACTTTGATTCTTGCAAAATAAAGTCTATAATAAAATATAAATCAGTCTCCCCATTGTTCGGAATCTGCGTAGGTAAGTATAGATCTATTAACACTTTACGCATCTTAATACGACTTCCAGTACTTACATAACTGCCAAGATTATTTCCGTCTCGTTAACGCCATTCCGCGACTCTAATTTTCTTTTACGCTCCTTAATAGTTATAATAATATTTAAAATATTAAAATTCAATACGAATCCGTAATCTTACGTAAAAGTTACTTTCGTGAAATTGTATCACAGGTTCCCTTTTAACATTTTAAATTTTGTGAATATTATTAAATCAGTATTTGCATATTTGTTAGCTATAATATCTACCTTATTTATCAGGTATAAAAATAAACATAGTAATAGCACAGATAATAATATAATACTATAAGTACAAGGTAAAATTAAAATAATTGCAGGTGTTTTTAATTTCATCCTCTTATTTCATTTCCTTTCGTCCATTCCTAAAAAGTCTTATGGAGTATGGCCATACGATAGAACCAGAAAAATTGATATGGACGATAATGGAAAATTTAACTTTCACATTTGTGCGTTTCTCTTAACGTTTTAACTTCATACTTATTTCAGATTATAATAATAATAATTTAATTTAAGGAGATATACATTATTAGATATGAATGCGGTGCAAACGTACGTAACTATTGCACCGCATGATGGCTTTTTATTAACTTTCGGTTATGGCAAATAAAAAGTCTTTAACGGTAGATCGAATGTCTATAGATATTGTATACGACACTTCTTTAAATTAAAATTTTCCGATATTTATGTCTACTTATATGTTCATATGATTATTTATTGGAAACTTTGTGTTGAAATTAAAGTAAACAATAAATTATTAATAGTGTTTAAATATTTAACTAACAACCGGTGTGACTCCACCCACAGGAAAAAGAAATACCAAGCCTCTTACAAAAAGATCCGTAGTTTCACAAATACACCGAACTCACGAATAACTTATAAAAAATAATTAATGCATTTAGTTTAGAACTTAAAAAATGTTACGAAATTATTGCAGTAACAAAATACATTGAAAAGAAAACTGAAAGGTACATTTTTGCCTTGTATCGTGCTACAATTATTTCGTTACATTCCTATCTCATGGTGAACGATGACCTTAAAAATTAAGAGATTTAATTCATGAGAACGTAGCGTAGATAAGTCGTCGTGACGTAAGCAGGGCACAACGGTACACTCCAGCGCATATAGCTATCGCTCCGACGATAGCAAAAGTGTCTGCCGACCCTGGCGCTGCGTTCCCCCGCTGCAGCCAGCGAGTGGGGGGAGTACCACTACCAGCTCCCTTCACCTTCGATCGCGGCGCAGCCGACGCACAGCCAATGACCGCCCGCCCCGAGCCGGCGAAAGGTTTTATATACAAGTGGAATTCGCACTGCCAAATTGCTACAAGTCAAAATATAGGGTAGTCGGGCGGTTCACTTGACAGCCGTGTGCCTGCCTGCCGTGCATCGGCATAGTAAATTTTGTTTCGTGTGTTCGCGCGTGTCCCACGCGATACCGGATTAAAGGGCTGTTAACGTGTTGCAAATGCGCGGTACCATAGTGCCTACATAGTATTATCGGGAAGGCAAACGAACATTGTGAAAATGGGGTGCAGTGCCAGATACTGTTTATTGACTCTATCCTTGTGCCTAGTGATGGAACAAGCGTTCGGTGTGAGAGTGATGCCCAAAAGGAAAAAAGGTAAGTTTCACCTGATGTCTTCCAAAACCGTACCCACAATACAAATTGCACAAGAATAAAATTAGCACTGAAAGATTCATAATTAATCCTTGTTCACAAGTTCGTTGTTAACGTTCACTTTACCGAATAAAACGAAATTTAAGAACTCATTTCGTAATAAATCATGCTCATAATAACAACGTTTCGATTCAAACATAATTATTCACTTTATTATCAAAATGACCTTAGATTCATTAGAATTAATACAATCTAACGATAAAAATTGATTTCTTATTCCTATGCACAATGCACATACATAGGTAAGTATATGAATTTTTTACTTGGCAACACATAATATTATTTACTAAAAAATTATTGTTACACACATGAACAAATAAAACCATTAATATTTATTCACCATTACATATAAATTAAATTTTTAAGCAGTAAATATGATACCTACCTCAACTATCTGAAGCGAGGCGACGCGGTATCGATGTCAATATTACACGCATAACCACCGATAAAGTATTGAAATTAACGAACCATTATTTAACGCATGGACGCCGATTCTTTTCATCGCTTTTTGATATTATATAATTTGTAAATTCATAATGTACACGTTAAAAATAATAAATAGTTGACGAAAAAAATCTAGGTGCATAATTTTCAAAATTGTTTTTAGAAAAAAAAACGACATCAAAAGCGCGGCAAATGTGGTTGATGAACTTTTTGACAGCTGTTAATGTAATTATGTCAACAGATAAAAAATATTAATTATCTATGTTTGCATATAACATTATAACTATAAATAACATTAATAATAATCTGAGAAATGTAAGATTTTTTTATTTTATAAATGGTATTTAATGTGACCCAAAAATATGAAATGAAACAACACACTGAAAAGTTGTTCTATATTACGGAAAACGCCTTATAGGTGTAATCACCACTTCATTAAAAAAACGAGATGTATCTCGTATTACAAACCTAATTTGAAGATTTCACGATTGAAAATGTAATTTAAACATACATTTTATTCATATATAAACCGTTATAAAATAAAACGATTGAAATCATAACGGTAGACGCTGACCGAATCTCGAGTATTTACATGCCATGTAAAAAGTGGCTCGGTAACTCAGATAATAAAGAAATATAATTATTTCCGGTTTTTTGCACGTCAAAAACGAGAATCTTATGTTTTATTTATATCCTTATAATTTAATCAGTTCTATTCAGTGGTTGCTTACCGTTATAGATTTATAGCGTATAATGTACACATGAAGATTGTTAATCAACTTGATTTATTTAATGATAAATTGAATTTGCTATAGGTCGGAAATCTGAAATAAAACGTTCATCCAAAAGCTTATAACTAAAAGTATACAATAAAACGCTTGCCATTGTCAAGGAAAAAGCTTATATCCTAAAACTCAAATAGATTATGGGTAAGTATGTATCTGAGAAACTTAAATTATTGGAACATATTTACGATATTCCCATTTTTTATCAATATTGATTTTATAGTAAGATTAACAACGCATGGAATTAAGGATCCATCTTTATTATTTTCTAATCCTTGAAATAAATGAAATCGTTGTTTAAAAAAGTTTAAAAATTAAATAACACGCTATCTTTCTAGGCGGGCCGATATGCAACGCTGATTGATATGACGATTTAATTGCATCCAATTACTTTAAGATTAATTATCTATAGCACAAAAACGTTGCATACACGAGACAATAACTCTGATAATACGATTTTAATCATACCAGAAACAATATTTCATTCCTAATTTGAATTACAATTGCTTAGATTTGTGAGTCATTTATACTTTTTCTAACGGCTGTACCTAATAATAATTACCGTAAAATAAAATACGTAAAGAATTCAAAAATCATTTTCTAAAATGCCCGTACAAATATGTATGCACTCTAAACAATTTGATGTGAACGGAAGAAAGTTTATGACGATTTCCTTATAACTAATTAACAAGTGTAAGTACAAGGTAATATCGTAATACTGTGGTAATATGGTGGAATGTGGTAATTCCAGTAACTTACCTCGGACGCATGTTACGGATTGCTATTCCAATTTCTCCTGAGACAAACGCGCATCTTTGCATCAATATCGTCCGCAATGATTGGAAAATTATTCCAAGAAATAACTATTTCACTATGAAATGTGGAAGCAAAATGTAGCATGAAGTATGTGAGATGCAATAATAACAATGTAAAAAAACCTTTGTAGTTATGACAAAATGTTATTTCTAGCATAATTGTTCAGGAATTATAGGGTGGATGGGATGGGTTTACTTAAAAGTCTAATTAAGCAACGGGGTAAATCAGGGTGAAATAGTATCTGTTTTTTTCTAAGAGCCGTTTGATTTATGTCTGATGTATCTGCAATTAAAAACATATGAAGGCAACGATTATTACAATAAGTTAAATATAATATAAAATTGGATGAATTGGGTAAAAAACATTAATCGTAATAAAATTCTGTTTCTCTATTATGTAAATAAAAAGAAATTGTATAAGTTTCATATTACGTTATACGGTTCCTTGTCACGAGTAACAAATTCTTTAAAGATAACAAAATGTACATAAATTTAACCCACACTCTTAATGAAACACGCTTTCTCAAAATTAATAAGGTGCCGACAGATCATTAACATAACCTTATGTTTTACAAAGTGATAACAACAGTTCGAATATTAGAAACTAGCTTTCTGCCCGCGGCTTCGCCCGCTATATCTAAAATCTAATAAATTATGTACTAAAACCTTCTTGTCTTATATCTATTTAAAAAAAACCATAATAATCTGCGGTGTAAAGACACAGTAAAGACATAAGCATACAAACACACAGACAGCGCAAAGCGACTTTGTTTAACGGTGCATTTAGACCAAATGAACATGGAGCTAGGTAGAGCATTCTTTCGTGATCTTTTAGTGTAAACGAAAACTCGTATTCTGTGTTGTTTAGTATTAGAACATTTCATAGAATCTTTTCGAACGCATTAAGAACAACGAAAGAATGCTCTACGCCTGTTTACACTTAAATAATTTGACACAGGGGGGTTAGAATGAGCATTCGCTCGTTTGATCTAAATGCACCGTAATACTATGACTAGCGTTAGCTACTATTAATTAGTATTCTGTGACTATGACGATCAAGTGAGTTTCTCCAAAGCCCAGTTTGCCGACAATTTACAAGAATATGGATATTGCAAGATGAGAGTTATGTAGACGCATCCTGGCTTCAACAATCAATTAGTGGCAGAACAAGTTTATGCTATCCATAAGCACTATGCCAATTTGCTAACGAGTGTAATCCAGTTGAGAGCAATAGTTCATAGATTTTCTTCTTAATTTTACGCGAGTGTTATAAAATAAAGAGCAATAATTAATTTTCCATTACATAAATCTCTACCGAGCTATTTTTAAAACACGATTTGAGGTCTATAAAATTTGCATAAGCATTGATATTAATAGAAAAGATGAATAAGACAGATATTAAAATTATTACGTAATACATATATTGAAAGAAATCAATATTCATTTTAAGTCAATTAACATACATTTTTATTTCATTTGATGCTTTTATGCAGAGATCTTATCTTAAATTGAGCACAGATGATAGATATCACTATGCCTATTTTTAGATACATTTGTCTAAGATATTAGCATATTTATTTTATCTTTATAGTTTTTTATTAATCTTCGTAGGCCTGTGATTTCTAATTTATTCGGAGTCGTATTTCGCCAAACATAAAAATATACCTTTGAGCAAGTGTCATTTAGAAATTCAGTATCATTATTAAATATTATTTGCATACATCAATCTGTTATTATTGAACTACGTTATGTTGTGAGTTCCCCTTCTATACTACTCTTTCTTAACGAAAAAAATAAGGCATTTTTACCTACTATACAAAAATATATTAAATTAATAAAACTCTATTATGTGCTAAAATAGTCCATGCCTTGCAACTCGCTAATTAACATTCTTTTATTTTTATTGCGATTTCCCAACTATACACCTTTTTAATTATCATCATCACAATTTTAATAAAATATAAAAATAATATTTATTTTAAATATTATGTATTATTTATTATCGTCCATGAATTTCAATGCACCAATTAACAATCTTGTTTAATATCGCGATTTCCAAAATTTTTAACAACTAGATAATTTTAATGATAATTCAAATTTACAATGTGTTAATTGACTGCGTAACATTAAACTATAACCACGCGCTAAAATATACACAAAATAAGCAATTAAAAGATTACGAAATACCAAAGTGAGAGTTGGCCTTCAGAATACCTATACCTTTAATGATCGGTTTTAGTTTTCCTAATAAAGTAATCATGCATCAATCCAAAGCATATTTTTTTACTTTTTTTATACGGCCAGTATCATGTTATTTATTCAATAATAACCATAAACATACAGATAATAATATAATTTAGAAATAATAGTGGCTTTTAAAAAACTATTCTATTTTTTTACATAGATCAAAGGGCAGGCAAAGGTTCGAATTTATACAGCATTATCATGGTTGCGGTGTCTATTAAAGAGACGAATAAATTCCTAAAGATGCTAAGATAGAATTGTAAGGGAAATAAACTTTCTCTTGTGATATACCTAGGAATGGAATATTGAATTTACATACAACAAAATACCGCTCATTATAAATAGGAACTCTCTAATATGGGCAAAAAGTTCTCGAATTCTTATCACGCTTGCACTTTGTCGCTTCATGCACATCACATGCATTATTCATTCGTAATAAGTGTTAACTATACGCTTCTTGAAATTGGAATTATTTCATGTTTCTCATACTTTTAATTTACTTAATTTTATTGTAGGTACTTTATTAACAGTACGTTCATTATTACACAGTTTTATCACAATTATAGGCCGGCAATTGTTTCGAATTAGTAAGTGACAAATTTATCATTACGTTATCAAAGTAACACCCTTTAATTACAGTAATTGACATATAAACTACTTATCAAGTTTAATATAATTATGCATAACTAAATAAAATTGAATTCTAAGTATAAATGTCAATAACGGTATCTACCTTAATCTGCCATACTTTAATTAAAGCCTTCTGTCAGAATTCTTCGGATTACATTAAAGAATGTGGGTCAATCTTGTTAGCACTGAATCGATATATCAATTCAAATCAATACAAATACAGTGACATGTATTAATATTCAAATATACGTCATTGGACGATGTAACCTGAGTTAGAATATTTTAATTGATATAACATTGCTGCGGGTTATTCGGAAAATGATTATATCCTTGATATATATAAGACGTACATGGTTTTGAATTTATGCGTATTAAAGATTAATATGCGATGCTCATTTGATAAGATCACAGCGATAGGGGGCGGCTTGTAAACCTTTCAATAGATTTAACCACGTTCCTTGAGGTTTCTTTTGAAGAAATATGCGAAGCAAAAAGTTTGATGCAGATCTCTCTCTCTTTTTTTTTTAGACGAAATATTGTAGAAGAACAAGTTCAATTTGCCGCTTTTTATGTCCACCAAACGATCTATCTAATTCATAGTTCAACCCAATTTTTCTAATTATGCTACCGAAATAGCTTGTTTTAAATGGACATATGTTCTTGATTAACTAACGAGAGGTTTGAGAATTTTATGATAATCATAAATTAGCACCGCAGATAGACTTCATAGCGGGCGCATTTTTCCAATCGTTAGTCAAAAAACAATTTAAAATATTTCTATTGGAATGGTTATTGATTAAGTTAATGTAAATTAGCTATTAATTTTATAACTTCCGCCTTTTGAAAGACCTTTTAACAACATACCTATTTAAATAAATGTCTTTTAAATTGATTACATCACGTGATGACATTTCGTGTACCTATATCTAAAAAGAAAACCGTAGTTTAATTTCGCTTTCGTAGAAGGATATTCTAATCGCATCGCATATTTTCTCCAAATTTCACGATTCCGATAGGTTTACTCTCTATTTATAAATCTTGCATTTTAAGCAGACTATTTTTAACGGCTCATTTACATTCACATTCCGTTCGTCATATAGAGAGCAGATATTTAAATTAATTGAATAATTCACACTTCATTTTTTTTTATAACCTAATATAGCATAATATAAATAAGTTTGTCACGCATAATTTTATCTGAATCGTAAAAAAAATGATTAGTATAAATTGCATAAAAATAGATTTTAATTATAACACAATAAAAGTAACAATATACTGTAAATAGATTATAAATATTAAAGCTAGAACTAGCCTACCTTTACTAGTCGACCTTATGTATAATTCTGTAGGCATTCATAAATACATGTAGTACCTATTATTATTGGTTACACTTCAAGATTCGCTTTGCCTAATTACTAGGTAATCTAATATTATAATATGCTATTGGCCTAATATGGTTGTTTAGTTGTATTATAATATCAATTTAATGATCCATGCAAATATACATAAAGACTTGGAAAAGAATAGGTTTTGCAATATATCAAGAGATCAAAATTTATTTTCATAAATCTATTTTTTTAAAACGAAAATAATTCGTAATATATTCGATATCAAATTATTTAAGTTATTTAAATTTTCGGGTCCAAAATCAACGGGATCAAAACACTCTTTCATAATATTTGTTGTTCAGTTTAATTTATATTCAAATACAGTACAATACAATACAATTCATAAGACACACAATTAACGGAAACGTATTTGAGTCAGGAATTGAATTCCTAGGAAATATAATACTACAATGCCAAAGGAATTTAGGTATTAAAAATGTTTTATAAGAGACATTTTGTTGCATACGCTCAGGAAGTATTTGCTTTAGGAATTTTGCAAAAAAATAAACTTTTATGATTGTAATCACCAATCTAGATTCTAGATGATTATCTAGCAGTATAACTAGTTAAATTACATTATAATAATTTGCATTGTCTGAAGAAATTGTGTATGTCCTTGTGTTAAAAAACTAAAAAAGTTAAACTTAGAGGTTAGATTCAATATAGTTTTATCAATATAGCAAACTTTCAACTCAGCAATCGTACACATGTATGCAACCGAAACAGTAAGAGGTCAGTGTTAACAAGGTCTTTATTACAATATATTATGTACTTAGCACTACATTTCTTTGATAACATCATTTACCTCGTGTTAATCAGTCTTTTTTAGATATGTTGAATAGTTTAAAATAGTTTTTTACATAGTGCATTTTGTAAGTTCTAGACCGAGCGGATATCCTTTACCGTTAAGAATTTCGATCGCATTATTGAAGAGTAAAACATGTTTAAAACGAGGATACAGCCTTCAATGCTATTTTTATAACGAAAAAAAATCGCAGATTTTAAATACAACGCGCGGCGGTAATATAAAAAAATATTTAAATATGTCATTACAATTAAATCACCATTTATTTCATCCCGTTGGTAAACAATACCTGATTCTTTAAATATATTATACAAGAATTCAATCACCATTTATTTTGTTCCCTTGGTAAACAATACCTAACAGGGTCAGTCATTTATAATATTTTTTTTTTTTTCTATTTCTCCTTATTTTTCAGAATCAGAATGGAGTGAGCTAAGCTTTATTCCCAAACGATACATAAAACGTTCAATTGATTTAGTTCACTTAAAGTTACTAGGTCCAATATAAACAAATATATTATTAGCAAGGCGACTAACATTTCTCGGTCAATATTTAGCATGCAGTACCTAATGATAACTGTGATATATATAGTACAAACAGTAAAGTAAACATAGGATATCTTACAAAACTCCAAATAGTTCAGGATCCATCGCCCATTTTTGCAAGTGATTACTATCAAGCTAATTTTCCGTGAGTAGCTTTATTTTGATGAGACGACCAATAATTTCATGTACGAAACTCTCGATTGTGGTAGCTAACAGAGGTAACTAGCATAAAATTTTTTGATTTGATGGTTCTCAAATATTTATTACGCAATTTGTAGGACAATATGTCTGTTGAATTATATAAATATTAACTAAGTGAAAACAAAAAAATCAGCTGGTTAGTAATCATTTATGATGACCTCGTATCGATACACATTGGAAAGAGGGGACTCTTTGATCAAACCATAGATTTTGTAGGACAAATATTTTTTCGAATAATTTAGATAATTATCTTGAGATTGAACAAAAAAAATTCAGTTTTAGTAATAAATATTTGAGAACCATCAAAACAAAAAATTGTATCCTTGTTACCTCTGTTAGCTACCACAATCGAGAGTTTCGTATAGGAAATTATTGGGCGTCTCATCAAAATAAAGCTACTCACGGAAAATTAGCTTGATAGTAATCACTTGCAAAAATGGGCGATGGATCCTGAACTAAAACCAACCATACTTGATCTAAATACAGCTGTCATCGCTACTTATTCATTACTAAATTAAGTAGGCTAATCAGTACGTACTAAGATCTTAATTATAGCCAACCAAAACGTTTGCCTTTCCTTGCAAATTGAGTCATTAAATAAATTATAGTTTCGCACGTAATTTCTAAGTGGTTTGAGTTAAATTTGATATTACTTAAATAGCAGTGGACTTTAATCTCAAATTCTTATACAGATAAGTAAAGATTATTTCACGAATGTGCATAGCATGCTTATAAGGATGTTCGGATGAACGACTTCGTATAAAATATACTGCCATATTTTGATATCAGTGCATGAGTGATTTCCTCTCCACGAGTGAATTCACTTTATCGAACTAATACGTTAATGAGAACAAACTGTTAATTTTCAGTCTTCATTAATTATTTCTCTTCAATGAATCTATAATACGTATTTATAATACACCTATATCAAACTAATTTATCGCTACAATCTATAAAATAATTGGAGCTATCTCGAAATTTGGCAATAAGTTAGCTTATTTAAAGTCTAAAGAAGCTTGTTTTAAATATGTGAATCTTATCTACTGATACATAAAATCTAAAATTTTTGCATAAAATAATGTTTCTACCAAGTTTATTATAGTCAAATTATCTTGCGCTCTATAAAATTTGACATATTTATTTTACCGCCACCATAAATCTGCTGATTAGCACGCTTAACCAGCATTTATTAAAAGAAGAAAACGAATGATACTCGTAAATCAACGAACCGGTTTCAAATTAAGTTTACAATTTATTAGATGGCGTTCACCAGCAGTTGGCATCGTGAATTAATATCACTATGGCTGTCTGGCATCCGTCGCAGCATGTTGTCAATGTTACCAGTTTACTTGCGATGTATAATTTAAAACTTTCTCTAAAGACGACCGCTCAAACTGTAGCAGCTACGATGACCAGATTTCCCTTTTCATGGTCATATTCAGCGCTATTCACATAATATTACCGTATCGCTTATATAAGAGCTATAACGTTTCAATGTTGAGAAACTTTATTTTACGATATAAAATAAAACTATTTTTAGTTTATTTATTTAAATTGACTACGTATAACGCTTAAAGCTATATAGAAAACAAGATGACAAATATACTTTGTTATTTAAGTTTTAATTCTATAATTTCATCTGTCAACAACTTGTGCTAATACTTGTACAAATATTTGTATTAGTTTTTTCATAAACTCATCTCAACCACCCTATAAAGAAAACTATTGTATATAAAAAACTAAACCTCCTACTAGTTTTTTAATTTTAAATAATTACTGGCCGATTAAGGAAAGCTGGCATCTTCACAGTACTCACACATATGTAATTTTACTATACAGTATGTTCAAAAATAAATGCGACTCTAGTTTAATTATTGTAGATTTGAATTGTAAAATGAGTGCGTTGTAGATAAATATAATTATGAAAGCTCTCATAATTTATATGTAAAATTACAATTTAAAAGTAACTCAATCGATGAACTTAATTATTTATTCTCATAATCAATTGTAATATAGTATTGATAATCATTTAATTATCAAATAATAATTAAATTTCATGTCATATTCAAAATAATGATATAAACAATACAAATAACACGTGCGCTCACTCACAAGAAACAATACAAGCGAAACCCTAGCACGTAAGAGATAAGGCTACATTACAATAAAAGCTGTATTGTTCAGCTATGTATGAAAATTTTAACTTACGGCGTTTACATTTTGTTTACAAAACTTATTAAAATGATTACATAATTAATTAACCTAGGTAAAGTAAAAAAATATTCTTATCCGCGTGCCGCGAAGTATCTCGTCGAATATAGTTAGTAGTAGATATGTCGTGGCCATATCTCGTTTCTCGATATGGCCAACTAAACGCGCGGTTTTTTCATGAAATGATCAAAATTATTTGATCATATCGTAAAATAGTTACATTAATTATTGGTAGAGGCGCTGCAAGCTCTGTGTTTATGTGATAAGATGGCGGCCGCTGGCGAAAATTTAATTATTCGCAGTTAAAAACTTCATAATTCGTTTAATACCAATATGAAGAAAGTCATAGCAAAGAATTTACGACGAAGAGGTTCGAGTACTATGGAAAATGTGGATATCTTATATGTATTGAAGAAAAAATGCGTCTTAAATAAAAGGATTTAAGACGCATTTTTCCTTTTAGGATATATATTTATATATCCTACTATATTATTATAAATGTTTGTTTTTTAAAAAGCGATCCGCTTCTGGCACTCGCCGGCCGCTGCCGCGGCCCGCTCGCTTTGCTCGCTCGGCTCGTGCGTTGTTTATCAAAGTCTAACCTAACCTAACCTAACTGTTTTCTATTGCAAAAACCATTCGCTTCTGGCATTCGCCGGCCGCTGCCGCGGCACTAACTTAAATGACAATAAACAAGTTCTTAGAATATTCTGAATTTTTGAAATATTTTATGGACTCTATATTTTATACGATCTGGCCAAAATATGTGGATGACCAAATCGTGAAACGTTGACGATTTAACGATCTGATCAAACTATGTTGGCCATTTCATGAAATGCGACCATTTCGTGAAATGATCAATCATATCATGAAATGAGCAAATCTACGATATGGCCACGACAGATATACCTAACGTCTTTGTTTAAATTACATCACCCTGTATATATAAACAATTGCAACATAAAAACAATAATTGTCCCCTTCACCCTCATAAGCTAGTCTGCGCGCGAGAGAGACAGACAGACTTTTCATGATGCGTATGCACTATGACGTCACGCCGCGCGCGTCTTCACAGACACTACACATGTGCAATGTTTAAATGTGTTGACGTTCCAGCTCTTCTTAATCGGCCAACATGTGTACAGATATATTTAAAAGAATAGTAACGATAAATAGTTCATTACACTTCTTAAATTGTCTATTTAGAAATCTATTTAGTATGTGCAAAGAGATACGACAATTTCACTTTTTATCACTTTATAGGAGAAACTGAGACTGAGACGCGGTTGAACACACATGATACAAATTGCAAAATATTAACAGGCACTAACACTTTCCACCTGATTAAGCATAAATTATAAATTTATAAAGAAAATTAAATGAGCAATACATGATTAAATCGCTAGCTAATTATGTCACATGTGTTCGAAGATTACGTTATACAGTGTACTAAATATTTTAGAAAGTGAAGGTTTAACTTTGATCAGGTTAATGGTGTTGGAAATGGTTTTTTGGCAATTAGTTGATTATTTCGTACGCATCGCGCACTCTAGGTCAATACCGTGGGGACTGGGGATTGACCGTGGCATCGAATCGGTCATGAATCTCATCCGCTGTCATCGAACCCGCAATATTGAAACAAAAAATATAGTATTAATTTTGCTATTCGCTTGCATAATGCGGACCGTATCGTTCAGCTCACATAGTAGAGCAGTTGTTGTCTAAGGAAAATCGGAAAATCTTCTAAATGCATTGATTAATGGGAAAACGTCGAAAAACCAGTTGTTGAACAAAAAAAATAATTTTATAAAACATTTGTTTTATTAACATTTATTTTTTGTTTATTTTTATGTCGCATTGAAATTAAAAATACTATAACTATTTCATAAATGTAGGTACCTTTTTTTATCGTTTCTTCAAATAATACCGATTCAATTGAAACTTTCTTAATTTATACAGCAAGCGATTGCATATAACTCGAGAAATAAGTACATAAATCCGCAAGGTTAAATAATGTCCTTTTATACCGTGAGAATTGTGTGCTCATTACTAAGTGAACTTTACTAATCTCAAACTGCACTTCTTGTAAACAATTCCGCATGACTTGCTTTTGTTTTCGCTTAAATGGACATGATAGAAACGTTCTTGTATAACACGCGTTTTACTTGGTTACATGATGTACATTATAATAAATGAATAATATGTAGTTATAAAAAATCTACATTTATTTTTACCACCTGAAACGAAATAAGTATATCAAAGAAATTCTTGGCAATGAAACACATAACACAGTCTTTCAGCTTGTATACTGTGTTAAAAAATATCTTTATTTAAAGCCATGTGGCCACAATATATAAGCTTATTAGATAATATGCAGGCCAGCAATAACATTTTATTGACCGAAATGGTTTGAATTTCTCTCTATATAGCTAAGTCAACATGCCAGTATCACAAAGTATTGCTTTTTCGTTTTATCTTTTAAAAGCTATTTTATTGTGGTTATTTCGTAAAACAGTCGGCATGTTCTACGATAATGCAATACAAGAATGTGATTTGGTATTTATTGATCTAGTTGCTAACATCGAGCACAGCTGGCGTCCACAGAATACAATATTCCCATGGTAAATGTGGAATTATCTAACGTACTTTAGCAAGTACATGATCCATTACTGCGCGAGCCAACAATGGGTAATAATAGGCTGAGCGCAAGGAGTAATGTAAACACTGTATTTGTGAATAAACGCCATTGTAGGCGTCGCACAGTGTAAGGAAATCGCAATCTAGCGGGATTTAATTCAAAATTTGAACAATGATTTATCTAGCATTTATCGATGTCTATTTATTCCTTAGCTACTACTTAATAGGACAGCTTATTTTTTTCTTATGTGGGAAGGTCAACAGAAATGTTTATATCGGCAGCAAAACGAAGTCACACTCACTACGTGTTTTCCAGTGTTAATTTGTGCAAATTCCGTTTACTTATTACGAAGCGATTATTAAGTCAATATTGTTTTTTACTTTATTTATTATAGTGTTTGTGTTTAATACGTAAGTATATACACATTTTGTTTGATTTATAATAGGCAATAATAGGCAAAACCACCCATTTCTGTTAGGACACGAAATATACTTCGATTTATTTAGATTTTAAATTCATTGGACCCGAAAACTCATTATATAGCATAATATAGCAAAGTGTATACCATCACAGTAAAGCTGATGATTTAGACTAACTGATGCAACTCAAAAATTTTGCGCTTTTTTGCGGCACCCATACATTTTTTTTCAATTTTCAGCATGGCTATCGAAACAACGAAAATGAAAATTTTCGAAATTTCATCTTCTAATAGTAATCAATTTGACGAAGTTTTTTCATTTTTTATGTGTTATTATCCTCGTGTAACTTATTATGGATTTTATAAAAATAAAATCAAGGGTTTGTTGAGAGCATTATGCCAACAAATTGAAGTTAAATCGACTACATGCCATCGTCATCGGGGTCGTTTTTTTTAGAAAATAATGTGATTTGGTTAAAAACAACTTTTTCGCCTGAAAGTGTTTTACTAACTATAAAAACACTTATTATAACCCATTTCAATCAACCTTAATAATTTCCGTATCATCAGAATTAAATCCCGCTAGATTGCGATTTCCTTACACTGTGCGTCGTAACAATTCATGGTAATTCTATAAGGCATGGTTTGAATGAGATAATGTGCCTGCAATATTGCTATACTAAGCGCACCTCACTTTCTCTAAAGCACGCATTATGTTAATTTCGCACGCTTCGAAACAGATATTATCAATCCACGATCGTAATTAGAAAATATTATACACGTTTAATTCATTACGTAGACAACATCTTCAAATTTATCATAATTCATAATACTTTCTAGAGTAAGTAAGTTTTCAATCTAGTATAATATATTCTTTACCCATTAAATATAATTAATGTGCAAGCAACGACAAGTATCAGACAACTCGGTCTCTTAATGGACCTTGTTAATAAAATTTAACAAGTTGCTAACCCTGTAATGTCCACTTAAATCATATGACAATACTTTTGAATGTATTTTATCGTATATAACTGCGCATTAAGAAATTTAACTATTGCAATCTATGTAGTAAAAAAATATATGCCTTTAAAGTGTTTATGGCCAATTTTTTTTTTTCCTTTAAAATAAAGTTATTGTGTTTCAAGAGCTGGTTTTGATATTATAACACTACGGAAGTCATTGTTTAGAACTATGTGTATAATCGTTGTATTATGCATATAACATCAAATAATAATTCATCATTTTAAATAGAACTAGGGGTTTAATTTTCTTACGTTATCAAAATAAATCTATAAGAATAGGATGTTACCATACTTTTATAATGTAAAATCAGATTCTTCTATATGTGTTTGTTTCTAATGATCTTAACTTCACTTGTTAGTGAACTAAAAATAGACAAGGTGAGAAATTCTTGGCTAGTAGTCTAGTTAGTAGACTAGCAACCAACGAGTATTTATTGGTGCTTACATTCAACTTAATTCTCAGACTTAACATTATTAATCTTTTGTATAATACAATATTTGTATTAGGCACTTTTTTAAACTATTTTCTTTATTTAAGACAATTTTCTTTTAACGAAAGGTTTCAGCCATGAAAATATTATAAAATGCATATAGCTAAACTTAACAGCAAGAAGAAGTGATGAGTTGATTTCCAGCAATAATTTTACCAATAATTTCGTTCAAAGTTTGTATAGAAAGTGCGAAAACACGTAATATTTGCACATGTCTATATAAAATTTCACGCCGCGCGATGTTAAGCTCCCAAAAATTCAAGTAGCGCTCGTAAAATTAATTGTGGGAACTGCCGAGACGTCGATAAAAGTTATGCTCACGACTGGTTTCTGGTTCAAGTGCGCTAGTACTTTTACTTTCGCCCAACTGTAGTGCAATGACTGGCGCAACGGGTCCGCTACTGGAGCAGCGGTGACAAGGTTGAGAAACACAGCCACCACGTGACTTTTCCATACTTCATCGAGCTACGCATTTACTTGCGCAACCGATCTCGTTCCGATAATTTGCTCTCGCTTTAAACGCTCCGTAAACATCACTTACGCAAAGCTTTTAAGCTCCCGTACGTCACAGTTAAGCCGATTCTACTAATGAGAAAGTTAAATTAAAAATCACGCGTTAGTTTACGCAATCGTATAGCCCACAACGGCGACTACATTTTGACCGAAACGGCGCAAACGCACGACAAAACCTTTGTAATTTCCGGACCATTAAAGGTGCACCTCATTGTAGACAAGGCCAGTCTGCGTGAATGGGCCGGCGGTGTTCACGACAACGCATTCCATATAGCTTCTGTGCCGCGTTCGCGCGGATAAAGGAGTTTAGTAATTCCTGCGTTAATCATAAAGCTTACTTTATTGCGACATGATTATGACAGTTTAAAAGCGAATCTAATTGATTTTGAACAACGTGGAGAGACGGATGTCGACAACGCCCTTGTTGTATCGGTTCGCAATCGCTATACTTACCTTTTCATCAATAAGCACGTAATGTCATTGTTATCGAATATCGATTGGGTGCAGCGGAACATTTTGCGAAACAATACGCCCAATTCTACGAGGCTTTCGCAACATTTGTTTGCTATGTCGTATCGATAGGCTAAATAGACACGAAAATCGCCGTCCAAACTAATCTAATTGGCAAGACAAAACCTATATCTGGGCTATTTATCATCAATTAGACATTTACATCGTCAACTACGCTTCATTTAATGACAAAGACTTGGAATTTTTCGATAAGAAGAATTATGAGTTCCAATCCGGAGGTAGAGCGGTATTTCACTATTAATTATGGAAGCGGAACAATGCTACACAAAGTCCCCGCAAAACGTGACTAAACCCACAGAAATTTCAATAAATTAGTATTAAAATATGATACCAATAGATCAGGTATTTATGAATGTAATTAAGAAACTTTAAAACATTATAAATGAACTAATTCAGTTAATCTTAACTCTAAACATCTATAGCTATGACAAAATTGATTTATAATAAACATTTAGCACGCAATCTCGTTGAATGCATAAATTACTCTTGCATATTAATAAGGCTCGTACACAAATGTTAATGATACAGTGACAACTTGTACTTTACGAAATGTATCGTGCAATACTTTATAATATCTATGTATTTTAAATATACTTACCTCAGTGATCAAGTGATCTAATAATTTTAGAGTAATTAAATTTTTGCTATGGATACACTTCTTATTACTCTTTATTTTTACGTATGATATAGAGCCATTAAAAAAAGTGACTTGCGTAAGTAATATAAAGTTTCAGGTAAAAATTGTCTAATGCCTATCTTGCTAAGAGGCTATTTATTCCGGTTCATTTTAATTTTGCTGCAAAGAACTGGTCGTAATTTGTTTTTTTTTTTCTTAAATTTATATTTCAAACACTAGAAATCCCAAATAATAAAAAAAATATTAAATATGATTCTTACAATTTTATTACTACCATTAACCGAATATATTATCTTGTTTATTACTTGGCATACAAGTATAAGAACAAACCATAAATATAAATTTATTATTATTAAACCAGTCCGAAGATATCCCGGACATACCTATTCAGCCTGTACGACATGAGCAGCATCGTAAACAGCAAGACACCGCCCGGGTGAAGACGAACTCATTTCAGAACCAAAATCTACAAAAGAATATAACCAAAACGATATTGATGATATTGAAATACATTCGATTCAAACATTTGTGAGAACATTACAAACGAAATACAAACATTAGACGAGGAGCTTGACGACCGACAAGCTGTGTTTAAAAGAATGAAACTAACGACAATTGCACATCGGACCTATTATAATATCATTAAAGTGTCAAGTTTGTCGCAACACTATGACATTCATGTGACATTAAGTAGACATGAATTGCGTATGAACCGCTATCGTGAACTTGCTCGTCGATGTGACAGGTTGAACTTTCTAGGATTAAACAGCAGTTTTTGAATTCGAATACTGAAAGAGTCATTTAGTCAATAATAGAAATGCTAAATGTTAGAGCATGCCACTTCAATCACAATGTAGATGAGCATGCAAAAAATGAAAAAGAAATTTTCAATGTATGTGTAAATTGTTAACATCATTACTACTCTAATCGCGGAAACAATACATCCTTATGAAATCGGCTATCTCTAAACTAAAACAGCTACACTAGATTGCGAATACGCACGCCAGCTTCTTATGGATTGCACTCATTCCCTTCAAACATAAACCAGACCGAAGATGATCTGAATAAGGTTCACTCTATATATCTTAAAAACATGTAGCAAAGTAATTGAATTTATTTCTTGAATTTATTTATTTTATCAGTTAGCTTATTTTCACTCTGACACTTCCCTAACGCCTTTTAATAAACTCGTCCTTGCTCCATAAACAAGTCGTCATAAAAAGTGACATATGTCAATGTAAACAACTTTTACCGGCGCTGAAAAGAAGAAAATTTCTTACCGAGCGAGTTTAACTTGTCTTGTGCAACATGAAAATCTTGTAAAAGTTATATTTTATTTAAATATGCGATGGTACAGACGGCCAAAATACCAAATGCAAGACCGAACCAGCAAGACCGTTAAAACTAAAATGAGAGAAAATAAGTCGTTTTTCTCGTATATGTGTAGATACATTAATGAAGCGTTTCTACGCGCTTTCTTTTTTATTTTTCTGCTCGTCTACATTTTATGCATTGAAACGACTATAAAATACATTTGTTTGTTCGGTTACGTAGCCCTGTTTTAAATATACTAGAATTTACTAAAGTATACGTATATTATTTTAAATACTAACATTATTACTATTCATTTTACTGTACAAGTATGAATTTTTTAATACCACGCATTACGTACGTTAAAATTAAGCGTGCAACAATGTTCCCGCGAACGAAAAACGTTAATAACCGATTAGGCAGAAAATTTCTCATGCTAAATACGTCTTTTAGGTTAACGTAATCTAATAGATAATTGGTATGCGCTAGTTTATTTCTCAGAGAATGACCGGGCAAAAAATTGACTTCCGAGCAAATATATTAGTAGGCAATGGTATTATGTAAACATTTCGTAATCGGTCGCGTTATATTATCGCATAATAGTCGCATAAGATCGTGTGACTTCTTCAGTTCCACACATGCCCACGTGTGCAATTAAAAGATCTCAGATAGAATGTGTGAAATGTGCCTACCATCACTGTTCGTGTCTGTTTCCTACATTCAAACACTAGTTATACATTTAAACACATGTATTACCATCGTGTTTTTAACCTGTGTATTTAATAGTCTTTTAATTTTCTAATTTAAAAAATTAAGTAATTAATTCTTAAAATTTTTTATACATAGGCGCAGCTTAAAGATGTTGATAATTTCCTAACACAGTTGAATGTTTAACGTAAAATAACAATACACTGCTCTGCACAACTCACTTTGTTCAGACAACGTATTATTACATAAGTTGTAATAAAACATATCTCCTAAGATCATAATTTTTATGCATTTTTATATTTTAACAAAAGCTCTAATCACACTCATCACATAAAGAGGATAAAGGTACGAGAATCAAAAAGTTCAATGAAACAATTATCATAATTTTAAGATATAAAGCCGGTAATTACTTATGATAACATATTAATTCCAACAAGAAGTACGAATAAAATTACTGAAAAAATTTCCCTACATATTTTATTTCTGATTAACTTAAAAAGATAGAGACAAAATTCATGTTGAATACTTTTTTATCTTTTCATCCGTATTGAAATGTTTGAACTTAATACATAATATTTTCTTCTTATTTTCATGACCACATAATAAATTGTATTCATAATTTAATTATTTTAATTTGTTTTCAGGTAAACTATGATTTTTTGGCAGTCTACACTTTCATTCAAACGACACAGGTAAAATCTACGAGATGGTTTATTATAAATAATTACGTATAAAAAAGATACTCGTATATCATCGATTCGCTTGGAGAAGCTTTAAATGCCATTTTATTAAACGATTATTCTTACGTCTCATTACTTATGTAGTTTAGTTAAGATTTCAATGCTCTAAAAGTTTATCACAGTCTTTTTCTAGTGCCCAGATATTCATTCATAAGAACGTATTCACGGATGTGTTAGCAAATCTTGTACGGCGACAAAAGATTTGCTAAGGTCTTCCAGAACTCATTACTTTACTATACTGATGAATTTTAATTTAAGTTGTGCCAACTATTTATACTGTCTTTTCAACCTTTATAGCGTTACTTTTCAATAGAACTGCATCTTAATTTACGTACTGACTTAAGTAGCGTTTAAGTATTTTTAGCGTTTTAAATAAAAGCTATATCAAGCGTTTCTATTAGGTTAACACTGAGTCATTGGTCAGCCAAGGTCTCAATAGTTCGTACAGACGTCTGTTATCATTTTTTCTATGAATTAATTTGTGAAGGTAGCCAAGTCGGACACGTCAAGTCTATTCAAATCTTAAAGCGGATATTATGTCGTTGGGTCGAAGTTTTTTGGCCTTTGCTATGCGGAACACATGTTTTCTAGTATTATTAGTCGATTAAGTGGATTAAATTAATCTACAAGCAATTGTGTGCCATTTCAAGTACCTCTTTATATTTGTTTTATATAAAAACCTAAGGAATGGTTGAATAAAAACAATTATAATGGTTTTTTTGAATTGAGATTTCTGCAGAATATCTCGAGAACAATAGATTCTAATCTCGGATTCTTTATTCAGAAGTGTTTCGATTTTACGAAATAAATACACAAAGCCACTGAAACGTAAAACGTCTTATTAACTTTAGCATAATACGGTGACTATGATGTCTTTGCTTGCTGTTTTATATTCTACTATTATCTTTATTAGGTACTAGAAAGTTACATTTAACGTTTGTAAAACAAAGCGTGAACATTTAATTGTATATATGTATATGAACTAACACGCCGGTCAAAAGCCTAGGCTGTGACCGTGCTCGATGTTATCTTAAATACAATGACGCCGACAACCGTGCCAGTTTTGAAACGTGCTATTAATATATTGTAAATTATAATAGCAAAACTTTTGTTTTTCATTCATACTTACAGAGATCGTATTGGGCTCTTTGATGTTTTATATCAGTGAATAAACCACCGGTGAAACTTAAAATACATCTCTACATAAGTGTTAGATATCCTGCTAACGAAACACATGATTGCTATTTCAGTATATTAAGATTTCGCACAAGCAAAAAGTAAATTACCATATTCCATAATATAATCTAAGATTACTTAACTTTAGACATTTATTACCGAAAGACATTCAACGCTTAATTTATCACAGTGCGAAAAATCTCACATTTACTAATGTTTAATAAAAAATTGTACATAGAATAATTCCCATGCGATAAATTACAAGCAAATGCCTAAAAACGTGTTAACGTAACTCGGACGAAAGCAAACATGCTCTAGTATTTAATGAACGGAAAGCCGCAGCGGAAACTCTATGTCAAGAAATAAATTCTCACCGTCACAGATTAAAATATTAACAGCATTATGGCAACATCCGACCGTCCGTGAATCTATAGTCCCCTTACGCCAATTCATTTACATACAGCTATTTCCCCTAACGCAATCGTACGCATTTCCTTCCTATTTTCTCATAATACATTACTTAATAGTTATGCTTTGCATAGTCATAACGGCTCGCTGCGGTCATCGGCTGGATCTCAGTAACATTTCAACTTTCATACCATTCAATACGAATGCATTAGAATGTTCATTCCATAGGCTATAAAATAAAGATTACTAATCCTTGGCAATGTGAATTGATAATATGTATTATGATCGATGAATAAGTGAAGCGTGAAATTATGCTTTCAGAATACTGTTTTTATTCATATTTAAGCGATTATTTTCTGTGCCTGCCTTTCCAATGATGGATGCGGAAATGGAATACCTACTTAAAATTTATATTTATAAAACAATTGGAATAGCGCTAATAATATATTTTCTATCTAATTTTCATTAATTGTAGACTCTAATTTTTGGTCTTGCTCCTATTTTCAGACACTATTATTTAAAATTGTAGTCTTTCAATAGCAGTTATAAAACCATTACTAATTAAAACAGTAAAAATACTTCCAAACTGTGAAATGGTGACGAAAGAAGTTACAACAGCTTACAGGTTACCTAAAATTGATAGACTGAAAAACTGAACGCGTCCAATTAAGGAAAATAAAAGACTTAATAGAAATAATAGGTATTGACACGGATAGCTGATAGTTAATCGTGTCTAGCGAAAGTGTGTACTCGCTCCAGATAGAAAAATAATGTAATTCTATTGAATAGTGAAACCAGTCGGTGTGAACGCGCATGGAATAAACCACATATCTTAGACGTCGAACAAATACGAGCGTAGCGCGGAGTTATGGTCAAGCATTAGGGAGCTTTTGCTGACAATTTGTTTCGTTATTTACTAGTAATTTACTGTTTACTGTGGCCGCTTTTGCTTGTCCATATATCGTTTATAACATGTTGCGTCATACGAGTTCCGGTGCTAAATCACTAGTTTAAATGGCTCTATGTTTTAGAGCGCAAAAGACAAATAAATAAAATATATTACTGCTATAATAGGTGGAAGATAAAACAATAAACATTGTTATTTACCATTGAATTTATTCTTTCAGTTCAATTTTACGTAAATTATTTAAATCGACACAAATAATAAACAGAAAAAGGGACAATTACATGACTGGCTGATTTAAGGTGTTAATTAGACGCACAAAGTAAAAACAATATTCGTGACCAATTAATAATTCCTGTAAAAAGGTAATAGATACAACGAATTACAAATATTAATTGATAATAACATATTTTGCACTCAATTAACACATAAGCGTGAATGAGTCTTAGTCACATCCGCTTTTTGCTCAAGTGTTAATGCAAATACAACAAAACGCAAATTAAACAGATCTATGTTATTCACTTATATAATAATTGAGAAAGTTTGTGTGAATGGTTATTTTTTACTCAATCACAGAACACCTGTCCTGATGACGATGCAATTTTACACGCAGATAGTTAGAGAGCATAAAATTGATAGTTTTAGTTACACTAACGCCGTCGGTGCTCTATAAATTAAAAAAAAGTCTTGAAGATAGAAAAACAAACAGTTTTTAGGTGATAATTAAAACTGTCATTCTTATTTTATATGTATAATGAAGTGTAAATCCGAGAGACGGGCCCGGCGTCCTTTGTCACAGGTCTAACCTAGTTTAGGCTTCCACTTTAAATTGTTATTCAAGTTATGACAATAGTAATAAAGAACTTTAATAATAATATTTTAATAATTAACACATTTTTATGTTTTATGTACCTCAGTGGTTTTTTAATTCACAACTGTACACTAATATTATGTCTGTAAACCTTTTATTTTAGATAATAAATAAAAAAAAATGTATATTTTTACCACAATTAAGGTAAAAGCATCAGTAGATGACCACTTAAGGAGACAGAATATTATTTTTAAATGTTTGACTTTAATTATCATATGAATTCAGTAAGTTTCTTTTTTTGGTAACCCTGTGAAATGTGTTTTAACATATGAACAAGCATTTCACCACGTACAATGGTCGAATAAACTTAAAAAAAATTAAAAATGTTCTTATATTAGAAATTTAGTAGTTGACCATCTAAAAACTAGAAGATGACCTTATTTTGCATCAGTAGGTGACCACTCAGATGCTACAATTTTAATTGGGTTATTTGTTAAATAAGAAGCAATAAGATGAAAAGATAACGTTTTATTTGAAATATTATAAAAATAATTAGGCCTTTTTAAACCTATAATTTAAATAAAAACAAGATTCTAAAAGATCCGACAGATGGTTATAAAACAAAAGGACACTGTCAAACACAAAGCGTAAACGTCAAACTTTTTGCCAAATTTATCATATCAAGGAATGTATCTCTGGAACATCATATACATTTCTCATTTAGAACTGATCTTCTTGGGAGCCTCTATATGAGCAACTACTGCATCCCAGGGATAGTCGAGCACATCTTTATGCCATTTTTTGCCACTTTTTGCACCCAGTCGCATATTTTATGCTCCTCTTCTGGTGTAAGGATGGATGTCGGACCCATTTTTCGTTCCATCGGTGACTTCCCTTTTACTTTATTTGTAAGCGTTATTCTTGAACACCGAACTTTTTTGCAGCCGTTCGTATTGGTGTTTTATGAAGACGAACATCGTTCACTGCTGCAAGCATTGCAGCTTCAGTATAATTTAGGAATGCGCCCCTTTTCCCAGGCATTTACAAGATAAAAATTGGTTTTAGTAATAGCACAGATTAGAGAATAGTTACTTCGTAACAGATACATCACTCCCATACAAAAGCTAAAATACCTACGCTATATTTACCTACAAAATGCGCCGCAACTCGGCTGCAGTAAGAAATGTACTCTACGAACACGCACCGAGAAGCGAGTTTCCCGCGCACGCCGCGTGATTGCGTCATCAAACGAAAACTTTAGGGTTGTACCGAGCGCGTAAATTAAACACAGAGTTGCTGAAACACTTAATTTTTTATTGTTAATTATATTTGTTACATTATACAATAAAAAAATGAAATCTTATTGATAGTAGTTGTTTCCTTCGGTTTCACCCGCGTGGACCCGCTATATGTGTCTCCTGGTTCCTGTTTAGGCAATTGAAAAAAAGACAATTCCTTGTTATTCACTCTTGAACTCCGACACCCGTCCACATCGCAATAACCGGGCATCTTTGTAGCGAGCGCGGGAAACGTGACGCGGGTGCGCAGTCTCGCGTGTGCCAACCAACTGCCGCTTGGGTCGGTACCGACCTACTGTGCGGTAGGCACTTATAGCGCGACCTTGAGCGAGTGACGGAGGCCTGGTAATAGACCATAGCCATAAATTCGTACCATAAAGTTAGTCAACTACTAAAGAAAATCAATCTATTGTTTAAGTAAATAAAATAGTTTATTTTAATTAATTATTATATGCAGTATATTTAAAAGATACAGAACATAATCAAAAGTTGACCACCATGGTCAATTACTAGAAAATCATAGTCAAACGGTAATTCGGTAATGGACCACCATGGTCAATTACTAGAAAATCACAGTCAAACGGAATCAGTATTGGACCACCCCCACATCTCAATTTTGTCAACAAATCTTTAAATTTTAATTACCCTGTCATTTAAATAAACCATAAACGAATAAAAAACGAAAAACACTTACCGTCAACAAGGTGACAAAGTTCCTAGTATTCAGCTTCAAATTTTTTCAATCTCTACAAATATTATTACAAAAAACGAATTTATTGATTTTATGGTCCGTCACTCAACAAACAACTGACAACCATTTACTATATTTGACAGATATGGATGCGCAATTTTCGCGCCTATTTGACCAGATAGCAGCACTAACTACTTATTAACGAATGAGTTTTTAAAATTGCCGCCAATTCTTATTATAACGGTTTATGTGCATTAGCGGTCAACTACAGGTACATGGTCAACTACTAGTGACTTTACCCCTATGTTCGAAAATAAAATTCTACAGAAAAATCGGATGTAATCGAATATTTTCCATTACTTATACTCTTAAAAAAAACAAAGACGTTAATTATGATTTCTTTGTTTCTTTTTAACTTTCATTTTATAGCACCTACTTGCGCATAAAGAGTGTTATACATAGTTTATTAACACATTAACAACTTGGGATCAATGTTACGCTTTCTAATATGTTTACTTAGCCACTTATTAATATTTTACAGTTATTGTTTTTGGTTAATATTACATTTTTCATACTGTTCAAATATAAATAAAAAGGAGCGTGTGTATCGAGCACACGTGTCAGAAGTGAAACTTCTTTGGCAAGATTCAAAAATACCAAAATCGTCGCCTTACTCCATGACGTGACCGTTTTGCCATGGCGCGACAAAAAATTTTTTCTCCACGCACCTAAACAAGTTTCATTTAAAAAAAATATATTAAATAAAACAATTTTCCCATAAGCAAAACTAATATGAAAATACACATCATATTTCCACTTTAACCTCATACGTAGGTTCATGTGAAATATCTGTCAAGTTAAAATGATGGAAGTATTAATTTACATGAACTTTTAACGGTTGGCAACTCCGACACTGAAATATATATATGTTATAGTCAAACCCCGAAGCTCGGCCACTCTTAGGATGGACTGGTCAAACCTCAGGTCTGGCATAATGACTTTGTCAAAGCCCAAATAAATGTAATATTTCGGCCTTTTACTAAACATTTTTCGTTATTCCTTGTCTAACTGAGGATGCTGCGTTCGCCTACGCCCGAGACTACCTACTGCTGACTTCAGTCAAAGGGTGAAATTCAAATCTATTTCGAGGATTGCCCGATGGCTTTTGCCAAACCTAAGATAAACCAGTCCTTCCGCGAAGAGATTATGTTTCGAGATTTGACTATAACATATATTATATTATTTATAAGTCAAGTTGCGTTCAAGATGCAATCTATCATGTTTACGAGATGAGCTCATTCGGTCATTAGAGCTAACGACCAATGTAGAAATTCATTCAAGCTTATTCTTGCACAATTTAATAAGATCAAACGCATGCCGAATACATAAATGGCAACGGAAGGAAATTGAATGTATGGTGAATAATTATGTTAAACAAAAAACTAAACCGCCTTAACATTGACAGAACTAGGCAAAATTTAAATGGGACCAAATAAAAAACAATCTTCAAAATTGGTTCACATAGTCAAAAGTTCTGGGTTTTCATAGTCAAAAGAAAATACAATCGAATTGAGAAACTCTTTTTTTGAAAATATTTTGTACATAAATGTAATAGTTTGTCTATAATTATTAATTTGATGAATATTACATCCGATATCCGCTGATAAACAAATAATAGGTGTTTAGATAAGCTACTGTAATACCACTTACCACTTATTTTAATAAATACGTTCATAGAGCGATTTGATAATCGATATGAATAATGTACCTAAGTAATGTAATGATATATAATTTGAAACTATTGGAGCACTTTCTCCTCCTCTACAAGAAAATAATTTATAAGGTTCCTAGAATACATTTAGAATAATAGAAAATGGTTCATAAAATGGTGGAACTTAGTTTTATACTTTTTATGACTAACCTACTTATGATGAAAGACTTATAATTTAGTTTTGAACGAAACGTTCAATAGAAATGAATGAATGGAATGGAAACCATTCGCCTTTATAGATACGATATAGAAAATCCATACGAATACTTAAATCTCATTATCGTAGGAATGTAGAGCTAAAATAAGACCAATATTTTCCATCCATGTTGTTTAACTTCTTCCTGACAAAAATCGTAAACAGTTTTAATGATATTTAAACTATGTTAAATTACGAACGACCCTCAAAAAGAAAACTGTTCTGGCAACCCTAACCCAACTTTGTAATGTAGGAGACCATTTGGCAACTGATGCATTAACCGTTCATTGTTAGTTAAGTAATATTAATTGCTATACCATTATAAAGAAAAGATTGTTAGTGTGCTAAAATAAGACCAATATTTTCCACCCATGTTGTTTAACTTCTTCCTGACAAAAATCGTAAACAGTTTTAATCATATTTACACATGTTAAATTACGAACGACCCTCAAAAAGAAAACTGTTCTGGCAACCCTAACCCAACTTTGTAACATAGGAGACCATTTGGCAACTGATGCATGAACCGTTCATTGTTAGTTAAGTAATATTAATTGCTGTACCATTATAAAGAAAAGATTGTTAGTGTGAATCTTGTTAGCTGTGACGTAACGTGCATTGCGAAAAATCTAATTGGCGCCAAAAATTGGAACAGTTCGATCCGGCTGCAAATTCGTACTTTGATTGATTACCACGTGTTTTTTGATGCGTACAATCACTATTTTAAGTGCGTGCTTCTGTTTTAATTAACGTTATATAATACAACCTACATATTAAAAATAGCTATTTATAAGCGTTGATTGGAATTTATTTATAGTGCAATCGTGAAAATGACTTGTTTCTAGCACGTACGTATTGTATTTGGCAAGAGTGGAATTTATTTGTAAGTAAATAAAACCTAAAGCGATATCAATCAAATCTATAATGCATTATCATGACTATATCAGAATCACCGTTATATACAATTAAATTTTAATATAAAATATATCTTTTAACAATCAGCATTCAATATTAAATATAATGATACATCTTATCTCTGAATGAATCTGCTAGCAGCTAGATCATGATACAGCGATAGCAAAAAATAGTTATTGTAAGCATGTAAAGAGATTAACGTCAAAGTATAATCTCAATTGATTGATAATACAAGAAGCAAACTTTCTTTCGATTCAAAGAAGTTCTATAATCAAAGGCCACCGCTTGAACTACACGCTGCCTGAAATAATTTAAGACAGGGTTGTCAATGTGTCGTAAGCCGACTTTACTTTATAATATACTAGCTTTCCGCCCACGACTTCGCCCGCTTTGTCTAATGCCTAATAAATTATATACTAAAACCTTCCTCCTGAATTTTACTCTATCAATAAAAAAACAGCATCAAAAATCCGTTGCGTAGTTTTGAAGATTTAAGCATACATAGGGACAATAGGGTCAGAGAAAGCGACTTTGTTTTAAACTATGTAGTGATTCCGCTGTATTTGCAAAAAGTTCATATTTTTCACTATGAAAAGTAAAATATTATATTAGAGTTGAGTTCACTACAATCATTGTTCGAATGCATTGCCTATATGCGTTTCAAAAAACAAGTTTCATTAACATCCAAAACATCGTACTTAAAAATATAAATAAGTAGGTACCTTCATCATTTATGACTTATACAATACAACAGCGTTCGTTGTTTATTTTTTACTTGATTATTCGTGTAATTGTCGCCCCTACTTCTAACAGGCATTACTTCGATCTGTTCAGGTGCGACTATAAGATCAATCATCATTACATGACGCAACCGAGTATATTATTTACAAATTGCTACACGTTAAAAGTAAATAATCATTACATGAAGGCTTTATACTGATGAATTCGACAATGAAAATTGAGCAACGCACGTTACTTTCGCTAGTAATCACATATTTAATGAATTTTTATTATCTTGCGTGTAATATAAAAGTATTTAAATATTGTTATATAAAACTTAATTGTAATTAATTGACTCAATTCACTTTAATGCTGATTCTTTATATACGTCTAATTTTTTTAAAGGTTTAAAATGCGTTTTATTATAATCAACCTTACTCATTCTGGTGGTTTATTATAAAAAAATGTCAGTCTGTAAATTCCCATTATTCATTTATTAGTCATATCCTGTACAATCTCAACAAAGCAAAAATCTGTATATGTTTTAATGAAAGTGCCACAAATGTTTTAATTGCGCACTTGTCTGGTAATAACATTCGAATGGTACAGTTATGTTCCTTTATTTATGTTATAATTAAAAATTAAAAAACCAGTAGGGTTTTAACACTCCTTAACACTTAAGTGAGGTCGTTAATGAAAATATTTGTTTACATTAAGAAATAAAGCCAGGATCTGTTTCGTAACATAATGTGGACATAAGTAATTTAATTCACCTACCTTTAGTTTAAAGTTGTGAAACGGATGGCAAAATTTAATGAATAAGTGGATAACACTTCATTACCCTAAATAATGTCAAATACACAGAACGCAATAGGTAATAACCGCAAGAACTTACGTGTGACAAATTATATTTTTAGGTTACAAAATATATCCAAATCGTGTGTTTGTAGTTACGTAGATTTTATCTCGCATGAAACACGAATTATTGCAAGCGTTCTTTAAAGCGTTAGATTTTATATTTTACGTCACGTAAAAATAATTTAGACCAATTCTCGCTAGCCTACGTGGAATGTAAAGAATAGAGTACCTTATTTATGAAACAATAGATATAAAAGAAACATCTGAATAGGTAGTAGGTACAATTATTGTTCTAATAGATCACAAATAATTATGTATTTTTACAGTACAGAGCAATGATCTACAATAGTGTGATATGAGTACTCCCATTAATGGGATTAATGGTTCTATAATATAATTTATCTATTTAACCATCTACTGTAACACGCTAAAACAGTAGCCAATGTTATAATGAGTTTGTTTTGTACTAAAACAAAATTAACAAGTGTCGTAAAAATGTAGTCTGTCGGCCTCAATCAAAGTTTTCTCGTTCACAGTTACACCTCACAACATAAATTGGTGAATATTTCGTAAGAAGAGTATCCTTCATATAACAAGACAATAGCTATATTTTAATAATGATTGAGGAAATTGTAGTCAATTGGAGATATAATTTTAGTTGTGGCATTGAGTGCTGCTATTATTTATACAAATCTAGATTGGTCCAAATTGCCCTGCAAACTTGTGACCTGCATTGTATCGGACTTGGATCACAACACGTCATTGCGATAAATGTATTTGGTCATGGCAATCGAAGAGAAAATATTTTTGTTATAGTCATTTATTTAGAGATTTTAGAATGTTCGGAATTGCTGATGCTTTCTATTCCATTGAATATAAAAAGGTTTAATGGCAAAATGTTGAAAAATAGTTCGAATGTTTTCTTAAAAAAATATAGATACCATACTTTGCAGAAGATAATATATGATTTGGTTTATTTTTCTTTAGTAGCATATGTTTTTTGTATTTCCATAACAATTTTTAATTGAACAGAAATGTGTTTTAGCATTTGTCGTGCTAAAATGGGTAGCTATGTGTACTTGACTTAAATTTCTGTATTTGGTTTACCTACTTACAAGTATTAAATCAAGACCGAGTTTATTAAAGCCTATGTTCTAATTTATAATTAACTCATCTGTATACAAATTTACTACTAAATGTATATTTTTAGATTTATATGGAAGAATTATAAAAATGTGTCAAAAGTAATTGAGTATATTAATTGCGCAGTTTCGCTCAAAACGCACAGCGCCTTATTTATTTATGAGATAAAATGAGAGTTCTTTGTATGTAAGTATTATTAATTCGCACTTTTTAATACATACGAGTCAAAATTCTATTCTCCACAAGACTTAAAATATCCAAAACATTTTCGTTTTAATACGTACCTATCCACAACGTTAAAATATGGGTCTAAACATTACGTACATATGAGTTATAAGCTACGTTTAGTGACATAACAATAAATTTTTACTTGCGTGGTGAAAACGTTTTGCAAAACTCAAAAAATGGCGCAAATATATGGGTTACCCAAGCGACCATTGTATTATAAAATAATTATATCAAATGCAATTAATTCGCGTACAAAAAGTCCAAGGCCATCTTTTACGCTGCCTGACGCTTATGTCGCCAACACGCTTCCGTTGTTACGAATCACATCCAGTACATATAATTGAAAGTAACCGTGAAAACGTATTAATTATGTTATAAAATATATTTATCTAGCTGTGCTCCGCGGTTTCACCCGCATTGCTCTGCTTCTGTGGGTCTTAGTCGTGAATCATCACGACCAAACGACGCGACGATTCGGATAGACGGAAGGCTATATATCAATATAGCCTATACTCTATAGCCTTCCTCGATAAATGGGCTATCTACTACCGAAACAAATCGGACCAGTAGTTCCTGAGATAAATAAATTTAAAGTAAATACGATTTTCATTTAGATTAAGATTTATCGGTATATCACACCAAAATATTAGCATTAATACTAAAACTGTCAAAAACGAAATATTCCATTGAAAAGTTACATTTGGGGTTGCATTTTTCAGAGGACGCAATTTTATTTTTTTGATGTGTAGGGGGGTTCAGTGTGAAGCTATCACCAAGTTTGTGGGGTCGCCACCCTTGTCCCACGGCCGCCATCTTGAAAATAGCGGTTGATATGGTTTTTACGATATATCTCTTTAACTATTTATTTGATGAATTTATATTTTTGGTTTTATGGCATTCAAATGCTTTATAAATATAAATTTATAAAGAATAGAAAAAATTCGATCACGAGGCGGGACTCGAACCCGCATCCTTTCGCGCCATTCCGGGGCGGATGCCTGACGAGTTCGAGTCCCGCCTCGTGATCGATTTTTTTCTATTCTTTATAAATTTATATTTATAAAGCATTTGAATGCCATAAAACCAAAAATATAAATTCAACAAAAAAGGTCGTGTTCCATCGTTACAATATTGTATTCACTGAAAAGTGCTACATATTGGTTGAAATGGTTGTTAATCATCTCAATAGATGGCGCGCGGTGTGTCCCTCCAGACACATAAAACTGAAAGAATAGAATAAATTCGATTGCTCTGGCGGGTCACGAGTGGCTGAGTTGGTCAGGCATCCGCCCCGGAATGGCGCGAAAGGATGCGGGTTCGAGTCCCGCCTCGTGATCGAATTTTTTCTATTCTTTATAAATTTATATTTATTTGATAAAAAAAATTGTTAACATTGTTTGTTGCAAATTAAATTCTCTACAACTTTGGTCCAGTAACTTTTTGTCGTAGAACTATAAATAAAAAAGTTATAAGCGAAAATGTTCAGAAATTAGAGATATTTATATTTTTCAATAAAACTTTTTTTTATCATTTTACGAAGAAATAATATCAGACCATTATTGTAGATTGTTTTTTGAGGAACAACTTTTATATACAACATTTTTTCATTAAGTAAATAGCTAAGATTTTACAGCGCTCCGAAGTGAGTACTATTTTTCAGTACTCTTAACTATACAGTATACATATATTATGTGTGTACTAATAATAATTTGTCATCAGTAATTGTTTTTAATATTTTTAATAATTAATAATTAATTTTGCAATATTATTAATAATTAATTATTGACTGAACTGACTTGAAGTCTGGAAGCGCGTTTTTTTTACGTCGAAAAGCAGGGCTGAAATGTTCTGCAGTGTGCTTCCATTGTTCTGGAGTCTGGGAAAAGAGCCAATAGCCATTATAATATGTATAGTTAGGAGTACTGAAAAATAGTACTCACTTCAGAGCGCTGTAAAACCTTAGCTATTGACGTAATGAAAAAATGTTGTATATAAAAGTTGTTCCTCGAAAAACAATCTACAAAAATGGTCTGATATCATTTCTTCGTAAAATGATAAAAAAAAGTTTTATTGAAAAATATAAAAAGCTCTAATTTCTGAACGTTTTCGCTTATAACTTTTTTATTTATAGTTCTACGACAAAAAGTTACTGGACAAAAGTTATAGAAAATTTAATTTGCAACAAATAATGCTAACAATTTTTTTTATCAGATAAATAGTTTAAGAGATATATCGTAATAACCATTTCAACCGCTATTTTCAAGATGGCGGCCGTGGGACAAGGGTGGCATCCCCACAAACTTGGTTTTAGCTACTCACTGACCCCCCCTACACATCAAAAACATAAAATTGCGTCCTCTAAAAAATGCAAGGTTAGGCCTAAAAAATGTAACATTTCAATGGAGTAAAACTAAAATCATGACCTTTGTAATTTGAGGTGATAATATATTACACGATGTTGAATTAATTGACTATAAGATCAAAAGATTATGCGTAATCTAGTAACCTGATCGCTAAACTGATCTTAGATAATTAATAGATAAAATCAAATTGGATATAAATATTTTAAAAGCCGCTAAAAGTATACCATACCTACAATAAACCGTTTTTTATATTGATAAAGTTATCCATTTTATGAATGCATCGTTAAAGATAATTTGACTCATGTATAAGCGAATAATAAGAAGCGGATATTGGCAAATACTTGAGGTTTACTTTAGTGTCTCCCACGTTTTAACGTACAAAATGCTATAAAGTTACATATTAGTTTCGGCTAATTGTTTTATCCTTGGCCTCAGATTTAGGCAATCTCAATTATTTTGCTTACATATAGTGCTTTAAACAGGCCTATTTTGAATTGCTTAATTTATAATTAAGGCCTAAAATCGAAATTCTGAAATTTTGGGGATCTTTTACTATACTTTGTACTTACAGCATAGATCTTCATCCAGTAGTTCTAAGAAAATTGTATTATAGTACAAAAGGCGAAATAAATAGTGCAATAGGCCCACTACAATAACATCTGTGCCAACTACACAGTTACCTTGATGTGCCTTATTTGAAAATAATGCATTTTTTGCGAACAGTGAAATCGCGACAAACTGGCAAAGAAATAAAATTCAAAATTCTTTCAACTAAACTTGCATATTTTATTGACTTTTTTCATCCTTATCTATACCGAATATTATAATTATATATTTATTCGATTGATTGATGTTAATAGGAATAAAAAAAACATTATACAATTATTGAAGTAAGAATTAAAAATACTAAAATGATAGTCGAGTATGTATAGATATTAAGATCGACTCTATCTTATATTGTTCGATAGATATTATTTTAGAAATTAACAAGCAGTTCACACCTTGATAATTTCATACTTGAATAATCGTTTTTCAAACTAAACCTTTATTATTATCACGATTTTATAGCATTGCAATATTGTTAACAACAGAATAGGGAAACATTTTAATCTTTTTAAAGTTTAATCTACAAAAAGCTTACTTCGATCTATCTTCCTTTAAAAAATGCAGCATAATAACCATTCTATTATTATACTGAAATAAAGTCCTATTACTTTATGATAGTCGCTGGTCTATAATTTTCAAGTACCGCCACAACATTGTGACGTTAGTTCGAAAACATTTATTGCTACTCAGATAATAGGATGTGATAAGTGTAGATGCTAATTTTTGATAACGCGTGTCGTGATTTGATAGCTATAATAACCCTGACAATTTTACCGCCTGCGGTTATGCCTTCTTACAACTGCAGTGTAACTTTCGAGGTTTTAATCGTAATCTTATGTTATGAATTATTATCTAAGCTTTTCCTAATCCTATAATTTCTTTTTAACTACGATAATGTTTATAAGTAGTAATTTCCTAATTAACGGAGGCCGTGTGTGAGAGGATCCCGTCGTCGTCAGTAGTCATTTTATAGTTTTAGAAATCAAAAAGGATTAACTATTCAAATACATTATGTGAAATAGTTTATTTTCAAGTAAATATTAGCGAAATACAAGTACATTTCTCAAACCAAATATGAAACCGAACTGTGTCTTATATTACGTATGCCATTTTGATTTTCAATTGATTTTATTTGTACTAATTCCAAACTCGTTAAATTATTTATGTCTAGGTATGCGCTTACAAGAGCAGTTTAGGTTTTATTAAACCGACATATAATGAATACGTATCTATATAGAAATCAAAACAAGATCACAAAATATACAAGTGATTGCAACGTATCTGTGATTTTGTAAATATTTAGTACTAGTGGTCCGCCCCGGCTTCGCCCGTGGTACATATTTCGCAATATAAGGTAGCCTATGTCCTTTCTCGGGTATCAAAACATCTCCATACCAAATTTCATGCAAATTGGTTCAGTAGTTTAGGCGTGATTGAGTAACAGACAGACAGACAGAGTTACTTTCGCATTTATAATATTAGTATGGATTTAACGATACGCAATATCATTCATTGCTTATAATACTGGTCGTATTAACACTTATATATAGTTAAATAATTGCTACAGATAAATTATCGGTAAGCGTGTATAAAAAATAAATGGCTACGAGTTTATTTATGGGTATAATTAAGCTACATGTTATAACAATGCAGTTGCGACATTCTCGCTATTTCTTTCGCAATGTTCACCCTCTGTTGCTGCGACAGCATAATGGTTATTCAATTTCAATTGCATATATATATTCAACTAGATTTCCGCCTGCAGCTTCGCCCGCGTTTTCAAAAGAAAACCCGCATAGTTCCCATTCCCGTGGGATTTCCGGGATAAAACCTATCCTATGTGTTAATCAAAGTTACCCTCTATATGTGTGCTAAATTTCATTGTAATCGGTTCAGTAGTTTATGCGTGAAAACCATACATACATACATAATTACAAACCATTCCTCTTTATAATATTAGTATATTAGTATTATAGTATTATGGTATTATAGTAGATTAGCTGTAGACAATTTTAACTGTTGTGAAGATAAACTTCGTGGTGCTCAATTTGATTTAAACTGGCGCAAAAAGTAAGAAAGAAGGTTGGCCGTGAGTTACGAAAGCGTAGGTAATGGTCGATGTCAAGGCACAAACCTGCCAATACAATCGACAACGATTGACGGATTATGAAGGATTTTAACCTATTGTATTGTTTAACCTATAAAATTGGTAGAATAAACAGTACTGTGTTTATAAATGAAACGTGACTGTTGTGAAGAAATATTAGCTTAAAAACATCATCATGTGATTCTTATTTGCATGAATTTGAATATTAATTATACGAGAATACGTTTCTTATTCAGTGTATGATAATGGCACAGATAAATATTTCAATTAATTATCTTTTCAGGAAGGAAAAGGCCATTAAAGTTGGCATTATATCACTAGTCATGAGTTATAATAATTCTAGTAGAGATAAATAATTCCCAGAGATAGAGCCGGCCAGCTGTTTTGTATCTGCACATCTTTATAAGATAATTCGAAAAGTACAAACACAACAAATATTTCAATACCATTAAGGAAAGCTGGGGATCTATGTGATCTTCGCAATAACAACAACGCAACTAAATTCATCGAATATCGATAATAAAATTGTGGAATTGTACTAAACATACGTATGGTTTTCACTCTCACTCCACCAAGGCATAATGCACTCAATTTGTGTTCAATTGTTTTCTCTGGGACTTGCAGACAAAGGCGCTCTGTCTTAAACATGAGTAAATTAAGGTTAAGGACACACTTCTATGAAATTTAGTTTTTAACTAAAAGTGGTCGACCTTTGATCTGATTAGTTTTATTAAACATTTATCGGTTCCAAGCCCATATGAAACGTAATGGTTAATTAATTTTCAATTTGCGTCCTTCATTGAAACAATATAAAAAGTCATTATAAAAATCTATTACGATTGCATTATATTAGATTACTCTTATATTGAAATATGTTAGTGAAATAAGCATTATATATTGTACTGTGCACGGTAGATAAATAGCTTTACTATGGCGTGGTTTTTAATAATTAGGAATCATACCCATACTACGTGACCAATTTAGGGGGGAGAGATCTTTAAAAGTCTTGGCATACACTACAAGAAGATACTAAGGGAGGGAGGGGTCTAAAAATCGCAAAAAAAATAAGTCACGTAGTATGGGTACATTCCCTTTTAAATACAATATATAAAGAACAATGTAAATAGCAGCTTTAAATACTATTTTTTACATTAACAACATCTCTTATTCAATAGAAAGAAAAACAGTTATAACAATAGAAATTGCACACAAGGTATAAATATGGCTTTATGGTAGTCTAAGTAGGTTAGCTAGAGCATTTTCATGGAGTCATGGGTTGATATTGTTCCATTGTTGCTAATAAAGCTGGTACAATGCTTATCCACTTATAAGCGTGTTAGTTTAAGGTATAGGATCAAGCGATTCTTGTAAACGAATATTTGTGATAATATTCTATCCATACTATTAATATTATAAATGCGAAAGTAACTCTGTCTGTCTGTCCGTTACTCAATCACGCCTAAACTACTGAACCAATTTGCATGAAAAATTTCATTCTCGGGTATCAAAATATCTCCATACCAAATGGTATGGAGATATTTTGATACCCGAGAAAGGACATAGGCTACCTTTTATTGCGAAATATGTACCACGGGCGAAGCCGGGGTGGACCTCTAGTTGACTATAAATGAGATGTGTAATAACGGAAATAAAAGTTTTAAAGAGTAGGTTATTTAATAAAGATACTATTTTTTATTATTAAAAAAAAAACTCAAGTTAAACTCAAACTAAGTTTTAAATTAATATGATTTATTATGCAAGTAGAAAACATTCACTCACATATTTATTTTTAATATCAACATAATATTCATCATATAGCTGTCTGTAAAAGTATGGATTTAAACTAAAATTAAGAGCATGTAAATGAATTACATATTTTACATTATAATTATTATTATGTATTGTTTTAGAAAAACGCTTTTTGTTGCACCAAATGCGAATTCAACGACGTTGTAATGCGAACGTAATAACACGAGAATTACATATCCTCAAAACACCGTCTATTTTACGTGTCGTTTAGCATTGTAATGCTAATATTTCTTAACTACTTCATAAGTCTCCTAAATCGTTGTTATTATTTCAAAATTAATCTAAGTATAGGGTGTGCCAACAAGAACGCAAGATTTAAATTTGACATATAACGCAGATATTTAAAAAAAAATCGTGAAATCTTTATTATGTCGTAAAGTAGACAGGATGAGGTTATGTGTGGAACAATATATCAGGGAGATGGCCGCAGCCTCTTTGCTGGAACATACTCGTTCTTTTAATGAAATTTTCAATGACCGTTTTACATAAATGCTGCGGTATTTCATGAATTCAGCGTCCAATTTTGTCTTTTGAGGCTTGAGTCGTCGTCGGCTTAATCGCATAAACCATTGATTTCAAAAAAAAACCTAAATCGCATCTAGGCGGCCAATTATGGTACCCAAAACGCGAAATAACACGACCGGGAAATGATTGATGCAGCTATTGTATTGTTTCTATGGTTGTGTGACATGTGGCGCCGTCTTGTTAAAACCACATCCCCTTCAGCATGCAAGATGCAAATCTTTCGTCAAAATTCGCTGCATAATGGATTCAGAAACACCAATTTTTTGAGCTCGGTGTTGAATTAAGATGGATGGAGTTTGAGCGACATCATCACGTACAGCTGCGATATTTTCGGTTGATCGAAGGCGCGTTGTTGTCTTTACATCACTAACAGACCCAGTTTCAGCAAAATTTTCCATTAATCTCTTTACAGTTGACTCCTTTGGAGCATTATTGTGACCCCAAATTGATCGCAATTTGCGTACTGTAGCCGGAAAACTTTTACTATTTTTGTAAAACAAATTTCACAATGAGAATGCGTTGATCTTTCGTTTAGCGTTACATTTTTACTAACCTTATACCTTCTACTAAAAAAAAATAACACTTGTTGAAATGTCAAACAATGACACTTCGAATGGCGCCAAATTTAAATCTTGCGTTCTTGTTGGGACACCCTATAGATAACTCGTTAACTGATAACTGTATTACATTGTTTTACAGTATTTGACTATTTTAATAATTTTATTGCATATCTGTTTCATTAAAAAAATTAACTATTTATGGCAAATAACACTATAATGTTTCTCAAGAAATATTATGCTTGCTTTGCTATCACTACCTTCTCGTATCATAACTTATAGGTACTATAAAAATAATGGAACATTATTTTTTCTCGTGAACTACGTGAAATGAAACATTACTATGACAATATTTCTTTCAAAAAGGAGTCGAAAGGGTAACAAATAGTTCAAAAACCAGCAGCTGAAGGTGGGCGAAATTTGCACTGAACTAAACGGTACTTACTATACGCTACCGACGTTTAAATTGCCTTGTGATTTCTGCGTTAGTGTTAAACACAACCCGTGCAATACAATAATTAAGACCACCTACTGTTGTTCCAATGCGAAAAAGCGTGGGAAAGGATATTTTCATAGAACTCTTGCCGACTTCCCACAGTACAAAGCAATGCAATGATTACTTCACTGAAACGTACCTCTTCCGGTTATCGATCTGTTCAATATGTGTGATAAATTAATTATGATGAATATTACATGTGGTAATATTGCCTTGGATGTATTGAATACTATGATAAATTAATAATGATTGATATCTACTATTTTACGCCGTTTAAATCAACGATGTTCTCTATAATAGACAACTTTTCATTTATTTAGGATACGTAAAGAAATATAACATAATTTATGAGATATAGACCTTATAAATCTTTTACCTTATTATATATTATAGTGATAATTAGTCATTATAAGTTCTAATGAATTTCCTATGCAAAAAATTGATGTTATTTTAGTCTACTCTATTGTCAAAGCGAAAAAACCAAAAACCAATCAAGTAAGTTTTAAATATTTAGTTGTCAAGGCAAGATCAAGAAATACGTTTTATTATAACTAATAAAAAAAACAAGGATATACATTACGCTAAATAATTTTCTCTAGCAATATCTGGTTATTGATATATAATTATAACTGAGTCGTGAGTAATAAATTTGTCACGTTTCTTTTTCATAATTATATAAGTGAAGGTATGTACCACAAATAAATAGATAGTAGGGGTATTAAGGCTATTAATGGCATCTGACTGTACTATACCAAGACTCTACACTAATTACTATACAGATTGTATATATTATTCTTAAATTGACACAACAGATAATGTATGTTTTTGTCTATTTGTTTTGAAATCACCTGGCTGTGACTCTATATTATCGCACTATTAAGGTTAATCAATTATTTTACATAAGAAGTCAAGTGAAACCACAAGTTAAACAATATAAATTTAACATTGACTTCACATACGGATTTGATTAAAATGTATTCTATTTTTTATATTTTTCATAATATATAGTACAAACGAAACTTTGCGCAATAATAACTCATTTAAATAACAGTAAAGAAATAGCAAGTCGGTAAGTATTACGAAACAAGAGCAAATTTATCAAAGAAACACGAAAATTAACGAATGTAAGTACCTACTCTCGATTTCTAAATTTGCGATGAAAACAAGTTTGCATTCTTGCGCTAATGTTATGACGAAAAGCTGTGATTTATGAACAGACACTGATATGAGGAATGTTTATTAAATTTAACACAAATAAGTCTAAAAATTATGTTATAACTGTAATCCTTGGAAATTGGTTTATCATTAATTGCACGAAATAAATTCTACATGCTCAAAGGCGTGTTAACCGTAATACATGTAATACTTTAAAGGCATTTTATAATTTAGATATATAAACAATAAAAATTTCATCATTAACTTTCGATATTTTAGAACCAAATAAATAAAATAATATTTTAATATTTCTTCAATAGAAATATTGAACTCCAATTAAGAGCCTAAAGCTCATTATTTGTGACTTAAAGCAAAATAAAACGCAGTTTTATGAACTCAGCCTTTCTGAAATAAAATGTGAACCAATCAATAATACCTACCGGTTTATTCCCAACAACTCAAAAGTACATAAAATATTGAATAACTATTAGTTACAACATCGATTGAATTTATCGCACTTGCATCGCCACAGGAGATACAATCGATTTCTGAACATTTATCAGTAATTAAAAAAGCAATAAGAGCTATCTGACATGAATCTTGTCCATTTCCTCCAATGCATGCAAACTTATGCAACGGAAAAAGTTTTATGTTCTATTCATTTCTTCGCAACTGCACTGTTTCGAACAATTAAAACATTTACGGCGTTATTGTTACAAGTTATATTGAGTCGCTCTTACGTTTTAGAGGCAAAGTAATACAAAATAATAAATTAAATTAAAACTCTCTTTTATCTATGCTAATATTATATAGAGAGAAGATTTGTATGTTTGTAACGAATTGGCTCATAAAGTACTGGATAGATTTGGATGAAACTTTACAGTAATACAGATCAAACATCAGAATAACACATGATCAATAGCAGGTAAAACCGCACGACATAGCTAGTTCTTATTAAGGCTCAGCAATAAATTAAATTAAATTTATTCATTGTTTCTTGAGACTTCAACTACTACCTACACGATGAATCATGTAAACTGATTATTGCGTTTAGATAAGACATCTACTAATTGTCTACAATCATAAAATCACTTCTATTATTATATACAATTCTGCTTAACTAGTACGCATGTATTAATAGAACAGAATACAATACATAAGTAATGTAATAATGTTCTTTATACAGATTTGTGAGTTCAGAATTGGAGTTTAGTCTCTTTTATACATTCCGAACACTAAAGTTAAGATGGCTTTTATTAAAATGTCATGATATAAATACGACACACCATTGATATATAAGCTAAAATTCTTGTTACCAAAAGATGATATTTTTTTGAATGAAATATTAAAACCGGAACTTATTAAGTAAATAAATAATAAACGTGAGGATTTAATACGCATTTATTAATATTTAATCGGCAATCAGCACCGCGTTCGCGATTCTTTATGATTTATTGTCAAGTAAATCGATCGTTTTTGTTCCAAACTCCAAAGCTATTTTATTGTACTGCTGTCACATCTTTATGTTTATGAAATAATTTGTTTCGTTATATCCATAAACGTTACTTGCGAAATCGTTTATCTTTAACAACTTCCAGGAAGATTAGTTTCTACGCAGAAAATACCTACTTTGTATGATTTAAAAACAAAATAATTATTCATTTACCTAATACTTTTCGTCTGTCACTCGAATAGTATTTGTTTAATTTCCATTTTAAATGCATACTCCTTACATCGTATTTTAAAAAACGAGAAGACATCAGCATTCATTTAGTCAGTTCAGTGCAAATAGAAATCATTTTATTTAATGCGTATGTACAGGAAATACATTGACCTCTCACCTGAGTTTATATACTACGAAATCCAGTAAGAAACAGCTGCAATTTTTCAAGATTTACTCGAATCCCATTAGCTTTTATATGTTTATTATTTCCATCAATCAAGAAGAACACCCATAATCTGTTAATCCCCACGATTAATCTTTGATGTAAGATAAAACGGTATTTCCTAGGTAAATCTTATATAACTTATTTCTTTTGAATTTACGTGAGAACAATGACTTGCTTGTTTCACATCCCATGCAAGGATTATGCGTTTATTTTATATAATAATGATAAAATTACATTTAATGTAACGAATCCATTGGGTTAGCTTTCTATATCGTCACAATAGATATTATTAAACATGGAAGTTAAAATGTGACACTTTATTGGTTGTATCATAAATTGCTTTCTTTATTATGTTATTTAAAATGTGCGAGTAATTGAACTTTCTCCTACAAATTACTGTCGAGACGCAATCAAATGTGGCGGGAAACAAATAGCATTGTGATTTCTGTAGGAGTTACATTTCAATATTAAAATTGGTTTATATATTGTGTCACTGTGTATAGTAGCAAGAATTATTGCAGATTTTATTGGAGCTAATGTTTATTTAAAAAAATTCAAATTAATACAATCAGTCAATTCCATAATTTCTTATTTTTATTAATTGCTAGACACGTGTTTGACGAGTGAAATTACTAAATATTTCAGTATCATTATTGTGTAATTATACCTATTTTTAAACGAAGTTTCATTTAATAATTCTGATCATAGATAACAGTATAAAAGACCTCTGCTAGTCATAATCATAAAATGACTATAATACTAAAAATTTATAACATCCACATTACAAATTACAATATATAATTACTGTTCCTGCATTACACAACGAATTACGATCGATACGCTTCAACTTTTCACTTCATTACGCGCTGAAAGTGACTAAGAAGCCGCCTTTCATTGAATTTTTAAATTACCGAAATGTGTAGCTCTTAGTCAACAACGTTACGTGTTGTAGCGAACTCGATTTGTTCTCAAAGTGTCCGGTAAAGTGGACACTTTCACTATTTACGCCCGAGCGCCCACAATTGTTTAGTTGAATAAGTAAAAGCTCCGTTTTCCGACTGCACAATAATCGCCGCTAATAAAATTTTATATCTACGACAATGCACTTATGTAACATTATGACAAATTGTTATGTTTCTAATTCTAATCTCTCAGTTCGATACGGTTGGCGTTCCGCGCGAGTGGTGACATTAGTTTTATGTGTGTTATAACTCTGTGTCAGCAAATAGATCGATACAGAGCTAACTACTGAACACACCCAAAGCAAATTATTGCACGCTATTAGAAACTATTGTCTATGTAGGGTCGTTAATCTCTGTAATGAAGTTTGTACATTGACCTTTGTTTAATGATTTTTACTGTTCGTCCCACCGCTTAGTGAAATATGACCTTGTAATCTGTGAATGAAATTAATTGAATATTCATTAATCTTTACTATTACTTAGGATAAGTAAGTCATATATCATTATAACGATGTGGTGTTTTTACTTCCACAGTCACGATCTTTTTATTTCACTGTTATATATAATAGCTATAATTACCGCGTAACGTTAAACAATGCGGTTAAGTTGATTGATAAATCTAAGAGGACACACTTTCTGTTACCACTTAGCTTACAGCATTCTCAATCTATCAACCTCTAAACTATTTATCTCCGTAAAATGCAACGACAAAACAATTGCTACCGTTGTCATTGCACTATATAGAAAATTAGCATGACCCCGTTTTTTAAAATCTACACTACTTCAAGCGGTTGGATGTTATTTTCGTCCATCTAGTTGTAAGTCGGTATGATCAACAAATAACAAAAATACGGTACCTACAACCGGAACTTATGCGGATGTCGTGAAAAAGGCCTATGAATATCTTATGCTTTAGTAGGTGCTCTAATCACCTATAAAGTTTTCTACGATATATTTCATACATTTATCCTCATAGTATTCTTGACCCACTTGAAAAGTTTCTTCAGCAAGGAAATTCTGATTCAGCTCTTGAAAAACCTGGTTTCAATCATGTGGAACGGTTATACAAATTAATTGTTCGTATCGTAACGCAACTGAAGTTACGTGTGCATTTCATTGTTACGTTCGTTCAAGGTTCTAATATTATAACTAAATGAGGTCAAGTCGCGAATTATTATAATAATAACCATTTATCTATATAGGTTTGGCCATAATTTAAATATTTCATCTGTAAAAACCACGAATTAAAAAAGCAGAGAAACTCGTGTTGTCTGGCCAAATTCTACTACTACCAAATCACAATTTTATTTGTTACTTAATCCATAACGAATTCAAAGTGAATTCTTCAGAACATACATTACACGAACTAATAGGTGTATATTAAATTATAATAATAAGAGTACTAGTAAGATGTAATAGTAAGATGTACGTTACATGTACGGTGTACCCCACCTATTAAATTACATATTATAACTATTATGATATAAAATTGATTTTAAAGATCCGTATTAAAAATATTACATGATCTTATGAAATGGAACTATATTTACTTTTGTTGCATATACCATAATAATGGAACAAATAGGTACTAACACTATTATTAACAAAATTAGGTTAATGTAGATACATACAATAATTACAATGTCATACTAACCTTCAAAATTCAACACAAATTAAGATGATTAAAGAATATAAAAACCGCAGGTGTAACGTTGCATAAAATAATAGAACAGTGGTTAAGTTAACCATAAATGTTACGTCACAGCGCAACTTCAATAAATAGCAATTAACGTCATTTATCTTCTGCAATAAGGACTAGAATTGAATAATATAAAGGAGCCACGTGGGTTGAACGATAGATATCTTCGTATATTATGACTGAGGCGAATTGCAAACAACATAATTGAAACCCGATGAGTAGATATGCCCTAAGGGCAAGGTATTAATAACTAACACGATTTATATTTACTACTTTATGATTAACAACTGGAGGATATTTGTATTATATTATATATCTCTATCGATTTGGCTAGGTAAATAGTCTCTGTTTTACATATTTATTATACCTTCTATGTAAGCAGATAATTTTTTAATACCATTTTAAAGTCAGCAAACATTGGAATATATTTGCCAAAATCGATATGATAGCAAATAGTCCTTTTAAAAAAGTGTCCTATTATATTCTATCTGCGTGCTCAGTTAAGAAAAAAATTGTGTAATAATTAAATATAACTAACTGTATAACGCAAAATTATATATCTATCTCTAATTTTCTGAACAGCATACGCAGGAATTATATAATAAAACGAATAAAATTTCGATAAACAAATAAACATTAAGATTACGACTGTAAATTACAAGCAAGCATTGTTTCACAGGTTTGCCGCAATCAATATTATACAAGGAAGTTAGAGATTGTCTCGATGTTACAAATCAGAATATTAGCAATATCTTGTTTGAAATTCAATTAAATGGACACGATTTTATTCGACGTATTGACTCATGAATCTGTTCGTAAGATATCTTTATGACTTGCTTAAAGCGGATTCTGAAATGTTTATAAATATCAAGATACTAGCTGTGTTGTGTGCGGTTTTAAGCCTTCCTCGATAAATGGGCTATATAACACCGAAAGAATTTTTCAAATCGGACCAGTTGTTCCTGAGATTAGCGCGTTCAAACAAACAAACTCTTCAGATTTATAATAAAGTATAGATATAATAAATTTTCTTCAGCTTTAAGAGTTTATCTTCCAATAACTAAACCTTAATTTTACATAGATTAAGAATTTCATAACCCAGTGTTATAAATGATAGTTGATAATAAAATATCTTGTCTTACTGATAACTAGCAGGACGCCATATAAGAGTATATAGGCCTGAGAATAATTAAATTGAACGTTTTGGTTTATTTCATTGAATGATTTTATTGCTGGGAGTTTAGATTTCGACGTGATCTGATTACATTATTTATTGGCAATTTAAAACAGCTATAGGAATAATCTGTAGCTATAAATTTATAAAGAATAGAAAAAATTCGATCACGAGGCGGGACTCGAACCCGCATCCTTCGCGCCATTCCGGGGCGGATGCCTCACCAACTCAGCCACTCGTGACCCGCCCGAATGATCGAATTTATTCTATTCTTTCAGTTTTATGTGTCTGAAGGGACACACCGCGCGCCATCTATTGAGATGATTATCAACCATTTCAACCAATATGAAGCACTTTTCAGTGAATACAATATTGTAACGATGGAACACGACCTTTTTTGTTGAATTTATATTTTTGGTTTTTATGGCATTCAAATGCTTTATAAATATAAATTTATAAAGAATAGAAAAAATTCGATCACGAGGCGGGACTCGAACCCGCATCCTTCGCGCCATTCCGGGGCGGATGCCTCACCAACTCAGCCACTCGTGACCCGCCCGAATGATCGAATTTATTCTATTCTTTCAGTTTTATGTGTCTGAAGGGACACACCGCGCGCCATCTATTGAGATGATTATCAACCATTTCAACCAATATGAAGCACTTTTCAGTGAATACAATATTGTAACGATGGAACACGACCTTTTTTGTTGAATTTATATTTTTGGTTTTTATGGCATTCAAATGCTTTATAAATATAAATTTATAAAGAATAGAAAAAATTCGATCACGAGGCGGGACTCGAACCCGCATCCTTCGCGCCATTCCGGGGCGGATGCCTCACCAACTCAGCCACTCGTGACCCGCCCGAATGATCGAATTTATTCTATTCTTTCAGTTTTATGTGTCTGAAGGGACACACCGCGCGCCATCTATTGAGATGATTATCAACCATTTCAACCAATATGAAGCACTTTTCAGTGAATACAATATTGTAACGATGGAACACGACCTTTTTTGTTGAATTTATATTTTTGGTTTTTATGGCATTCAAATGCTTTATAAATATAAATTTATAAAGAATAGAAAAAATTCGATCACGAGGCGGGACTCGAACCCGCATCCTTCGCGCCATTCCGGGGCGGATGCCTCACCAACTCAGCCACTCGTGACCCGCCCGAATGATCGAATTTATTCTATTCTTTCAGTTTTATGTGTCTGAAGGGACACACCGCGCGCCATCTATTGAGATGATTATCAACCATTTCAACCAATATGAAGCACTTTTCAGTGAATACAATATTGTAACGATGGAACACGACCTTTTTTGTTGAATTTATATTTTTGGTTTTTATGGCATTCAAATGCTTTATAAATATAAATTTATAAAGAATAGAAAAAATTCGATCACGAGGCGGGACTCGAACCCGCATCCTTCGCGCCATTCCGGGGCGGATGCCTCACCAACTCAGCCACTCGTGACCCGCCCGAATGATCGAATTTATTCTATTCTTTCAGTTTTATGTGTCTGAAGGGACACACCGCGCGCCATCTATTGAGATGATTATCAACCATTTCAACCAATATGAAGCACTTTTCAGTGAATACAATATTGTAACGATGGAACACGACCTTTTTTGTTGAATTTATATTTTTGGTTTTTATGGCATTCAAATGCTTTATAAATATAAATTTATAAAGAATAGAAAAAATTCGATCACGATTGAAATGGTTGATAATCATCTCAATAGATGGCGCGCGGTGTGTCCCTTCAGACACATAAAACTGAAAGAATAGAATAAATTCGATCATTCGGGCGGGTCACGAGTGGCTGAGTTGGTGAGGCATCCGCCCCGGAATGGCGCGAAGGATGCGGGTTCGAGTCCCGCCTCGTGATCGAATTTTTTCTATTCTTTATAAATTTATATTTATAAAGCATTTGAATGCCATAAAAACCAAAAATATAAATTCAACAAAAAAGGTCGTGTTCCATCGTTACAATATTGTATTCACTGAAAAGTGCTTCATATTGGTTGAAATGGTTGATAATCATCTCAATAGATGGCGCGCGGTGTGTCCCTTCAGACACATAAAACTGAAAGAATAGAATAAATTCGATCATTCGGGCGGGTCACGAGTGGCTGAGTTGGTGAGGCATCCGCCCCGGAATGGCGCGAAGGATGCGGGTTCGAGTCCCGCCTCGTGATCGAATTTTTTCTATTCTTTATAAATTTATATTTATAAAGCATTTGAATGCCATAAAAACCAAAAATATAAATTCAACAAAAAAGGTCGTGTTCCATCGTTACAATATTGTATTCACTGAAAAGTGCTTCATATTGGTTGAAATGGTTGATAATCATCTCAATAGATGGCGCGCGGTGTGTCCCTTCAGACACATAAAACTGAAAGAATAGAATAAATTCGATCATTCGGGCGGGTCACGAGTGGCTGAGTTGGTGAGGCATCCGCCCCGGAATGGCGCGAAGGATGCGGGTTCGAGTCCCGCCTCGTGATCGAATTTTTTCTATTCTTTATAAATTTATATTTATAAAGCATTTGAATGCCATAAAAACCAAAAATATAAATTCAACAAAAAAGGTCGTGTTCCATCGTTACAATATTGTATTCACTGAAAAGTGCTTCATATTGGTTGAAATGGTTGATAATCATCTCAATAGATGGCGCGCGGTGTGTCCCTTCAGACACATAAAACTGAAAGAATAGAATAAATTCGATCATTCGGGCGGGTCACGAGTGGCTGAGTTGGTGAGGCATCCGCCCCGGAATGGCGCGAAGGATGCGGGTTCGAGTCCCGCCTCGTGATCGAATTTTTTCTATTCTTTATAAATTTATATTTATAAAGCATTTGAATGCCATAAAAACCAAAAATATAAATTCAACAAAAAAGGTCGTGTTCCATCGTTACAATATTGTATTCACTGAAAAGTGCTTCATATTGGTTGAAATGGTTGATAATCATCTCAATAGATGGCGCGCGGTGTGTCCCTTCAGACACATAAAACTGAAAGAATAGAATAAATTCGATCATTCGGGCGGGTCACGAGTGGCTGAGTTGGTGAGGCATCCGCCCCGGAATGGCGCGAAGGATGCGGGTTCGAGTCCCGCCTCGTGATCGAATTTTTTCTATTCTTTATAAATTTATATTTATAAAGCATTTGAATGCCATAAAAACCAAAAATATAAATTCAACAAAAAAGGTCGTGTTCCATCGTTACAATATTGTATTCACTGAAAAGTGCTTCATATTGGTTGAAATGGTTGATAATCATCTCAATAGATGGCGCGCGGTGTGTCCCTTCAGACACATAAAACTGAAAGAATAGAATAAATTCGATCATTCGGGCGGGTCACGAGTGGCTGAGTTGGTGAGGCATCCGCCCCGGAATGGCGCGAAGGATGCGGGTTCGAGTCCCGCCTCGTGATCGAATTTTTTCTATTCTTTATAAATTTATATTTATAAAGCATTTGAATGCCATAAAAACCAAAAATATAAATTCAACAAAAAAGGTCGTGTTCCATCGTTACAATATTGTATTCACTGAAAAGTGCTTCATATTGGTTGAAATGGTTGATAATCATCTCAATAGATGGCGCGCGGTGTGTCCCTTCAGACACATAAAACTGAAAGAATAGAATAAATTCGATCATTCGGGCGGGTCACGAGTGGCTGAGTTGGTGAGGCATCCGCCCCGGAATGGCGCGAAGGATGCGGGTTCGAGTCCCGCCTCGTGATCGAATTTTTTCTATTCTTTATAAATTTATATTTATAAAGCATTTGAATGCCATAAAAACCAAAAATATAAATTCAATCTGTAGCTACGTTTCATATTTGAGAGTGGAACTATTATACTATATAAGTCAGATCTAATGGTGAACTACTAGATTTACAATAAAAACACAGTGATCATTTATTAAATTTAAATATTAAGTATAAAAAGATAGTATAGAGACATAGAGATCAGCTCTATTGTATAGTAAAGACTGTGTTAGTGATTCAACCTGTAAGATAAATTGATATGAGTATAATTAAAAATTATGCTTATTCAAATTACATTTATCCATGTTGCGTATCATCAATTTATATGTATGAACCATTATCAATAATAATTTTCATTAATCATATTACGCAAAATATTTTAAAATAAATATCTGACGCATATGTGGGTACATAGACACTGATAAAAAGAGATCGTACCTACATAAATTTTCAAAAGATGGATTAATAAAATTCCCTGGTACACATGTGTTTACATTGAATCATCACATTCACTTTCAAGGCGGTTTTATTGCTTCGATAGCTATCAATTATCCTTGTATTCAATACAATACAATGTAAGTGTAGTATTCAAACCAATAAAATAGATCCAATATTAAATAATACATTAATAATTACTGTTTATTAAAACTATTATTGCTAGCTATGAATGAATACGAATTGCCTTCTTTAGATATAGTACCAAGAGAGCTATAAAATTATACGTTAAATTAAATACTTACAACAAAGCCGTTTGAAATGTACACACTTAAAAATAATCAAATTATATGTATTTATTTGTTGATAAGGAAGTAAAAGTAAAGTTGGTTCAAGGCCACCGTTAAAATAGTGTCGAACCATAAACAAAAACTGTCCGTAACGAAGTAGTCCACGAACATGGAGTAATAGACAATTTTTAAATCGTGTAACGCGATAGTATCGTACAAAAAAATGTTCAATTAAGTGTAGCGATAGATAAAATATAGGCCGCAGCGACTGTCACAAAACTGTAGCAACTAACGAGGAAGTAAAAGTCCTTGCATTTAAGGATAGATACGAAACTAAAGTCCCTGCTTACTTATGGTATTTCAAAAGACTCGTGACAAGACAGTTGCTGCTCGCTACTGTCTTAAATACAACACGATTTACATAAACGCACCTGTTCCAAATCGCCGTGGGCTTATCTGAGAGACATATTGCCTAAATACATTCAACATCACCATACCGTAGGACTGACGAAATATTCCTGACTGTAACTACCATTTAGTTCTCAATTTAATCAGAAGTCTGCCTCTGTCTTTACAATATATTGAAATTAATTGATACCTCTAGTTAAAAAATAGTTCAATGCACTTCCTGACAATAGCAAACGGTTTCAATTGCTACAATAATAACAGCGGAACACGCTTGATATAATTTAAAGGCATAAATTAAATTAGTATTATTTTTGTTTCAGAAGCGATAAACGCAGCGGATGATCAATCGACTTCAGCATCATGGTGGCAGGCGGGTACAGCGACACCATTCCGGGACAGCAGCAACGGATTCGCCTCAACTCACGGCATCGTCCAAACCCACCCAACTGCCAACGATCCGTTTGCGTCGTTCGGAGGAATAGAGAGCACAATTGGACCATCGTCTAACCCCTTCGCTCAGACAAGCGGCAGCGGTCCGCTTAGCGGAACATTCAGAAGCAACCCGCTTCCACCTCTATCGCGAAGTGCTAATGGCAAAGCTGGACTAAAGCATTTGGACTTCACCAGCAGCGCAACAGCCGAGCTCCGAAGAAATCCCGCGTTGTCTGCTCCCGATGAGTGCGCTAGAGCCTGCAGGGAAAACGAGCCACCAAGGATTTGCTACTACCACTTTACATTGGAGTTTTACACCGTTCTCGGAGCGTGAGTATGCATAATTTTGTACATAGGCTGGCCGTCATGAATATCCTGTTTTAATTTAATTGCTGGGCGTTAACTTACCGGCGATTGATTATTATATACTTTACAAATTATATTTTAGGGTTCTCTGGTAGGTTTTAAACTAAAACTCCATCAAATCTCTTCGCACATAATATAATGTAATATTAATACAATTTTATAATTGATTTAAACAGTACAACAAAATAAAAATACATTATTAGGAACAATGTATAATATATGGTTTCCATGGTGCGAAAAGGCAAAGCGAATGAACGAATGAATGATACTAAATTTATTGTATAGAATTCAATACATTTTGTTTATATTAATATTGAATACATTGGCGGTATTAATTTATATTTGATATGTAAATGTTATGACATACAATGCTATATTGTATGCAATAACAAACAACATTCATGGGCGAGCACTCGCGCTTCGCCGTCTTTTTTATGATAATAAATCATAGTCATTTCAGTTTTAAGAAGTACTCACTTAGACCTGTATTTACTGGTTTCCTGAGACGTATCCTCTGTTGCAAAACATTGGCATTTCGATAATTATTATATTTACATAAACCATTTAGGTTGTTTTAACATTATTTGGATTATATCTCATAATATAATTAAAATTAATAAAGTAATATTACGTGTAATGACTTCATGGCTGACTTCACGCGAAACAGCCTAGTTCCATGAACGATGTTACGGTCCAAATGGTCTAAATTTAGTCGTACCTGTAATTGATAGCTGGTGTCGACAGCGGTTATGAAAATTATGAAATTACTTCTCGCCTTCGTCCTAGGATATTAGTAATTTGTTATCATATAATCTACATACTCAGAATTAAGTTAATTTACATACATAATGAAATATAAATGAGGGACTTGGGTATTGTGATTGATGGGAGCTTAAAGTTTAATTCGCATTTTGACACAATTGTTAAAAAGGCGAATCAGATGGTTGGTTTCTTGAAAAGAAACACAAAAGGATTCCGTTTTAATAGTACCCGGATTATTCTGTACAATAGTATGGCTCGCAGTGTTCTTGAATACGCGAGTGTCGCTTGGAACCCCTACTTCACCGTTCACTCTCAACGACTGGAAGCTGTACAGCGTAGGTTCACTCGGTATCTTGCCTTTATTTCACCTGGCATTTCGCATAGACGCCCCTACTATGATAGACTAGCTTTTTTCAAAATGGTTAAACTTCAGGACAGAAGAGTCACCCTAGACTTAACATTTTTGTTTAAATTGTTAAACGGAACAATCGATAGCCCAGATTTGCTCAATAGTATAATGTTTAATGCTCCTCGTTCGATTCCCAGAAAACCTATCCGAACTTTCAGCGTTCCAACTTGTAGAACAACTCTCGGTTCGAACTCACCAGTTTTTCGCTTATTGAGAACCTACAATGAATACCTCACTAAAGTTCCGAACCTTGATATTTTTCACGATAGTTTGCCAATGTTTAAACGAAAGGTGCACAGATCATATCACATCACGTTTTAGAATTAAGCAATATTGAATTGATATACTTAGGTACTTTATTTGTATAAAACATCCTCATTGACTACATTTATCTTTAGTTTTTCTTGTAATGCTGTGTACATCTATAATAGGGTCAAGCATTAGAATATTCTTACTTTGTATTTATTATTAAGGAATGATGTATGCGCGATCTGTCGATGTACCCAAATAAATAAATAAATAAATAAATATTAAGGATAATAGGGACTACATTTATTTTATAAGCAATTAAAATAACTCATGTTTCACAATGCAATAAAATTATATGATATCCCGCAGGGCGTGTCAAGTATGCACACCAAACGCAACCAACGTCGTGTGGTCACACTGCCAGTGTGTTTTGGCTGACGGAGTCGAGCGTGGTATCTTGTCAGTGAACAGAATGTTGCCCGGACCATCCATACAAGTATGTGAAAACGATAAAGTGGTCATCGATGTCGAAAATCATATGGAGGGAATGGAAGTAACAATTCATTGGCACGGTATCTGGCAACGAGGCTCTCAATACTATGATGGTGTGCCTTTTGTTACGCAGTGTCCCATCCAACAAGGAAACACTTTCAGGTTCGTTTCAAACGATTTTTTTTATAGTTTATAGTTACTAACAACTTACTTTCCTTTTTTTTAACTTGTTTCTATTCTGAGTGATGATTATTATCAAATGAAGATCCCATTGACTTTTTAGAAAATTTTATGTATTTATTTTTTGATTTCCAGATATCAATGGCAAGGTAATGCTGGTACACATTTCTGGCATGCGCATACTGGTCTCCAAAAATTAGACGGTCTCTACGGCAGTATTGTTGTGCGTCAACCTCCTTCCAAAGATCCTAACAGCCATCTATACGACTACGACTTGACAACCCACGTAATGCTCATCAGTGATTGGCTTCACGAAGATGCTGCTGAAAGATATCCTGGTCGCTTAGCTGTTAACACTGGACAAGATCCCGAAAACGTACTTATCAACGGAAAGGGACAGTTCAGAGATCCCAATACTGGATTCATGACTAATACGCCACTTGAAGTGTTCACTATCACTCCTGGAAGAAGATACAGGTTCAGAATGATAAACGCGTTTGCTTCAGTCTGCCCAGCGCAGGTCACTTTCGAAGGCCATAATCTAACTGTAATTGCCACTGACGGTGAACCCGTCCAACCCGTAAAAGTTAATACTATTATCTCGTTCTCTGGTGAGTTAGATAACCATGTTTCCTCGTAACACTTCTGTCAAAAACTAAAGTATACTATAATTAGTTAACAAACGAGTACGATAAAAGCTGCAATTAAAAAAGGCACGCCCATGTTGTAACGTTGAGCTATTAACTGGTGCATTACTTGAACCGAAACGAATTGAATAATATTTTATTGTATAATAATATTAACCATCAACCGTGGTTAGTAATTACTTATGTTTTATTCTACAGGTGAACGATACGATTTTGTAATCGAAGCTAACAATATCCCGGGCGCGTACTGGATTCAAGTACGTGGTCTTGGAGAATGTGGTATTAAAAGAGCACAACAACTGGGAATTCTTCGATACGCTAGAGGACCATACCAGCCATCTACTCCTTCACCAACCTACGACGTTGGAATACCGCAAGGAGTGGTAAGTGATGGTCACAATGTATCCCATTGTATAGCTATGTATAAATACAAATGAACATCGACTGTATATACAATTTATTAGATAGGTGACCCTAAATACCCCTCAAGATTGCTGTAATTATCTCCTTGAAAAAATAAGTAGTTACCCTTAGTTGGGATCACGGGCCTATCTCATATATTAATTGGCGGATATTGCATACTGAATACCTGTCGGCACAGCAGCCTCGATTTAAGTTGGTAGATTTTGTTGCACACGATTGCTCAAAGTTTAATATTGGAATTACTTTTGAGCGGTGCAGTACCTACAACTTTTTAAAGTGTCGACCAGTACGCAATTGTATATAATGGCCCATTAATTTTCAGATTTGTAAATTGTTTTTATAAATATAAAAAATGCAGTAGCACATTTGACCGTATTTATAGCTCCTTTCCTAATGCGAATATAAATCCATATCCATTCATTAACAATAATGTTTCAAAGAAAGGTTTTCCTTATCTAGTTTCATGTACCTATATACATGTTTTATATAATATTAGCAAATGGTATAATCCATATTATAATCAATGGAAACCTTTCTTTAAACAGTCAGCCGTTAACTACCTAGTAGTTTAAAATAATTCACTTACATTCAACCAGTATTGATTGCAACTGAATACAAGTAGAAATTATAAATACAGAGAAAGTAGACGATAATTTGTAGCGTAGTTAACGCACGTAATACTAGTAATTGCACGTACCTTATCCTAACTAACTATACAGGTAATGAACCCCTTGGATGCCAGATGTAACGAACCCAGGAATGACGCTATTTGCGTCAGCCAGCTGAAAAATGCAAAACACATCGATCCCGCTATTTTACAAGACAGACCCGATGTTAAAATTTTCTTGCCATTCCGTTTCTTCGTATACAGGCCAGAAATGCTTTTCCAACCGAATACGTACAACAGATACTTAGGTAAGATGGTCGTTGATACTTCAAAGATTCCAATTCATTCCTTCTTCCATTGGTATCCTGGTTTAATATGAGTGTTAACTTTCACAGTTGCCCCGCAAGGAGATCACGTTATCAGTTTAATCGATGAAATATCTTATATGGCCCCACCTGCTCCCCTTATCAGTCAGTTCGACGACATTAACCCCGATCAGTTTTGTAACGGAGACAATAGACCAGCGGACTGTGGACAAAACTGCATGTGCACACACAAAATTGATATCCCACTGAACGCGGTAGTAGAAATCGTTCTTGTAGACGAAGGTATGTATAAATAACAAGATTACATATCAGATTGGATTTCATTTCAATGCAAATTTTTCTAATTATTATTTTCACTTTCAGTGCAAATCGTGAACTTATCTCACCCGTTCCACTTGCACGGATATGCATACAATGTGGTCGGTATCGGACGGTCACCTGACCAGAACGTTAAGAAGATTAACTTGAAACACGCTCTCGACCTCGATAGGAGAGGTTTACTGGAGCGTCACTTGAAGCAAGGAGACTTGCCTCCGGCGAAGGATACCATCGCTGTTCCCAACAACGGCTACGTCATTTTGAGATTTAGAGCTCACAACCCAGGATTCTGGCTTCTTCACTGTCACTTCCTCTTCCACATAGTGATAGGCATGAACGTAGTACTGCAAGTAGGCACGCAAGGCGATCTGCCGCCAGTGCCGCCGAACTTCCCCACGTGTGGGGACCATCTTCCTCCGATTACAGCCAACTAATTGGGTTCCTACAAACTATTTTCAGTTTACAGACGTGCAACATTGGTAAACCAGTTGACATTACGTTAACTAAGTGTAATTTTATGTTTGTTTTGTGTGATGTGTTCGATGGACTCGAAGTGCTCGACTCCATCGATAGTGTTTTATATGTATTCGAATGTTCAACTGAAGTTCTTAAAGATAGTGATTTATTTAAAAGGTGATTCTATTTCTGAGTGTATTTTATTTTATGCAATATTTGGTGATACTTTTAAAGTTGCAACGATGTATCACCTCGACAGATTCTGAGGCTCTCAATTGTACAAAACATCTTCCTATTATCATAATGAACATCTGTCCTATGTACTTGCCATTTTATATATTTTCCAACAATATTTATTTAATTTTGTGAATTATAAACTAACAAATATTACATTGTCGTGCTAATATTATTCGTCCAATTTGCTTTCAGTATCTTATTGAAGCATCACCATAATCCAAGAGTGAATTCCCATTCAAAGTACAATTTAGATTATTATTTAACGTTTTATGGATACCATTGAGATATAACTGAAAAGTAACGTTTGGATGGTTGGATATTATGCGCGTCAATGTAAATAATTAGGGAATTAATATATTATTAATAACTAACAAGCATGCAATACACTTAAAGTAACTGTAAATAAATACAAACCGCAATACCTGTAAATACACATACGTTTGTATAACGCTTAGTAAACCCAAGTGCACTGCCACCACATATCTACATTTTGAAGACTGTTCTTAACATCGCACTCACACATAAACCAAAATACTATTGGAGAGCGATATAACTTTAAAATAATGTATTTGTGTAAAATGTATTTTCTTCAAACCTGTGTTAAAGTGTGAATGTAGATAAAAGATAGAAACCTATACGTTACCATTTGAGTTACCATTATAATCATAATAAGTATTTTATTAATTACGAATCTAATTGTAACCAATTGAAAACTTGGCATCGAAAAATAAAATAAAACAAAAATTCTTGAATCTTAAGACGACGGTGTAATGATTGCAAGAGTTTATTTATAACATTTTATAATATTAAGAAATTTGTAAATTTTTTGTACCATTTAATAAATGTATAAAGTAAACATGTTTCGTTACTAAACCTGTGTAATGCAATAAATCGTTAACTTTATTAGCAATAAACGTGTAGATAATTTATAAATCGCTAAAGTATCGGTAATTAACTGGCATACCAAATAATTATGTTCAACGCTTCGACAGTCCAGACGACATCGTTTTGAAGACTTGTTAAAAAACATCCACCTTCTTATCGCAAACGGACATATTGAGGAATTTAACGATTTACGGATTTTGGAAAGTGTGTAAATAAAATTTTATTTTATTTTCACTTTACTTTTCGAGTACACTATTTGGACAGGTTAACATGGCATTTTCTCTTCTAAAGCGCATCTTTAACTAAGAGCCACGGAAATTGCATCGAAATATTGTGAATTTTATACAATTTTAAAACTTTTTCAGCTCCGAATCCTTTCCTTCCTTTTTACTTTAAGACACAGTATATATAAGAATAAATAGTAGTTAGTGTATAATAATCACAAGTAGCTATTTAAAGTAGTAGTAGATCTTTAGAAAAGATTTTGGGTGTTGAAATTGTCTGTGGAACATGCAGTGGTGTAAATCCAGGTTGTATATTTATTGTTGTTTCTATCTTATTTTCATTTATCTTACTTTATTTCTTTGAATTGCTTATAAAGACTCGTATCACGAAAATGTTCTCAATATATTCGTTTTTCTCTAGGTATTAAATCCTCTAGATGCGATATGCGATGTTAAACGAAATGACGCTGTGTGCGTCAGCAATCTGAAATCTGCAAAACCTGTGGACAAAGATATCCTTCAAGAACGACCTGATGTCAAGATCTTTCTACCGTTCCGTTTCCATTTCTACAAGCCCAAGGATCTATTTAAGGAAAACACATACAGAAACTATTTAGGTGTGATATTCTTATACTTAATAATTTTCATCATTAAAGTTCAAAATTAACTCTCCAATCTTCCATAGTAAACTAAAAATTGTAAAACTAGATACCAAAAATTTACTGTTTCAATATCTTCTTTTAAACTAGAGTATAGACTTCTTCACCGTCATCATATTGAAAGTTATTCCTTCCAAATAAGTTACCCTAGATCTTCAACATTATAAATTTAAAGTTTAATTTGAAGGTTCAGAATCTAACTAATATTCCGTACGTTTTAGTTGCTCCCGGTGGAGACCACGTGCTCAGTTTGGTTGACGAGATCTCATACACGGCGGCTCCAGCCCCGCCCTTGTCCCAAATGCACGAATTACCTCCAGAGATATTCTGTAACGGAGATAACAGACCCGAAGACTGCCCCGTTGATTGTAGATGCACGCATATGATTGATGTCCCTTTGAACTCCATTGTGGAAATTGTTCTTGTGGACGAAGGTAAATATCATGGAGTACTTAGTTTCATAAAATGTAATTTTAATTCTGAACCGCTTTTTTTTCATATGCAAAATGGAAAAGTATCATTTCTGCAGTTTATTTAAAATTACTATTATGTATTAAATAGGAAAGGTAAGAAATATACTATTCGACCTTACCACTATCCCACTTTCTGTAAAAAAGAACCAAGTACCAAACCTAGCACTCTCAATGAAAATTAAGCGGGTTTAAAATTATGTTAACATTTTATAACATCATATTTTCCTCTAATTACAGTGCAATCCCCGAATCTGTCTCACCCATTCCATCTCCACGGGACGCCATACAACGTGATCGGTATGGGTCGATCTCCGGACAAGAACATTAAGAAAATCAACCTCAAGCATGCTCTAGATTTAGACAGGAAAGGCCTATTACATAGACAGTACAATCTACCGCCCTTCAAAGACACGCTCGCGGTGCCTAATAACGGATACGTCGTATTAAGATTAAAGGCTGATAATCCAGGTATTAAACATGAGTAAATTCATATTGCATGCTACATTTTGCATAAATTAAAGACTTGAGTTGTAATGCTTACGTTCTAAATTTATTTCGTTCGATTTGCAAACTGTCAATCGGAATTCCTAGAACTAGTAATACTCGTAGTTACCATAATAATTGATGTGAGTGAATAAAATTACTTTAGAAGTAGTTCATTTCATTATGAACCAAAAATCTATTAAATAGTTCAACAGCGCTTAAGATTGTATTATGTACCTAATACTTTTGAATTGTCATTTCAATAATAACTGTCGCAGTGCAATTATTTAATTCTTAATAATTATCTTGCAGGATACTGGCTGTTCCACTGTCACTTCATCTACCACATCGTCATCGGAATGAACTTAATACTGCACATAGGGACGCAATCTGACCTACCGCCTGTGCCTCCAAACTTCCCCCGCTGTGGCCACCATTTGCCATCGATAACACCCCCCTACTATCCAATAATACACTAGCCACTTGCATTTCCTCCTAGAACCGAACAATATCTTAGTTAGGTCATCAAATGTACGGTGGCATGATTTAAACTTCAACGTCAAGTATTGCCATAATTTATTTTGTTGTTGAAAATATCAGTATGTGACCAACTAATACGAGTAAAATGTGAACAACTACAAATTACACCTAGAAAACCAAAGCTCCTGTTACTTTTTTCCTCTTTATAATTGCTCTTTATTTTTTCTAGGCGTAGAGAATTAGTACGTTTCATTTTAACAGTTTCATCTTTGTATTATAGTTTTGTACATAATAATTAAGTGAACTCGCATAAATAAGTTTAAATGCTTTAGATATAATTTTGTTTTATGTACAACCAAAATAACATAAAGGCTATAGAATATTAACAGACGTCAAAACAATATTTTATATTCAAACTTTTAAATGATACAAAGTATTATGAAACGTCTTAAATAACATCTTAGGTTTTTATATTGTATTTATATTTAAATTTCATTTCTATCCGAATGTTACCCAAGATTTTGAAATACTAAATATTAGTTTTATTTATATTAAGTTTATGTAAAATAATTAATGAAATGGGTGAACATTCGAATAAATATGGATCATTTTACTAATTAATATATAGATTATAGTATGTAATTTTAAAGAATATTATTTATGTTTACACGAAATTCAGCAGTGTGTAATATTTCGGCGTGGAGAAATACAAATAAGATATTTATTATTCATTGCATTTTAGAAAGTATAATAAAACCATCAAATGTGTTAGATGCGATCCTAATAAATATTTTTAATAATATTTTTTACGGTCTTAATGTCTAGCTTCACTCATTTAAGTTCGCACCACAGTCAAATTATTAACATACTAGCGGTCCGCCCCGGCTTCGCCCTTGGTACCTACATGTTTACGTTTTTTTTCATAAGAACCATCCTCGTACTTCAATTCCGCAGCGCACGCGATGACAGAATTTTTATTAAGGAATTTTTTACACCTTTACATTATTTCATTTTTGGTAAGGATATCTAATTTTTTTGAAAATGCAATATAGCCTATGTTGTTCAGTGAAGATGCAGCTTTCTAATGGTGAAAGAATTTTTGAAATCGGTCCAGTAGTTTATGCGTGAAAACCATACATACATACCTACATACATACATAATTACAAACCTTTCCTCTTTATAATATTAGTATAGATAAGTATCTACTTATTTTCATTTATTTTCGCTAAATCATCATTCCAAGAAAGTTAAACTAATTTCAATCCAAACGAGGCTTACTTCATAAATCATAATTATAATTTTAAATTCTGTATTCTTCATTGGCAAGAATCAAAGATAACTTAATGGTCGCCTTACTCCATGACGTGACGGTATTGCCTTGACGCAACCTTGAAATTTTATTCTCAACGCGACTAAAGAAGTTTCACGTCTTCTAAAACTGAGAAAAAAGTTTGTTCGCCTCGTTTGTATAGAAATTAAGTGGAATTCGTGTTATATTGACACAGAGTAATATTTTAAAATAAAGTATACTGCTGTGGTTGGTCCGCATCAAATATATTTATTACATGACAGAAAAATCCCTTAAAACTTTTTTTAATTATTTACTACAATGTTGAACTTCACCTCCATTTTTTGTTATTTTTAATCTTTAAAGCTTTATTATATTGTGCTTATTTTACTGATTCTGTAGTTAGTAATATAATTTATATGCAGTTATGTATTATTGTAATATTAGTCAAAAATATATTAAATAGCGTGATAATAAATAAAATTTCCACGTCCAAAAGAAATTTTTTAACTAGTGAGTAATAGTCAATTTCAATAAAATGTATTTTTATTTACTTTGTGTTTTATTTTTCAACTTTCAAAAGATGATTGTTACAATAAATCCACTCTCTTGCATGTCTAGAATTTATTTACAGCTACAAGAACAAATGTCACCAATCTACTTTTTTATTAGATAGAGCTATTCAAGGGGAAGGTTTAACTACAGATATAATTTATTAGAGGCAAACAAAGAGAGCAAAGCCGTGGGCGGAAAGCTAGTTAAAAATAAAAAAATAGACTTAATTTTCATCCCATTAAATACAAAAAAATATATAGATTCTGCTTAAATACATGAAAAAACGTCCTTATTATGCGCAAGCTATGTACATAATTCACGCGTAATATTCCGAGGTTAATTAATAACTTCAGGTTTTTTACAGATATTCTTGAAACCTGTGCTTGAAACAATGTCATCTCTTCATAGCATAAATCTGTGGCATAAATAAAAATAAAGTCGTTCTGTGTGTCTGTCTTTTTTGTCATCTTTCGACTTTGACAGTTTACACTGTTATTTAGAAAAACTATCGTCGACAGGGTACGCAAAATAATTAATAAAGTTTGATCAAATTGTAAAAAAAAATGGAATGTTTTATTGGAATTTACTACAGTTAACTCATTGTAACTCACAGTAAATCAAAAACTTCCTTTCCTTTGCCTTACTTTAGCTAAATTAATAGTTAGGTACCACAGTATGCCATCTAAACGCACGACGACATACTATTACTGCTGAAGCACAAACAAATTGTTCATATGAATTTTAATAAATAAAACATGACCTAGCGCATAATTATGTAGAATATAATATTATGTATATGTTAAATAAAACCCGTAATAAATTTTATAATATAGTCAAAAAAGATACGGAGTTAGTTGAGTAGTTGTGAGGATTTCTGCAAAAAGAGTGGAATGTAGTTCACAGCATTTAACTTGAAAGTTTCTTATAACTTTATTAGTGTCGAAATTTAAATATTATTATGTACAAGGCTAAATATTAATTTAGCACATGAATTTACTGCGTTGTTTACTGAATAGCTGACCTGCTTCAGTATTATAATAACCCGTACGTTTTAAGGTATAAGGTTTAAAGCGTAGTGACTCGAAAGATGGATTGCCTGGAATTTGATGGTCAGAGGTGATAAAATACGGTTTGATTTTAAATAAGCTATGTTTCATATGCCAGTGAATAATATTTAATTACTAATTTCGTACAAGTTGAAGTTATATCTAAAAATACATCCGAATTATGACTTACGAGTTAACTAAAGATACTACGATACTATTTTTATTAGATCTGATGTACGTGATTGAGCTATGAGCAAAATCTAGATACTTTACGATCTAACTGCTCGCTAGGCTAGCTAGAGACTAACCTAACACTGAAATAGCTAGGTATAAAATAATTTGATTTCTAAAAGTAAAATTTTTTAAATATTTAAAAAGATATTTAAGCCTGATTCCTAAATTCATATATATTTTTAATAGTCATGTATCTTGTTATGATAAAAACGAAATGTTTAAAAAAATAAAGGCAACGTTTCATTTCAAGAAACTTGCCTGTTTGCCTTTGCTTTGCATAAAAGTTTTGTAAATTATATTCAACTAGCTTTCCGCCCGCGGCTTCGCCCGCTTTGTCTAAAATATAATAAATTATATACTAAAACCTTCCTCTTGAATCACTTTATCTATTAAAAAAACCTCATCAAAATCCGTTGCGTAGTTTTAAAGATTTAAGCATACATAGGGACATAGGGACATAGGGACAGAAAAAGCGACTTTGTTTTATACTATGTAGTGATTACTCGTATTTGCAGTTAAATATGTACTTCCTGAGTTTTTTTGCAACAAGGGAGGGTAGGCATTGAAAAAAAATTGCCTAAGATAATTAGACCCACTTTTTCGATGTGGCTATATTGCATATTATGGATAATGAATGATTTTATTTTCATAAATTTCAGGGAAATTATATTTCCAATTTATTTTTCATGTTGCCGATTTGCAAATGCAAGCATAAATCGGTATTTGGCGAAAAACATGTAGCGTAGAAGCTTTTGTTCCAACCAAGCTATAATTTTAAGACGAATATTTATTGAATAACAAATAGGTTTCAAACATCTGACCATAATTACATACATTATGATAAAAGCGCGCTTCTCAATGACAACGGGAGTGAGCGATTAGTGTCTACAGCACCATGAACTTTATAGTGAACTTGTTATTTTTAACCAAGTGCAGCTTCGTATTATCAGGTTAATATCAATAGTGATTTTACAGAAATGGATACAAAAATTAATACAATATTGTGATGATGGAGACAAAAATAATACTATAAATGAATGACCTTAAATCTAACAATAAATAAACAAAAGCAGAACATACAATAATCATAGCAACAACTAATAAGTACCAAATTGGAATAAAATAAATTTAATTTTTTAAAAACACTTAAGAACGATAATATGATTTCCATTCATTACTTTCTAAAAAAAGAACCATAAAAAAATGAAAAATTCAAGTTATTTTTCTAAAATTTTCAGCAACAATAATCGAATCTGAAGCAGAACCAAGGATAGTCGGAGGGCATGAGGCTAAACCATACAGTCACCCATACTTGGTGTCGTTACAGTTAAGGTTTCTGTGGCTAAGAGCGCATATATGTGGTGGTAGTATTCTGAATGAAAACTGGGTAAGTCCAATAAACTTATTTTACCTAAAATAAATAGTTTAAAAACTACTGCCTCAACGAAAATTTCACGACTAAAATCTGTTTTTTGGGGTCGAAACAGCAAGATTTATTATAACTTCCATTCAAGTAAACTTTTGATTTTTAACATAAGAAGTTAACATAAGATTAAATAATAATAGATTTATATATTGTTATACTCCGCTATCTTGATATTATTTTTATGAATAAAAACATATGGCTTCTTTAATTACACCCACAACCTTACTATAATTTTAATAATTATCTGATGGATTGCTTTCTGAAAAAGTTGTCGAAACGGCCTTTGATCTACAGGTCGTGACAGCAGCTCATTGTATCCCTGACTCATGGTTGACAAGTTGGATGCCGATGGATGCTATCGCTGGAACTCACGATGTATCTGACTATGGATTAAAAGCACAAATCAGAACAGTCCGTTCAAGAATTCCTCATCCAAATTATGCTGGGTACGTTTTAAATTGATTTACAATTGTTTAAATTGTTTTAACGTCTTTTATGCTAAAGAAAAAAATATGCTCCTTTATTCATCATTGACAATTGTCTATTTTAACAAAATAAATAATATTAAAGACTATTCCTCTTATCATTCTTCAACGAACATAATAGTCGATAAGGAATGAGAAGATAAACATAAACATACATAGAATAAATAAATAAATAAATATTTCAGGACAATTTTCACACACGGCACGATCTGATCCCATACTAAGCTTTCGCTTGTGTTATGGAAACCAGATGGCTGATAAACATACAAATTTTAAAATAAATACTTATATAGATAATTAACACCCAGACCCAGAGCAAACATCTATGTTCATCACACAAATATTTGCCCCGGGTGGGAATCGAACCCACGACCTCTGGCTTTGAAGGCAGGGCCACTACCAGCCATGCCAACCGGTCAGTCAATGAATAAAATCTCTTAACTACGTTTAATTCATATTTAAAGTGGTACCTTTAATAGGTTCTTAATTCTTATCTCTAATCCCGTTTGAGCAATTTGGTGAAATGTTCGCTCGCTCGCTAGCTCGATAATTATCTATTGAGTACCTACTCTAATTCCAATAGTCTCAAAGAATTTCTTTTTGTTTTACAGCGGTATAGGTCCATACGATATAGCTGTGCTAAAACTTGGATTGCCATTTTACTTCACTAACGAAGTGCAGCCAATAAGTCTCCCCAAATATTATGATGAATTCGAGAACAAAGCCATGAAATTAGTTGGATGGGGAGCTCTTAGCACGACAGTGTTTATACCAGATTTGCCCAGCAGGTTGCAGGAAGTACAAGTGAAACACCTTTCTTATGATGGTAATTATTTGAATGTACATAGTTAGTTTACGACTATTACTCGAATAATAAACAAAACAAAATTATTCTCATAATAGCAAGATAAATTTAACTTCATTTAATTAATAAACCCATTTCCAATCATTACCTTTTCCATGAGTCTGCTGAGTATTAAATAGAAACCTTTTTAATTATTTACTTATAGAAAATCTATATATATTTTACATTTTCAGCTTGCTATGATGCCATTGATAAAGTAAAGGATGTAAATGAAGGTAATCCACTGGACCCCACCGCCCACATATGCACTGGACCTATTTCTGGAGGCATCGCTGCATGCAACGGAGACTCTGGCGGACCATTAGTTCAAATGGTACCAAAATCAACAGATTACGAAGATACTGAGAACTATAATGATAACTACATAGAAAATGATAAGAAATCCAAACCCAGCAACAGATTCAATGCTAGTGATTCTAATGAAATTCCCGAAATTGTTGGAATTGTTTCATGGGGTCTCTCGCCATGTGGAATAAAAGGTGGTCCTACTGTTTACACAAGAGTTTCTGAATATCTAGATTTTATTCATGAATATATTGACCTCGCGTAGAATTTGAATGTACCCGTATAAGTTGTAAAAAGATAAGTTTGTTACGATTGTTATGTGTTTATATTACGTACCTCATCAATGGAAATAAAGAAAATAAAAAACAAATTTCGGTATTTACTTATTTATTTCGTATACTTATCATCACACTTTCAAAATAAATACAACTTATACCTATCTTATTTACAAATTACAAGCCTTTCAAATAAAGCACCTGCTACAATACTTAAACTTAAAAACTATATACAATAAATACGATTTCCAAAATTGTGCAGAACATGATCGAAAATATTACAACTGCATTATTAGGTACTAACTAGTTTGAATTACAATGTTTGTTTTCTATTTCCTTTCCAAATTATACATGCACTATGAATCCATGAATTCCATGAATAGTTTGTAAATGTAACGTATAGGCAAATGTCATAATAGACACGCTATAGATATTGTAGGTAACTAGATACTACTGCTAGGTACTTCATTAGCTCTGCGACATAAACAGACTTGGCCTTTGACACGAGTTTATTTTTGATAAACTCAACCTTTCAATTTATCCCGCTTTCTTTCCATACACAAACACTTAAAGTTAGTCTCACTTCAGTGAAGCAATACATCTGCTGGTTTATAACTGCCACAACTCGGTAACGTATCAACCACCGCCTTAGGTATTGCTATGGGTGTGTTAATTAATATTGCAACAGGTAACGTAAGGCTGCATGACCTACACTCAAACAACCAGGTCCCTCCATTATCTGGGTTGATCCTTACGATCGTAAAACCTTTGTTCGGTACCGCTATTGTGTCCTTTATTGGCGGGTTTTGCAAGTTTCTGAAATGTTAATTGGTATTATACAGACGTTATAAGGTTTATACAGTCCTTGGCAGTTATATTTCCAATGCAATAAAACTTAGAAACGGTCAGGTCAAATATGGATAATTATAGATGATGCAATTAAATGTGATAGCAAACAGGAAGGAACGCAATGTAATGAAGAGAGTAACAGATGCCTAGTAAGAATTGTCAACACTAAATATATTTAAAACTTAATTTGTATGTTGGCAAAACATTACATTATCAAAATCTACTTGACATTATAAAACAATCAAGGTTTTTGTTGTTATTACATAGTTACTAATCATTATTATTTAGATAGTTTTGCAATACACTTAAATATTTACAGTACAGTAAAGGACTACTAGATGGCGCTAGTGAATATAGAAATAGAGCCTTGAGCATATTCATTACGTGGCCTATACATAATATTACGGTTAAAATCAAATGTAAAAAATATCGCTTCGCCATACAAAACTATAAAGTGCAAGAGATAATTATTATATTCTATATTACATATTAATTTAAAACTTACCTAACTATAAGACCGTCTCTGTCCAACTTTTCAAATTCTTTTCTCGATAGAGGGAGTCCGACTGGACTCTGCCAAGACGCAACTACATGCATACTATAGCCGTGCATGTGAAAAGTATACGAGTCACTGCTGTTGAAACCTGAAAATATATTTTTAATGATTAGTAGATTAAAGAAACCTTAAAAATTTAAAAAATGTTAAAATAACAATTGAAATAATAGGGACCGAAAGGTAAGACCAATAAAATAATCTGAGGTACATTAAGGATTACAAGACATTTCGAAAACATTTTTTGCGCACATTACCTACAATTTTCAACCCCGAACCCAAAAGAATCTAAAAACAAATATCGTGCACATGAAATTTTCATATTTCGAGTTTTTAAGATGAACATAGAATATAAGAATAGCACTTTAGGCTAACAGCATGGTTCACATTCTCTTGGAAAAGGGGCTCAACGCGTTGTCCGATTTTATTCAACCTTTTTTTTTGTTGTTAGAAAGTATCTACAAAATGTACCGTAAAATTTTCATGGTTTCTTTTTATAGTGCAGAAACAATCGATAAAAAGCATCGGTAGAAAAAGTTAAAAGTGTTAGTAGGTACTATTAGCTTTATTTATGTTGAGCTAAAAGTAATTGAGTGAACGGAAAATGTTTCGAAACTTATGCCTAGCTAGGTCACTAAATACCTTTTCGTGGCTCTAATCTGTGCGTTATAGAATTAAACTAAGAAAACTTTATAATCTTAGGTATATTACATTTTATAAATTCGGTATTTAAATAAGATCTAACATATTTTTTACCTTTTTCACACGTTTTTATAGGTTTGTAAGTGACCTTTAGACTCGATTTCAACCCACTTTAATCGGACAGATTAAATTCAAACTTTGTACACTTATCTAGAATCGGAGACAATATAATAATTTAATGAATTTAAGCGTATTTTTAGGTTGTTTCGTAAACTATAATACTTCTCTTATTAGTAATCATTTATACAAATTGAAAAATATGATATCAAAGAATTTTTAATTACCTTCATTAACTAAAATGAGTTCCACTTCTTCATTGGCAGTCTTCAAAGTCTGCAGGCATTGCACATCATAGTGTTTTTCTTCAGCTCCCACATCACAGACAATGTGATTGAAGACATCACTTGGTTTCAATAATAATGGTGCGTTAGGGAACAGGAAGTTTTTACGATTAATTTGGACTACACTATCTGTGAGTGCTGGAAAATTAATAATATTAATTAATTAATAATACATTCAAAGTTCTGCAGACTATGTGATTGGAACGAAAATATTTTTTACACGTGTGGCTTTTCTGCATTGATATATCATGGGCCATGGCCAATAAGAACATTTTTTAAATAAACCCTTCTGTTAAAAAATCAACAGAAACGTATTTAAAGGTTACATGTTCATTTGTTTTTATTAAATAACAATTACCTACGTTTAAATTACCAAAAATATGTATGAAGTTTGTTTGAAATATGTAATAACACGTTCCAAAAAAACAGATAGCTACATAAAAGACGAAAAAGTCACACACAATATACTTTGTGTCAAATAAAGATCAAGGTTAAGTCAGGATGTGGTCAGGAGTCAAATACCTTTCTAATATGGAGCATAATTATTTTAAAGTACTTACACAATGCTGAAGGATATAAAGGCTTCTTTGGTAGAGCGTCACTTATATACCGATAATCTAAATCTTCGTCTTTAACCTTAATTGCATTTTTATCTATGCCAAGGTAGAAAGATTTGATTTTATTTGCGAGATTTGCGTCTTTGTTTGACAAAAGCTTTTGACCAGTAATTATATTACTAATATCGTAATTCAATTCGGTATTCTGAAAAATAGTTGAAATTTATGAATAAATCTTATTGCATTAATTACAATTAACATCAAAGCATAATTTGCATATTAATAAATCTAGTTAAATTATACGTAAATTTTAATTTTTATGCTAAAATATTTATAGTTATGTGCGCCGGACAGAAAAAGAAAAAAACAGATGTTATTTTTTTATTAGAAATTTTTTTTATATCTTGACTATAAAAGTCTTAGCCTATGACACGTCATATTTAAAAAAAAACTTACCGGCACATTTTCTAACATTGAAGTATAGTTAAATCCAGAATAAATGAACATAGATCTAGCTTTCAAACTATCGCAAGCACTTTCTCCTTTAACTATAAGCCAATAGCCTCCACTGCTTTGATCGGCGCGAACAACGACGTCCATTCGTTCACCTGTAATTTGTTTATTTATATATTAAAAAATGTATAGATGATATTTTGAGACATACTTATGCATATGAACTTTATGAATATATTTTATTTCTTTGTTTCGGCATTTTTTCGGATTTATTCTTAGTCAGGTAGCAGATAGTATAAAGATCCCATCGAATATTTCACTAACGAATTAGCGAAGTGAAGTAACAATGCATTGTTTTATTTTCATTCCATAATATATTTAAATAAGTTAGGTATATGTAAAGTGAACTTGTGAATTTGGTTATATTGTATAATGGTTGCATTATTGAATGTATTATATTGTTATAATGTCGTTATACTTTTCAATTGGCACTTCGTTTCCTTATTTAACCCCTTTCCATTAATAACTGTTATTCGACACTACAGTACTCCAAAATTAATAATGCGCATGCAGATCTTCGCTAATTATCGTATTTCCAGAAACACCCGAATCACCCCGAATCATTGAATCGTAAGTGCCCTAAACAATGCACTTGCATCTTGCACCTTGTTCAAAAGAAATAGGAGTCAATTCAGAGTCATACACAATCGAAAACAATTCAGGCGATAGGTGACGGTAGCCTGTCAGTCAAAAATTCAAAAATCCGTCAGTCGTCTTTATATATTGGTGGTGACCACTGACCGCACGTATTATCTCTGTATGGAATTATATAGAGCTGCTGTTACATACCCTTCTTAGTTTTGTTTCAAAGTTGAATTTTCCGATAAAATGATTACTTACACAGGTAGCAGATAGCAGTGGGGAAATTGAAAATTAATAAGAGCATAATGAAAGTTCTGATCATTCTACAATATCAGAAATAGAGATAATCCCTGATTCTGTAAATCCTTTGGACTGAGATTTTAATGATTAGATTTCTACAATTTAAATGTAAACCAGTGTTTGAAAATCATTTTTTTAAATATAAACTTTGTCTTATTTTAACCTTCCATACATCCAAAATTACGCCAGCTTCAGTAAGACACTTTAATAGTTCTAAGTATAGAATTTTCCGAGTAAATCAATATAACAAATATATATTCGCAATCGTGTGGCTTATCCTCGCTATTAACTTACATTGAATTATCGAAACAATTTTCGTTACTTATCTCTTTTACCATAAAATCACAATAAAACTCATAATTCTAATAAACTATGCATGAAGAAAATACATTTAACCACTCTATATACATATCATCTTCGGAGGCTCGGGGAATATGACAGTTGCCGAACTATGCGCATTATCAGTTTGGGAGTACTGTACATTATTGTTTACACGTCAAATAATAATCAACCATAACATTATTTATTACAGCTATACATATAATTAGATTATGTAACGTGACAACAAATTGCAACAACGTGAAAACAAACCTGCAACGCAAGAAAACCATGAATAATGATAGTAATATTATAGAAAGTGAAATTGAGAAGAGTAAAAGCGTAACTGGTTTGTGACTATCTTGGCCTTAAACTTTGAGTGCAAGTACTCAATAAGACAACACCTTTCTCTGTACATTTCTTATTAACTTTTTGTGACCCTTTACCTTTTAAAACATTTGACACTGTTTTCGAGGTGAAATTTTTGTGCACACCTTTTTTGTTTTTAGCACCTTATCTTTATGGTATGTGTACAAATACATTATGTAAAATATTTTTGGAAACAATTTGAAAGAAGAAAATGTTTTCCATGTCGATATACAAAGTGTTATATGTACATATACTATTAAAAATTAGGAATCGTTTCGCTCGTAAATTGAATTGTGTATTATATAATGAAATTATTCAATCAATCCTCTTATATTTTTAAGCATGTTCTGACTAATTAAGTTTAAAATTAAACACTAAATAGGTGATATAGAAAACAGCTCTATATTGTTTAATTCTATAGTCTGAACTATTCAGTATTCTTACAAATTAAGGATCTAATATTGGCATAACCGCAATATAAAATGCTAATTAGTTTTTTGAGGTACCTTAACCACAGTATAACAATTTACTATACTGAGATGAGCAAAACAGCATGACTCTACTGGACTGTGGTCATCAAAATGATGTTACTAAGTTTCACTGTCAGTAATATCTCGTGACGTAGTTATCACTTTCATTTCTAAATATTATTGAGATTTTTACAGCAGTGATTCTTAACTTTTAATGTTTGCAAGTCTAGACTTTATGATAAGTAAAAATATTAATAAATTTATACGTTGCCTCTTATATTACGTAATATTTAAGGTAAAAACGTTATTATTATTTTTAACTAAATACAAAGAACTAAAAACTATAATTACATTCTAGAAAAAGAAAGAAAAAGGATAAATGTCACACTGGTTTTAAACCTATTTATATAAACAGTCTCTTGACTGCATCTTTTTTTATTATTCTGCGTAAAATTTAATGAAATGACAACTACATACATATCTGTATATGCAAATTATTAAATAGTCCATTAATCATTATTTATAAGGCAGATCATGTAAACGAGGAACTAAAAGTGTTTAAAAGGTGAAGATTTTACGTAATTTTTCACTTCCTTCAACCAAGCTAAATGTCATAATGTAAAACCGTTTCAAAATTCTGAAATATTACTTCGTGTAACACGCCATACGTAACATTTCGTTTCAGCATCAATTTAAATTAGTAGCAACAAATAAATTCATTTTAGTGTCCATATAATATATGAACAATGAGGTAATTACATAATATGTATGAGTGGGAAAATAAGCTTGACCCACTCTTAATTTACGTTACACGTTTCGTTAATATTATTTAATATTTTTAATGTATCGTCGATAAATTAATGCCTAGGTATATTATAACTTGGTACAGTGGTTGACGCGTGAGTGTAACACCAAGGGGTCCCGCGTTCGATTCCCGATGGAGACGAAGAAATAAAAAATGTCTCGGTCTGGAAGGACACAGAAGGCTGACCACCTACAGAAAATCGATCAGTGAAACAGATGTATACTGCACCTGCCCCTTACCCCACTAGGGGACATGGGACTTCACTTTTTTATATTATAACTTCATAAATATTCAATACCAATTCAAATACTTTAATAAAAAAATAGTTTTACCATTATACAAAAAATAGTGTTCCTAATTTTTATACTAATGTTTTTCTTAATATGGCAATCCATAAGTGTAAGTGTAACCTTTCAATTTAATTGAATTAGTTTCGCTTGTTATCGATCCATACAATATTCTTATATAAGTTATCTTAGTTTTAATAGCCTCTACAGAATAACGGCAGCTCTCAATTCTTAACATATTTTTTCTCTATATTACTCCTCATTAACCTCTCGTATACATTGGTAATTCATGATTAAATAAAAAATAAACAACTCATTGAACCAATTACCCTGACCGTAACCTGACCTTTTGTATATTAATATCATTATATATGAATAATCAAAAGCAGAACGTAATAAAAGAATTCAAGTTTTGCTTCATATTTGTCGATTTTGTCAAGAACCAGTTTAAATATCATGCTGAAAATATCATGAACGTTCATAAAATGATTATCTCGATATATTTAAATTGAGATAATTTTTGGATGAATTCTGATGAGATTTTACGCACGGATCCTAAGACCAAGATGCAAATATAATTTCTAGTCATTGGGTATACCCAAAGACCAGAAATTAGATTATTATTTTTTAACCACCACGTAGAACATTTTCAATATGACACGAATTTTTTTAATGTTACAGTTACAGGTATCCCAAAAGTTGAACATTTCTAATTTCATAGGCGTTTTAAAGTCGCGTGTTTTTTTTACTGGTAACGCCTTTGCTCCCGTGGATTTAAAAACATCTTTATATTATTATTAAGCTTATTAAATAACTAAATGACAATTCTAACTGAACTTTCCATATCATATAAAGTTAATTACTTACCAGGATAAAGTTTAACAGCGGCTGTAGTGACTGGTTGGACGGGTTTCCCGTCGCTCGCCACGACCGTCATCAAATGGTCATTAATACTGACCACTATGGGACACTCGATCCCAATCGCGTTTATGAGCCGCAATCGATAGCCGTATGATTGCATTACGAATAATCTACAAAATATAGATTAGATAAACTTACAGTCAGACAGTTAGTTTTTAATATATGGTATTTAAGTTATTGTACCTTATGGTATATAGGTACCAATATAGTCTACGAGTTGGTATAGCTTTGAACTGAGCAATGGATTTGTATTAAATATATGTGTTATCTAGTGGAACATAATGCAGTCCAATCCACTCTCCTACATGTGAAAGTTATGCTTGCAACATCTACGTTAATGTACCATATGAGTTCAATAATTTTTAAACTCGAAATTGATCTATTGCGAACTAATATTGTCTTAAATCTTCACACTTACTTAGTTCCCTTGGCGTCTCCGTTTATGACTAGACTACTAGGTGGTATGTCGTTTATCACATTCAAACTTGCTGAAAGGAGCTCTGGGAACCTCGCCCCAATTATAAGAGTGTGCTCTTGGCTTCTATCGTAGTCGTATAGAGAAGAATGAGGCTCCATAGGCTGTGGCTGGTCTACTATCAGGCTGCCATAGACACCGTCGCTTTGATGAGCCACTAGAAGGAAACATTAATCTATAGATGTATTAACTTCTAAAAAACTGTTATGTTATTGCTATTCGTTATGTAATCTTGCCATAAATCATAACTTTTTATAAAAATTAACATACCAATTTATAATCTTTTTTGTCTAGTGACGCAAATTCGTGGAAACAAGTTTTCAAAGCAAATAACGATTATATATACAATGTTCCTTCTTTTATATTTTCGTTCAAAATAAAGATAAAATAGTAAATGATTTGATTTGATTTGAATCTTTCAAATAATCCTCATTAACATCACACAATATCTCAAATAATATGAACCAAAATACAGTTTTTTCACGATACTGATAAGGTTCCTAAATTCAAATTCTTATATTTGGCATTTGTGATTCCAACTTGCATCATCACGAAGTTACAAAATTGTGAGATGAAGATGTAACAAACAATCAAAAACACATTTACTTTCTCTAGCGCGAATATCTCACTTTCTTCGGTCTATTTTACATAATTTTACTAAATTAACGCTAAGTATCTACCGGATAGTAGGGACAATGTGTTTGATATTTTACAATTACATAATATAATGTTTTTAACCAATTCAATATTTTAAGAAAAATGGAAGTTACCATTGTCGGCTAATAGAGTTCATAATTCGTATTCCTATGTGAAAATTACCTGAATTAGCATGATAGAAGAATGTTCCTGGAGTCGACGCCTTAAACGCATATTTATACGAAGATCCATAAGTAATAGGACACTGGGTGATCATGGGAACCCCGTCCATGTACGGCGTCCCACGCTGTTCCATCCCATGCCAATGTATGGCTAAATCTTGATTCGGGATCTTATTCTTAACTTGTACAATGATTATATCATGAACACACACATGTATAGCCGGTCCTGGGTTCACACCGTTGATAGTTAGCGCTGGACCATCGTCCTGTAGTGAAGGCTCCACGTCGAATTTATAATAGCATCTACGAGGTTTCACGTTGAACTTGCAAGGTCGGTGGCATGATTTGTCTGCAAAGGTTTCGTATTTTGCAATGTCCGTAAATATAGCGGCTATTGTGGACATTAGATTAATAACAAGGCAAAATATAATTTTGCTGTATCGGGACATTTGACTTGCTGATTTATAAATTGAAAGGGCGGTTCAGTAGTCTTATGTTTGAAATATTTAGGCATTATTACCTATATATTAGGAAAGAAGGAAAGGATGACCCATATATATATAGGCAGGCTAGGCAGACGCTGGCAGGCTCTTAGTTTGTTTGGGCCCGGCGACGGGCTGCCGCTGATGGGGTCACGGATGAATTCTACACACACCCGTGGCCCCGTCGTTGATGCGGCTTGACGGAACACAGTGGGGTTTTGGTCGGTAGGAATCCGACATAACCCACGGCCTCTTCCCCGGAAGCCGTGGGTATCTATGCAAGATTTCCCCACTAAAAAAAAAAAAAAAAAGGCAGACGCTAAAAAGATAAAGTTGGCGAAAATTTGATGTCTGGCGCGCAAAATAGAGCATATACTGCAGCCTTAAAGTTTTTTTGTTTTTTTTTTATTGATTATACCCCGTATTTCCTTTGGTTCTACTAATACAATATATTATTTCCCCAGATTATAAAATTAACTCAATCGAAACTAAATAAAATTAAAATACTTATGTAATACATAAGTATTACATACCTACCTGATTTCTGTGTAGTATCGGTCAGAAAAATCGTATCACTCGTCGGTGCGATGCTTTCCAAAGAAGCCTTTCCATTGTTACTAATATTAGCAATAACAAAAAACCAAAAAATAAACAACTTCATATTGTAAACTTCACTATAGATATAGAACTATAACGACATGAGCATGGTACCACTACGAACGATGTATGTAAACAATACAGATAACAGATAATATAAAAATGAAATGAATAGTTGGTATGCCGGTACACACGTGTCGTTCCTCTGACGACTCTGACTCACTAACTGCGCCAAACCAAACAAGGCAAAGCCAAGACGGGCTGAATTCAGAAGCGAGGAAATACCTTTCTAGTTTCCTCGTGTGTTTCTTTTAAAATACACATGCAGTTTGAACTTCTTTTACATATTATTTAATAATAAATATTATACACATTATTTAAATGCTTTTTAGACCATTATAATTTTTATGTTTGTTTTATGACAAATGGGGATATTGCAAACCACAATAAGAACTATAGAAAATTTAATATTGGTAAAAACTAAAAATAAACACATATGAAAATTTTAAAGAAAGTAGAGCTACGAAATATTTCATAATGCATTTAATTATTTAATAGATAGAGCTCAAAATAAAATATTCTATTGTATAATATTTTTATTTGTATGTAAATAATACATTATTCTACTCATGTGAGTAAATGATAAAAATAAAATGATTCATTAATATAGATAAATAAAGGAATTTTTTTTAACTGCATTAAATATATTATAACGCTCCAATAAACGAAGAAGAGATTTGAGCTGATTCGTTTTGTTTCTTAACTGAAACCCGAGTTGACATTATTAGGGCAAAACATTGCGAGTTCCGTATGTTTAGAAATATTATATAATACGTAATGGCGACATAGAAATGATCGAAATATATCCCAGTTGTTCAAACATATACATATACTAGCATAAGTTGTACGTACGGAGGGTAGAGGGTAAACTTTCATTTTTTTTCTGAAAAAATATATTTTTATGATTGGTCTTCATCTAAATATTAATAAAAAAAAGTATATATGAAAACATAATTGGCAAAGTTGATCCGTAAAGTGTACCTTAAAATTTATATTGTAAAATAGGCACATACTATACAGAATACTGGCCATTTTAGAAAATCATATTATGAAATCGATATATCGAATAGTCTTAATATAACAACGAAATTTTAAATTTTTATGATACTGTGATGGTATGATGATAAATACGAAATTGTCTTTTTTGCTACAGTAAAATGCAATAATTGCCAAATATATTTCGGATCAGAGATAATCTAATAAACTGTCAATACAATAGTTTGGTTAATTCAAGTTTAGAAATAACGCAAAAATAATAGCATCCAATCACCAAAGATTTTATCAGTAGTTTATCAGCTAGTTTCGTAGGTATATTAGTTTTGCCTTTGTTACAAAGAACACTAATTGCTGCAACGCCGAGCGAACCGAAAGCATTCCAAATCATATTATTACAATTGATTCTACGATTCTACTGTATTTATTTACTTTTTATCATTTGGCACTATAAAGCGCATACTATTGAAAAAGGATAAAGGTAAGGATTAAACTCAAAATCAGTAATAAATATTTATATGTCATTATAATTTAACCCGTTTCACGTAGGGCAAATAAGTCAAACAAGAAACATAGCGCCAAAAAACCTGATTTTGTTTTTGTTGATCATAACTGGTTGTTGCTAAAAAAATATCAAAGTAGTGAATAGTGAAATTTCATTTTGAATATATTTATTGTATAATTTAATCTATCAGAATTAAGAATTATCCTATATATATCATCTAACATACCTATAGGAAAATTCTGAAACAATTATGCATTTTCTAAAAATCCCTTGTAAGCAATTCATGGTGTTGTTTGAAAATGCTGGACTATAATAGCGATTGTGACATGATGCCATTATAATTATCTAATTTATCTTGAAGTAATCTTCACAACTTCATTAAATGAAAAAAATCAAAGACAAAAATTAAGGTGCGTGAATTTATTAATATTCAAAATTCAAATACGAAGGCTTTTGCCTTCGTATTATTTCGTATAAGAGAAGAATTTCAACAAATGATAATATATTGTGCTTTGGTAATTAGCTTTTAAAATAAACAGTTGTTGGAACTACAATATAAACAAGTATTGAAATTACAATAACTAACATGGGATTAAAATTTAACAACAGTCACAAATTTGAACATCGCTTGCAATGTAGTTGCAAAAGTGTAAATATTTACAGGTATTATATCGGCTGCTAACAATTGAATTGGTTTCTGAGCTTCCAATAGTAGAAGGTACACAATCTTTTTCTCCTTTAGGTCAAACTTTTCCCAGCCACAAGCGTACACGGATCTCTCAAACGATTCTGAAGCGTTTATCAATTTCTGACCAAGATAGCAGTACAAAAAGAAGACAAGAAAGCAATATATTAATATCGGAGCAAATTTTACCCATTCCTGGAGGGGTAAATAGAAAAATAAGCTGATACACACGGCGTTAGAACCAAAGTTGACTCCGAGAGGTACGCTGTATAAAGATTTTAGGTTGTATGTAAGGTCCACGGTCAAAGCGTGGCGAGCGACGAGTGCTGGCAGTTTTTGTTTTACCAGATCATTATGAGATTGGTCATATAAAGGAATGTCCAGTAGATACATCTCCTCCGATAACATTTGGTACATGACAGCCGTGTGAGCTATCAGGAACAGTAGGAGAGCTTGATAGTTCAGAACAACTGTCATTATACAAAATTCCTGAAGACAAAGAATTGTCAGACATACTTCCCGGTTTGGCGATGCGGTTAGGGGTTCCAATCCTGAAAATAAAGTTCGATGAATTTATCAGTTCACGATTTTTTTGTTATTATTTACAAGGATTTGAGTGTAAATTATAGAGTTATTTTTTTATTAAAGCACTGTCTTTATTATCACATTTAACTTGCGCTTGGACTGCATAAATCAATCATAAGTCAAATTTTCTATAGAATAGAGAAGGTTCAAAATTGGTTCAAGAATATCTTGAATAAATTATTCTTGAACCTTCATTACTTTACAAATACATATGTGTGGGATGGTAAGGTGAGATGTATGATTAATTGATGTTTCTGAACGTGTGTAAGATTAGTTTCTGAACGATGATTAGAATGGAAGAACGATAGACTATGAGTGAATCAATGAGTGAATGTGAAGTAGAGAGCGAATGAGGAATGATCTTTCTCTTTCATTGGGATCGTGGGTGAAGACGGCTGTTTCTCTGTTAAAGAAATTTCTAAAAATTAAGATTGTGGTCTGAAAATAAATCTCAAGAAGTTCAAAGTGTTTTTCATTTGGCCCCGATCCTACATATGTACCTGGTAGGTTAAAATTTAGAACATTTTCCTGCTTACCAACACAAGGTGTCATTGAGTAGTAATCATTAGTAACATCAACGCGATGAGGTAAGTAAATAAAAAATGCATCCACTAAGTTAAATCCATAAAAAATAAACACAATTATTTTCACGACTGAGAGAAGTTTCTCGTACTTTTTCGTGAGACACAATGTTTCTCGGGTCAATGTATCATTTTCATTTACTTGCTTCAAAACAGTCTTGAGTAGAGGCCTGTGAAAATAAGATATATCATTATTGCTATTTATATATTACCTACTAGCTTTCCGCCCACGGCTTCGCCCGCGTAGTCAAAGGAAAATCCGCATATTTTCCGTTTCCGTGGGATTTTTGGAATGAAATCTATCTTATGTCCTTTCTCAGGTCTCAAACAATTCCGTACCTACCAAATTTCATCCAAATCGGTGCAGTGCTTGAGGCGTGAAGAAGAGACAGATAGACAGAGACTCAGAGTTACTTTCGCGTTTATAATATTAGCTAGGATACATATTCAATAGTCGGAATTCCATTGCCAAAGTATTATAGTTCATACTTGCCTTTTCATGATAAACCAGTAGCTATTATTCACGGTTAGCGCAAAAATAGAGATGTTCACATAGCTCTTGATGAAGTCGCCAGCTCCCTCCGCGTACTTTGCCTGGTAGACCACACTGCCCACGCCATACCCGTAGAACAGTAGAGACAAATGGACGATCCAGAATGGTGCTATTGCAATAATAGAATATGAAACTCAACCTTGATATTCTGATTTCCGATTACCAACAATACCGCCACGGTCACATCCGTGCGTAAAAGGGAAAATCTATTTGTATTATAACAGCACATAGCAGTTCAAAAACTATTTATTGTCATATAATAAATTTTTTATCATATATGAAGAGTGTAATAGAATCATGTAGTTTTTTTTTTTACTTAAAATTAAGTAAAATGCCCATAAGTATATTAAATATTAAAAACATCAATTCTATACATATTCAATAACAGATTACCAAAACTTTTATCTTTGTATAGAGAAAATCCAGCCAATTTCGGCACGACGTTCACTAGCCAAATCAAATTATCAACTCGGTTCCCTTTCAATCGGGACTTAGTTTTCAAGAAACTTTCTTTTAAACAATGATAGAGACCCATTTTGGAAGTGAACTAGTGATGCACTTCGACACTATAAAAACAGGTGGGAAGAAATAAATGTAGACGCCGAATGCGAATAATATGTAATTAAATGAAACATATTATCGCGTTTGGATTCGGTTATTTGGACGTGATTTTATTTTTGTTTTAAAAAAATGTAGCATATCATAGAGCATATGGGTCAGACGACGTGGCCAGCCCAATCACCATATTTACACTCTGGTAGATCCCTAAGAACCAAATATTGTGTTCTAAGCCCTAGGGGATGTAAAGCATACGCAACATAGAGGCTCCTTACTTGAAGACTGTTGAAAAACATCGCAAGTAGGTCGTTTGAAAAATTTGCCTTATCTGAAATCAAGTTACGAAGTTAGTTAGGTTTATAAAATTGTCTAACTTCTAGAAGTCACTTATGATTAATGATTAAGGACATAACAAACTCATGATTGCGTTAAAAAATGCATAGATATATATGTAGAGTTAAGATTAAAAAAAATTGCGTCTTTAGTGCTTAAAGAAAAATTTTTCTGGAAAATAGATTCGCCTCTAGTTTCAATAAAAACAATGGTGTATTCATATTTTTGACGTGACAACGTCTTATAATTCGATAGCCGGCTGCACGCACGAAAAAACATGACTCATGCGGCGTTACCTCGCGCTCTGAGGCGTTCCGTAAGGCTTGAAGTGCAAGCGAGAGCGCGGAACGAGCGACAAAGAAGCACAATCGGCCGTTGTCACGTTCAACTATCGTCAGTAAACCGACTTTACAGACAACCAATTTTTTTTCCTTAAACATTGTCGTAGGTAAAATAGGTTATATGTGTTTCTTTAAGCTTGAAAAAACTGAATTTGAAGTCTATATTATATTATAAAAAATGATAATTTCCAACTAGATATTATAAAATATAGTAGATAGAAATATCCTACGATCTCTTAACTTTCCTCTGTGGTAGATATTAGATATATTTTTTTATTGTGTCACAATAATATGCAACATCATTAAACTTTATTACCAAACAAACAAACTTTCTAAATTATCTCCGGTATATATATTTAACAAAAAATCGCAAAAAAATATATAATTAAAAGCACAAGTGTCACTTTTCACCATCAATTAACCGCCCATGATGTATCATTATAAACGTGACACTCTGATAGCAAATACTGTTATTTATAACGAACATTATATTAAAAATATAGTCGATAATTATACACAATTTTAGGGTTCCAAATTGAGAAAGAAAATTTAGGAACGCGAAGTTACAGTTGGTCAGTTGGCAACGTCAAAAGTTTCCTCACAAGAACTCTTCAGTTAACTTAGCATTAATAGGGCTTTCTAGATCTTGATAAATAAGAAGAACAAAATCATTACTGAAAAATTATTAAGTATCTGAATCTAATGTAATTGCAAGAAATGATATTCTAAGTCACTATTCCGTAAGTAGAAATAAAAATTACAATAAAAACATCGTAACCCTATATTTATTTTATTTTTTTTTATTTTTTCGTCTCTATATTTTAACTTTATTATGTTATATTAAAAAAAATCTACTTTATTAATTTACTCATTAATTTTTACTATGTTAACATCGTAATTCTCAGAAATGATATAAGTGATAACTAACTAAAGTTTTTTTTGGATATAGCATTGTAATTATTAAATTAATAGCACATAACTAAGCTAATGAATCATACAACTGGTTATTACGATCTAGTACGATAGATAACGCAACAAAATGACCACGAGAGCATTGACGCGAGCGCGTAGCGTGCGAGCCGACGCTGTTTAAGGAAGCTCAGGTTGCAGGCAGAAAGTTGCCGCAGTCCGAAAAGAACAGAGCAGCGGGCATGTTGTACATTTCTATTGTAACGTTACTCTTCACTCATAATGGTATATCAAGTGAGTATTTTATATTTTTTTTATTTTTGACGTGACAACGTCTTATAATTCGATAGAGCCGGCTGCACGCACGAAAAAACATGACTCATGCGGCGTTACCTCGCTCTGAGGCGTTCCATAGGCTTGAAGTGCAAGCGAGAGCGCGGAACGAGCGACAAAGAAGCACAATCGGACGTTGTCACGTTCAACTATCGTCAGTAAACCGACTTTACAGACAACCAATTTTTTCTTTAATTCTTTGCTATTTCTAGACAACGAAATATAATTTATAAATTCTGTGTTCTAGGGATCCAAGCGGAGGAAATAGAAGAACGAACAGCGGGTGTGTTTAGTAGAATGATACTGATTAATCTGCCGCACCAAGAACCACCGTTTCGAGATGGGATACCCGGTGATGGAGGAAATATTGTACTGGGAGCCCAAACTTATCAGAACGGCAAGACTTTTAACGTCATTCCGAATGGCAAGAACATGTTTGGAGCATACACAAATCACGTAAATCAAAAATTCAAATTCGTGGGAAAACAAAACCAAGCACAACCGAATGGAGGTGGAATCCAATATGGATCCTCAACTGTACAGATTAATAATAATTATAAAACCTACAAGGGTGCCAAAAACTCTAATGAACCACGTGGATATCAATCTGGTCATGCCATGCCAAACCAAGCACAACCGAATGGAGGTGGAATCCAATATGGATCCTCAACTGTACAGATTAATAATAATTATAAAACCTACAAGGGTGCCAAAAACTCTAATGAACCACGTGGATATCAATCTGGTCATGCCATGCCAAACCAAGCACAACTGAATGGAGGTGGAATCCAATATGGATCCTCAACTGAACAGATTCATAATCATTATAAAACCTACAAGGGTGCCAAAAACTCTAATGAACCACGTGGATATCAATCTGGTCATGCGCAGCCTGATGTCAACGCCGAAACAGAAAAAAAAGTCACAAAATACTGCAGAAAGTCAAGCGCATTCGGCAGAACCCAACTCATCTAGTAAACACTTAAGTTTAGCATTTAATAAATTTTGTGTATACTTTTTAGTTGTACTGTTCAAATATTGTTTGTTTTAGAACAATAATATTAGTATAAATTCTGTGGTAATAATTGTTTAATTTTGTAGGTATATCTCGATATTTTACAAGGCTTTTAGAAATCCTGTTGTAAGATTGATCAAAATACTGTCTTGCATCGAAGCTCATAGGTAGAATTGAAAGTCTCAAGACCATAGAGTTTGTTAACAAGCGACTATACGTTATCTTGTTTCGGGGAATTCATTTTTTAATTATGTAGATATTATAAAAATAAATTCATTATTTAACAACCAACAAGGATAAATTTTATCGACTGTTGGAATTCTACGGAAAAAAAACAAATCCAACCGGAAAAATCCAGTTATAAATTAGAGTTTGAGTGATTGGATGAATGTTCCACATACGTCACATCCACCATGATATAATATACTAAACAATATGTCAATAGAAAATTAAATAATGTAACGATCGACATAACGATCCAATTTCATTTTTGTTTTAGGTTCTTACAGAGTTACAGACCATAAAAACACAAAATACTGATAAATCTAGATAAAGCTTCGCTCGCAATCTTAAAGAAAAGTCTTTCGCCGATATTTCGGAAACTATCCACTTCAGGGCAAAAGTTACTGTGATTTTTTTTAGAAAGTAAAATTTCGCATCTTCTTTACCTACATTGAAAACTTTTTATAAAACTTACCGTTTAATATTTAAGGCCTCTTTATTGAAACCGATTATCATTTTTGGCTTATAACTCTTAAAATATTGGATAAATCAATAAAAGTGCATCTATTCATTTTTTAAGATCACTTTATTCTGTATTATTTTATTTTGCAACCTTTTTTTTCTTTTCACTTTTGTTTAAGTAAAACAAATCGGATTCGATTTTCATTTTCATTTTCATTTAGTGGGGAAGCTGTACTACACTCCTGTTTCTTACAGTTCAAGTACAGTTCATGTAACATAGAAGCCTCAGCTATTTGCTTTTTTCGTGTGTTCGTTCGTTATTCGAATTATTCAAAACACCTTATTGTTCACCTACCACACCACGAAATACAGCCAAAAATGTGTCCCTATCTTCAGCCGTTTGGTCGCTGGGCGTATGACAATTTGTTAATCAGTCAATATAGAGGTAAATAATACTAATGTTAGCTAGCTACTAGTTATAATTCTGTGCTAACGTTTAGGTCGCAATTTCTGTGTCAACTGTCGACTTTCGAGAATCGAGTGTAAGTTTTCTTACAGATATTAAATTTAGTAGTTAGTATCTAGATAATTCAGTTTTTAGATTTGGTTAGGTACCTTCCAGGTCAAAAACAAGGGGGGCAAGCACCCTGTCCCACCGTGGCGTGGCTACGCCCATGGTCATCATTATAATGCTTTTGGTAACGTGTAAGTATCATTTAACTAAAATTGATACGTTGATGCTTTTTTTCTATTTCCTTGAATCTTATTGTTCTTAACATATTCCTTTACTATATGTTTTATAAGCAGTATAGAAACTATATAATTTAATTTTGCATTTAAAAGCTTAGATTGAAAAGTGGCGCCATCTTCCGATAGAAGGTAGAAGTTTTTATCATTATATATTCTCATAGATGCCGTTGACTGTCATGCTTTACTTAATGTTATACTAGATGGCGGTAGAAGTCCAGATTAAGGTTTTATAAATATGATCCATGTCTAGTTTTTATTTTTAAACCTTCTCAAGTATAAATTATTTTCTTTGAAGGTCAATTAATTTTAAATCAAAATCAAACTGGATTAATCACTACTTGTGTATATGAATTGATTTTAAGTAACTGTCCATAAACAGTGGATCGGTCACGTGATATTCTAGAACTAAGTACATACATATTTTATGGTAAGGTCATTTTCATTGTACTGATGCAACTTGTTTTAAAATAAATAAAATCTTTTGGTATTATTGAATATGAGTTTGTAAAATAATGCTCACAATACAGATTCATTGAAATATGTGGCATTGAAATAACTTATACACAAGTAATTTTTTCAATATGATCTATTCACGTGCTTACATATTAATATATCTAATAATAATTTATATATTATTTGCCAATTTTTGAGGTAAAATTTAAGTATGTATATCTAAACCAGCTATACTCTAAGTGTGTTCCGCGGAACCCTAGGGTTCCGCGATACCTCTGTAGGGGTTCCGCAAGAATTTAGACAAGCACCTGCGATGAAGCAAATGCCATCAAATCTAAAATTACTTAGTTATGGATGAAGCGGTCAAAATAATTAATTTTATCAAATCACGACCACTACAATCCCGATTGTTTTCATTATTGTGTGAAGATTATGGCAGCAAACATAAAACACTGCTGCTCCATACAGAAGTGCGATGGCTGTCTCGGGGTAAAACTTTAACAAGGCTATTTGAACTTAGAGCCGAGTTACAAATGTTTTTTTCAGCAGATACTTCTTTTAATTTGAAGGACCGTTTGTATGATAAAACTTGGTTGTTCCGATTGTCTTTTATGGCGAATATCTTTCAAAAACTGAACGAATTGAATTTATCATTGCAAGGTAAACAGACTACAGTGTTTCGGGCCTATAACAAAATAACTGCCTTCAAAAGAAAATTAGATTTTTGGATTATTTGCGTTGGTAAGAAAGAAATAGAAAGCTTTACGTCACTCAGTAAGTTTGTTAGCGATAACGACTCAGAAATGTTTTAAGTTGATGTGTTTGAAGAATTAGTCCAATATCTCAGTTCGATGCGCGCATATTTTGAAAAGTATTTTCCCGAAGAACAGAATACAAAAATGAAACTGAATTCATGGATTCATAATCCTTTTTTACCCAACTTGCAAAAGCCCGAAAGTATGTCAAACGAGATATATGAATCTCTTTTAGAAATGTCATCAGACACAAGTATGGAGTCACTGTTCAAAACGACGCCTCTCAACGATTTTTGGTGCAAAATCCGTGATGAATATCCAATGCTTGGCAAAATGGCTCTGAAAATTCTTCTCCCGTTCCCAACAACATATTTGTGCGAAACAGGATTCTCAACCTATGCAGCCACGAAAACAAAATATCGGAATAGACTGGACGCCGAACATGATATGAGACTTCAACTGTCTTCTATCAAACCTGATATCAACCAATTGATGAAAAATAAAAAAAACATACCTCCCATTAGTTAGATTTTTTCTTTTTTAATAGAATTTATGTATATGTATTTTCTATTATTGTATTTTCCATGTGGTAAAGTAAGTAATAATTAGTACCTAACTGTTACATTGTACTTTTATTATGCTTGTTAATAAAGAATACACTTTTAAAAAAAATTGTTTTATTGTAGGGTTCCATCAAGTAGTTTGCTTCCCAAAAGGGTTCAATCACCAAAAAAGTTTGAGAACCACTGATCTAAACAATAGAAATCAAACAAATTTTATCCGTTTATCTCACATTTATATTCCAAGCAATTGACGTTCCATGTACATGCACAACAACAATCACAATAATATCGATAACATCATTCAAAATGTAAAATAAAAATATATCTACTATTCAATAAATATAAATAACGTCTGCCTATTTACAAAATTCCACTAAAATAAATTAAAGCTTCATTGCGTGACTCGATAGGCCGGTTCCCGGCTTGTTTCTTGTCAACTCCGTTCCGAGCTAACACTACGGACCCTTCTTATAAAGTTCTCGACTTTTCGGCACGGGCTCTGACATTCTTGATTGGATTCTATGAGGTATGGTCCGAGGTGATTTTCACGTCCCTCCGGCGTTCGGCTGCCCGAACCTTTAATTAAAAATGGTTCCAAATCAGCATTCACAGACCGTGTTGTAACCGCGTTCGTGTTTTCCTCCAACGCAACTCTTTCCGCTTCCATTTGTCGAAGCCACACTGGAGAATTAACATAAACTCGAGGTCTCTCTCTCAACGCGTTGCATCTTTCCAATGCTGGTCTGTATATTGGTGCCGGGGGTCTGTACGCAGCTGGTATGGGCACACCTCTTCCAATGACACTACAAATTAATCCTTTCAAAGCTGCTCTAAAGTCTTTTAAATGATATGCATACAAAAGTGGATTAATTGCTGAGTTTAAATGGGAGAAAATTATGCAGAAGTATGTGAGAGGGTTCGGTATGTCTAGCTCCGGCATAAACGCTTTTATGGCATTGATAGTGTACAAAGGTATCCAACAGATAATGAAGAAAAAGACGATGATCGCCAGGTTTTGTGTAGCTTTTACTTCACGTTTCTGGGCCGCTCCGAGCACTCGCAGCATAGTTCCAGCACGACCCTGTCCACCTTCTACGGTCACCACTGCACTCATCTGAAAAAAAAATAAACATAATCATATTATTTAAATCCAAAACGTTGAAGGAGAGTCAATTATGTTGATTAGGCAATTGTAGGAACTTCTAAGTTCTACCATCGAGGAGATTAGGCAAAAACTAGTTGTCAAATCAATTGTATCAATTTCGGTGTAATAACTACAATGAACATCACACTCGTGACTCGACAATGGTCGAAATTTTGTTCAAATATTATGACCACATTAAGACCTTGTTACGAGACAATAACCGGATATAGACAATAACCATAGACTATGTTTAGCATGTCTTTAACCTATTTACATAAAAAAGTTATGCTATCATTGTAAGCTATAGATTTCGTTAGAAATTTATTTAGATAATGGATTTGTAGGTATATTAATGTATGTGTTTTATGAATATTTTTATTTATAAAATATCTACATTAATAAAAATACTAGCTGACCCAACAAACGTTGTTCTGTCCTTAGGGGCATGAAAAATAGATGTTGTCCGATTCGCAGGCCTACCCAATATTATGCAGTACCTATGCACACAAAATTTAATGAGAATCGGTCGAGCCATTTCGGAGGACTTTAATTATTATGAGAATATTATACCTACTTATAGGATGTATGTACTATGTATTACCTATACGTATACGTTACTTGGTGTAAAAATTTGATAATATCATCCGAATTTATTACATGAGACAAAAATTCGTATGCAATAATATAGGTACAAGATAACCATTGTTACATGCATAAATATAAAATAAAACATAAGTACCTAAGTATTAAACATTGTCATGTAAAATCAACGCAATTCGTTTTACTTCGGTCGTTGACATCGTGGTGGGTGAAAGCATGCGTAAATATACAACTTTCTACTTAAAAATCGACATGCAAAATTTTAAAAAATGAATCAATAGCATTCCTATTTCCTATAATAATAATTACAGAAATTTGTAATAACACACAAATATGTGATTTCTCTTTATTTACACACCTACTTCCATAATATAGAATATAGATATTGTTTTTTTATCAATCTCAGAAAAGTAGGTACATATTTATATTTTTAAGTTCTGAATTTTTTATTTAGATGGCGTGCGAAGACGACCTGGTTTATTTATCTTGAAAACACGCAGTATCTCTCGATTGACACCAATTAATTACATTCAACTCTGTCCAGTGTAAATCGATGAAAGATAAGAAATTAGATAACTAAGTCTAATTTTGTATTACTAGTTTTATTACATTACATACATTTGTATGCATTTTAATATTCTCATTTACCTACTGAAAATACGCCTTGTCGTAGGTATTATTTATTTTAGGTAGTATCACAGACTAATAATAATATACTACGTATACAAGTAGTATTGATACTAGTTGATAAAATATATTAATTTTAAACGTTATTTTTTATGCTTTCACTATTTGGCTAATTATGTAACGTAACCGTACGTAACGTACATAGAGATCTATACCTTTTTCGTCACAGCCGGTTACAAAACTTTATTGTCTAAAGAAACTGTACAACGCTAGAGGAAGGTAGGTAATTGATCCATAATTTTACTTCCTCAAGACTTCCAACATTAATTAGATGTAACAAATGTACCTACAGTTTTAAAGGCTTATTTACACAGTTGTTCATTGTGTAACTAAATTAACAATAAATGAACGCAGTCAGCTTGTAGTCAGTATTTTGAAACATTTTAGACAGACGTAATATCATGTCTATTTTGTTTTAAACTGCATGAGAATAAGACCGCCTTCTGTGAGTTATAAGTTTTATTTGGAGAGCACAATAAAGTACCTACCAATAATAAAAAATAATAAACTTTGTAGGCGTACTTTGCATACATACTTTAATATTTTACATAACTAGGTACCTAATTCATAAGTAAGTATTCAAATTATCAAAAAAATATACCGAATTAATGATCAAAATAATGTTTTATGATTTATCATGTGTTTCAGAAACAAAACAAAACAGCAATCTGGGTTGGATATAACAACCTGATAAATGTAAATAATAGCCATATCGCACTTGATTTCCCAAACAATGTTTTGTTTTACAATTTACACCGATAAGCGTATCACGCTGTTTATTATCTAAATTCTGAAAGAATGTTGTTCCGATCTGCTTATTAAGAAATAACGTAAAACGACATGTTTTATATAGGGGAAAGGAACATTTATCCGTTTTGTTACAATAAATGTTTTGAGCATCCAATTGCAATATTCTTTTCAACTACATTTAAATAATAAACATCTGTAGTTAATTACATTTTATTATTAGACATTAATGTATATATGTATTACCACAATCGTTATTTAACGAGTTGTAACTTGTAATCCAAATGGTCGCAGTAATAAGATATTTCATGTTATTACGTTCAATATAACGCCCATGTGCCCATAACAAGTGATATATCATGATCGTGAATCTCGAATGTCAATCTCATAAGTATTATCAGAGCCCAGGCGGTTAGCTATTTATATATATTATTATCTGTCTAACCCTATCTTATCTTACTAATATTATAAAGAAGAAAGTTTGTGAGGATGGAGGTTTGTATGCATGTTTGTTCCTCTTTCACACGAAAACCGGATTTTGATAATAGTTGGCAGTATGTGTCAGAATAAAACATAATAAGCTATACAAATATTTACTTGATCTTCCCTTGTTCACGTCACGGCATCACGGGTGAATATCTGGACCGATTTGGCAAATTTTTTTACTATAACAGATACTCTATGGTGATAAATAAACATTAAATATGATATATAGCAAAAGAAAGCGGCTTCCGTTATTTTTTCTTCCATATAAAACATACCTGTTTAACAACAACGCGGTATATATGCGCGTAAAATGCAGCAAGCAAAACGCTGGGCGTGACAATGGTCGCGAAGTACAGGAAGAGGAGGTAGTTGTAGTCCATGACTTCCACGAAGTAGCAGCTCGGAGTGGGCCCGACGGCTGCATGCCAGCCCAGGAGCGGTAGGAACCCCACACCGGCGCCGGCCACCCAGCACACAGAGATTATTGCTGAAAATAAACAAAACTTAACTGAAAAAAAGAGCGTGTGTGAAGCACACGTGTCAGAAGTGAAACTTCTTTGGCGAGATTCATAGATACCAAAATCGTCGCCTTATTCCATGACGTAACACCTTGAAATTTTACATTCAACGCGCCGAAAGAATTTTCACTTCAAAATACATGGATTTGTGTGGGGAACAAGAGTACGTAACTACCCTTAATCTTCTATCTTTACGTTGCAGGTTGCTAATTATATCAAAATAGTAACGTAACTCTTAAGTCTGTTAACTTTTTTTATATTCGAAGCTATAATTCTAACCCAATAAGTTGTCTTTGTTATTGTCTTGTTTCTAGTTGTCTTACTGATAATTAATTAGTGATAACATTACCATACAAACTTTTAATTTGTGTATCAACAACAAATTTTGTTGGCTTATCTCTCTAAGTATCTCGAATGTTGTAATTATTCCACTATATATAATAATTATTATTGTAATATAATAAAAGAACTTCATGAATAGTTTACAGCGAGGAAGTGTGATAAGCTTTGTATGAAGGTTCTTTTTGTTTCAGGATAGACAAATGAGTCATGTAAGTATCACATGCCCTATCTCAGACAAATAAAAAAAGATGTTAGTGGTATAACCTAAAGTGAGTCTCTAATATTTGATATATTATATTTATAAGCTATTTTATATAAGTTGGATGGTTTTCCAGCTCAATAATGCGCGATATGTAAACAATTTGATAAGTAGGTAAATATTTTAGAATATAGGTAATTACCTAATCGATGAGCAAATATATGTATATATATTGTTTACAAATTTCTTATCGGATAATACCCGGAATCTTATTCTTATACAGTTAAATCGTACCAAATAATTTCATAATGGAGCCTGTTCTACGACGGAAAAGATATTTTATGAACACAAAATATGAAGGTATTAATTATTTTGTTCGTATCATTTTGTAATATGAAACTATTAAAAACGTAAAACAGATTTAACAAAATTCTTATAATAGATCTATAGTTTTCATGTAACAGCTGATTGAATTGCATACTATTTACCTACGCACGTAAAACAACGTCATTGAATCGCTTATGTGTTATATCTATAATATTTTAATATTATTTACGTTTTTCATATACAGAGATCGCTTATTCATCTGCTTACGGTGTGTGTTTATATGACAATTGTTATGAATCATGTCGGTACGTACACCTGTGATTTGACCAAGGCTCGGTCTACGTTTGAATTTGAGTTTAACATTATGTTTCTGAAACTATATCAGTAGGTAAATGTTTACGTGTAAATTTAGTTTTAATTTTTCTTTCTTTCTTTTTTTTTAAATGACTTCAGACATAACGGCAATACCGTAAGGCGTAAACGTACGTTCTGACGTTCCTCCAGAATTAAGCCTTGAATCAAAATGAATTAACAATTCAGATACATTATGCGTACAATAATAAAAACGCACATATAGGTAATATCACAGAATACTGAATAGTTAATAGTACAGGTAATATACAGTGGGTACTGGGTAATCCCATCAATGTGACGCGAAGTAGGTAACAGGAAAATCTTTAGATATACAGCCTTATAACTATTCGTAGTCTAAGAAAATATAATGGTGCACACTTGAAACACATTCTCTGTTACTAAATTGTCTTTTGATTATGAGTAATAATTAATATTATCTATAAACTATCTCTAGGACGATCTCTACATAGTATAAAGCAAATTCTCTTCCCGCGTCTGTCTGTATCTACGTATGCTTAGATCTTTGAAACTAAACAACGTAATTCATATAAGGAGTTACAATTAAGAAATTATATGCACAATATTGGGATTGTTATATTATTATGTATTATAAAATTTCTGAGGCATATTATTTACACAGGAAAAACCAGTGTGGGAAAAACATTCTGAATTAAAAAAATATCATTCTGTGTGGCGTCACTTCCGAATATTTATTTGATATTTCCATTGGTCCTTACTAGCAATTAATATTACTGTGATTTGTGGTTTTATGAACAAATAAACTATATTTTTTATTTCATTGTGTATTCCTTAACTATAAAACAATAACGTCATTAAACGTAACTAATTTACCTATTAAATTACATAACATGAAATGCTTGAATTCGATAAACGATATGTTTGCGCTTTGTATTGAGTTTTTCACAGTAAGAAAATATAATTTTTATAATATTTATTTTAAAGTATGATAAATTGAATGATAGGTACATCACCAATGTTTAAGATTAATAGTTTAATAACCACATTAGAAACTGGTTTTTATTGCGTTTAAATAACAATAATAATAACAATCAACATTTGTTTAAAAAAAGATCGATAAAGGAGGTCGCTGTGAGTTTGTCCGAGTCACTGAACTATATCAGATTTAAAACGAAAGCCTCTTTTCTAGCAATAAAAACAATGGAAAAGTGTATATTTTCTTTCTTTACAGTTAAATCCTTATAATTACCACGCAAAGGTCAACGGTACAAAGGAAAAAAACGTCGAGTTTATATAGTTTGTTAAAAATAAATATATATACTTACCTACCTACCTAGAGTTTTATGCAAACAAAACTCAACTATAACTACTATAATACAAGATTGTATATTGATGGTATGGTATGATGGGATGGTAGATCATGGACATAATATTATCTCACATCACAAAAACTAGACAGGGCAGAATGCAGATATTTTTTTCAAACTGTGTTCAAAACCAATGTAGATCCTACAACCTAATTAATACCTACAAGTACGCTGTTAATAAGAACTGTTCTAAAGACATTATGAATAGACACTTCGATTATAGATATAAATTATGTAGAAGTATGTAGGCATGGACGTATAAAAAAAGACGGACGCCATTTTACGAACAAACAACGTGAAGCCACCGTAGTAAACTAGCGATCGTGTAAAAACAATGAACACGCACACACTTTCACCATAGTAAGCTAGTCGGCCGCCATTACGTCGTGAACTACCGACTGATTAACTGCATCACTGTTCCACAAAAAAATATTTAAAATGCCGTCTTGCGTGTTTAAATGGTGTCGCAACAGTACAATTTTAAATAACAAAACACAGGGGATTACATTAGACAGGGAAGCAAGTTATTTCTTTTATGTTTTAATGACAAAATTATTACGGCAAAATTTATAGAAAAAAATACAGCCGCCATTGTCATCAGGACAGCTGTTGCCATAGTGTTGCCATTATTTCAAAATTTCATTCTCCCAAAAGTCGGGGAGTTGATGTAAAGTTAATTAATTTTAAAATTACGATAAAAAAATTTGATACAAAATGCAAATTTGTTTTTGCATTTTCTTCTCACAAAAACATGTATACTATGCTAATTGCTAACCCTTATATAACAACCATATTTAAAAAAAATATCACAGCCAATTAATACTGTCTACGACATCTGTTATAAGACAGTTAGTTTGAAAATTTCAAGTATATGTATACTGAAATCGTATGAAGCATGTTTCCTATTTATTTGGTTATAAACTAACATTTTATTTATTTTATTTTATTTATTTTAATAATAATTAAGGAGACATTACCTCTCCTCCCCCCAATATTGGTTGAACAAGTTTTCATACATTTTCCTTTGTTTTCGCGTCCAGTGGTTGATTTGACAAAGCTAAATAGTACTTGTATTTATGCATAGGTTCTAATAGTTAGAGTACAACATAAAAAGTATATCAAATTTAAAAATAAAAATACTAAAGTGTGGGGTAATTTTATTGCATCTGACAATCAACCTGGCACACACACATGGATGTGTCGCCGCCATTACTAGGCTTCACTCAATGTTTAGGCGATACTCCGTCCGTCTTTTTTTATACGTCCATGTAGGTATGGTATATTTATATGCATGGTAAACTGAAATGTAAACAAGATTATTTACTTAGTTTACTTACCTATATTGTATACGTAGAATGTTTCTAGACGGAATCTAAATATATGTATGTATTTTCATTTTTGTATTATCTAGATTCTAGGCAATAGTGGTAATATATTATATAAGTTCTGATTTTCGTTTCTTTAGTTTTGCCTTTTTAGTGTTCTCATTGGCAGGTTTATTTGCAGCGTAACTGGGTACCTATTATACCTACCTATTTTAAAGATAAAATTATACGGAAATCTTATTTCTTATCCGACTACAACATGATCAATTTTTCCTAGTGTGAGTGTTCCACTGAAAGCATCGGATAAAGCAAGTTGCCGTATAGTAGTTCATGATATTTATTTGGATATACAGTAGGTATACACTTTTAAATAAATATCTCCAAACATTAATCTTAAGATTTGTATTGTATTTTATTGTATTATTGTATTGTATTGTAGAGTTTCAGCTTAAAAATCACTATAAAAAAATTAAAAAGTCCCTGTCGCTGTCTGTACAGTCTGTCCGTCCCTATGTAGGTAGGTATGCTTAGAACTTTAAAACTACGCAACGGATTTTGATGAGAATTTTTGTAATAGGTAGAGACGAGCCGTTCTTGAGGAAGAATTCAGTTGGTATGTAATTTGGTTTTCTTCAGAGCGGATGAAGTGGGTCACGGAAAGCTAGTGCCAAATTAAATAAAACAAAATAAAATAAACACTTAAGTATGCGTAAAGTAAACGTTTCGACACGGCATTTAAGGACAATAGTATAATATTATAGCTAATGAAAACGATGTATGGCGTCAATACCAAGTGAAGAATGTGTTAATAAATATTCATCATATAAAGACTGTCTTGGTGAAGAATATGGTGGTGTATAGTTTATATACTAAAGTGCTTATAGTAAATACGAAGACTAGATAAAATTATAGAATATTAAAGATTTTCTATTTAGATATGACGATAACTAATAATAATAAATTACTATGATGTATACATAATGCACTGTGTAATTGATGTACAATTGCACAATGTATCCATAAATTAATTATAATTATTATAATCATTATATTATAAAACACCGTTTTGATTTCCATTTGCAACTTTGCATTCAGTGGCGAGTCAAAAAAAATAACTGTATACAGTTATATTTTTTTGACTCGCCACTGAATGTGCCACTGACTGAACTCGTATACGAGTACAATACTTATTTATTATTTTTCGGCACCTAGCTTTTGAGATAAAAATTTACACATAGCCCTAATCTGTAAATAGGCGTCGTTCTGTTAATCAGTTTTAGATATTATTGAGAATATTATTACCCAGAACCCAAAAAGGAGAAAAAAATATGTAGCAAGTAAAGGACGTCAGATATAAATCATTGACAAATCGACGATCGATTATGTACATACTTAAATTCTTATGGTACGGGAGCTATTAACGTTTTAAAAAAAGTCATTTTAGTATAGTTGGGTTTTTTATATACTGTTTCTCTTGCTATTTCGGTTAGAGTCCGGGCTGTCTGGCTGGCGGTAGTGGTTGCGTTTATTAGTGCGCACAGGAAAATATCCGTACTTTAAAGTCATTTATTAACGCGTAATTTTTAATCTTTTGCCTTTAGATAGATCCATCAGAAATAATTTTTTTATTGCAAGACGTTTTTTTCGTTGTTAAATAGGTGCCATACGCAATTTTTTATTTCAAAATAATTAAAATGTCATCGAATTAAGTGAAATTACATCAACATGAGTCCACTTAAAAGGTAAGTAATAACTTTATTACTTATATTATATTATCCTTTTTTAATACTTATATTGAATAATTAGTAAACTAATATTTTTAATAGATGGTTGGCTCCACTCCTGTCGGTCTTAGCGTGACTATAGCCTTCCTCGATAAATGGGCTATCTAACACCGAAATAATTTTTCAAATCGGACCAGTAGTTCCTGAGATTAGCGCGTTCAAACAAACAAACAAACTCTTCAGCTTTATAATATAAGTATATAGATCGCCTGAGCCTCCAACTTAGAATCATCTGATTTTGTGGGAACATTTCTCCTCATAACCATCAATCCTTTAGTAAACCATTTTACCGATATTGCTACTGTCTTTAAACGATCACTTATCTTCATACAGCCTTGTCTCATGAATTTCTAAACCACTTATAAATTGCAGGTATTTGGTAATTCAAACTAATGTTATGAATAGAGAGTACACTGAATTCGTCTTGTTATGTTAAGACAGGAAAAAAATATCTATTTCTATTGTTACGTTTTCTTATTTGAACACGCTTTTGTTAGCTTCACCTGTATTTTTGGACGTAATCGACCCTATTAGACTTGATTTTGACTTACTGGATTGATTTAATTCAATCTTTGTAGTTTGTACCCTCCTCAAGGATCCATGACATTTCATAAGTTTAATCGTTTTAGTTTTTTTAACTAGGTATCAATTATATCGATCGACTATATCAATAGGAACAAGAAACGTATGACTGCGTGTTCTTCACAATAGGCTATTTGACAGTATAAAAAATAAATTACTTTTTTGTGTAATCCATATATATATAAGGTTTTTGAAGCGATTTAAATTAATAAATGATATAAATAATAACTTATTTATTTATAAATCGTCGAGAAAAAACATCACATTTTTTAAAATTAACACGTGACCGAAAACATCCATGATTGGCTGCATCTGCCATGACGTCACAACTGCGTAAATAACAAGTGATCCCAACGTTTACTCACGTCGTTGCTGAATTTCGCTTTTGGTTTTGTTTCTTGTATAACTTATTTCTTGTGATTCAAGGTGTCTGTAATCAGTTTTGTTCTATATGTGTTATTTTTGTTTGTCATGGAACCTAATTTCGAAAAAGCAGACAGTAGAAATCTACCTAAAGTGGACGCTATAATGGTTGGCATTTTCTTTAAAAACAACCCAGATTTTTACGCTCCTGAATTGAGAAATGTGAAAACAGCTACGTAAGTTAATATTTCAATCGTCATTCATTACCTTTTTAGTTAAATGTACAAACATGAATCACAATAGCACAATAATTATGAAGTATACATTTTTTAGGTTATGCCCTTTGTTTGTAAATAAGCGAGTCATTAACATTAGGTACCGGATGATCAGGCTTAAATTGTGTCTAGTAAAACATACAGACAACACAGAATTGAAGGGTGCAATATGAGTTTGAATCTTTCTGTACATCATCAATTTATATATATCATTATCTAACCTCAAGCAGGTAAGTAATGAGACGATTTATACTATGTATTGCAAATAAAATAAACTGCCTACTAGGTATTCAACACCATACTTACATCGAAGTTGTCTTCACAAAAAATGTAACTGTTTTAATTGATATATCACTTGGATTTCGGCGAGCTAACTGCAACCACTTTCTACGCATTTTTATGTCTTTTGGAGCACATATAAATAGTTTGTCAGGGGTTTTAATAGTTGTATTTCTGCATCCAGGAACTACACACCACCTATAAGAACTCATTTACTGGTTTTTAAACAGATTAACTTAATTATACTATAATTAAAACAAAAAAGAACAATAAGTACTAGGAGCAAGTTGATGTTTACGAAGCTGTGACGTCACCATGGTCGCGAGACGCCATATTCTTCAAAATTGTGTTTTGGCGGCATATTTGAATATCACGTTTTTATTTTCCATTTTCACAATGAATAACTACAAAAAATTAAGAAACATGTGTTTTGTGTGCTCTATAAACGTATCTTAATAATTTGAGACAGTTTTCAAAACCTTGTCAAATAGCCTATTATGAACACATTAAAACTTGTCGCATGTCAAACCATAATTTTAGAATACACTAGCTGTGCCGCGCGGTTTCACCCGCGTGGCTCCGCTCCTGTTGGTCTTAGCGTGATGATACCTATATAGCCTATAGCCTTCCTCGATAAATGGGCTATCTGACACCGAAATAATTTTTCAAATCGGACCAGTAGTTCCCGAGATTAGCGCGTTCAAACAAACAAACTCTTCAGCTTTATAATATTAGTATAGATATACTTCAGTTTTTATTATATGTGACGAATAATGCTCAGGCAATCACAACTCTTTGTTTTATTGAGTTTTTCAGTAAAAATTACATTTAGGTACATAGGTATATATTGCAAGACGTCAATCAGCATAAAATAGTAAAATACACAAGGTAGGTACCTACATATTATCAAAATTTTGATAATTCAATAATGTAGTTACGACAACGGCTACATTAACTTATGTGTTTTTAATGTAGTAGGCGATAGATGCAGTTTTAATTGTATTGCAGTCATTAGTACCTATACTCAAACATTTCAATCTACGATTGGTTCATCTGATGTCATTTTTAATTAAATAATAACTGTATACTTAAATAGCTGTTGAAGAGTCAGTTTAATAAAACAATATCATTAGTAACACAACTTTAATTAATAATAAGTAATAAAAACTATCAAAATATCACAAATGAAATAATACAATACAAAGTCTCTAGAAACTCCAGAAAACCCGAAACGTTCGAGAGAATTAAATATTTTAGCAATTTAAAGAGTTTGCGTTCAAGGGCATATTAATTATTAATTCTAACTGAGCTCTTACATAAAAATAGATATAAATAATTTGTTTACAAGCTATGCATAGTGTGTTTCCTTTTCTTTTGTAGCTATCGCACTTTTTGCGGACGGACCGGATTTTACAAATAGCTACCTACCATTCAAGTTTGTAAATTAGCTAATATTCAATACAATCGAATCGTGTTTTAATTTAAACATAGACGATTTGGATGTTACTCTTACGGTTTATCATAAGACCCCTTAGAAATTTGGTCTTTAAGCATTACATAATTACGATCTAATGAAACACTAACATTCCTACAATTACAGTCAATATTGTTAAAGCTGGCATATTTTTAGACGCCGAGTTCTTCTTTAGCGATTGATCGGCATATGTTTGCAAAAGTTTACAAGGTACAGATCGCTTCATATTCGATGTTGGGCTGTGTCGTATCACATAGCACTGCATTCCCGGCGTGACTTCTACGGGCTTTCCCTTCACATCGAGTGCATTAGTGACTGTCGTATTCGTTGTAGTGATCGTCACTGATGACGTCATTGTGTTATTCGATTCATTACTCGTGGTATTCGCTGGGGCTTCGTTAGTCACATTTGCAGGAACTAACGTACCATTGGGCAACATTTCATAAAATTGTTTCGGAGCTGGTGGCGGAGAGTCTGTTGCTGGTCCATTCACGGTTGTTACATTGGTCACCGTTGTAATTACTGTCGTGTTTGTGCCTGCGAGGGCGCTTTGGGTCTTAGCTTCCTCTTCAAATATAAAACTAGTTATCAAGTTGCAGTCTATTTTGGTTTCCTCGTAATCACCGTTGTCTTTTCTAACACCGAATTTGCAAACCTCGCCAGGCCGGGGCGTATAATTGTTTGAAGAATGACTTTTACTTAGAGCATAAGTTCCAGCGGCAAGTGTTCCAAGGTTGAGCAGCGCAAGCCCAGCCAGCAGCGTACCGTATTTACTGCCGGAGTCTTTGTATTGGTACACGTAATTTGGGGGCGATCCACGATAGACGGGATAGCTCATAGGTGCACCACCGTGAACTGGAGTGTATCTTATTTGTTGTGGAGGATTATAATTGTAATGATAGTGCACATTAGTTGTATGACCCGCACCCGTACTTGGGGAATTGCCCGAAAGTCCTTTTCCGGATGGATATCCATGAGATCCGCCGGATGATGGATATGTATGGCTGCCACCGGACGATGGATATCCATGACTACCCCCTGAGGAAGGATAACCGTGTCCTCCTCCAGACAGTCCACCAGACGGATATCCATGAGCTCCGCCAGACGAAGGATAACCATGACCCCCACCAGACAATCCGCCTGATTGTGGATACGAATGACTGCCCCCACTACCCGAGAGGCCACCAGATTTAGGATAACTGTGTCTCCCACCACCGAAAGTTCGTTTAGCTTCTAACGGACCAGTTATAGATAGCACAAGGATTGCAAAGAGCAATCCATAAAAATACCGCTGCATATTTTCTAAAATTTCTATTTTCTTCAAAACAAAACTATTCACACGTTCAACACTGTCACTCGCGCGCAATGAACTGAAGTAAGCGCTGCATCACGGCTCTGCTTTCAAAATTAGCACAACACAATGCAAATAAACATTGTGAATATATCAGGGGGGACACCTCGAACAAACTGACATTTATTAAAGAAAGCGACGCCATCTATACTTTGGCGATTAAAAACGTATTTTAATCAGTTTATAATATAACCCCAAAAGATGGCATCGCACTTTCCGAAGTTATTGCAAATTGTTTATAAATATTTAAATAAATGGCAGGTATTCTTGAAACATTGTTTTATTTTATTAAATCGAATGCGTAGCTTACCTTTTTTTAAATGCCATTAAATGATTTTGCGATTTCGTTTCATTTTCATTATAATCACAGATTATAATATTATATCGTCATAAAACGGTTCTACCAATATAAACGCGCTGTTCATATACCAACATAACGGCATATGAGTACCACAGAGTCATACACAGGCTGTCTACGTACACAGGAGTCGTGCAGGAGTCATACAACTTGCATACAACAAAGACATACATTTACACATACAATACAACACATACAATAACTTGAAAGGGAAATTTCTTTTTTTTTTTAATTACATCAATTTTAACCGAAATCAGTAGTTCTTTTCATTTTTTTACAATAACTAAATTTTCAATTAGTAAATGTAATACACCTTAAATTAGTGACAACGCCATCTATCGTGAAATAGAGCAATTTAATGTAGATGGCAAGACTAGATAGTAGTACGCTTGGTAGTACGTTATAAATTTTACAGATGGCAATAGTACTATCCAAGGTACTATCACCATTTCCACAGACCATTTCATTATAAATTATTTTACAGTTGCAATCAACAAAGAGTTAGTTATCTATATTTAGCTAATTACCTAATTGATGATCTTTATAAGAAAAGTTGTTATGTTACGATTGTTGGGTTGATACCTGTTGATAACAATTCAAACATATAATATTTTATACTAACTATAGGTATTTCACTAAAAAGTGAGGTCTAAGAACGAGAAAGTACTAAGTACCTACATAACGTAGTTACATAAGTAATATCTTCTAACTGATACTTTATTATAACAAACACTACAAAATTGGTTAATAGATATACATAATAATCTTTCAACAATTTCATACATTTATGGGTCCAATTTTAAATAATCATCTTCCTACCTATTGAAAATATTTGTTTCTTAATGATTTAATTATATCATGCTTTTTCTTTTAATGGTAATATCGGGACTGTATTATACATATAATGGCAAACAGTATCATAGCTACCTATGCTATATTATGTAGGTATGATACCTACTGACTGAACCGTTTTTCTCACGAGCCGAGCGCCTGGAGGCTGAAATACATATCGAATACTCAAGTCTACCGTCCCTTGAGGCTGGAAATAAATCAAACTAAGAAATCAAACTACTAGCCAACGCAATCAAAAAAATACAGACGTTTTAGCCTTAGAGTTACTGTGTACTACGTACTAGAGAGGACATCGCTACTACACTATTTGTAACACGAGTTAGAGTCAATCGTCTCAAACCAATATTTATTAAATAAATTTTATTTGTTACATTGATTGGTTTTAATTGATAAGTTTATTCATATTTTTTAATAAGATAAACAATATTTATTTGTTACATAATTGGTTTTAATTTAATTTATAAGTAATGAGAAGCAGAATATCTACAAAGTGTAGGACTCACTCCCCCCCCTTCGCCGCCGCGCTTGTCGCACAGATTTTGTTCGTGGTGTCCTCTCTATAATAATACCTCAATGGTTTTAGCTGAAAATTTTCGACACTAAACCTAACTACTTTTATCTCCACTTTGCAAAAAATATATATTACCTAACGACGAGTAGTTTATTAAAAAACCTATGTACTTTATTAAAAAAACCTTTTATTTCATTTAAAACTGCAATTAAACTTTGGAACCAAAAGGTTTGTATCATAATATTTCTACATGTTATTTTCTTATTAAAATATTATACCTACCTATGCTCAACGAACCTTGAAGGCACAGCGTATCATTTACTAATAAAAATAAATATATGTAATCAACTTGCCCATTCTTTAATAACATTGTTGAACAATAGGCAGTAAATTGAGGCAATAATCATTTAGACTCGTGAAGGCAACGCACTATTCTCAATTCTGCACTACCTTTTACCGCAACAACATTTAGTTCATGACAATCGGTTAGTTACGATAATGACGTCGATACAACTGCACAGTTAAAATGTTATTCACGTTATTATTTACAAACATTATGCTAACCGGCGCCGAAAGGAACGTCGATAATAAGCCGTATCTTGTGCTGCCAGTACCTCTCCAACTGCCCTTCCGCAACGAGCGCTCCGAGCAATGCTGGCTCCGGATAGAAGACGTAGAGCTCATAGAAACAGTGGCCATCTACTGCTATATAGCACAATCCTTCCTAAGGAACCATATACATGACTATAACACTAGGAAAATGAGTGAAGACGATGTCGATGTCAGTTTATGGAGCGAAGAACCAAGGCCGCAAGAAGATATTGCCCCGAAAGTGAACAATAAAAAGGAAAGCGTGATAGATTGGAAAATAACCACTGTTTTGGATCCCATTACGCGTATGCGGTTGTATGTAAGTCGAGACGCGTATTGCAGGCTCATAATGTACAGTAGAGAAGCAGAGACGAATTATAAAGTGGATTGTGATAAAATACTTTACTTCATCAATAGCCGTATGACAAATAGTGCAGCGTTACGTAACGTTACAAAATTGCCTGTAATCATGTTAATTGCTATCATGTTCCTTGTTTAATAGAAAAATTGTCATTGTAAGTATTATTTATTTATTAACAAAAGTAAGAACCAATCTATAAGTTTACTTTGTAAGTTTGCGCAATAAACCAATTTCATACATGAATGATATTCTGTTATTTGACTTCCTCAAACAACTTTTAGTAAACAATTGTGAAGGTCTTTTATTGATAAAAACTGGTCCGAGGAGGAAAAGTTATTCGGAAATAAAACTTGATAAACATGCAATTTTTTTTTTTTTTTCATTTTATTATAAAAATTAACAGCTATTTTTACGGCATATTTATCATTTGCTGTACACAATAGATAAAACCATGGATCATGTTTTATTCTTCATAAGTAAGTAAGTACTAAAAATTACAATGGAATGTTATCTACATTGTCTACAAAAACAATACAGCTGTTTTACAAATGAAAATTACTGGTCCATATCTAATTCCCCTTTTGACAACATACCTACCTACATTGTATTTTTCGTTGCGTTCATACACATACGAAAAATTAAATTTATTTCACACTTCATCAAAGACACTTCATAAAAATAAGAATCATGGAATATGTATCAAAAGTACGTAGTTAATATAACTCAAAAATGGGAAAAATACTTAAGTGGTAAACAATTAACTAATCATTATTAAAATCAATAGGTAAATTACCCAAATGATTTATTTCTCTTATTTTGATTTAGTAGTATATTTGAATGTTGATTTATATAAATGATAATATTAAATATAGATATCTATATTTAATATTATCATAAAACTGAAGAGTTTGTTTGTTTGAACGCGCTAATCTCAGGGACTACTGGTCCGATTTGAAAAAAAAAACAAAACAAAATATTAAAAGGCCTATATAATATGATCACGCTAAGCTAAGACCAACAGGAGCGGAGCAATGCGGCTAAACGCGCGGGACACACCTAGTCTATGATTATGACGATTGCATCTGCAAATAATAAGTACTTATAACAATATAGATAAGTTGAAATAGTTTTAAATACTTGTACTAAGTATTTATTTGAAGTGTTAATTGACTTTATCGCTGTAGAGATATCTACCGAGTAAGCTAGCTTTGAAAAACCATGATGTACTAAGAACCGACTGATACCAGTTAAAAATTACCTAAAGGTAATATAAATATTATGAGTCATGCATAATGGCTGCTTCATTCATTATATAAGATACATAATGTACCTATTGTTATTTTTTCCTGAAATAATGCCATGTTTGTAAATCAAGCATAAATTATAATTATCCTTGTAGAGATCTAAGATTTTTTTTATAGTACCTGTGATTTAGATTATTTTATAGGTAGAATTACTTAATACATCTGATATACGTATTAAAAAATATGTTTATCGCAATATAAATTAAAATTAAATATCCAGTGCTCTACCTTTTTCGTGAAATACATACATTTTTATGTGTAAGTAAAACAAAAACATGCGAATATCTTTACTACGCAGCTGCGGGATTTCACGACTAATCCTTAATTTCATTTCGAATTAAAATGGTATCAGATGCGTCCTGCAAAGAAGCCTGAATCCACACGATATATTACGCTGTAGGATCTAGAACAGTTCAACTTTAACCGTAACACATCGACACCCACGTAAACAAATTCGCAAATTATATAACATTGTTGTTTTGAATAATTTGCAGGTTTTAATATTTTCAACAAACTAATGAATTATTCACAGCATCCTTATAGAGTAGGTATGTTTTCAGAGCTCTACCTTTATAATATCAAGTGAACAAATATTGGTTTCTACTGATAGATAGGTATTAGGTATACCAAAGCTCTTCAGTACATGTCTACATAATATATTATATAGACGAAAGAATAAAGACGCTTTCAAATATAAAACCACTTGAAACATAATGTGAGCCTCGTTACAAAAGGACTCAGTAAAAGTCCTCTTGATATTTAGAATATTGACCAACTGACTTTAATTAATAGGTACCTACATATTTTACAATGAGAAACATTGCGTTATTGGCAAACTGAGTGCGATTATACTAACTCCTTAGAATACAGTTTATTCCGTGAACTGAATAAGAGTAGTAAAGAGATTTCCAGTGATGAAATTAACAAAAAATCCAAAAGGCCTCAGATAAATTCTATTTATATATCTATCTAATTTCACTGATTCAGCACATCCGCAATAAATAGCATATATTTATATATATATATATTACTATGTATCGAAATCTACATAGAAAAGACATAGAAGCATTTACATAAACGAGTCTTATAAGTAACTAGCGGTCCGCCCCGGCTTCGCCCGTGGTACATGTTTACGTTTTCTCTATACATAAGAACCATCCTCGTACTTCAAGGAATATAATAAAAAAAGAATTATCGAAATCGGTTCAGCCGTTCTCGAGTTATGCGCTTACCAACACATTTTGCGATTCATTTTTATATATAAGAAGATTACTCTATTGGTCCCCATACACTCGTTAAAACGTCATTGTCGGGGAAATAATTAAATGCCCTCGATTGGTCCAAGTTCACCGCTCGTGCTGTCAGCTGACACTGTGAAATGCATTTTATGAAAAGGTATTGTTAATCTAAATAAAGGTTATATTATATGATATATCGTACCTAATGAAATCTTCACGCTCACTTCGCCTCGACTTTATATTCGGGACAATGGGCCTTCAAGAAAGGGAAAACCTTTATTAAATATTAGCTCATTTCAGGATAAATTTGAGCCAAATATTATCTATATTATTATTTTGGTTGGTGCCTTCGGCAGCAGCTGGTTGTCAATTATACAGATACATTCAAAGCTCAATGAAAGGGAGCGAAAGACATATTGACTATTAAAACCGGTCATCTTTATAGCTAATCTTCGTTCAAAAATATTTTTATACTAGCTGTGCCCGCGACTTCGTCCGCGTGGAATAGTGACTGCATAGTAGTTACTACTTAACTTTTATTGAATAAACACGTACTACCATAAATAATTAAAAGAACAGTTAGTAAAATTTATTACTAAACTGAGCTAAAAAATAAAAAAATAAGTGCCTAATTAATTTTCTACGTAAAATTTATTTTAAATTATGGCATATTATTTTTTAGGCACCAGGAGGGAGAGGAGCAAATTTATTTACCTTCCTTCCTTGTATGGATGTTTTTGACAATATATTGTGCAGCAACTGAGTGCCGAGGCAAACGTCAAAACGTAAAGGAATAGAATCCGCTATCGATACTAATTGACATAAGCGTATGATGTTTTGCTAAGGATTTGTTCACCCTACCAACGACGACGACGACCACGAACAAAATTTTCATCCAGTCGCAATTTAATAAAATTGTGCAAAACACAATTAAAAATCAATTATTAAAATTTCCTGTCGTTCTGGTGATTGGAATTTTTATTTTCGAGATCAACGATGAATGAAAAAATAGATTTTTCGTAGAAACAGTGGCTCCTAGAAAAAAATGTATGTGAAGTTTTTTAAAGATAATTTTATAATCTACAATTTTGGTAAAAGTTAAGGATACCATACCATACCATACCATCATTATCATAATAATATATCTTATATATATATATATTTTTTTATAATAGTACTTAATTTTAAAGATCGTCGGGAAGTTTGTAAAATTATATATATTCCTTTTCCTTCGTTGCGTTGGGTTTTTTTTTTAATTTTTAAACTTCGGTTTCTTATTTTCATTTAATATTTTCAAGTGAGCGAGACCTACCTCTACCTCCATAATACATTCCTACATCTGACATCTTTTAAGTTGGGCCGTAACCGTGCATAAATTGTAATGGACCACAGTGGCAAAAGAAGTGGTATATTTAAGAAAAAAAATTGCCAAGGGCCAGGCCTATGTGGCTTTGAGAAGAGTTCAAAATTTCCAGGGTGTGGCTATCCTCTCGCTCCCATGTCCCCCTCTTCTTTCACAGACTTTCAACCCTTCCCTTTCCATCCCTAGTAAATGGCAGAACCGATTTTGATGTAAATAATATTATCTAATTGTACCTATATGTACACGTCATATCCTATCGTTTGATGCTCCATTTGGTTTATTTATCTAACCACTGTCACCCCTAAAGTGCCCTATATGTAAAAAACGGATGAACCGATTTCGATAAAACATTACTAATTGTAATTCACCCGTTATGCACATTCATTTGATATATCACTTAGGTAGGTACTATCACAATATTTGACAACATTCGTTTCTTTCATTCCCACTTATACCTATACAGGGTGTAATCGTTAAGTGTGCACAGGCGATTTTTCCGTAAGTATTACAGATAACAAAAAAATTAAAACTGATATCGAAAGTACTTAACCTAATGAGTAAAATGGCGGTAATAAATTTTTAAAAATAAATCGAGAAATATCAAAAAAATTATCTTTAAACCCTCCCATTCATTAAGTATGAAATATGAATATCCCATATACCTACATTTAATATGAAAGATTTTAGCTTTTTTTTTCTTTTTTTGGTTTTCTGCTTTAATTACTTCGCAAATTTGAAGTGACATTTTCCACATTTTTCCGGACATTTTCACGCATTTTCCGGATATTTTCCGGGAATTTTCCAGGCATTTTCCGGACATTTCCCTGACATAGCCTGTAAATGTCTGGAAAATCCCCGGGAAATGCTCGGAAAATCCCCGGAAAATGTCTGGAAAATCCCCGGAAAATGCCAGGGAAATGTCCGGAAAATGTCTGGAAAACATCGGGAAAATCCCCGGGATATGCTCGGAAAATCCCCGGAAAAAGCCTGGGAAATTCCCGGAAAATAACCGGAAAATGCCTGGGAAATGCTCGGAAAATGCGTGGAAATTTCCGGAAAAACCGTGGAAAATCCCTGGAAAATGCCTGGAAGATATCCGGAAAATGCGTGAAAATGTCCGGAAAACATCCGGTAAATGCGTGGAAAATCCCCGGAAAATGCCAGGGAAATGTCCGGAAAATGTCTGGGAAACATCCGGAAAATCCCCGGGAAATGCTCGGATAATGCCTGGGAAATTCCCGGAAAATGTCTGGAAAATCCCGGAAAATAACCGGAAAATGCCAGGGAAATGTCTGGAAAATATCCGGAAAATGCGTGGAAATTTCCGGAAAAAGCGTGGAAAATGCCTGAAAATGCCCGGAAAATGCTCGAAAAATGCGTGGAAATTTCCGGAAAAACCGTGGAAAATCCCTGGAAAATGCCTGGAAAATATCCGGAAAATGCGTGAAAATGTCCGGAAAATATCCGGTAAATGCGTGAAAATGTCCGGAAAATATCCGGAAAATGCCTGGAAAATCGCCGGAAAATGCCTGAGAAATGTCCGGAAAATGTCTGGGAAATGCGTGGAAAATCCCCGGAAAATGCCAGGGAAATGTCCGGAAAATGTCTGGAAAACATCCGGAAAATCCCCGGGAAATGCTCGGAAAATCCCCGGAAAAAGCCTGGGAAATTCCCGGAAAATAACCGGAAAATGCCTGGGAAATGCTCGGAAAATGCGTGGAAATTTCCGGAAAAACCGTGGAAAATCCCTGGAAAATGCCTGGAAAATATCCGGAAAATGCGTGAAAATGTCCGGAAAATATCCGGTAAATGCGTGAAAATGTCCGGAAAATATCCGGAAAATGCCTGGAAAATCCCCGGAAAATGCCTGAAAAATGTCCGGAAAATGTCTGGGAAATGCGTGGAAAATCCCCGGAAAATGCCAGGGTAATGTCCGGAAAATGTCTGGGAAACATCCGGAAAATCCCCGGGAAATGCTCGGAAAATGCCTGGGAAATTCCCGAAAAATGTCTGGAATATCCCGGAAAATAACCGGAAAATGCCAGGGAAATGTCTGGAAAATATCCGGAAAATGCGTGGATATGTCCGGAAAAAGCGTGGAAAATGCCTGGAAAATGCCCGGAAAATGCTCGGAAAATCCCCGGAAAATATCCGGAAAATGCGTGAAAATGTCCGGAAAAAGCGTGGAAAATGCCACTTCAAATTTGAAAGAAAGAAAGAAAGAAAAAACATTTATTTCAAGGACATCAATAAAGAACATCAATACAAAAAAAATAAACATAACTAAACTAAACAAAAAAAAATAAAATTACATAAAATTTACACACAAGAGAAAAAGTAAAAAAGAACATGAGAAAAAACTTAAAATAAAAAGAAAAAAAAAACGTTTGTAAAACAGTGTCCTTGAAAAAGGGAAGCCAACTCAGCATAATCTATGCTGCAACATTATGCACACACAGAGCTGGTTTTCAGTGGCCCCTAGACATTGTTACGATTAGAGAAACAACAATTTGCGAAGTAATTAAAGCAGAAAATCAAAAAAGAAAAAGAAAGCTAAAATCTTTCATATTAAATGTATATATGGGATATTCATATTTCATACTTAATGTATGGGAGGGTTTAAAGATAATTTTTTTGATATTTCTCGATTTATTTTTAAAAATTTATTACCGCCATTTTACTCATTAGGTTAAGTACTTTCGATATCAGTTTAAAGTTTTTTGTTATCTGTAATACTTACGGAAAAATCGCCTGTGCACACTTAACGATTACACCCTGTATATAGGTATAGTAAATGGATGAACCGATTTTGATTAAATATGTCTAATTATACTTTACACGTCATGCCCTTTCATTTCATATGTCACTTGAGTCAAAATTCACTTTTTTTATTATCTACCACTTTTATACCTATATCAAATAAATGGATGAACCGATTTTGATAAAATTTGACTTATTTTTACTGATAGGTCGTTCACTTTCATTTAATATATCACTAAAGTATATTCGACAACTTTAGTTATTTTCATTCCCACTTTTACACAATAAATGGATGAACCGATTTTGATACAGTTTATTTAAGAACCAGCGTCGGAAAATATGCTGCCTAACAAAAAACATCATCTAATTCGGATTACCTGCTAGCGAGCTACGGTGGCACAAACACACACACACACAGCGGTCAAACACTTATCACCCATATTTTTGCATCGGGGGTTAAAAATATAATATTATAAATACGACATAATTTAAAGGACATTTTATGTATAAAATTTACCTAGAAATAAGTATAATTTTAATTTGACCCCTCCCCCCTACTACCTCAGCTTACCCCCCCACCCTTGGGGACTTTCGATATGATCACTTGGACATAACTGTAGCGTATAACAGATAACTTACGTTTTATCGTACACTGTATGTGTACCATAGAATGCCTTAGCAAATGTTCGCCGTGAGTACTTAAATGGTCATAACTTTTTTATTTATGAACCGATTGACATGAAATAAACACTAAATGTTAAATGAAGATTACCACAATATATTAGTGAAAACCGCATCGAAATCGGATAAGCCGTTTCTGAGATTAGCGTGTTCAAACATACAGACAAACAGACAAACAGACAAACAGACAAAAAATTTTTTAACTACAGTTTTGGGTTTGGGATCGATTTAATAATAACCCCTGCTAATTTTTTTTACATATTTTCATTGTACAGACACCACTTTTCTAGAATTTTATTATATGTATTGATTAATTATGATGCAATGGTAAATTGTGCCTTATATTACTGCATTGGTAAGAGATTCCCTCACGTATAGGCTACTTGGTAAAATACCAATTACAATACATTTCACCTCCAAGAATCTGCACCCAGTGGAATCGGACACGTGGACGTGAGTCGATTACTTTATAGGTAAGTAAAAACTGTGGTAAAAACAGTAACGAGTAGTAGGTAAGTGTTATTAATATCTAGTAACAGTTATTAAATAAAAGCGATATAATGAAACAAAGGCTTTTTTTTATTTCTTTATACAAATAGGATTCGGTATAAAGAAAACAATTTCTCCAGGTTTATCTACGTCCTACGATATAGAACTTGACACGTCGTTGTTCTATAGTAAATTATTTTTTTTTATTTTTGATTACTTATCAATTTCGATGTTTATGGGAAGGCTTACTTCGTTTGGAAGCCGACTATCCAAATAAGAAAGAAAGCATAGCAAAAAGATAAAAAGATAAAAAATAATTAGTTAGATTTTCTTCTTTCTCGTACAAACAATCTCTAAAAACCCCTACCTATTTACTTGAAAGGACTCCGTGTAAACTCCAATAAAAAATACTAAGAAATCCCGCATTTATTTTTTCTCAAATAGAAAACGGCGAATAGGCTAGCAGTTAATTTAGTAAATCAGAGGAATATTACATTTTCCATTCCCCCACTATTATTATAGAGTAAAAATTGTTTGTTTTTCTTTTTGTTTCAAAGCTTGAACAAAAACTATTTAACTGATTTAGAAAATTCTTTCACCTCTAGAAAGCTACATTATTCCTCCGTGACATTGGCGGCACTATGAGCTACATTAATTATACATATTTATTTTTATACTGAGTAAAATCGAGTGCAGTCAGGGGAAACGGTAAGTGGTTTCACCCGCGTGGCTCCGCTCCTGTTGGTCTTAGCGTGATGATAAAATAATAAATAGCCTATAGCCTTCCTCGATGAATGGGCTATCTAACAACGAAAGAATTTTTACAAAAAAATTGTACATTTTATAGAGAAATAAATATTCTTTGATAAATTAAAGCCCAGTAATTAAATTAATTTGGTTCATACAAGATAAGTACAAGATATAGATTACAAACACATATAACTTCTGTGTTGTATGTCCTAGCTTAAGTTTTTATTGTACCTACTATTTTTATATTTGCAGCACAATAAAGTGTTTAAAATAAAAATAAAATAAATAAAATGCGGTATTAATTAATGGCTGAAAAAAAGTCTACATTAGGTACGTGTATATTTTATTCCTTTTCTCCTTTATTCAGATTTCAGGGTGTATACCCAGATAATTGTGTTGAATCTGAATGAGCGGTGACTCTATAATTTTTCATTCATGTGTTATGTACCTACTTACTATTATAAAATTATCTGTGATAGGTAATATATATTTATATACTATGTACCTTTATCTTTTATTATCTTTTAATAAGGCAAGTCTATCGTAATCGGCTGCCATAAATACCTAGCTTATATACCTAGTTATTTAAACCATCACGTTATTTTCAGAGCTTTAAAATAGAATACTAGAGCAATCAAATTTTTAGTCCATAGAAGGTATTGTACCTTTTGACAATAAATTCTAAATAATGGATCATACATGTTACTGACAAAGAAACCATAAATAACTTAAATAGAGCATTGTAATTTCTTACTCAACGACCATTTGATCCTTCCTAAAATATGTCCGTAGAATCCCTTATAACACCCACCCTTTTGTGGACATACACTTTTATTAGCGTCAAGGAAAATTAGTCACAATCTTCTCTCCCAGTTACTTGGTTTTATACGGCTTTTTTCGCGCATTGTGTGACGTAATAAAATCTCGTGACCGTGAAACGACACAAGGTCAAAAGGATTCGCAATTCGCATATAAATTAAAGAAGGGAATGTTCCAAGAAACCGGAAGAAAATGTCGCAAACCCACTTTACTGCTGTTTTTCCCACCCTCATTTCAAATCGACAATGAATGTTTTACGTCTACACAGAAGAATCTTAAATTGCCATTTATTTTGGAAAGTAAACAATACAAATACTTTGAATGCATTATGCGTAATGTTATATGTATTTAAGTTTAATTACGATGTTACCTACATGTTTTGAACCAATTCCAAATTCAAAGCAATATTTTCGCGCCAATTAGAAACGTAGTTTTATCCGAGCTGAATTACTGCAATTGCTTGTGTATTTTGTTGAAACCAATTGGATTTGGAGCCTATGATAACGTCGTAGCTGTCCACTGAATGGTATTGAGTGTCGTCCTCAAGTAAAGATAACGATATTAAGCCGCACCATTTCTTAAGGGACTTTATGATAAGCACGGAAGTTATTTATAGTACTTATTCAATTATTTCGGTGCGTAACGAGCATGATATATGCACGTTTTATGCACCAATGCATGGTATTTAGATATAGAAATTACGTATTATTTACCTATTATATTAGCACAGAATACTTAATAGTAGCTAACGCTAATATTAGGAAAAAATACCTATTTTTGTGTACCTACACATAATATTATTACCTATGTAAAAGTTGTGCGTAATATATTGACAGCATAGATATCTGAAGATTTAAAATGCATTTTGCATATAAAAACAATGAGTTTAATTTTAAAAATTTCCTTTACAACTATTTTTAGTATTAAGCAATAAGGAAGCGAAATTGCAAAATGTATTTTTTAATCCATCATCAGAACAATTTGGATTCAGTTCGGTAAATTTAAATTATTTGCAGCATAGTTATTATTTATCGCCTTTGGCACTCAATTCAGAAGTTCTCAGGATATAAAAATGTCACAAAATAATTTACAATTCACAGACATCCCATAAATGCCTGGAAATAATATATTCACTTGGATAAAACACACAATCTAATATCACTACATAGTGTAAAACAAAGTCGCTTTCCCTGTCCCTATGTCCCTATGTCCCTATATCCCTATGTCCCTTTGTACGCTTAAATCTTTGAAACTACGCAACGGATTTTGATGCGGTTTTTTTTAATAGATAGAGTGATTCAAGAGAAAGGTTTATATGTATAATAACATCCATTAAATAGTGGAGAAGTACTGTTATTTTTGAGGTTTCTAATGTGATGTCGTAAAAAATTACATTTATTCCGCTTACATTGCAAACGCAGGCTGAACCCTACGAGTTTTATCAAAATAATGTCCTAAGTATTATACACATTGAAAAGCTCTACAGAAAAGTCCGCGATGGTATATGTCTATCTCTTATGGATAACCCACAATAACTTTTTTTTGTCATTTACTTTTTACGACAAATAATGGCTAATTTCCGATGCGATTTTAACCAATACAGCATTAATCCTTAACCAATTAAATACCTTGAATACATTGTTCATTTAATATAGATCTATATGGTCCTTTACACCGTATGATTTAAGTGAATATTTTCGAAGATATAACAGATTTAAAAATTGCGGGACGTAGCGTTTGCGGCGGTATCGGCCGGCCGCCCGGCTATCTATTTTATACCCGTGCGAAGCCGGAGCGGGCCGCTATGTTTTTATATACAACGTTCACAGTTTTTCTGTAGTGTATTTAGTATCAGCATTGCACCCGTGCGAAGCCGGGGCGGGTCGCTAGTATATTATAAAGGCGAAAGTTTGTAAGGATGTATGGATGTATGGATGTATGGATATTTGTTACTCTTTCACGTAAAAACTACTGAACCGATTACAATGACATTTAGCACACATATAGAGGGTAACTTGGATTAACACATAGGATAGTTTTTATCCCGGAAATCCCACGGGAACGGGAACTGTGCGGGTTTTCCTTTGCAAACGCGGGCGAAGCCGCGGGCGGAAATCTAGTAATATAATATCTAAGGATTATTTATTTGGTTTAAGATAGTAATTAATTAATGCATGCGTTCGAAATTCATTATTTTTTATTTAAGTTTAAGTTAAAGCATGTATGAACTGTTTTCATAATTTTGTACAATATCTACAACATAATTAATCATCATAATTAGGTCTTACAATAGAGAACGCTAGTTGATCAATATTAATTGATATTTATTGACAATTTTTAATGTTATATATTTATCGAATCCGGCGACAGGACGTGTGCAAAATGAAATTTGGGGCAGTAGAACAACGCAAGACTTTTATACATTTTGCGACTTGACACTGAATGTCTCAAGATAAAACTTTTACGTACGTGCTATGTGCTATACTATACTAATATAAGGCATATGAAAAGCAAGTTCCGAACTTCGAAACAGCAGATGGTAGCCGAATACAATACTTAACTGTTTTTAGTAGGTTCTTACTCTTATGCTATATAATGGACGAAAATCACAGGCCTAGCTGATAGCTCCACCCTCCTTCTGATTTTCGTAATTCTGCGACATTTTAAACTTCAAAAGGTAGAGTTAAACACAATTAGATCAGATTCAGATAAAAGATCGACGCGGTGTTCCTCAAATGGCGTCAGGAACTTGACTCATCTTGCGTGGGGGCCTGGACTCTCAGCGCGCTTAGCCCAGTGCTCAGAGAGTGGGCAGAGAGAAGGTGGGGGTCTCTCAGTTACCGGCTTGTGCAGGTCCTGTCAGGACACGGATGCTTTGGCAGCTACCTGCACAGGATAGGTCGGGAACCGGCCCCCACCTGCCACCACTGCAGTGACCTATTGGATACGGCACATCACACCCTAGCCGAGTGCCCGGCATGGACGGCGGAGCGAAGGCCTCTTGAAGACTTGCTGGGAGAGGAAGAGCTGACCCTGCAGGGTCTCGCGAAAATGATGGTCAGTGGCGACACGGAATGGAGGACGGTCGTGGCCTTTTGCGAGGCTGTGATTAAAGCGAAGGAGGTTGCAGAGAGGGCCCGGGAGAATGACCCAACGGCGGATCCTCTGCGCTGACGCAGACCCGGCAGACGCAGGCGTCTCTACGCCCAGCGTCAGCCTTGAGACAGGATTTGACGAACACACGCAGGGGGAGGTTTACGTAGAAACGAGCATACTGTAGCTATGCTCGCTGCAAGTAAACCGACCCCCCCTGCGACAGAAGGTGGAATAGCCCGGCAATAGGGCGGCGATATCCTTTCTGGATACCGACGCCTATTGCCACATTATGGGCTTGGGAGAGTCGCCAAGTCGCGGCACTCACCACGTAGGCGGTGGGGGTATAAGGCCTGGCTGTTAACCCCTGCCGTCGAAGGCGAATGGTGGCCACCGTTGGGTTTTAGTGGGTATGGCTTCTCGCGAGTCCCACATACCCCCTCACGCAGAAAAACTGCAGAGGGGGATGCGTAAATGCATTTCCCAACGTTAAAAAAAAAAAAAAAAAAAGAGATTCAGATAAAAGATTAATTGTTAGTAGATTTATTCGTGGGTTATTGTTCTATTTTTGCTACCTAGTTTGCGTTATTGTTAAATTTCAGTTCAAAAGGTAGCTACACAATAACGCCGACAATATACAAGAGTATAGGTGATGGACATTGTTATGACACAAGGAACAGAAATAAAATGGAATGCCTGTTTTCCGGCTTACTAAAGTAAAAAATTCATTCATAGGTCAGTGTGTGCTTATAGTCTGGTGCTAAATTTATGTAGATAATGTAGAGACTGTTTACCGCTGCTTTGGAAGATGTCTTCAAGCTCCTGGACTGGCAAGGACTTGGCATCAATGTTAATGGCGAGTACATCACTCACCTTCGATTTGCCGACGATATCGTAGTCATGGCAGAATCCCTGGAAGACCTCAATACAATGCTCGGTGGCCTCTACAGAGTTTCACAACAAGTGGGCCTTAGCATGAACATGGACAAGACGAAAATCATGTCAAATGTCCATGTTGTGCCCACTCCGGTTTCAGTTGGAAACTCTATTCTCGAAGTTGTTGACGAATACGTTTACCTGGGACAAAGCGTCCAATTAGGTAAGTCCAACTTCGGGAAAGAGGTCAATCGTCGAATCCGACTCGGCTGGGCAGCGTTCGGGAAACTACGCAACATCTTTTCAAAAGAACTAAAGTCACCGACATAGCCCACCGTATTAGTAAGTTGAAGTGGCGCTGGGCTGGGCATATAGCCCGCAGAACCGATGGCCGTTGGGGCAAAAAGGTTCTTGAGTGGCGACCACGTACAGGACGTCGCAGTGTGGGACGGCCTACAACGCGATGGACAGACGACCCGATCAAAGTGGCGGGGAGCCGCTGGATTCAGGCCGCTGGTGATCGGTCGTTTTGGAAATCTTTGGGGGAGGCCTATGTCCTGCAGTGGACGTCCTGAAAGGCTGGAATGATGATGATGATGAATGTAGAGTCTCGTTGTCATCACTGTCTAGGTTATTAATAACACTTATTTCATTTAAACATCTTTTAACATAGGCCTCTAAACCTTAGAGTATTGTTATAATATTATCCTTAAAAAGTTACATACAATTCTGTTTCTGAATATACAAATGTATAGCAAACGTCAAACTCAGCTTAAGAAAGTGCTTTTTCATGTATTGTTATTACGACTTTAAGAAATGAGTCAACAAACCTTTGCTGTAACGAAAAACACTAGACGCTCGTAAAATGTAATATTCATAAGAAGTTGAAATGTTCACTTAAGAAGTTAGATGAAACACGTTCATAATAAAGTTACAAACAATACCAAATAACAAATTCAAAAATATATTTTTATTTTTTAGCTGTGCCGCACGGTTTCACCCTCGGACAAACCCATAGGCAAAAGTATAATTCTATAGCTTATGTGTTGTTCCGGTATACATAAGCTAGATCACTGCCAAATTATAAAAAAAAACTGTATTATAAAAATTCATTGAGTGGTTTTCCCTAGAAAGAGGAACAAAAAACATCCATGCAATTTCACAAACTTTCACCTATATAATATTAGATATTGCATCTAAGTATAGGTACTTAGGTATACGTCTTGTTTGTTCCAAGAACGATAATAAATGACATCATTAGCTGAAAATACATCTTTATATCCCGAGATTTATCTTAGCATAATCCTTTAGAACAATTAATTAAAGCTTGTGATTTCCAAGGTTGTGGAGCTACGACGCTACATAAACATAAGAAATGCCATAAATCCTTCACAAAGATAAAGACGACAACGTGCAAGTATTGTTAATTTGCGTACTGTGGCACAATCAACCCTGTTATGTTAAACAAAGCCTTGCTATTAATTATTCGGGAATCTTCCTTTTGATTTAACAAATTTAGGAAGGCGCGTTCAGGCTAAAGAGGTCAATCTTAAGCCTGAACGCTACACTGAACGCTGAACTGAATTTCGTTTAAACTTCTACGACACGTTCGTATCTATTACGTGAAGCAAAAAAACTAAAAAGGCACTAAAGATATCCTACTTTGACTAATATAATATGTGTTGAAAATCGAGAATAAATTATAAATTTGTAGACGTCGATGAAGCAATAACTACTAAACGGATAAGATTTTGCTATTCGCTTAATTCGAAAACTTGAAGCTAGTGTTGAATTACCTATGTAAAGTATTTAGAGAAACACAGATGTGGCAAAAATTATTATGTATCGCTTACATAAAACTAGGTCAGAAGGTATTATTCACTTCTTTCTTATGGACTTCACATAAAGCCGTCTATACCTAAACCAAGCAAACTTGTAAAACGGACGCTATTAAATTTAACGTATTAACCTCAGATACGTATCTTAAATGAATATGTAAACAGCCATAATAATAGTTTGCCTATATCCAACCCCTAGACAAACAATCTTTATCACAAAAAAATATTTATATAAATGTATTTTCATTACACTCGAAAATTTATTATCAAGAATGAAAATTTGACTTTCTTCAACAGGTTTCCGTATTAAATTTATCATCGATAATATTTCAAACTTTTGTTCGACTGCGCGTAAATTTGATACCAAATCTAAATACTTAGATCTTTTGAATTTGGTCTATCTGAAAACTGCTGGTGGCTTCAGTGGCGTCGTACCCAGTTACAAAAATTATTGAATACCAGACCCTGGAACTATTTATGTGCCAAAACACGTCATTATGTTGTCGCCAGGAAGGAATTAAAGTAGGTAGTATCAATCCAATAAAAAAATCAGCATATTATATTCAGTATTTATATACCTAAATAAGTTTAAAGTCTAATTTAGCTAGCTCGTGCTGCATTAATAAATATTCCATTATTATATTTTTTTATTTTTTATAAAAATACTTTATGTAAAAAACATTTTTTTGTGAGGACTTCTTACGACAATAAAATCGTGACAGCTTGCGAAACACGTCACGACTCACGAGTCACGACCTCTAATCTAAAAAGTTTTATTATATGATAGAAAAGTCATCTTCCCGTATCAAATAAGACGAAGTTGCGACTATTAAAAGAAGAACAACCGTTTGTTTATTTATATGAAACTTACAGAAAGTATTTTATAGATATACTATAAAAATACGGATACTGTACATCTACTGCATATAAATGTTTAGGGAGTATTTGAATTTTGTATTGGTAAATATCAATAAAATTAAGTTGGATCAAAACTAAATAAATACGAAATTATTAGTGCATATTAAATGACGGCACACAAGAGTCAAGAACATCTTAATCGGAATCTCCATGAAATTAATATCTAATCGTTAATATCTAATCGTAAGGTATAAATTATAACTAGTGGAATAACGATTTCAGGGCTGGGTAATTGGGTATTATACCAGAGAAACCACGTACTGAAGCTGGTATAGAATAAAATAAAACGGATTATTTATAATGACATTCACAGAATAAAAATAACAAAATACAAATCTATAATTCCTCGTTTTAATTACTTGAAGTAGGTAATATCCTAACATTTTCACGCACCTTAAAATCTTAGATCAGTATTACCAGGCACTTTTTCCACTTGCATGACTCTCTTAGAGTTCTTTTCTTTCCCTAAAGTGTCAAGATTATACTCATTGATTATTTTAGTCCATAATTCATGTCGTAGCATCCATTTATTTTCCTCGTGTGATACATGTGACATGTTCTCTTGGCTATAAAAAAAAACTATTGCTCAGTGCTCTACGTCAGATAATTCATTAATCTCGCTGAAAATGATTTCTGTTTTACGAATAATAATAATGTAGTTCCCAATAAATTATACAGTTTAACCATTAACGAGTAATTTATAAACTTAAAGTATATACTTTTAGTTTATAAATTACTCGTAGTACGTACCTACAGGTAAATTAGCTTGGAGAAATTTTTGCGTTTGTAGTAGTGTATGGTCAGCAAATAAAATAAAACAACATTTTATTTTTAGTTTTTATTTTATATATATAAGGGATTTTAAATTAAACTATATGTGTTTCTCCTCTGAAAAAGATGAGACTTTATTTTAATATTTGCACATTTAACATACGTATAACTTTTACATTAACAATGTTACTAAAATGAAAAATTTACTAACCTGAAAAAGAAACGACATTTAAAGTTTAATTCTTTAGTTTGAGAAGTCAAAGGCTTGCCTCGACCATGTTTTAACACTGGAGCCATTTTGAATTAACAATACAAAGTTACAACACTTACACACATATTAAACACTTCAACAAATATTATAACAATACAAATAATAACAACAATCAACAAATACAAAATTTAACAATTAAACTACTAGACCGGGAGATATTGACACAAAATTTCGAGTCATTTGTAACAGGATGGCGGTTCTACAGGGGTCTTAGTACGCAATGACAAAAAGAAAAACGATGGTGTGAACGCTGGTACCGGCGGCTTAGTCGCGTGGGCGTTAGTCGAACTCGTCGGAAAAATAGCGAAGTCAAACAATTTGTAACACAAAAATTTTAGAATTTACCGATAGCCCATAAAAAAGAAGTAGGCGGCAGTGTCATGCCATACTTTTCCGGTGTGACTTACAGCCCGCCATACCGACGCGAATGTGTTAATTTAAAAAAAAACAATTCAACCATTTGTACCAGGCTAACTTTTGCACAGGTAACCATCGTCGTGCAGCCATTTACGAAAATCGCCATGCCATACTTTTCGGACGATTCCAAATGGTCGCCATACCGCCGAAAATCTGCAATTTTTTTTTTTCGCCGAACCATTTACCACCCTAAATTTTTTTTTCAACAACTCCTGAATGATTATAAATAGAAGTGTGATAATGTCATACCTGTGGGAGGTGGCGAATGTGTATAAGATTTTTTTTTATTGTAAGATTTTATTCGTATTTTGAACGATTAGTAACAGTATGGCACTAATTTTTCCTGTAAGTTTGAGATTCAACGAATATAAATACAAAATTTCAAAGATCTAGGTGGTGGAAATCTTCACTTATATAAATTAATACTAAATTAATTTTTCAAGTATGGCAGCACTTTTTCCCCCTACTAGAAGTATGGTAAATATAATAATGGTCACATTTTATCAAATACTCTCCAAAAATCCAAATGCAATACTGGTACAAAAAGTTTGGCGAAAAAAAAAATTTTTGCAGTTTTTCGGCGGTATGGCGACCATTTAGAATCGTCCGAAAAGTATGGCATGGCGATTTTCGTAAATGGCTGCACGACGATGGTTACCTGTGCAAAAGTTAGCCTGGTACAAATGGTTGAATTGTTTTTTTTAAATCAACACATTCGCGTCGGTATGGCGGGCTGTAAGTCACACCGGAAAAGTATGGCATGACTCTACCGCCTACTTCTTTTTTATGGGCTATCGGTAAATTCTAAAATTTTTGTGTTACAAATTGTTTGACTTCGCTATTTTTCCGACGAGTTCGACTAACGCCCACGCGACTAAGCCGCCGGTACCAGTGTTCACACCATCGTTTTTCTTTTTGTCATTGCGTACTAAGACCCCTGTAGAACCGCCATCCTGTTACAAATGACTCGAAATTTTGTGTCAATATCTCCCGGTCTATACGTAATAATTATAATTTTTGAATGAAATGTGTGCTTTATGTTCTAACGGTACCAAACGACTGCACGTGGCACCTGCGGACAGCGTAAACTGGTTTATTCTGTTTTTGTGCGTGTTTCCACTTTCCACTATCAAGTGACGATTTATTTATTTGTTTTGTTTCGTAATTATTATGGTCAAATATTAATTATGAAACAAATTATTAAGGACACGATATTTTATTGTTTCACGGTAGTCGTCTTGTCGTTTGCTCTAGGACGTGAAATTGAATGATATATTTTTTTTTATAAAGTCAAAACCATATTCTTTCAAATAAAAACTTGTTTTTATTGAAAACAAAAGTGTTGCTAGGAATAAGTATTAAATTAAATAGTAATGTTAGGATATCGAAACATTTTTGTATAGGCCAGAACGATATAGTGGAAACGCGCTCTAAGATCTGAGTAATATACACACCACTACATATGCAAAAATTTCTCCAAGCTAATTTACCTGTATCAATATTTCAATACCAAACATATATATGTATGCGTACTGCGTTTACGTCTCCAAATTAGAATGTTAGCAAAATGTAAAACAATACATCTAACTATTCACACTAATTTTAAAGAAATTTGTCCATGCTATTAGTCGAGTAATCTTTCTAGATACACCACCAGTGTTTTGCTAAGAATATATTTAAAATTGTAAATGATGCGAATATATTTGCCGGAAACTATTTTGTTTTGCCATTAATTAACAAGTGTTTTATCTTGTAACGTTTCTATTATTATTAGTAAGCCGACGCCAGTTAATGTGTAAAACTTTATTGACCATTCGAATTCTGTTTAAATTACACTATTCCGTTAACACCCACGTAGACATCAAATGAACATAAAATTACAAAACAATTAATAATTTTAAGTATCAAAGTAATATTCCTCTCCAAGAAGAATTCGGTTTGATTTATCATACTATATCAATCTTTCATGAACTTTACCTAGGTAGCTATAAAACTATATTATGTAACATCAAAAGTGCATTTAAACTGGAATAACAACTAGGTACTATTTTATCCAAAATTATGACAGTTTTAGAAACAAAATGAAGACGATTTGAAATAATTATAAGTACCTTTACAGCACCTTAATTATAAATCTATACTAACAAGTGATATTATAATACATATAATAACTCATTTCTTTATTTAAATACCTCTTGACCTTTTTAGTTAACTGAACATATTTTTCTTCAGAATTTTTTATTGATAATATTATACCAAAACAAAGTGCACAATTATTATTAACGATTGCTAAAGTACTTTTAGAGATAATCACAGACTTAATGTGACTATGTAATCGTGACATGAGATTTTTATGTACATAGTTGATCGCTCCGACTCCGCACGGGAGTTGTTTGAATCATAGGGAAGATACTGAGAACAAATCAAAAATTAATAAAATCAGTTCAGCAGGTTTCGAGTATTAAAGGTGTAGTATGTATTGTAGTAAAGGTAGATTTGCACATTTGCATTGGTAGAGACAAAACTACAATATTAAATTTTGAGCCTAGTAATCTTAATTTTTGTTATTTATCTACAGTATAACATATGGACTTTTATTATCACGTTGAAAAAATGTAAATAAGCTTGCAATTAAACAACATATTTTATGAGGTCAATATATTTCCATTTTCCATGTTTCTGGAATCAAGCCAAAATCCTTGAGTTATTGATGCAGATGGCATTAGATCGCCGCGTAGATTATGTCACCATAACTAATAGTCACAACTAGAAGTTCAATGATTTGAAATTGTTAATTTTTTTACTACCTCATCCTTGTTCTTATATTTATATCATATTCGATATGAAATTAGCTTTTGTAAATATATTTTGCATTTTTTTACAGTTATTTGACTGAATAATAACGTTTACAATCTGACCAGAATAAAATTTGAAGTTTTTGATATTTTTATTCAGAATGGAGATTATATTTTACGAGAGTATTACATTGGCACGCTCATTAAAAAGCCAAATTATAATATTATTTCAAATGTTTTCAGGTAGTCGAGTTATTTTGTTTCTACCAAAAAATAATGTGTGATGCATTGAGATATACATATGGAGACGACACCGCCTACATCACTTATGTACCGCTCAACATACGCCATATGGCGTATCTTGAGCGGTTTTTTTTAATGGTTTTAAAGTGAAACGCATCAAATATGCCTTCGTGTGTGTTACGATATTGCACAAATAATACAAATAATACGGAAAAGTGCAAAGGAATAACTTTCATCGGTAAGTACCTAACTTGATAATAATTTTTAAAACTTAGTTAGAGCAAAAAAATGGCGCACAGATTTTGTTCGTGGTGTCTCCTCCATACGTAGTAATATTATCTCAATGGTGTGATGTGACATTTTATTTACGTAGTTCAGACCGTTTAATTTTATTACAATCGCCTGGGTACACTCTCACCTAATTAGTTATATTTATTGGGTACCTACCTATTATTTGCGCAGTAAAGCACAATCATTCATTCAAGCTCATTAAGCGATTTTAAGAATGGTCAAGAAAAACAAATTGTACCGATCAGATTTCATTTCCTATACAAATTGTTCTAGTTTGGATTGCAGCCCAAAACAAATTTTTGCAATTTTTGCGCGCCGCGTTAGCGGAACGTTAAGAATATAACGCAATGTGGTTGCTTGTCTTAATTAACGCTTGGTTTGTCACTTAGCTGTTGTTCTTGCAGAAATATGATAATTAAAAGAAGCTAATTAGAAGATACGAGAGACAGTGTAATATTGTTTAATCAGGTGAACGTGAATCGACCTTGTCACTATTTTTTCTTGCTCGTAACAACCGTGCAATATGAGCCAATATTGAGTTTCAGCCTTAGGGAAGATAGCTTTTGTTTTTTAGGTGAAAGAGCAGTAATTTGATTTGGTTTTATCTAGATATATTTTACTTTATATTTTTGAGCATGTCATTTTAATATCCTCAATATAAGTAAATACTATTGTTTTGAATGTTATTAGGCGTTTAAACTGCAAATATAAATATTATATAAGTAGTATGACCTAAAATATCTCTAGGTAAGCTATTTTAATACGGGTATGCGGTATTTATAGCAATTCCTAAATGAATAGCACAAATTTTCTTTCGATTTATTTTTTGTATTTTTGATTCTTGTGTGTATTCATTCTTGTTCGTTGATTTGATATGGTTTTCCAAATTTAAGAATTTTTATAATAAGATAGATAGGTACAACGAAAACAGAAAATGAAAAATAAATAAATGTCGTTCTTAATGTTTCATAATTATTCATTCCTATTTATATCAGTTTGTCGATAGGAAACCTATTAATGAAAGTTTGAGCAACAATATTTACTCGACAGCCACTACTTCATTTAGCGACAGCGTGTTATAATATAGCAATTTATGTAGATAACGTTACACGAAGGCTAATGAAAATATAATCGTTGTTGTTTATCTGCTTACGTCACCTGAAAACCTGCTAGTAATGTACCCTAAATTACTACCACCTTCGGCATATTATAGACTACTAGCGGTCCGCCCCGGCTTCGCCCGTGGTACATATTTCGCAATAAAAGGTAGCCTATGTTCTTTCTCAGAGTCTAAAGATTGTCTGTGCCAAATTTCATCAAAATCGGTCCAATAGTTTATGCGTGAAAACCATACATACATACATACATAATTACAAACCTTTCCTCTTTATAATATTAGTATAGATAGAGCATAGACCATGACATTACATACGAGCTAATTCAATTATCTGTTCTTATTTGCAAAGCATGTGTGTGTGTACTTATGTGTGTTCAGATTTGCTTTAATCGAATCGGGAATCGAGTGCAATCCGATTGCACTACTACAAAAGGTACCTAATGCCTCGTTGTGTGAGTAATTGATGAACGCAAGTTACGTAGGAAGTGAGTATTTTGTATTTGCTATTTCAATTAAATGCAGTGGTGTATACTGAAGCAAACTTTATATTGGCTACTAGATATTATGATCTCGAAAAGAAATTAACTAATAAACATTCATGAGCATGAGAACAGCATTTTATTTATTTTGAAGGTTTTGTATTACTTATTTCATTTATATGCAATGGTGTATGCTGAGTCAAAATTTATACCGGCTACTGGTTTTATTATCATGACTATAAAGATGTCAATAAACGACTTAACACAGCGCTATCAAGCTCTGAACTAATATAGAGCACCTGATTCACCTTACAAACTATAAATCTATTTTATTTGTAAGTATCTATATTATAATATAGTATAGTGTAGTATTAATAACATTTAGATGCTAGAAACATACACTGTTGATACCACAATAATTTCCCAACAATCAGAATTCACCGCTCTAGCACCTAGAGCGATGAATTACCACCTAGAGTCTAGGTGGTACCTATCTAATTTATTTTAGCTCGTATTAATCTGTAAGTTTCAAGATTTTATTTAAAATACTTTCAGCAAATGATTACATAATATTCGTCCCCTATGTACTTATAAATTGGTACTTATTATGTAGACTCATGTAACATATTCAATCATAATATAACGTGCCAAGTGTTAGCAAACGAATTACACAGGATATGGGCATAGCCATTTTAACTACGAATTTACTCACAGAGTATACAAGAATAATATAATACAATGTTAACAAAAATGTAAATAAAGCAACTGAAGCTTGTAAAGAACGATCAATGTAGTAAATACTGTACCTAAATCAATAAATGTGGGTTTAAAGATGCAATAATATATCAGTACGTACTCATGAAAAGTTACGAATAAAATAAAATGTTTTAATATTTCGCACACACATTTATTTCGATTCACTTCATAGCACATGATAGACGGATTTTATCTAGTACTCGCACACGTTATTATCTTATTAATAAAAGCATACACTTACTAAAAGCGTTCTTTTAACTATGGTTAAAGACCCTTAACAGCTGTCTAAGAATTAACAAAAATAATAATTATTATCATAGACGATCGCACTATTTCTAATATACATCTTAATTATCTATCTTTCCTACAATATGTGCCTGATCGTAATAGGAACTAAAATTATTAAGTATTTCTATTTTATTTTCAGTAATAATAGTGTGAATAAAATCTAACAACATTTGGTTTGAGCGGTGTCTCGTTTTTCCTTGGCTTGCTCTTACAACAACACTGACAAATCACGTAAATAGCGATCACAATTCCGATAGTAATTGGAAGCCACACATACACCGGTACACCAGATGGTTTCATAGTTTCTGCGTATTCTTTAAGTAGAGCGCACGGTACGGTATTCTTCTCTTTTGATAAAGAACTATTGTGCCAAATGATACATTCATAGTCCTTAGTATCTTGCAACGCAGTCCCGTTGTATTGAATGAACGGCCTTAAATCGATCTGTGGTGAAGTTATGTCTAGCGCTTCAGGGTTCGGTATCAAGCTCTCTGGCGACCGTTCCATGAACGAGGACATCATAAAACATGGGAATCTGATTTCTTCAAAATGCTTCGGATGAATCGCCTGCATGGAACAATTTTCATCGCGACGTACCGAGTAGAAATGGGTGTATTGCCAGTGATCAGCGGATGCTCTTCCCAAATTGTACAACGCCAAACCGCTTAGCAGATATCCAAATCTTCCATTAGATTCGCGATACTTATACACATATGAGGGCGGAACGCCATGGAACACAGGGTAGGGTGCAAAGTTTGAACAATGTCGACACATAAAATATATCTGGCTGGGTGGGTGGTAGGAAAAGTGCGTGTGATGGGCGGTGACATGGTGGTTGTTTGTGTTTTTCCGATGGTTGTTATTATCGAATCTTCCACGTGGTCCTCCACTTATTTTGGCACCGACAAACGCGAATGAAATATAAAGCACTGTGAAAATATAAAGAGGTTTCATAGTGCAGCGCGAAGGGATCCCGGCGCGCGACTGTCGTTGACTTTCAGGAAAAGTCGGCTTGGCGCCATGGGGCCCGGGCGCCATCCTGTCGCGCCAACCTATGGATAAATGAATGGTGGATTTCTCATTGATTAAAATAGTTCATGTTAATAGTACAATGCACTTTGCGCCGTCTACAGTGCAGTGTAGCGTGATACGACTTCACTTCATGTACCTATTAGCATTTTCATCTTGTATTTGTAACTATCATGGATGGATATCTAGTAATTTATGTTCATAGAGAAAATATAGCACATTAGTAGAACAAATTTCACATAATCTCTGCGGTAAAATGTTGTGTGATGTTAACATCAAGCCAGCTTCAAGTGACTCTTCAATTATGATAGTTTGACAGAATCCGTTTTGTATGGAAATCACTCCTTATTACAGAGTAAACAATGGAACGAAACGCTTACTATATTTTGGACTACAGATTACGTTCCTGCCGACGTGTATAAGTTCTTTATCAACAAAGTTCCCAACAGTTCCGATGAAAAGCTCTTTCAACAAACATAAAGCGTAGCTATATCACACGCTTCGCATTATGAAACATAACTACGCAAGTACTGTTTCATGAACAGATTAATAGAACAAATGACACCTCTGTCGTCTCGATTTTCTATCGAGATCGACTATGTAACTTGCGTCTGACTTCTATGACGAACTTAAGGGTGACAAATCAACATCGAGCTATGCTGCGCTGTACTGCGCTGTGCTGTGCTGTGTTTCTTAAGCTACGTTTTTTTAACAATTAAACGATGCTGCGCTGTACTGCGCTGTGCTGTGCTGTGTTTCTTAAGCTACGTTTTTTAACAATCTAGCTCAGTATAAAGTAATCAGCAGCTCGTGTAGTCGTTTATCTCGTCAAATATGACCCTATTTTCAAAAAAAATGTAAACATTACGACATAGTTGAATCCGATGAAGATGAAAGTGAAGAAGAAGCGGATATGGATATTTTATGTGTTATTTTGTCGTTAAAAGAGTCCAGTCACGGTAGCTAACCTAGCATAGCTCGACACAGCGCAGCATGGCAGAGCTCCATAAAAATTAAAAACATAGCACAGTTCGGCACAGCGCGGCTCAGCACGGCGGGTAGCGCGCCTCGCTCGAGACTGCTGCGTTTTTAAACAGAGCGTAGCCTCACACAGCGCAGCACAGCATGGTTTGTTTGTATCCTCATTAAAATATTAAACGAGCGAGTTGACCAAACACAGCACAGCGCAGTACAGCGCAGCATAGCTCGATGTTGATTTGTCACCCTTGTCCTTCTATAACGATTTTTCTAATTAGGAACACAATCGCTTATAATAAACGCAAAGATTAGCTCTATTTTTTAAAGTAGCAATCGTAATTGTGTAAAAATACTATACATAATTAGGTATCTTATATGATGAAAATTGCACCCGCTTTCTTGATGTATCCCCTCCTTGAGGCTTGATGACTAATCTCACTTTGTATCGTCATCATTTAATATCCTATTTGCATTCCTAAGAACCTATTAGAGTATCGGACCATATCCTATACGTATACCTACATAGTTATACTATACTCGTAGACTTACATGAAAAATATTGAAATAATGTTAAACGCATAATACAAATTTGCAGGAAAGCAGTGTAATTAAGGTCAAAATTACACGAGTCTTGTAACCTGAAAGATACACTTTCCTCAAGGATTTTGCTCTTCTTATCTTACAAAATAATTATTATAGGTTGAGCTAATGAGATAGTAGTCCATTGAATAAAAAGTTCTAGAGTGCGTGAGTTAGTAACGTAAGATGTTTCTTCGGAAACATGTCAAGAGTCCCTAGGTAATAAACATATTAAAACCCCGGGACACTAGGAGGAGCCCCGGAGTGGGGGGAGTGGGGGAAAGGGTCCATTTTTTCATTTTTCGCTTAAATCTCAAAAACGGTACATGTTAGAGAAAAACTTTCAAGGAAAAGTTGAAAGGCCATAAAATTATCTACAAGTTGTACCTAAATATTTTTTTCCTATATCCGACCGTTTCTGAGTTACACGCAGTAAAAAATGATTTTGGCTCATCAATCGATCAAAAAATATTTCTTTCTTCCAAAAAACTCAAATGTGCAACTTGTGACCGGTACAGATAGATTGCTCATAATTAGGTCTATCATTGATAAAAATACCAGATTCCACCACGGAGGCGTTTACGGGGAATTGAATTTTATTAGGGTAGTTGCGATACTTGAACTTTTTATTTTTTTTTCTTCCAAAAAACTCAAAAGTGCAACTTGTGACCGGTACTGATAGATTGCTCTTAATTAGGTCTATAATTGGTAAAATAAACACATTCCTCCATGGAAGCCTTTAGGAGGAATCGATTGCCAAAATATTATATTAGGGTAGTTTGAGTTACTGAACTTGATCTTTTTATTTTTTTTCTTCCAAAATACTCAAAAGTGCAACTTGTGACTGGTACAGATAGATTGCTCATAAATAGGTCTATAATTGGTAAAATAAACACATTCCTCCATGGAAGCCTTTAGGAGGAATCGATTGTCAAAATATTATATTAGGGTAGTTTGAGTTACTGAACTTGATCTTTTTATTTTTTTCTTCCAAAAAACTCAAAAGTGCAACTTGTGACCGGTACAAATAGATTGCTCATAATTAGGTCTATCATTGATAAAAATACCAGATTCCACCACGGAGGCGTTTACGGGGAATTGAATTTTATTAGGGTAGTTACGATACTTGAACTTTTTATTTTTTTTCTTCCAAAAAACTCAAAAGTGCAACTTGTGACCGGTACAGATAGATTGCTCATAATTAGGTCTATCATTGATAAAAATACCAAATTCCACCATGGAGGCGTTTAGGAGGAATTGAATTTTATTAGGGTAGTTACGATAATTGAATTTTTCACCTTTCATGGGATGTAGCTCGAAAACGGCTGCGAATAGAAAAAAATGATTTAGGTACAACTTGTAGATAATTTTATGGCCTTTCAACTTTTTCTTGAAAGTTTTTCTCTAACATGTACCGTTTTTGAGATTTAAGCGAAAAATGAAAAAATGGACCCATTCCCCCCTCCCCCCACTCCGGGGCTCCTCCTAGTGTCCCGGGGTTTTAGTATGTTTATTACCTAGGGACTCTTGACATGTTTCCGAAGAAACATCTTACGTTACTAACTCACGCACTCTAGACCCCCCTTGGAGGGACTCATTCAATGGACTATAGTCTCTACAACCTTTATAGTAGAAGAAAGTTACATCACAGGTTACATATTATATGCAATTTACTACGAATATACCTACAAAACAATATTTAGGTACCTATGTTGTCTCTGATATCTGATATTTAAATTTTATTTTATATTTTGATTTATTATGAAAAATTATTGTTACTGTAAATTACTTTACAGTTTACAGGTAGAGTCGATGACTTTAATATTTAATGTAATTTGTTAACGATAAATAAAGTTTCATTATTTTTAAGCTATTGCATAGCTTCTATCGCGGGCCTTGAGCGTGGGGACCGAATCCAGAAAATCCGTAACGAAAAAACCTCACGCTCCCCACTCCGACGGGCACGGAGGTGTGGCTTGAACCTTGAAGGCATAGCATGCAATAGCTTTACCGCGGCAGTCCCCGAGTGCCACACGTCTTTTTTTCATTCCAACATTATTTTAAAAACTGCTACGTTTCTCAATTCATCATTCCTATTTTTTCATTTATATTTTCCTTTTACAATCACTTTGATTTTAAAAGGTTTTAGAAGTTTATAAATTATTTTTCATTCAATAAAATTAAAAGCTTTCCACGAGTTCGAATGATTTAAATAACTCACAGGAAATTCTGTATTTTCTCTTTGAACTTCATAACAGTCGATTCGATAATAATTAATCAATAACAGAATACAAACGTAGAGTAATTTTTTGAGGAAATATTAAGTGTAAATTTATTAACAGAAGCTGAAAGAATACAGAACCTTATTTTTCTATATTGTATTGTGCTGCACGTGTTTCATATAATGTCGTCAAAAATACTCTGCTATTCTTATATTACCAGTTACCAATCATACTTATACTATGGATGCTACTGATCTGATCAAGGCTGTCCAAGATTCGTACGTGACAATGTAGACGAGGCACGCCTCCACAAAACGATCTCTTCCTGTGAACTGAGATGAACGACTTCCTGAACATTGTCCCCGTACAATCCTATGTCATCATGCTTCGCCATTCATGCATTTTAGCGTGAATGGAATACAAAAACGCCTCGGCGAAATTATAATTTGACGGATCCATATATCTTTCTACATTTATTAACGCCCAATTGTGCTGTGGATACAGTTGTAAATAGTTTTGGTCGTCCACTTACGTACCTAATTTAAGTTAAATTCAAGAGACACGTACAAACTCTACAAATAGGATAAAATTCTATTACATAGGTATCGTTTATTTTGGTACTAAAATTGCGAGTTTTGAGAATTCAATTGCGATGTTGATTGTAGTGACCGCAATAACGTATGAAGACTGCGTTAATATAAATTATTTTGTTGCTATAGAATCGGTATTCGGTACTGTGTGTACCTACATGATAGACTTGTTATAAATGACTTCCCAGCTTCGTGACTAAATGAGGTTGGGGCAGATTTTCGGTTGGCTATTTGGGTTATGTATATTTATTTTCGTTATCAGTTGCAATTTTCCTCGTCATTTAGTGTACACATGATAATAAAACACCAATGATATTATTCATTAGAAAAACGTATAAAATAAATGTATGTATAAACAAACAAACAAACAAAAATACTTTATTGTGCACCAGGACATAAAAATAACAAAGCAAATATATAGCAGCAAATATAAAGTACCTAGGTACGAGTTAATTTAAGAATTTCGCGGTCGTGGTGTCACATGAAATATTAGAAACGCCGGATTATCAATGTTTTATCAGTTCATAAACATTGTTGGAGGAAGTTCATTTCATTGATGGCAATAAAAACTTTTATTTGTGTAATAGGCTCTTACGCTCTCGAGCTTATCTCGTAGTCTGACTAACGCTTTGAGTTTTCCGAGCAATAATAACTTTTCTAGTTTCTAGTTGTTTACTTCGGCGGTTTCAATGACACGCATTTATAATTATTACTTTAAATGCGTATTTAATAACTTTCAAAATGTTTAGTAACGATGCTTAAAAATAATCTTTTAAATTCCAAGTAAAGATTTATAGTAAATTGGCACACCTATCTATAGGTTAATTTATTGGAGGATAAATTTAGAGACGCGGACGTGACGATTCACGCATCTTCTTAAGGAGTAAGAACACGTAGACACTATCCCTCACCTTCATAGGTGGTCTATTACAGTCTATATATATTTAGTTGCGACAATCAAACTATAAATTGAATCCGCTATATTGAATATGGTAAATCCGTAATTATATGAAATTTTGTGCAATACAAGACTGGATAATCATTAAAAGTAGATAATCCACCCCCGTTTAAGCACAATTTATTTTAGTATCAAGTATATGATAACAGCTTTGCAATATGAGTGTATCTACTGAATTACACAGAAGTGATAGATAAATCTGTACATAGCTTAGTCACTTTTATTCTAAGCTTTTATTGGAATATAAAATTCCCATCGTACAAGGGTACCTTGAACCTTTCAAACAATGAACACCTCAACATAACGAACATTTTCAAACAAGTAATCTGAATCTGAAATGCTGTAAATTTTTTATAATGTTTATAATTACCTTTTGCGAATTATAAAGACGTTTACATATATATTTGCAACACATTTTCTTTTATTTTGCAATACAATGGTAATAGCAAAATATTTTTCAAGCAGTTAGGTTCAAACCACGCCCACTGGTGCAATAGACAGTCACTAATAGCGGCAATCAGTTTGGTTCAATGTTGGCGAAGAAGTCTTTCCTACGTCATTATGACGAGAATAAAGGATCATAATTCATAACTACTCAAAGATCCCTATTATAAACGTGTGTACGTCAATCTCATCATACGTCATCATTTATCTATCACTCCAAGCTTTGACTTCCTATTAGCATAGTATTCATATATCCTGCTATTAGGCGTAATCCCGTCGATATTTGGCTGTCCCATTATGTTGTCAAACTATACATTCCTATCTTGTACGTTATCACTAGACAAGTACTCTATTTTTGCGTTAAACCTGTTGTTTTGCGAAAATTGAACGCCACATTACAATGCATTTTAATACGTAAAATAATATCGCACCACAGTTCAATTATTGTGGAATGTCCTCCAGTGAGAATTTTTAAGGCGCCTTTACAATTAACATACTTACCATACCAGCCTACTATCCAGTAAACAATGGACGTGAACAGTTAAGGTGATTGCTACGATCTGTTCCCAGCCAATGTCCCGCTAGATGGCGCTGAATTCTACATTTCTAGTTTATTTGAGTTTTTGCGTAATTGGAAAACCTTAAAGTCGTAGGAATAGTCATGGCGGTTACTGAATATTATATTTTATTGAAATATGTCATATCATTGCCTTAAAATCCACCCAATTCGGTAAAAAATTGCGTTATAACATCTGTCATTGCATACAGGGTCGTTTACACACACAGACGTATACAAAAATGATAAAGATTTAACTCTAGATGGCGTGAATCGTGAAACACAGACGTATACAAAAATGATAAAGATTTAACTCTAGATGGCGTGAATCTAAAACAAGTTTTCCATTTTTCTGTATGGGTAGACAAAACTTAAAAACGCCACCTGCTACGGTTTATATTATGAACGATTAGCTTTCCGCCCGCATTTAAAAAAAAACCCGCATAGTTCCCGTTCCCGTGGGATTTCCGGGATAAAACCTATTCAATGTGTCCAAGTTACGTTCTATATGTGTGCTCAATTTCATTGTAATCGGTTCAGTAGTATTTGCGTGAAACACACACATACACATCCTCACAAACTTTCGCATTAGTAGGAAGTAGGATTGTTATAAAAATAAAAGTTATATTTGTTGGTGTAAGTAAACTATTTTATTGTAATTTTGGGAAATAAATAATGTCAAAATTGATTACAATAAAAAGCAGTTTTATTTTATTACATTACACTATTGTTTTTTTTATCAAAACATGTATTTGAAGTAGCATATATGATATTATGCTGATCCAAGCATTTTCACTCAAAACTAATATCACTAATGATTTGTAAAAGTAAATTATTTCAATATACATTTCATAACCAACAAGTAAGAATAATTATTCATACAACAACAAATCAAAAACACTATTTACTATGGAAAAAAAACCAGGAAGGTGAAAAACATATTTACGATTTCGATGCACTCGACTTTTAGTAAAATAATAGGTAAAAATATTATTTGACTGGTTGATTTCACCCAGTGCAGAGGCCAGAGGCGGCTCGTGACAAAATTGTATGGGTGTTCACTTGAAATAAAACAACGAAAATACAATAGCGTAGCGGGATAATTTATTACAAAAAAAAATGAGCACCACATTTTATAAATGTCTATAACACTAAAAATTACAAAGTACAGGCTATTTCAAAACGAATTCAATGATTATCAATAATTAGTAAATCACCGAATTTGCATTCGCGAGCGTACCTACGCGTAGGTATCCATAGTGTTTGTTTATACTAAAGGAATGGCAACGTCGCAATTGCTGCTGTCATGCGATGCGGCAACGTTGCGTGAGACTCAAAACGCTACCTGCTACGGTATGAACGATTGTTATAAAAATAAAAGTTATACATATTTGTTGGCGTAAACTATTTTATTCATCATTAATTTTGGAAAATAAATAATGTCAAAATTGATTACAATAAAACGCAGTTTTATTTTATTACATTACAGGTAAATTAGCTTGGAGAAATTTTTGCGTTTGTAGTAGTGTATGGTCAGCAAATAAAAAAAAACAACATTTTATTTTTAGTTTTTATTCAAGTATATAATATTAGTATTATTAATATTTTATTAGTTCCAAACATTACAAGCAGTGCCGATTTTTACTTCAGTGAAGACGTGTATGAATTAGGTGTTCTCCGGCCAAAAATGTAAACCACGGTAAAAGTGAAACTGTTCGAACGGTTCCGAACACTGCTTTGTGTAGCGCATGTCGCGTGACGGTCGGCTGCCGAGTAGGTATACCTACTCGGCAGCCGCGATACACGCGACATGCGCTACACAGACCAAAAAGTTTGAGAAGATGTAATAAAAGTTTCACTTTAATAACAAACAATAACAACAATAACAAACAATAACAACAATCAACAAATACAAAATTTAACAATTAAACTACGTAATAATTATAATTTTCGAATGAAATGTGTGCTTTATGTTCTAACGGTACCAAGCGCAGCGACTGACGCCGGACTGCACGAGGCACCTGCGGACAGCGTAAACTGGTTTATTCTGGTTTTGTGCGTGTTTCCACTTTCCACTATCAAGTGACGATTTATTTATTTGTTTTGTTTCGTAATTATTATGGTCAAATATTAATTACGAAACAAATTATTATGAACAAGATATTTTATTGTTTCACGGTATTCGCCTTGTCATTGGCTCAAGGACGTAAAATTGAATGATATATTATTTTTTTTATAAAGTCAAAACCATTTTCTTTAAAACATAAATCAGAGTATTGCTAGGGATAAGTATAAAATTAAATAGTAATGTTAGGATATCGAAACATTTTTGTATAGGCTAGAACGATATAATGGAAACGCGCTCTAAGATCTGAGTAATATACAGTTATACACACCACTACATATGCAAAAATTTCTCGAGACTAATTTCACTGTACACTATTGTTTTTTTTTATCAAAACATGTATGTATTTGAGTAGTTAGCAGCATATAATATTCTGAATTTCTGATCCATGCCTATTCACTCAAAACTAATAACACTAATGATTTGTAACAGTAGATTATTTCAATAGGTATTTGAACATTTCATAACCAACAAGTAAGAATAATTCGTATACAAGATACAATAACAAATCTAATACACTATTTATTATTTTATTATATTTCATTATGTGAAAATAACCAGGAAGGTGAAAAACATATTTACGAAAACAAAGTAACATATGGTTTTGCTATTAGCTATCAGGAAAAAAAATCGTATTGGAACAAAAGAAGGATTGTAACTGAATTAGGTAATTAGGTATGTTTGTTTCTGGGTGCACCGTTTTCGACGACGCGACGGCCGACGCGTGACGTAAACGGAGTAGGTACCTACTTTGCTAAAACAAACTAAGTAATAAAATTGTGTGTCTGTCTGAAAATTCGCTAAAGCATATTTTACCAATGTTTGCAAGTTTGTGATTACTTTGATAGTTTATCGATTTATAATAATTGTATAAAATATTCAAACACAATATGATATAGGTACTGATTTATCACTGGTTTCAGTGATGAACTGATGAGTCAATGTTAGCCACAATACTAATCACTTTCGTCATACATGTGTATGAACTATGATTGATGTGATTTGCAATGTGGTGAAATTTCATAAAAATCACGGGCCAATTTTTCCGATCGAAATCCCACCGAAAATACATATATTACTAATTGCGTTATTAGAATAATTAATTACTATACCCACGATCAATTATTACAATTTACAATATAGTCTCAAATGCATACTAGAGAAATATTGCAATTTGAATCAATTAAAATGCATAGCATACAAAAATAAATTCACAACACAAGAAATTCCGCGCGCAAATCATAGCGCGTGTCAATGAAATCAAGAATGTAATTTTATATCAAGCCGACGACGACGCCGAACTAAAGTACCTACAGTACCATTTACCTTCAGTGTACAATACAGTTTACAGACCTACGACGGACGAACAATAATGAGTAATAAATTGTTTACAAAAAAAAACATCGTTTCTAAGGTCATTAGTTTTATTTTATTTTATTGTTATTTTCTTTGAACGATTGGAAATGAAATTACTCAATTATTACACATAGAACTTTGATTTATTAGAATTATGCGAATTATGTATAAGATAACGAACGCGAATGTACGACATCTAGCGCGTCAATGTCTAAACATCGCCATTCGTTTAGACATTGACGCGCTAGATGTCGTGCTTTATGTCGTGTTTCGCTTGGCAAAAGTCACGCACACTACTGTAGAAGTGTCAAATTTTGCCCGTATTTCACTGTTGTTTTTCTAAGTAAATAATGTAAGTTATTGATTAAAAAGGTCGAACGCGGACACATTTCATTGTAGAGAAGTGATAAAATGATTAGTTTTAAAGAAATAGTGTCTGTGTTAAGTGTTTAGTCGTCATCAAAAATGTATGGAGGGACGGTCGGAACATCCACCTTAATAATTTTCTTAATTTTCACAGAAATTGCAATCCATTTTAAAGTATTGAAAGGATAACTTTTGTTACGGAACTTACGAAACCTTAATTTATAACATGTCGATGTAGAGTTTTCAGATTGGAAAATTGTGGATATTTTTATTCAAATAATCAAAATTTGTAAACACGTATAAACTTGCTCATTAATTTGAAACTACCTATTATTTATTGCTGTAGTTCGCAATTTATTAGATCATTTAATTTAATGCAAATTTATCTCGTACGACTCAAACGAGGCACGACATTTGTCAATTCCAATTCTTGAGTGCCCATTATTTACTTGAAATTAATTAAGGAAAACGTAAAGCAGTTATAATTTCTTAAAATTGGAAAACAACACGAAGCTCCAGCAAAACAATAACAGTCAATTTGGTGTGATGATAGTGAAACCTCACCCATCGGAGGCCATTATACCGACACCCACCCTCATCCACATTCAGTCATTTGGAAATGTTGTTACACTTATTTCAACGACGACTAATTGCTTTTGCGAAAACAATTTAAGTTTCCTTTTTCCACACGGTCGATGCCCAAAACGTGTTTCTTATAAGATAAGCAAATTCCCCTTGATTTATGGTAGCAGCGGATTTGTATTAGATTTTTAAATCCTACTTATTACTTTTTATCGGATGATAATATCACAATATGTTGAAATTATAATTAATATAAAAAGCTAACTGAGAGTTCCAATAGGTTTGGTTTTAGTAATTTTTTTCAGTGCCTACGAAAGCAACTGCATACTAAGTAAATATTTTATCATAATATATTTTCGGAAGTAGATAAAACCTAGAAGTGGAAGTGAAATGGAGGGAAATCCATCTATCATTATATTCATAGGCATCAAGAAACTTTAACAAGGTCAGATATTTCATTAAGATCGCATTTACATGTGATGAGGGTTCAAGAAGTATTTTTAAGGTACAAAATTCTAAGTTATTGGCTTATAGATATATAATATAAGACAATGAGTCTTTGGCTAGATACATTTTTATTTTCGAAACCCATTATATTCTTAATTTATTATATTATATTGGTTCAAATATATTTATAACTATTGTTTAATTTAGAACTGAGCACTGCGGTGAAGTGAGATATAATGTTCAATATCAGAACAATAATATATTACTCAAATACTTCAAATTCTTTCTCGTCTCAATAGCTTAGGGTAGACTGGGTACGGTTGTGCCAGGTCCCGGTAGTGACAGTCGTCATATTTTTGAAAATATAGGGAATAGCAGAGGTCATGCAAGGGGAAAGAGGAGCGGCTTGCTCGTCTCAACCTGTTTCACAGGGTTGCATCATTTTCCGCGCAGTGAGTACGTGAGCAGAGCCCATTTTGATTTTAACCGCCAAAAAGTAAGATTTTTCGTTCATTTTTTCATTTCCAAATTACTGTAATATCTATGCTGATAGGGTATTGAGTGTTATTCATCGATATAAGTCACATATTAGCAGTTTAATATCAAAAATTATATTTATTGTAGGTTATTTGGTCTTGGCATGGCGTGGTGATTGTATTTTTATAAAAACAGTCTTACTTATGGTTACGGTTGTGACACTTTAACCGGGTACGGTTGTGACATAAGTAAAATCTGTTGTTTTTGTTTTAGATGCCTAGAAATCGCATCAGAATAACTCAAAGAGTGTACCGTGTACCGTGTCGCAGTACGAAGATGCGTATGATGAAGTAAAACACAGGACTTATTTGCGCAGTGCTGCAGATTATTACTTATTTTGATAGACTTTCGCATAGCTACTACTTTACTATGAGAATATTTTTGTTTCTTTTTTGTTTGAAGGATACCATGAGAATATTTTTATTTTTTATTTGAAAGATGAGCACTTTTATTACGTTTGGAGTTTTGTTTCAAAGTAAAGTAGAGTTCCTACAAACATAAGTTTTATTGTGATTATGAATGTGATTGACATTTCTTTGATAAGTATTGTAATTTTAATTAATTTTTAATGAAGACTATTATAGAAAGTCAGTATTAATGGAGACTGACAATATATCTAAAGATACTATAGTGCCTTGAAAGTTGTGAAAGATTAAACTGTTACCAGAATTTATCACTTTTGTAAGGAAAGTAATTTTTGTTAAATGAATCATATTATAAAAAATAAATATTTCTTGTAATGTGAGTAATAAGTAAAGTCATGAAACAGTATTTCATGATCATTTAGGGCATTTCTATCCTGTTGTGTAATCACACACACATAATTTTCATACTGTCACTATTGACCCCTAGTACTGTCACAACCGCCCCTGGGATGTGGTCGATTGTGACAATTTTCCTTTTTTTAAATAAATATTTTTCATAATTTAACTATTTGATTTAGGCCTAAAGTTTTAACATTTAGTCGTTAACCAATGAATAAACTACATTATAATACAGTTTTTGTTCAGATTATTACCATAATTTAAAAAATATAGGCGGACAAACTAAAATTGTCACTACCGTACCCAGTCTACCTACCTACCTACCTACCACAATATCACGTAAATTAAAAATAACTTTTTTGTATCGTGAGAAGATATATCTAAGAGTTAATGGACTTTAAATTTATTGTATAGGTATAGTGTTCAAACTTCTAAATATACATCTTTAAAAATATTACACCTTTTGCATGATTCCTTACCAGATGGAGGATCGTATGTCAAATGTCGTTCACACTGAAGATGAAAGACACTATCAATTGGTATTGGTCCACGATTAGAGAAACGTTAATGCTTTATGCTTGCTTTGATGTAATGGTTGTTCGTTTGACACATTGAAAGCTTTTGTATTAAACATATATATTAAATCATTCTATTAAAAGTCTGTTCAACCATCCCGCCTACATCTGAAAATACCTATCTAAATCTTCTACAATCTATCATAAACAATTATTATAACCGAATGTTAACAATTATAAAACACAAGACATTTTTTACTAAGTGACGATTTATAAAGTATCACGACTCACGAGTGACAAAACAAAATTTTTTTGATGTCGTTAAATGAGTGGGATGAATGTTTTCGTAGTTGAGACGTCTATTTTATCCAACGTTTTATCTGTAACACAGGTTATTAGTTTCTGGTTCTGCTGTTCCTACTTCAAAAAATTATTCATCCAATTCATCTTGAAGCGCTTTTGTGTCTTAATGATGTAGGTATGACATTTACGTATGTTCTACCGAAAGCAATGTTTACCTGAATTTAAATAAAAACTCGTGAAGTAGATTTATTTTATCACAACGTTTTGTAAATGTTGGAGTTGGCTCCGCCTAAATTAGCTTAAAAGTAAGCTTTAAATATATAGATAAACACAGGCAGAGCCGGGAGAGCAACTACATTAAAACTAAATTCTCTATTCAATAGGGGATAAATTATTCGGTACAATTTCAATAAGGAATTATTACATACAGTTATTAGAATATATTTCATTCAATTTAATAATAATGTTGCCTAATGAACCATTTATTAACATAAACTCTACATTTAACGCATTTATTTTTACTTTACCGATTGTTTAACATTCGTAAAAAAAGTTTTATCGTTGTATTGATAGATGAAGATGTAATTTTACATGAATTAGGTATCTAATCTCTAGCGGCAAATAGCACACGTGTGACTAAATTTAAACATAAATACACCATCGACTACAGCAGTTACTCTACATATTTGTTTTGGTAGAAATAAATTACAACCACCTGAATAGTTTAAATAAACTAATGCTTTAAAAATATATTAACAGACAAATAAATGAGTTAGATTGAATGTTGTTTGTTGAAGCTATATAATAATAGTTCAAAAAGGAAGTACATATAACGTCGATATTGCTTTTATATTGTGATTTATCCGTCAGAATAATTCTTTTAAAAGCAATTCAGTTTTACTTATGTTTCGTTGTAGTTAAAATATGTTTAAAAGTTGAAAGTAACAATTGTATATTAGATATCTTTACATACCTACTTATATTATTTTTTAATTTCCAATCGACCAACGCACAAATTAATTGAAGCCTTGGTGTTCATGTGAAGCTTTTAATTGCCCACGAAAACTTTTAGTAGACATTATAAACAGTAATCAAAGTTTAACAGAAGAATGTCTTGGTAATTCATCTACACATAAATTAAACGTAGTGTTCTAATGTGGAATATGTTCAATCACACATTGCTATTATTATTCACATCTAAACAAATATGAAATGTTGCAAATGTATTGTAATAAAAGAACCAAGAATCATAATAAAGCTATTACAGGTCGTTTAAGGAATGGGCAGTCATTGTTATTAAGTAGGTAATGATAGCTATAAAAGATAACTACTGACCTCTGATAAAATAATCCTCCTTCCAAATTAGGTTAAAATAAAATAATCAATCGTCATCTAACCTAGAATTGGCGATCTATAAAAAATAACCTCACTTGTTACAAAATATAGAGATGGTAATATTAGACTTAAATTACGTTTATGGCTTTATTTCAAAATACTTCTATTTATTTTGGCATCAAAGTAAAATTTACTAATAAAATATTTTAATTAAATTTAAATAGCCAAATTGCATTTGTGTCATATATTTTCGTATGGACGTTGCAGTTGATATAAAGTTCGAATGGTGAAGTCAATGTTGAATGAATAACTCTTATTATTGTGTAAAAATAAACGTAGGTATGTAACTAAAAGTTAGATTAAATATTGTCAATACTTACAAATAGCTGTTTTGGTTCGTACATTCCTGGAGTAGCCCATGGGGTGAAGTATCGCCCAGTAGCGGTCTACTGATACCGCTACAAGACAGAATATGCTAATGGTGCACAACATCACTAACAGCGAAACAGTGAAGAGGCAGGCGTAGAGGTTCCTGGGCAATCCAACGGATGCCAGTATCGCAAATGGAATACCAAGCAAACCAACTAAACAGTCTGCAATAGCTAAAGACACAATATAGTAGTTCGTTCGTCTCCTCAACCTCCTGTCTCTACGGAACACGTGTATCACCATAGCATTTCCAATCACTGCCACTAACGCAACCAGAATCTCGAGGGAAGTATACGTCGCGTGCAATTCCGGAGTCGGGGACCGGTGCGGAGTCGGGCTGATAGTGCTCGACACTGTTTCCATTTCATCCATTTCGAACCGACTGTTTATGAATAAAAATAACTAACACGATAATGTTTAAGTTTGACGCATATGTGAAAATATAACATGCATCGTTTTTTTAATATTGTCGTAGCCATATTTAAATTTAAATTTTAAATAATGGGATATAGATCACGCACGCGTTCCATTTTCGGATCGGTATACGTAGTGGTTATTCTGCTGGGATTAATCGAAGTTAAAGTTTCAGTTTCGCGGTTAGGGTCGAGTTGATAGTGTCCCGTTCGCGAGGCGCGTTTCCCAGCACTGCGGCCGCGAATTGGCGCGAAACTCGCCGGCGGACGGACAGGACGCACGCCCTACGCCGACGCGCACTTGTTGTGGCCACCGCTTACCCTTGAAATCGAAATTGAAACCTATAAAGTCAAACGTAGCCGTTGCGATCAAAGTGTATGGAATTTAGCACCCATTTACAAAGTACCCTTATGATCCCGTAGGCGTACACTTCGGATTCAATACAATTAACGGCTGCAACTTGCAAGTACGTAGGTACCTACTGACTTTAGGAGAATAACTACTTCTCTTTACGTTCATATGTATTTCTCGTACGATATGTTAGAGCTTTCCCTTACGCAATTTTCTTCTTCTGCCCTCTCTATATTAACATACCTACTTAGCTCTATGTTAGTAAGTAGGTACCTAGTTAGGTATACAATTAATTAATATATCTATATACTTTAAAATTAAATTTCAAGCACTTAGGTAACTATATGTTTTTCGAAATAGGTTCCTACAACCTTTACTAACACCAAATTATTTTACCAATTTTTTAATCGCAGCTTTCTACCTAATCAACAGTTTTAAAAATTTTAATAGTTGCCGTGATAGTTGCGGTATTCCTGCTATAAATATGTATTATACTGTCGAATGTAGATCTATATGTTCAATCACACCTAAACCATTGAATTTTGATTAAATTTTGTACGAATGTAGTCTGACACCTGAGAAATATCCCACGCGAAATCCCACGCGAACGGGAACTGTGCTTGTTTTCCTTTAACAACGCGGGCGAAGCCGTGAGCGCAAAGCTAGTTTGATATAACACTGTATAGTAAAATTGCCAAAAAAGAAAAGTTTTCTTGTAGATATACTAAAATTACCATCTTGCTTTTCATTTTAAAGTTACGTTTTTAATTTTTATTTTAAAATCCAAAATAAGTCGTTCAAAATACTCTCCCAATTTAATTGAAAAATTAAAAGGTTAGTAAGTTTGGCGTTAATAATTTAGATATTGTTTGACATTGAACACTTGGTAGTAATTATTATTCAACATGAGCCCTTTCCTAGTTCGCCGTAACTCGATCTTTATTACGTCGATAGCGCAATAAAGCTCAAATTTTCAACACTAACAACACAATATACAGATACATACAGTAAGGAAACTTCATACAAAACGTCCGAAATGGCTCACGCACACAAGCAAGCGTGTTTACGAGTATCCTAAGGGTATTGAGGGGGATCGTAGACAGAGAATCCAATAGACACCGGCAATGCGTGTCGCAGAAAGAGATAAAAAAGAATACGTCACAATATTTAGGGTTACCGTGTGAGGGAAAATTTACCCCGCAATTTGTAAGATACAAATCTCTCAATATCATTATTCACATAACATAAGTGGATAATAATGAGATATCCACATTACATACTTACATGTTTATACTATATATACTAATATTATAAAGAGGAAATGTTTGTAATTATGTATGTATGTATGTATGGTTTTCACGCATAAACTACTGGACCGATTTCAAAAATTCTTTCACCATTAGAAAGCTGCATCTTCACTGAGCAACATAGGCTATATTGAATTTTCAAAAAAATTAGAGATCCTTACCAAAAATGCTATAATGTTTCCTTAATAAAAATTCTGTCATCGCGTGCGCTGCGGAATCTATTGAAAATAGAACAAATAAATGTTCTACGGTATTATAGAATGGACCAATATCTACAAGAAAGTCCGCGATATTCCATTCAAAAGATATAACGAATTTTTAAAAGTATCAATTTACAGAAAATAGTAGGTATACTGTTTAATACAATGAGGAGGCGTAGTAGTGCGGGACGGGGTGAAGGTGAGGAGGGAAGGGATATTCTTTCAGTGTTAGATAGCCCATTGATCGAGGAAGGCTATAGTAGGCTATATTGTACCATAACACTTAGACCAACAGGAGTGGAGCCACGCGGGTGAAACCGCGGAGCGCAGCTAGTATATAATAAACATATTACTTTTAGATGGGTAATACATATTATGTATATACACATACCTATATATTATATAATATGAATATATATCATTATCATAATCCCATATGAAAATGTGTATGTAATGATAATGTAGATGAAAACTCGATTGTTTATTATTTTTTATAAAATAAAATAAAAAAAATAAAAGAATGTTTATTTTCGTAAGTATTAACAGATACACACGTTAATTATATTGACCGACCCGCGAAGGCGCAAAAAAAAAACGAAATTTACTTAATAATAATTTATTGTAATAAAAAAATTACATTTAAATTATCTCTAACTTAATTAACTACGTCCCTCCGGTTCAATGTTGGAACCAAGAGTGTCCATTGTCTTCGGCGGGGCAGCGTCGCGGTGGTGGTGATTGCCGTAATACTTTCTAACCTTCGGTTTTGGTTTCCAATCTGTTCATCCTGTAGCTACAATCCAAATTTGTCGTAAATTATCCGGTTCAGGAAAACTGGAACAAGCCATTGAATATTTCAGATATTTAATTTAATTAAATACACACTGCAGAATATATATTATTATTTCCCATAATAGTGGGTAACAATTTGTAGAAAAGTTGGCAACACAAAATTTTTTAGGTTAAAATTTATAATTGTTATTTTTGTGGTTTTTAAACAATGTATTCAAGTCAACAGTACGTGATACACAATATATTAACACGCTGAAATATCATGAAGGCCTATAAACTGATAAAGAGTTGTATACTTACGAGTGAAAAGACAATCCAGGCATTTTCGTTCCACTATCACTTTTACACCCTTTAACGCTACACCGCACCATGGTATTATTTTATAAGGTATTAACAGTAAGTCTAAATCATTCAAAACCAAACATACCATGAATTACGTAACTTAGAACATGTAAAAACTATATTTTTATGGAAGACGATAGCTAGCTGTCAAACTTTGTTTATCAAAGTAGGTTGCTATTCTTGAAAAAAGTGGCACGCTGCGTGAAACAAAAAATTTTATCGTTATCTCTCATTTCTTTACACAACACCGGCATAAGTTGCTCTTTTTCTTGTGTGAATGCGACATAAGATATCAATTTGTCTATTGGTTTCTCTGTCTACGAGGGGGATCGATAGTAGCGGGCTCGGAGCAATTAACAAGCCTGGAGAAGTAACAATTAATTGAACGTTTCTTATATAGTGGCTCTCTTTTATTCAATACCCTAATTAATGCGATAGAAAGAGACAACACACTGTTATCGACTTGGCATTCAAATCCACATGTAGCCACTTTTTGTTCTAAAAAGGTAGTGCTTGCCACTTTATCGAATACTAAAATATCGATAAATAAAAAAATTAAGTTATAAAATTGCTTGAAGATAATTTAAGATTCTTTTAATTTTGAATTATGGATAGGTAATTCCAAATTTTAAGATTCGTTTAATTTGGAATTATTCATTTACGATGCGTATTGACTGCCTTGCATTGTATGGTAGTGGTATTTATAAAAAAATATTATAAGGTATTTCGGTTTAGGTTGTTTTTTATGGTTTCGTAAAAAGGTACGTATTTTTTCCTGTTTTCATAGATTCATTCATAGAATTATACGGAACCCTTCGTGCGCGAATCTGACTTCCACCTGGTTGATCTTTTTACAAAACAAAAATCGTATCCTACTAATATTATAAAAGCAAAAATATATAAGAATGGACATTTGATATTCTTTCACGAAAAAACTACTGAATGAGTTTTTATGGAACTTTACAATTATACATATTATAGATTAAACATCAGAATAACATATAGGCTACAATTTACCGCGGGAAAATAACTCATTCCCACAGGAAAAAATTGGTAAAAGTTTAAAATAATTGCTTCAAATAAAACAAATAAAATTTAAAATTTTTTTTTACAACATTTTATTTCGATACTTAATTAACAAATTACAATATTTATTATTTAAAATAGATGCCACCTTAAACTTGTGGCACAGCATCTCTGCAAAGCACTTTACTTTTCTTCCCGTCTGATTCGAAATGATTTGAACAAGGCCGAGAATGTTTTGAAGGCTTCCAATTTTCCCTGTGCTATAGCTTTAACCCAAACATCTTTTAATTTTTCTCAAGCCAGAAACCTGCAAATAACAATAAAATCCATACTTAAATACCTTTTTTTTTTCTCCTAACCTAAAGCAGTCATTATCAATGAAGTACTTCGTACCTACTCAAGTATCGATAATTGCACAACACTATGGAAGTTATATTTTGCATTTTTTCTAAAAACTAAGCTGATTATGATTTCATTTCAATGATTACGGTTAGATAAAACATAGATGATTATGAAAATAACGTAAATTAACTTATTTATAATACAATTAACAAAAAAATTGATCAAAACACTAACCTGTGAAAAGACAAATTCCAATCTTCATCCGATTTCCCAGTACTACGGCTTTTACAGCCGTGAACAACACAAGCCATGTAATCTTTAGTAAATTATCTTTTCAGAAAATAACATAAGAAACTAGAAAACACGTTTTTCACTTCAAAAACAATAATTAAAATCACCACGCGTTAGTGACCAGACTGGTCACTAAAACAAATTGAAATGGCTACATGTCATTTCAAACTGTCGAACTGACATATATCTGTCCTCTTTTTTCGCATGACATTTTGCCATAAGCCAAAAAGGCCAAACTAGTGCTTTATTGTTCAATTAATTGTTACTTCTCCAGGCTTGATAATTGCTCCGAGGTAGCGGGTGACACATCCACAGATTTTGAATGACAAAGATACATAGTAAGTATAGAAAAAAGTTTGTATGTGTTGGTAATATTTTCGATGTGTGAAAAAAAGTGATGTCAATGATACACTTCACATTAAATAAATATCGATTATTTCAGTTTGTAGCCCTTTCAATAAATATATTTGTAAATACCGTATCTGACTACAAGTTAAAAAGAGACTATTTTTTAATTTCTATAGATATGGCAGCATGAGTTTTAAATTATGTTGACATATTTTCTACCAAAATGATAGCTACAAATAGTCACTATTAGGAGTCCAGTCTGTATAAAGATCGCATCTATTTTTTACGCAATCTAGAAGAGCACAAAAATCTAAAAAAATGGAAACCTTAAAAAAATCTTGTATAAATTTATGTGCATAATTACGTAAATATTAAGGAAGAAAAAGATAGATATTATAATTATTGTATTTTTATCGATACGTGACGTCACCACTTTGTCAAGCACTAAGCCTGTCAAACTATTTTCTTTTTCATCCTAAAACAAAAAGTTCTATGCTCGTTTAATAATAATTTTAATTTATTTTTGCATATTTTGTGTTTTTTAATTTAATTTAATTTATCGTTTAAAAATAATTTTGTAGGTATACCTACATACAAGTATTGTAAATTCTGGTTTAAAATAGTTATTGAATATATGTATAATACAAATATCAAGCATTATAAATAATTTAGGTACATTAAATAGCCTTCGGCGTCCATAACAAAACAAGATTTCGAAATATATAGCACTGATAAAAACGTATTTACTTTTACAAGGTGTATTAATTCGGATTGTTTCTTCTTGTAAATTCATATTTAGGCTACACCATTTTTGTATTTTAACGGGTTTTAATCTCAAAATTACCACAAAATCAACTGTGAAAAAAAAGCAAACAGAAATATACAGGCCGAATTGATAACCTCCTCCTTTATATTTGAAGTCGGTTAAATATCAAAAAGGTAACAGCCCTATAGCTATAACAGTGCTTACATCATAATTTCATCGCAGGGGCTTAGTTTCCTAATTGTATGTACGTATATACATATCTGTCAACTGTGCTAACAATCAACGGGTTCAATTTTTGAGTAACTTACTTATTTTTTATAGTAACATAATAGATAGGGAGGCGAATAGGGGAATTTTCAGTAATACTCGAGCGTGGCAGTTTAAGATATGAGAGATACCTTAGACCTAATAGAACAACCTTGTTAACTATTTAGCTCTATATGTAGTGACGCGCGCCTAGGATATACGATCAGATTAGTAAAAAAAAATCGATAGTCTGAAATACTCGAGCGCGTCAGATTAAGATATTGGGGGTTGATTTTAGTGTTTTAAGACTAAATTTAACTAATCTGACGATAAGTCCTTCACGCCGCCGAGTTATAGGGTCGCGAACTTGTAAAAAAAAAACGTTAATCCGGCATTCTCGAGCGCGATTTTTTTTATTTTTATTTTGAAGAGTATAATCTAAAACTTACTAAAAATACAAAATCTGCCGGTTTCCGCATGACCGGAAGTCTGGAGGAGCCATTTCGTCTTCCGAAAAACTCGTTGCAGCATATAAGTCGCGAACTTTAGTTTTAACAAAAAAAAAGTTTTAATACACAAAAAAGGTAATTTTATTTTACAAAAAAAGGTCTCTTTTCATTTTTGTCCAAAGTTAAAATTTTTTTTTGACTTGAAGCAGCATAAAAACTCAAACTCCCGGTTTTTTGAGTATATCTCGAAAACTGAGGGTGTTAAGAAAAAAAATTGATATGAAATAACGATGATTAAAAAAAAGAAACCCAAAAACCTTTTTCGGTCAGATTAAGAGAACCCACCAACATTTTTGTCAGATTAAGAAAATATGCTTTCAGGATACCGAGATTCTGCCGGGGTCGTGGACGATTTCTAAGAGTACCCGCGGCCCCGGCTAACTGCGCGGCTCGACGGAACACAGTGGGGTTTTAGTCGGTTAGAATCCGACATAACCCTTGGCTCCTTCCCCGGGGGCCGTGGGTATCTTTGGAAGATTTCCCCACTATAAAAAAAAAAAAAAAAAAAAAAAAAAAGGATACCGAGATTAACCTCCCCTATGAAAATCTGACGCGCTCGAGTATTTCAAAAGGACTTATTTTTTTTGCATTTTCAAAAATTCATCGTAACTTATCGTCACGCCGTATTCGTCAGTTTTTTTAAGGGGAGCTTCCTTGGGGCCTACTTAACACCCCTTCCGAAAATCTGACGCGCCCGAGTAAAATTTTTTTTTGTGCATTTTTGACGAATTTATATGGCTAGTCCCACCACGCAAACCGGCAGATTAGTATACCGTTGTTATCAGAGGCACTTGGGGCATACGTAGTATGAATATCTGACGCGCTCGAGAATGCCCAAGTAACTGTTTTTTTTAACATTTTTGAAAATCCGTACACGCCAAACCCACCGCTAAAATGGTTTTTACCATAGAAGCTTTTCTTTTCGAAATTATTTTATCTTTCGATTTTGATAAGTCTCGACGGCGCCGTTGAATTACGCCATTTAGCTACCTCGCCTCCCTATCTATAATAATAAACATTTGAATAATTAATATTTTTCCGCCCCTATTGCGAGTTGAAAAAAAAATAAAAAAAATGTAAACCTCCTTGATATCTCATTTTTAATGTAAAATTAAGAAGCATTTTGTATTTACAGCCTATTTTTCCTTTTCTCATTAGTATATAGGATGAGATTGTGGACCAATAAATAAATATTTCCCGTGCGTCACATTTTTTCCCACTCAGTCCTTTAAGAAAGTGAACTAACTACTAAGGCAGATTAGTATTTGGCATATATTATCAAAATAAAATATTATGGCAAAAATTATTATTAAAAGAAATTAATTTAAAATCAAACATCCATATTTTATTTGATTACTGATAGATAAACGAATACAATAACTTTAAGTATTATGACAAATGATTATGCTCGTTTAAATTAAATATTATGCCATTCTGAACACAAATTACATAAAGATAAAGCAATGTTTACTTGATAGCACATTGTGAATCAAACCTTTTCCCTCTGATTTCAGAAAAAAAGGATTCAGGATGCAACCTATCTACAAAATGCCTTGGAATTCCGATATTCAATAAGTTTGTTTTATCTACTTCGTCCAAAGTGGGATACATATTTAGTAAAGCATCCCAACATATTTCACTTAACTTTGGTATGCATAACCATACTTTGTATAACTTATTGTTCCTACATGTTGCGTCTTCTTTTGGTTCAATACCGCCAAATACGTACATGCAACCGTATGAAGTGACCGTGGATGAATGAAAATATAGTGGATGAGGAAGAACAGTCTTTTGCATTAAATGCCATTGGAGATCTGTTATGTTTAACCTCCAAATGTCTTCAAACACTGACTCGCCATCTGTCCCACCGGTAACAAATACTTGCACACCACTGTCCGTTTCAATTTGCACTGCACTGTGACACTTTCTAGGTAGCGGTGAGGCTGTATTCCTCAATGTGTCGTCCGCTTTTGGCATTAATGTGGTCCATGTGTTGGTCTCAAGATCGTACATGGGTATTTCCATCAGTTCAAATGCCAATTCCCCTGTACCACCACCAACAATGTATAGTTTGTTATTTGCACGCACTACTTCATGTCTATATCTCCCTAGCGGCTCTCCATCTTGGCCTGTCCCAACAAACACTGCTTCCCACACCATTGTTCGCAAATCTAACCTGTTGATTTAGTGTTGATTTAAAATTATTTATATTATAATTTATTATTGGTTAAAGAAATTAATAAACATAAACTTGAACAAAAATTTTGCAACTATACAGGTAAATCTCTTCTTCGGTCACATTTGCAGGAAAAAATAATGTAAAAACGCTAGATAATTATCACAAATACCAACCTATAAATATCACAGTTATATGCAAATCCATTTGTTCCTCCTATAGTATAGAAACATCCGTCATGGCAGAGTATTGACTGACCATATTGACCAGGAGGTCGAGAACCTGTTACTGTTAAGACTTTGAGTATTGCATCTCCCATACATGTCTTCCAAACAATGACATCATTACTGCATTTGTTTCCAAATGGAGCACCTGTACCACCAAATACCTAAAAATGAAATATTTTTTTTAATAACAATGATCTATTTAATTTTAAAAAGAATCCTCTACTATTGTTTGTATTACAAATTACCAACCATTAAATATCTCCCATTCATACACATAGCATTTGATGCCAATTCTTCAGGCATATTTTCTGTTACTCTATGTTGCTTCCACTTTCTAGTGGATATATTAAAGCTCCATAACTCTTTAAATAGTGGTCTTGCTGGGGTCCATGTGGGATTGTTTCTTTGTATTTGACTAAGTGGTAGAGAGGGATTGTATCCCCCAAAGCAATACACGTTAAAGTCATCACAAGCTACCCTATGACCGCTTCTCGGTCTAGGACTATCAGAACTGCGAAATTCAACTTCGGTAACCTTAAAAGGTTCAAATAAGAAGTCCCTAGTACAGGACGTCATTATCGTGTAAACTTTTACACCATCAAGCAATAAAAACCTTATTACGTTCTATGTACACAAGTGTTTTATTTCATTTATTTTTAAATTCACATTTACTTGATATAAATATTGGTTCAATGGTATTGTGGACAGTCGCTTATTTTTTGTTAAATGTTGACAAATGACACTTGACATGATATGCTGTGACAGATGAAATCTGTCAGCTATAATGCTACAAGTCTTTTGGCACTGGTGACTGGGCGAAATTCAAGATAGGGGTGGGTAAAAATACGAATACCGCTTTATTGGCTATAATAATTATATTGTATGCCTTTTAAATGCCTTTACGCATCCCCCACGGCAGTTTTACTGTCCAAGGGGGTATGTGGGGCTCGCTGCGAAGCCATACCCACTAAAACCCAACGGTGGCCGTGTATTACCCTACCCCCCTATGCAAGTGGCTTTCTGTTAGCGTAGCGTTCAATAGAATAGACTACGAATGTATGAGATTGACGTAAGCTGTAGATACGTTTATCTACAGCTTACGTCAATAGTCAAGAAGAAGAATAGTCAAGATAAACGTATCTACAGCTTACGTCAATCTCATACATTCGTAGTCTATTCTATTGAACGCTACGCTAACAGAAAGCCACTTGCATAGGGGGGCTGAAGTCTGAACGACGGGGGTTAACAGCCAGGCCTTATACCCCCGCCGTCTGTGTGGCGACTGCCGCGTCTTGGCGACCCTCCGAGGCCCGGGAGCGTGTAATGGGCGCCGATAGTAGACAATATCGCCGTTCCATTCCGGACCTATCCACCTTACGTCGCGGGGGGATCCGGTTTCCTTGCCGCGAGCATAGCTATTATACTGTATGCCTACCTACATATTTTTAGTACTTACACAGAGTACTTATCACCTTATTATACCAACCTATATTTTTTCTTGATCTAGGGCGTAGTAGCGAGGAATGTTTGTAAGGGGCTGTCCATTAATCACGTGAGGCTCGAAAGGGGGGGGAGGAATCCATAAAAAATCACGAAATATCATCAGGGGGAGGGGGGGTAAAGTCAAGTATCACGTGTACTTATTTTTTCGGCAAGCGCGCGATACTCAACCGAAAAGCGGCGTTACGTGTATTTATCTTATTTTATTTTATTTATTTTTTTTATTTTATTTTATTAAGGCTCATTAGCAGCTGTACATCGATTGTTTTACATAAAAAATACACAAAAAATATAGGACGTGATGGACAACTAATAAAAAATGAGCACTGCATGCACTACAAAAATTAATTACATTAAAAAAAATAATAATAATATACACATTAAATACATTTTAATTTTTAACTTAATAAAATACATTTTAAAATAATCACTTGATAAAATTTAAATAACAATATAATAATCAAAATGAAATAAAATTAATTGAATCTTAATAGTTAATGCTTATCCAGTTACTCGCGTCTTAGATCATTAAGTAATGATCTAAGACTCGCGTTGAAGAAAGCCTTGCTAATCCGTGGTCCGAAAATATTGTACATTAAATAATGTTCATGTACTAGTACAAACTTTTTCGCATTTCTTTCATTATTTTTATGTCAGTCAAAAACAAACTGCAACCTTTCTGTCTACCACTGAACGTTTATTATAGTCTTTAATTTTCTATAATAAAATGAGATAAAAAATAGATTCTTTGCAGGTACGAAAAAATATACGTGATATAGGGGAGAGGGGGGAGGGGTAGTCTTAAACCTCACCACGTATCACCAAGGGGGAGGGGGGGGGGGTAAAAATGACAAAAAAAAACATCACGTGATTAATGGATGGCCCCTAAATAACCAATCATATCGCTTCATTTCTTAGATCAAAGCTTCATTTACCTCGCCTCGCTCAGTATAGCTTAGAGCAGGCTCCAAGGAGATGTTCGTTTGCAAAATTAGCGGACCTAAATCTGACTTCTGATATATATTGTATAGGTCCCAGACATCCTATAGACAGATGTTGCCAACCAGTTTTGTGGTCCCCCTGCCCGCACCCCGGTAATTAAATATGGCATACAAAGAAAAAAATAAAAATTTCCAAAACATGCCGTGTGGGGTATCAAATGAAAGAGCTTATTGAGTAGATCACGAATATATAGCATACTATATACATTTCTTACACTTTCTCTAAGATTTTTTAGAAAATTTACGAAAATGGTCCATTTTTGAGTTAACTTTAAACCACTATAGATTGAAAACTCATGAATATATTTTTTAAATTATTATTTTAAATAATTAACAATAGTCCATTGTTTATAATTCAATAGTTCGTAATATAATATAAGTGAGCTATGTGGTGGATTTGATGAAAATAACTATATACTATATGAACTTGAAAATATACTCGCCATCTTTGAATGCTCCCCCCACTCCCCCATGCAACTATTTCACTGTACGAAATATTGAATCGTAAACAATGGACTATTGTTAATTATTTAAAATAATAATTTAAAAAATATATTCATGAGTTTTCAATCTATAGTGGTTTAAAGTTAACTCAAAAATGGACCATTTTCGTAAATTTTCTAAAAAATCTTAGAGAAAGTGTAAGAAATGTATATAGTATGCTATATATTCGTGATCTACTCAATAAGCTCTTTCATTTGATATCCCACACGGCATGTTTTGGAAATTTTTATTTTTTTCTTTGTATGCCATATTTAATTACCGGGGTGCGGGCAGGGGGACCACAAAACTGGTTGGCAACATCTGTCTATAGGATGTCTGGGATCTATACAATATATATCAGAAGTCAGATTTAGGTCCGCGATTTTTGCAAACGAAACTCCACTGAGAGTCCGGTCTAGCTTTGGTCGAAACGGCTCAGCGGTGCTAGGTTTTTTGCACATACAGAACAAGCGAGAGATGTGTGCGAGGAATGCGTGCGAGGTTCTATAATTCTGAGTAATAGAAGACATTTCAACGCTTTCTTTTTTTTTATAGACATCCTCGCACATTATTGGTGGAAAAGCACCCTAATAATTATCATTCACAGAGTATCCAACCGGAGAACTCAAGCTGACGGCAAGTCCGCTGATTGATCTGCGTGCTGTGTGCGTGAATATATTGTATTGTGGTGATTCGATGATGACGGATTTGACCACGATGAGTACTGCTCGGGGCTCGGCTCACGTTGCGTGCAGTGAATGGTACTTGTGAGGTATATAACATAAAATATTGAAGATTTTAACTTACTACATATAACTAACATGAGAAAGTAAAAATAAAAATAAATTAGTTGTTAATTAATTAATTGCAGCAGGCAGATGGCAGAGGTTCTTTTTATAAGTTCACGATATTGAGAGTTCAGATTAGAGGCGCTTTGCTAGCGTCGTAAACACTACTAAGAGTTAAGACTAATATTATTGGTGGGAAAGCTCCCTTAAACTTGCATCCCTCTCCTGTGCTTCATAAGATTATTTTCCCTGTCATAGATTTTATGCTGCTTGTCTGAATACAGAGGTTAAAAAGAAACAAAACAAATAAAACAAGAATACACCTTCATAAAGTGATTTATTAGAAACATCAATGAGCAATTAAGCGAAAATATTGTGAATAATACGATATATAAAAATGAATCGCAAAATGTGTTGGTAAGCGCATAACTCGAGAACGGCTGAACCGATTCCGATAATTCTTTTTTTATTATATTCCTTGAAGTACGAGGATGGTTCTTACGTAGAGAAAACGTAAATATGTACCACGGGCGAAGCCGGGGCGGACTGCTAGTAATACGATAAAATATATTAACTACCTACATAGACATACATACCCTCTAAGATAAATATATTATCACAGTATTACCATATTTCCTACAGTATGGCGACGAATGTACTTGTGCAGAGAAACGGAGGGGAACTGGCGGGGGGTCGGGCGACGCGGGCCGCTTAATGCAATCACGCTGAGTTTGCATTAACTATCGCGAAAGGACGACGCAGTCGTATTTTTTGTGAAATAATTTTATTATACATAGGTACTTACATATTCTATTATGGCGCGCAAAAACTGTTCCGTTTACGGATGTAAATCTACATTGAAATCCCAGAAGGAAACAATATTTCAGAAAGATTGTATTAATTGTATCTGTTGAATTAAAATCAAAGCTATGTATATGTTGTCCTCATTATTTTCTAATCAGATTGTACATCCCAATGCAAATGCATTACTTAGTTAAATGGTATAATATACAATTAAGAACATCCAAAAATAAAGTGTCCACGTAAATAATATTTAGCAGTGCAATATCTGTAATCTATACTAATAGTATAAAGAGGAAAGGTTTGTATGTATGTATGTATGGTTTTCACGCATAAACTACTGGACCGATTTTGATGAAATTTGGCACAGATAATCTTTAGACCCTGAGAAAGAACATAGGCTACCTTTAATTGCGAAATATGTACCACGGGCGAAGCCGGGGCGGACCGCTAGTAATTATATATTTATGAACAAATAATTACATCAGATTTAATAATCCCAATTATTTTGAATGTACATATGAATAAACGATTTCATCATAATATTAATATTCACAATTGTTTTATTTCCCATTTGTTGCAACCCTAGCGTATTTTCGTGTGGCAGCGTAAGTACCTACGCTGGCGGCGGCATCGCGCGACATCAAAGGCGATTCCTTACTGTAGGAAATAATATTGTAATACTGTGATATTATTATGTCTTGCAACTGAACAACTACCCACAATGATTTCACATTTTTTTAAAACCCAATAAAAAAAACCAATAGAAAGCAAACATTTTTGTTCACATACTGTTATAAATTATAACGCATAATTCTATGTACTTATACTTTCAAATGTACACAAACATTTTCATTGTGATATTTGTACAAGAGCAATGTGGCTCATATTGTTGTTACACAATGAAAAATTACACCAATTAGATACTGACAGAGAGAGATGAACTATTTTAAGTATGTATACATAATATGTAATAAATTTTTGGAGAATCTATTTGCAATAAAGTATGTTTGAAGCCAATTACGGAGAGCGATTCATGCCCGTAGCAAATAATATCTTCTGTTTGGACTTCTTGTTTTTCTTGTTGGACGGGGAGGGGCTGGCTTGGAGGGCCGCTTCTATAGCGTCACTCAGGTTGAGAGAGCGAGGAACGTGACCGTCCTCTTCGTCGTCGTCCTTCGGCTGCTGTACTGCAGGCGCTACCGTTTTACGGACGCGCCAAGTACCACTCGTACCGGCCATCTGTAAAGTTTAATAAATATAATAGTTTCGTTTTTTATAGGGGTCAAACATACTTAATAAATATTTACATTTTTATTTAACCCTGCTATTACTATTTATTAAGACAACCAATACCATCTATCCCTCCAAGTTTCGATAGACGCGTAGGTATTTTTTTTTATTTTTTCGTGGCCTAATGGAATATGTTATTATACTTCTAATTCAAGAATTGTCATTATGGATTCAAAATAATAACGTATTTTTTTAATAATAATATACCACCCGAGCGACATTTGTATAAAATCAAGCCATTTTATCAAAAACAATGTATTACCTTAGCAAAAGAAACTCCACTCGAACCACTAGTAGACGGCATCGGTTGTTCCACGTGCGCGGCAGCCGACGGGCCCGGCTGGTCGAACACACTGGGCTCATTGAGCGGCGGGCTACCAAAGGGCGAGGGTGGTGTTGGGAATAGGATCTCTGAAGAGAAGTCTGGTTTGGGCGGCCCTTCCATCGCGCGGTGGTATGCCCGCTCGCGGCGCCGCTCGTCGCGCTCCTGGCGGGCGCGGTTGCGCGCGCGACGCTCTAGTTCCGCTGAAATTGTATGAAAAAACTCATGTAATTTATGGCAAACTTTATTTTATGTAGAGAAAAACTATGGAATGTTTGATATATACCGTATGTACCCATACGTATTTAAGCTTTTTGAAGTGAAACTTCAACTAACGCGTTGAGAGTAAAATTCAAGGTCGCGAAATAGCATTACCGTTTTATAGATACTATATTATATACAACTATCTATATCGACGGAACCGTCGGGCCAAAGCAAGTTATTCTTTGAATTATTCTGGTAAATAAGCTTTATGTTTTTTCATTTTACTTTTGCGTGTATAATTCAAGTAGGATGAATAAAACGATTATCGATCTTTGTTTGATCATCCAATCACCAAAATACAGTTTTAAAATCAAATGTTTAATTACCAGCAAAATTTTCAATAGCTGCTGGAGTCACGAAAGGGGGCTTCAAGTCTAATTCCACAACATCAAAAGAGCAGTGAAGTGGTAAGTGAGCTGTGTATGGCATATGTTTTCTTGTCTGAAATTAATACATAATTTATATCAATATTTTTATGTAATACAAATAAAAACTATATGGTTATTGTCAGTCCGGTTTTATTTGTGCATGGGATAGACCCTATTCTTAGATATATTCATGATATAAAGCGAGTAAGGCCAGTGGTTTCCTGATTTTACAAAAAAAAAAAAAAAAATCACAAGGCATACACTATTATTATGAATGAATGAATGAATAAAAATTCTTTATTACTTAGAAATAAATAAATACAAATGCAAAAGCACACAACACATAATATAAAACAAGCAAAAGGCGGCCTTATCGCTAGGTAGCGATCTCTACCATTATTGTTGCAAAAGAAAAATAAGACCCTTCTTTTTGGATAATTTATTAATTATTATGTATTTATCACGAAACAGAATCTATGCGGCCAGGCTAGAATAAACTATGCCTACATTATTTAGTAGCCTGTGTTCATTGAAAATTTATATACAAATGTAATAATGCTACCTGTTCCCCCAGTGATACAGTATCACGATGCAGCACTTTTCCCTTAATGATTTCCGGCGCCGCGACCAGAGCACCCCACGACGCGTTCAACATGCGCACATTCAAACTATTCAGAAACACCTGCTGACCGTCGTCCGCTGAAAAACATTTTAGTAATAGGTATAATGTAATAATATGAAAATGATTCTGATTCTCGATCTATGATTTTGAATGATGATTTATGATGGAATTAATTTTAATGTATTGCCATTGCCCATTGCAAAAAAGCAATGGTTTTTAGTGTGGGGAATTTAGTAGAAAAGCAATGAAAATGCATCATAAAAACATTTTTATGGATTTTATGAAATAAATAATAATTGATTTTTTTTTTTGTTTAAAAGAAGAAAATGACGTGAATTATATGATTGATATTCCATAAACAAATAAAGATTACCTTGGTAAAAGTAGAAATATCTTGCTTGATTCTCCTTGTCAATTTCAGTTAGATTATTCTGTTCAACTTCAGGGGGAGGACTATCTCTCACCTCCAGATCTTCTAAAGGATTGTGGTTAAGGTCGAAACCAAACTTCTTTATATCAGGTTTAACTTCAGGTGCAGTTTTAGATTCAGTTTCAGGTTCTGCGTCATCATTTATATCTAATTCTGACAAGTCTTCCTCGAGACAAACAGCCCCTTCTTCATCATCAACATCAAACCAGTCATATTTCTTAGCATTAGCTTCATGCTTTTCAACAATAATATCATCTTTTACTTCTTTTTCAACAACCTTTTTCATTGGTCTTAGATATTCACACTCAATGAATTCCCTCTTAACTTTAAGCATCTCCAATGCTTGCTCTAAGTAAACTAGTTCAGTAGTATCAATTTCTGCTTGAATTTGGGCTTCAATCTCGCGCTTGTCTCTCTCCAGTATTTCCAGAACCTGATAAATAAAAATATTTTTTCTTTACAATACATACTATAGAGAAATTCTACTATTGTAAACTATTTTTTATTAGATCAGTATAAATAATAAATACATATATTATTTACTAGCTGCGGTTTCACACACGGCCTGTGGCTCCGCTCCTGTTAGTCTAGCGTAATGATATAATATATAATATTATGTAGCCTATGCCTTCCTCGATAAATGGGCTACCTAACACCGAAAGAATTTTTGAAATCGGACCAGTAGTGCCCGAGATTAGCATGTTCAAACAAACAAACACTCTCCAGCTTCATAATATTATAGTATAAATATGAAAGTTATCTAATCAATGATGATTAAAAATAATTTAGATAAAATATGCATAGCATCTTAATGATATATAGTTTGCTGTACAATTTTACATAGAAAAAATAAGCTTGCTATAAGCTCAACTGCTGTAAATGTGCTGCTACATATTTATAAAAATTAAAAGGGCAATTACCTGATAATGATTTGCTGAGAATATTCTAGCATAAGGCGACACTGGCTGTTCTTCTAAGGGCAAAGTGGAAGCTTCTTTTATTTCAGTTATAACGCCTCTAGGTGGTGCAACTTCCACTATGGCAGAGCCGCGTAGGCGTCGCACAAGACGCATGGTCACCTGTAACAAACATTATTTGATAAGTACTCAAGCCTAAAGAAATATAACTTTTTTGTTTATGCCTATTGAAGTAACATATTTCTTTAGGCAGACTCTTTTATTTAAGGAATATCATACAAACTCAATTAGTATTTAAGTATGATATCAAAATAATGTAATTAAAATGAAACATCATTTTATTTTATAAATTACTAGCTGCTCCGCGCGGTTTCACCCCCGTGACTCCACTCCTGTTGCTCGTAGCGTGATGAAATATAGCCTATAACCTTCCTCGATAAATGGGCTATCTAACACCGAAAGAATTTTTCAAATCGGACCAGTAGTTCCCGAGATTAGTGCGTTCAAACAAACAAACAAACAAACTCTTCAGCTTTATAACATTAGTATACATAAAAAAAAAAACAAGATTAATGGCATGCGAGCAAAACATGTACATAAGAAATTGTTATAATTTTTTATCAATTTTAGCTGTACTTACTTCTTCAGGTGTGTCCCATGGCACTAATCTGGTGGGTTTCATATCAGCCACTTGTAAAGTGACAGTGCAAACTGGACATGGCGGTGGTTGTTTCTCATGAGTTGACGAGTAATGCAAAATGCAAGCCCAGCAGTAGACATGGCCACAAATACCCACACGGCCTGCTACTGGGTGACCGAGACATATAGGGCATTGCCATTTACCCGCCCTTCTCACTACCTGTAAAATTGAAAACAAAATATTTAAATAATTGAGAATATTGCACTTTTATAAGTGAAATGAGCTAGCGAGTTGACAATATGAACTAATGTAAAAAATGTCATATATAGTTAAATGAAGAATTCTGATAATGGAAATGTTATTACATATGATATTTTGTAGACTAAAATAACTTAAAGGCATTGTAAAATTTAAAGGTTTATCTTTCAATCATAAATGATGAGATGGTATGATGATAACAGATATTTAAATACTAACAATTTCCTCAATTTCCTCCCATTTAACAGGTAAGTCAGGGTTTGTCAAATTCTCTTTGAAATCTCCGCCTTGCTTCACAACAAATTGACAACTGAAATTACATATTATTATCAGAAATCACATTTCGTTGATACACCAGAATTCTGATTTTATTGTTTTTTATAAAATATTATTAAATAAATATAACTGAATGGAATGTTGGCACTTTTTGGTTACAACAGGTTCTTTTATTTAACATATAAGATAAGAAAATCAACTTACTAAGTTCTTAGATAGAGATCATGTTCAAAATGATGATAGAATTTGTTCTGTTGCGACCTGCGGCGAGGCGGCCCCCTCCGCTCGTTGCTTCCACGAGGGGAATACATGAAGTTTAGCAAATGATTCAAATTTTGCTTTTTGCTTCCTGGCACATACAGTGAACCTAGTTCAGGCTCTTCATCATTCTCTAACCTATAAATCAATAAGGAATAAAGATTACTTACCATTTCTCTGCATATACTAAAAACTTAGTCATCATGAGTATCAATCAAAATGAATTTTGTAACATTTTGAATTCAATATATTATGTGTTATAAATTAACGATAGACACTTGTATAAATATTTTCACAAATAGGATGTGTATACAACTCAATAAGAAAAATATTTAATACCCGGTGTTCGGCGTTCCACCCACAACAAAGTTATTGGCACCACGTGCACGGGGCCTTTTGTCAGCAGGACCTCTTCCTCTTTGAGCTGGTATATTTTTGCGGTAATTTTCATTTTTTGGTGCGTTTCCGGGAGTTTCTCGTTTCTTATTGTTACGTGGCCAAGGTTTGTGTGTCAATTCTAAAAGCAAATTATCTTGCTATTATTTATCATAATCCTATCAGTCTGACATGAAATAGGGGATGGAATAGAGTTTTTTGTCAACAAAAGGAGATCTGTTTTTAATTAATCTCTGCTATTGAAAGCATGCATAAGACACGTACAGTAACTAATTGTCAACAATTACCATAATCACCATTACCTGTAGGTAATATTACATCCAATGACTATTGTATGTAAACATTTCCAACCGAAAATAGACAAGTTGGTAGGTGTTTTCGACTGCAATAAGTTATCGTTTAGCTTAAATATTAATTTTGGACAGTGCTAGTCGTCCGCTAAACGGATGAATAAAATGAATTAGTTGTCCGATTACCGGATGAATACAATAATTTGATCGTCCGATAACATCTATTTATCTATATAGTTAGGTTATCGGGGTTTCTTTAGAGAACTGCCGCACATATTATAGGTTTTTTGTGGGGGGAGGAGAGGGGGGAGGAGGGGGGGAATAAAATACAAACAAGTTGTGAAAACCTACGTAGTTTTTTTTATTTGAGTGGGAATCGCCCTAAAGTCGCTTCTGGCACTCGCCGGCCGCTACCGCGGCACGCTCGCTTCGCTCGCTCGGCTCGTGCGGCATTTCAAGAGTTAACCTAACACGCTCGTCGCTTCGCTCCTCGCTACCTATTTGGATATTAAAAATAAAAGTTTCATAGTTTTTTAACCTACGTAGATTTTTTTTTTGTTTGAGTGGGAATCGCCCTAAAGTCGCTTCTGGCACTCGCCGGCCGCTGCCGCGGCACGCTCGCTTCGCTCGCTCGGCTCGTGCGGCAGTTCAAGAGTTAACCTAACACGCTCGTCGCTTCGCTCCTCGCTACCTATTTGGATATTAAAAATAAAAGTTTCATAGTTTTTTAACCTACGTAGATTTTTTTTTTTGTTTGAGTGGGAATCGCCCTAAAGTCGCTTCTGGCACTCGCCGGCCGCTGCCGCGGCACGCTCGCTTCGCTCGCTCGGCTCGTGCGGCAGTTCAAGAGTTAACCTAACACGCTCGTCGCTTCGCTCTTCGCTACCTATTTGGATATTAAAAATAAAAGTTTAATAGTTTTAAAAAGCCAACCCAGGTTATCTAGTAATCCCTAATAATCCGAATAATCGGACGATTAAATTATTTTATTCATCCGGTAATCGGACAACTAATTTATTTTATTCATCCGTTTAGCGGACGACTAGACACTTCGATTAATTTTACCTGCGAGTTGGGTGAACGTAAACATTTATTTTTATTTTCTATAATATTCCCAATGACAGCATTTTATTCCTATCATAGAAAAAGTGACATCATGACCTTCTGATATTTACCCGAATTCTTTTTACAGTCGACGGCCGTTGCCCTCGACTGTTGTAAAGAAGAACGATGCAAAGATTTCTTGTCCATTCTGGTATCCTCCAACATCCACAAAAGCTACGCGGGGAGCTCCGCAAGGAGACGAAGTAATTACGTTCAGGGCCGACATTTTAAAGGGCCATGTTTATAGTTCAAATCAAAAAGAAATACTCTATTCCTTAACGAAAATGATAACCCAAGGTTACTTAACACAGAAAGGCTTTTGCTCACAAAGAAGGGAGTATTTACTACTCCCTTTCGTCGATAACGACGAAATCACAAACTAAAACACTATTTCCCAACTCACCACTAATATGGCGACCAGCTTAGCAGCCGGCAGCCAAGCAGATACAAAATGCGCACTTCCTGTCACTTCCTTTGTATATTTTTAATTATTTTTAAATCTGATTTTATATTTTTGCGGACAAATTCTAAACTTAAGTTTCTTAAAAAAATAAAAATAGATATTTAAAAATAAATAAAATACAAAAATAAAGTTTTGTACAAAAAATTATAAATAAGTGTTAATTATGATTTATCGGAAATCATCGTAATCACAGATCTTCATAAAATGAAAGTTATTCAAGCGTATTCAAGAGTAAAAATTAAGTTGTATTAAATTCTATTTTATTAACAAAAAAAAATTGGTTTTTAGTTTTAGATTTTATTCAAATTTAAAATATAACGATATTTTGAGATATTTTGCATACTTTAGTATTTTTCATTCTGATTGTTATTAGACTATGTAATAAAAATTTAAATAATTTATTATTTTATGTCCATAATAATTCTAATTGTTAGTATTAATTTCTAATAAAAAAAATTTAATGAGCCGTAAGTTGTTTTGTATAAATTTAAATTTAATTTAAGCGAAAGCAACATTTACCATACTTCTAAATTTAAATTTTGGTGGGAAACGCCTTTTATTTCTTTGTATCAAAGCACATTAATTTGAAATAGGAGGTAGCTGTTTTACCTGCATCAAATCGGAAAGGTAGAAGAAAAATAATTTTTAGTTATAACAATGATGGAAGAAGTTCAATTACCAATGGAAAAAGCATGCGAGCCTGCTGAAAATGCTCGTCAACCTCAGGTAACTTTTAAATTAAATATTGTAAGTAAGTAATACATAATACAAAATCATTGCACATTTCAATTGTTCATGCTTTAATGAAGTTAGTTACTAATTTATTTCTACCTCACATATTAAACGTGTCATATATTATTATTGCATACCATCTGTACCAACTTTGATCTAAAAAAATATTTTCATATACGAAGATGCATTCCGGAAAAGAAAAGGGTAAAAAGAATACTGTAACATTTGAAAACGATTTAGATAACAGTAAAAGTCGAAACGATATTAACAGGTACGAAGTTTTATTTTAATTACATTTATTCTAGAACCAAAATAATGACTTTTCTTAAAAATATGTATAAGGTGCATCGGGGTAAATCCAATAATGTTAAATTAATAAAATAAACTTGGTTAGTGGTTGATTAAAAAGATATGAACGCTATATCAAACCTGCATATTATTATCTTCACCCACATTCGCAGTTCCCCCGATGAACTAGACATTGTATTCAATATAGCTAGGTCCTTAAAATATATTTTTGTACATTAAGAAAAATGTTTGTTATGTTTAAAAAGTTAAATACCTTCATAATTATATCCATTTGAAATAAAGAAGTAGGTAGTTACTTAAGTAAGAGAATTTACCAAAATGAAACAAATTCAATTATAGTTTCATATAAAATTCTTCTACACAATATTGAATGGCTTTTAGAGGGTACAAGGAAGTTTTAAGTCAGCCACCAGATAATATTACTCAGCTACAAAAGCTGCAATGGCTACAGAAACGTCGTTCCTCTGGTCTTTGGGCGCAATGCGACACTTGTGACAAATGGCGGTATCTACCTCACATTCTCGATAGCTACGAGCTTCCGAAGAAGTGGTATTGTAAAATGAACCCAGGTTAGTAAGAACTAAGCAATAAGATATGAGAAAGTAGCTATAAAAAAAAAATAAAAAAAAAAGAAGAAAGTAGCTATATGCTTGCGGTTTTGCCCTCACAAAAACCCACATAGTTTTCGTAAGTTTACCGACATAAATCGTATGCTGTCTTTTCTGAAGTCTCATCTTTATATCTGACTAGCAGCTCCGCGCGGTTTCACCCCCGTGACTCCTCTCCCGTTGGTCGTAGCGTGATGATATACAGGGTGTAATCGTTAAGTGTGCACAAGCGATTATTCCGTAACTATTACAGATATCAAAAAACTTTAAACTGAAATCGAAAGTACTTAACCTAATGAGTAAAATGGCCATAATAAATTTTTAAAAATAAAAGGAGAAATATCCAAAAATGTTACATTAAACGCTCCCATACATTTGATTTCCCATACATTTTGTATTCATAGCAGATTTTCGAAATGACGTCCTCATTGTGCAATACAATGAGGAGCTCTATTTAAAGTTTCTAAATGAACTTCCCTTCAAATTTGCGAAGTAATTAAAGCAGAAAACCAAAAAAAGAAAAAGAAAGCTAAAATCTTTCATATTTAATGTATATGGGATATTCATATTTCATACTAAATGTATGGGAGGGTTGAAAGATATTTTTTTTGATATTTCTCGATTTATTTTAAAAATTTTATTACGGCCATTTTACTCATTAGGTAAAGTACTTTCGATATCAGTTTAAAGTTTTTTGTTATCTGTAATAGTTACGGAAAAATCGCCTGTGCACACTTAACGATTACACCCTGTATAGCCTATAGCCTTCCTCGATAAATGAGCTATCTAACACCGAAAGAATTTTTCAAATCGGACCAGTAGTTCCCGAGATTAGCGCGTTCAAACAAACAAACAAACTCTTCAGCTTTATAATATTATAGTATAGATAAAAATGAATCGCAAAATGTGTTGGTAAGCGCATAACTCGAGAACGGCTGAACCGATTTCGATAATTCTTTTTTTATTATATTCCTTGAAGTACGAGGATGGTTATGTAGAGAAAACGTAAACATGTACCACGGGCGAAGCCGGGGCGGACTGCTAGTATTAGTATAGATTTAAATTTTAATCAAAATCAGTTCAGCTGTTTTATAGGCGTGAAGTAGAGAGCTAGACACAATTACTTTCGCATTTTAAATATAAGTTGGGATAGTAGCGATGTGCCATTACATGGCCATTACATTTATAAAACTACGTATTATAATCTACACTCGTAGACCAATCTATCACAGCGTCAGCGATTATACTTACAAATTGAAAAAAAAGACGTGTGGCACTCGGGGACTTCCGCGGTAAAGCTATTGCATAGCATGCCTTCAAGCCACACCTCCGAGCCGGTCGGAGTGGGGAGCGTGAGGTTTTTTCGTTACGGAATTTCTCGATTCGGTCCCCGCGCTCAAGGCCCGCGATAGAAGCTATGCAATAGCTTAAAAGCAAAATCTAATTCTGTTCACAGATACAAAAATGGCGGACTGTTCAATCCCCGAGATCCCCATACACTTGCACGATGAAGAAGACCTCATACACAGTGAATACGCGGCTGGCTCGCTGGTGCTAGCGCGGCTGCCCGGCTGGCCCTGGTGGCCCGCTATGGTCGACGATTGTCCCGATACTGAACAATATTATTGGCTAGACGGATTTTCTGATATACCAGTTTGTATACATTTTTTCAGTGTTCAAATATATTAGTTATATATTTTACCCGTTTTTTTAAATAATTATTCAATTTTTGCAATAACCTAACATATTTTTTCTAAACTATCAAATATATTCCTTCTTACAGACACATTACAATGTTGTGTTCTTCGACACTGATGCAACAAGAGCGTGGTTAGCTCCAAACCAACTCAAACCCTATGGACCAAATAGAAATATTTTAAAAACATCTCTGAAAAAAAATGCCTACAAAAAACGTTTGGAAGTGTCTATAGCGCAGTGCGAAGATGCTGAAAAACTATCGCTCACGGAACGTTTACAGAAATACAGCTTTATTAACCGCTATAAAGGTCCAATTGTTAGTCCCAAAAAAATAAATAAAAAGGATGCCCAAAAGTACCGACGACATCTCAAAAGAAAATATGATGTAGATTTACCACAAGATTTTTTCGAATGGGACGAAGATACTCATATTGAAAATAAAGAGGAAATGATAAAAGAAAACGTCATTATCGTTGGATCAAAGAAAACGATCGACGATACTAAGAATGACGACACTTCTTTTATTGATGTACAGGCAGATAAAATTAATAAAGATGCCTCGTTGATTGTTCAAGTTGGTACTGATAAAGATGACCAAACTAAGGAAATGACTACCGAAAATCAACTTCAAAACAAAAGTATGATGATTTAATCTCTCTTTTCTGTCATGGGACATAAAATATGTAATAATATATTTCTCATAATTAATTAATATTTTCACAGATTTGACTACTTCACTTCACTTCGAGAACGGGACTCCTGAAGTAGATACTATGTATACTGAAAATAATTCAAATTCACCGCACAGTGATGATTTTGATTTTTAATATCTTTAGAAATTTTTTTTGTTACTTTTTTGCAACTCTTGTCTGTAAAAAAAGTATTTATTTTTTCCATGTATTTTTGTACGATAAAATGTGGTTTTAATTGGTTTTAAGTATCTAGGGTACTTACATTTCATGTACAGATTACCCTTAAAATTATTACATTTTTTTCAGTAACAAAATGATGTTTTTGATTCGAAATTTGTAGGCACCTACATACTTTATCTTTGTAACTATTTAATATGATACTAAACTGTTGTACTTGAATATAATGTTTATGAGTAAGAATTCATTTTTATTTATTTGACTATTATTTTGTTTTGATATGTTTAATTATTATTTAACCGTGTTCATCAGTATTAGTTTTTCAATTCTTTAAAAGTTACTCGATGTTCACAGCTCCTACTGGTCAATTTCTTTTTAAATTAACCATACTCCAATCCACTTGAAGACGAAAAAAAAATAGCATTAAAATAGGTAGAGTAGGTTATACAGAGTGTAATCGTTAAGTGTTCACAGGCGATTGTTCCGTAACTATTGCAGATATCAAAAAACTTTATACTGATATCGAAAGCCCTTTGCCTAGTGAGTAAGATGACAACAATAACTTTTTAAAATTAAAACGGGAAATATCCAAAAAAGTTACATTAAACACTCCCATACATTGAATTTTCCATACATTTTGTGTTCAAAGCAAATGGTCGAAGTGACGTCCCAGTTTTGGAATACCTTTGTATTCCACATCGAGCTCTGTTAACAGTTTCTAAATGAATTTTTATTAAAATTTGCGAAGTAATATAAGCACAAATTCAAAAAAGAACCAAAATTTTTCATATTACATGTTATACACACATGTAAAATGAAAAATTTTGTGTATATATCTTAATATATATTATAAAGGCGAAAGTTTGTAAGTATGGATGTATGGATGTATGGATGTTTGTTACTCTTTCACGTAAAAACTACTGAATGGATTTGAATGAAACTTTACCACAATATAGCTTATACATCAGAATAACACAAAGGATAGGTTTTATCCCGGAAATCCCACGGGAACGGGAACTATGCGGGTTTTCCTTTGAAAACGCGGGCGAAGCCGCGGGCGGAAATCTAGTGTGTAATAATTTTTTGTACATATGTGTACATGATAGTCATAACTCATACTAAATGTATGGGAGTGTTTGATGTAAAATTTTTGGATATTTCCCGTTTTATTTTTAAAAAGTTATTATTGTCATTTTACTCATTAGGCAAAGGGCTTTCGATATCAGTATAAAGTTTTTTGATATCTGCAATAGTTACGGAATAATCGCCTGTGCACCCATAACGATTACACCCTGTATATGAAATGTGTTGACTGTTTAGTGAAACACAATGCTATTTCGATAAATATATAAATAATATATATATGCTAAAATATGCAATAACAAAGATGTAAAATTAGATTATCCCACGATTATCCCATAGAAAAAAATATAATTTATTATTGAAGGAATTAATAGTGGCAAGTTATTACTTGGGAAGAAATTTATCACTTGTGGCAACACCAAGTTAAATTTCATAAAATCAGGGCACAGTGTGATAAAATAATTATTGATTTTGCTATTAAAATAGCCATAGTTTTATCGGTATAAGGTTTTGAATAATCGCTACAGTTAATAAATTCATTCAAGAGTTTCCCCACGTTGTTTTGGGGCATAACAATGACTACAATATCATTCGCTAAAAGTTTGGTTAACCCAGGTAATTCTATGAGATTAAATTTATTGCACGTATTCCTTACACATTCAGTCTTAATTTTTATTCCATATAAATTATTAAATATAAACTATAAACTATTAATCACAACAATAATTTCACTGCTTCTTCTATCTACCTCAAGTATTATGTAAAGTATCAAAGTAACCTCATAAATACAATTTATCAATAGTTATCATATTATATTGAACAATGAATTATAATTCATAAGATAAATGAAAAATATTAATTAAGCATGGAAAAATTAGTCTTAAATGTAATATTAAAACTTTATTTGCAGCTCTTAAAGTCCTCTTAAAGCAGAGCCATTGCTCTAATGTTCGTGTTGCTTCGGTCACACCTGCGCTTTCTCCGCTTAGTATTATATTAAGGAGGAACTATGCAGAGAAGCAGGTTTTTGAAAGGAATAAACCACATTGTAACGTTGGAACCATTGGGCATGTTGATCATGGAAAGACAACACTAACAGCAGCAATCACCAAAGGTAAATTTTAAAAACGTAGATTGCACCAGAGTTTTAAAACAAAAATGTATTGCTATTTTGATGTAATTGTATAATTGTTTCACAATTTAAACAAAATTTTATTAATATTTTAATCAGTTGATATTGAATTTTGAAATAAGCATAATAATTATTAACCTAACCTTGCAATTATCATACTTCTTTCAGTATTATCAGACCGTAATCTAGCTCAGTCTAAAGGTTATTCCGATATTGACAATGCTCCTGAGGAGAAGGCACGTGGAATCACAATCAATGTTGCCCATGTTGAATACCAAACTGAACAGAGGCATTATGGGCACACTGACTGTCCTGGTCACGCTGACTACATCAAGGTAAAACAGTTGCTGTTTAATATAAAAATATTTGAAAAGATAACACTTTGAATAATATTTCATTGGTTAGAACAGCACAGGATAGAGTTAATAGATTGAGCATTTCAACCAACAGAACATACTATTAATTATAAATACTTACATTGAAAACAAATAATTAAACAATTTTCTTCTTTATTTCAGAATATGATCACTGGTACAGCCCAAATGGATGGTGCGATTCTTGTAGTTGCTGCAACTGATGGTGTGATGCCACAAACAAGGGAACATTTACTGCTTGCCAAACAAATTGGAATCCAACATGTAGTAGTATTCATTAATAAAGTTGATGCTGCTGATCAAGAAATGGTGGAGCTTGTGGAAATGGAAATCCGTGAACTGATGACTGAAATGGGATATGACGGAGACAAAGTACCTGTTATTAAAGGTCTGTAATCTGTATCTACATTGAAAATACGATAAAACAAAAATTGTTGATTTTATGTATGTTCATTAATCATGGATAAAAAAAAATTGTATAAATAGATTTTTTGCTATCAACTTATAGAAACGAGAATGAACTAAATTTTCATTATTGTTTATAGGATCAGCTTTATGTGCCTTGGAAGGAAAGAGTCCAGAGATGGGAGCTGATGCAATTTCTAAGCTTCTCGAAGAAGTAGATGCATTCATTCCTACACCAGTTCGTGAACTTGACAAGCCGTTCCTCATGCCTGTTGAATCAGTTCACTCGATTCCTGGACGTGGTACTGTTATTACAGGCCGTTTACATAGAGGTTTGTTATTTCTAAGTTTTTTATTTTACAATTAGAACCTATGTAAGTTAAGTAACCCCTTTGTTTAATAAAAATGAACTCTATTATCATTATGCTGAATGTTCCAGTATGTTTTGTGAAAAAAAAATCTTTTTTTCATGCAGGTGTGCTCAAAAAGGGTACAGAATGTGAAATCGTTGGACACGGCAAAATTATGAAGACCACTGTAACGGGAGTCGAGATGTTCCACAAGACCTTGGATGAAGCTCAGGCTGGTGACCAGCTTGGTGCTTTAGTACGTGCCATCAAGAGAGAACAGATCAGACGTGGTATGGTTATGGCTAAACCTGGAACAGTCAAGGCCCATGACAACATTGAAGCCGCTGTGTATATATTGAGTAAGGAGGAAGGTGGCCGTGCCAAACCGTTCACATCTTTCATTCAGCTTCAGATGTTCTCCATGACATGGGATTGCGCTACACAAGTTACCATCCCGCAAAAGGAAATGGTCATGCCTGGAGAAGATGCAACGTAAGCATATTGATAAATTATTTTGTAATTACAATTGTTTTTAAAATATAAGGAAACCTAATTTGATGACCTACATGATAAGATATAAATAACAACATTTATTCTCCATAATGTTGCATAAATTAATTTACTTGAGATGGGTTGATTTCAAAAGAACATTTTTTTTTCATTGCATAAACCTGTTACTCAACAATCATACAGATCATAAAAATCGTATTTCAATATTTTTTCTTATTTTCCACAGCTTGCAGTTGAGACTTTTAAAGCCAATGGTATGTGAAACAGGACAAAGATTTACTTTGCGTCTTGGAGACATTACTCTAGGAACGGGTGTAATTACAAAGATAAATAAAGATTTATCGGAAGATGAGAGACTCAAACTGTTGGAAGGAAAGAAGGCGAGGGAAAAGGCTGCCGCGAAGAAGTGAATTATATTATAATTATAAGAATAGGAATGTAGTTTATTGTATTGTTCGCATTTAAAAATAAAGAATTGAAAATACTGTTGTTACATTAATTTTAACATCACCATAAAACAATTATTTTAGCTGGCACTGGGCACACCAAAATACGACAAATATAATTTACTTTTAAACCTAAGGATAAATCATACTTCATAGTTTATTGTTAGGTAATGCCTTCAGCCTTACATAGTTGTTAATTTCAGTCTAGAAAATATGAATCGATCACAAGATTAGCGATGATGTAATAGGTAGTTTGTAGGTATTGGCATTATAGATATGAAAATTATGGTTCAATTATATAAGTTTCAATTGCTACCGAGTTTCATATCTAATTGCATGTTAAATGAGGTATACCTATCTCCACTTTTTGAATATTTGAAACTAAGATAAGCCCCATAAAAATCTTACTCTTGTGTTCTGTATGATCAGAAAAAAAAAAAATAAAACAAAAGTATTTTTACAACTTTATTGAAAAAGTATCACCACAATTTTTCAGTGAAATATTGTCATTCATAAACGTAACAAAAAAAAAAGGATATTTGAAAAACAAATTTGTTACAATAGATAGATGTACAATCCAATATCATGTAAGTTACATTTTAGAAATTACACATTTGCCATTAATAACTAATTTCACTGTTTACAAATGCAGTACTTACGCTGGCATCACTCTTAGCTTCAATAAAAAGCTCATTTACCTAAGATGTATTTATTAAATTAATACTATAAAATACAATTAAAAAATAGGAAAGAAAAATTTTAAATTATTACAGATCAGGATATAAAGATGACATGTAATGATTACATTGTATGAATGTTCACTGGCTGAGAAATTCAAAAGTTAGATTTTGACGGACTGAAACCTAATGGAATGAATTTGTAAAAACATAGCATGTACTTGTAAGCCTGCATGCACTTTTAATCACATTTAAAGGGCACTGGGTATTAAGAATTCTTCATTATTTACAAGTCTTCATCTTCCTCGGGCAATGCAGTGTCCTGTGCCTCCTTGAGATCTTTTTCAATTTGGTTCTGCCATTGTGGGTCCATTGTGACTTCTGGTGGCACAAGAGCTGGCATAGCAACAAATTCTAAGTTACCATCGCCAATCAACTTCCTTGCCAGCCAGAGGAAAGGTTTCTCGAAGTTGTAGTTGGACTTTGCAGAGATGTCATAGTACTGTAAAAGAATTTTATTTAGTAATCAGGATCAAACTTTCAAAAATATTTGCTAAAATCAAGCATGATAGTGGTTTGAATATAAATGCATATTGTGAAATGTATGAATCATCAAACAGAAGAGAAATCATCAAAATAAGTACCTGTAAGTTCTTTTTCCTGTGGAAAACAATGGTCTTGGCTTTGACTTTTCTGTCCTTGATGTCTACTTTGTTACCACATAATACAATAGGTATGCCTTCACATACTCTGACCAAATCTCTGTGCCAGTTTGGTACATTTTTGTACGTTACTCGAGAGGTTACATCGAACATAATGATAGCACATTGTCCTTGAATATAATAACCGTCTCTGAGTCCTCCAAACTTTTCCTGACCAGCTGTATCCCAAACATTAAATCTAATGGGGCCTCTGTTTGTGTGGAACACTAAAGGATGTACTTCAACACCAAGTGTAGCAACATATCGTTTCTCGAACTCTCCAGTCAAGTGTCTTTTTACAAATGTAGTTTTTCCAGTACCACCATCTCCGACGAGCACGCATTTGAATGTGGGCATATCATCTGCCATTTTTAAAGCTTTTCCTGTGTCTCTTTACCTGTAAATATAAACGTAAAATAAATACAAATGATAACTCGAAAGCATGACGTATAGACAGAGTTCGTTTCGGTGAATATTATCATTGTTTACTAAAGAGTCGTATATTCTATTAATGAAACTCATGAAATAAAGGCAAACTTTATTATATTAGAAATGTAGTATCACTGACAAGTTAAATTTGTTTTAAGTTTTTAATCAAATGGCGCTCATTTATCATCACAGGAATTTAGCTTGATGGTACCGAACAATGGATGAAATAACACTTAAAATACGGTACGTTTCACAAAAATATATATACAGCACGAAAGAATAACTATCACAGAATTAAACTACAGTATGTGAAAACACTATTTACCAAGATTAACTAAGAAATTTAAGATTTAACTCCGTGCTCTTGAAAGTCGTTACGGCTCACAATGGCGTCACTAGACTAAACGGAAGAATTAACTGACATCGACAGGCGCAATGACAGTAGAAGTCAATAACGGATCTCTTTTCTTTTGAATTTTATTATTATGAGAGCAAAAGTCGTATATAAAAAAATCTTATTTACTTGATATCGGAATAATAATTTTTTTAAAGTTTTTAAATTGATCTTTTATACTATATTGATGAAAATTATTATAAAGAGTAGTTAAATATATTTCTCCTCGTACTGTTTTACCGACATCCGCAACCCTGACGTCATAATTTCAAGTCAAGTTGCGCCATCTGTAAAATTGTGAAAATTCTCTTCAGTGACGGATGGAAGTTTCGTTCGTTCGTTGTATCGATTTTTTGAGTGAAGTGAACTAGTGTTCGTGTCCTTGTTTTGTGACGTTTGTTAAGAAAATATCTGTGAATGGGATTGTGTAATAAGATAAAACCTTTATTTGGTGTGTGATTTTCTGTAAAGGATGACGAAGGACAGGTTAGCGGCGCTACAAGCGGTAAGCCGTGTTTTACTTTGGCAAGTCCTATATAACCAATCGTTTTCTGGTGACCTCGAACTCACAAAGACCTAGCATTGAATCTATGCACCCCCACTGCAGATCGCTTATTAGAAAAGTATTTCTCTAATAAAACGTGCAGTTCTACATATTCCTATCAGACAATTTAGTCGCCCCACCCGTAAACCCTTAGCTGAATGAGTCTAATCGGTCTGTAGTTGGAGTGAGACAAGTTGTTGCATTCAATGGTTTTCCCCAAAAACGCCTACTTTGCTGACATCGATCTAAGCCTGTTGTAAAACCTTGCAGTAGTTACTTGCTTGACTCATTAGAAAACATTGGCAATTGGCATGTAACCTCGATAATGGTATAATTATTTGCACATAATTTCTAAGTGGCAATGAAAAGTTTAAGGAACCTTAGATAAGAATAATTGCCATTTTACTGGAATTATGTATTTAGATTGATATTTGGATTTTATTTATCTTAGTAGCACACAACATCAATTCTATTCATTTGTAAAGTTTTTGACTAACATACCTATGTTCATGTCAGGTAGAGTATTTTATTAGTAACATTTAAACTAGGTATGCAAGTTTTGAAATATTCATAATTATGCAAATCTTTGAAACTTGTATTGTTTCGTGAGAAATTTACATCATACCTACTTTATTATTGTAAAACAATTACATTAACCTTAAAATTAAAGATAATAATAATATGTTTAATGTCAGTGACATCACACTATGATAAGAAGTGGTAAAAAATGACTAATAAATTATACTATCTGTCTTAGGTATTTGCTTGCCAATTTTAGAGTTTATTCAATGTTAAATTTCTCATAATACTATTATATCAAAGATGCTAATGTCTTATATAAAATTTATCTCAACACATTCATACAGGCTTGAGATATCTCTTATCAATAAAAAAGTAAAAAGAAAATACATTAGGTAATGCTGGCTGCCGTATGCTGGTTGCTTTATACTTATTTTCTAAAATATTGATTTATTTCTTAGTATGTCTATGTATGTTTTGTTCTTTATTAATGAAATAGACACAGATTCTTTCTTCCGTTGTAAAATGATTTGATAATCTTAAATATTTGACCTATTATTCCCATGAAAAAAGAAAAAAAAAAAATTAAATGTACCTACCTAATATAATGAATAACCATTCACACAAATTACTAGTGCCAATTGGTTATAGTAATAAGTTATTCCTATTATTGTTCAATATCCACAGATTAGACATACACACACACTCGAAACATACCATTGATATTGTAATGTGCATAGGTGAAAAATATATTCATTTGTATTCGTTGGAAACTTTTTATTCCTTATGTGCTGGGTGTTACATGTGTGTTTGGGGTTGAATTATTTATAACATACATGATAAAATTTAGTACAAGTATACTTTAACTTTATAAATTGTATAATGTATGATTAATTTTATCCCACTGCAAGCCAGAGCCAGAGTAATTAACTAGTCTATGATAATCTTCTTCCAAAAAATTCATTTTATAAAGATAAATATGTTCCATGATGTATGAGATAATAACAATCTGAACAAATTAACTTTTGAGTTTTTACATTGCATGATGTCATCTGTATATTTATTAAATCTATTTTTAACTTTAGTTAAAACTTGAAACTGCTAATTTTATGAAAATAAAATAAATTTTAATACCTAATTGAATATCTTTAATGTAAGTGAACTATTTGCGTTTTGTTATTCTTTGTATTAGTTATACGTAACACATTCTGATCAGTGATAACTTATTTTTACTACAACTAGAAATTTTAGTGTGAAAATGGAAAGACACATGTAGATTACAATGTCTGTAATTCATTATTTATCACCTTTATGTCGCTTTGTTTTCATAAAAGAAAGGATAAGCAGATATGTACCTAACTATCAATAGATAGAATCCACAGTGTATAAAAGTGAGTGTATGTGACAGTGATGAGCTGTGACTCCAAATTTTCTTTAGATATTACTCATTGCAATGCAGAACCTTTACTCATTGCATGAAAAATAAAAGCAAACACCATTATATACACTATAAGTTTTGCTTAGGTACATATATATGTTTATATATTATGAAAACATTAAATTACTTAGTTGTTTTTTAAGTACCTAGTTACACTTACATATATTTTTTCAAAACACTACAGTAGAGAATTACGTAGATGCTATGAATAGTATAATTCTATTTATTGCTGGTTGGCATGTAGTTTATGCGTATGTACCTACCTAGTTTAATTTTTTATTATACATTTTTAAATGTGTTTTCACTTTCTTCTTAATTACGAGTATGTTAATTAGTTATTGTGCGTCGTGTTTTGCGAGTCTGTTTGCGTAAAAGCTGTCTCAATCGAGGTAAGCGACAATCAAAAAGAATTATTCTCCATCCAGACCTACGAAGCGCCTGGCTACATTTTAACATAAAGGAAATTTATCACTTGACCTCCTTTAGCCTTTTATTTATCTTTGGACCGACATCAACTATTTGGCTACCATAAAATATGCGGACGATATTCAAAATTTATATTTAAATGTAAAACATGCTTTATTTTTTTATTTCGGGTCAAAGCGGTATTAACAGATTAAGGTTTACATAACTGAGCGACCCGCGCCGACTTACCCTACGTTTGAATAAATTTTATTCATTGTGTACCTACTGTGTTAAAATTTTAGTATAGGGGACGTTATAGATGTACGTATTTTTATGAAGCATATAAAATTTTATTATTAATAAATATTTTATATTTCGTACTGATTTGTAATGGTGCATCTTACTGCATTGACGATTCGGGCAAATGGCAACTTTTTATGTTCATACCGTCAACCCTCTTAGCTCAGGTAATTTAGACTAATGTATACTACCTACTATACTATACTAACTTATAAAAAAATCCCATTTCAAAAGTGGTAAAATTGTTCAAAACGAATTTAGAAATAAAAATATCCAATCTCGTCATCATTCCGGTGCATGGAAAAAAATTACTAGGTCGAAAACATAGGCTTTTCTCGATTTTAACCGAAACGTAAAATTTAACCATTAAATTACTTCATCCCAAAATGAAAAGTTATCAATAGGGACTTTTTTTAAGAGCCACCATTTCTGAGACTGAATAATATTATTATTCATACAGCTGTAACTACTAAAGCTGCACACGTTTCTACGCCAATTCAATTGTGAAAAGCCAATATACACACGTTATTTTTTTCACATTTTTAAATCAGTATGGACAACATAAAATCGATTGAGCAATCGCGAACAATTAATTGTATGCAACATTCATATAACTAAGTTGCAGCCTGTACGTGTTAATCGTGTTTCCGACCCAATATTTTGAAATTCACTTGGAAAATGGCACAAGCCTAAGTAATTGCCATCAGTGGTTTGATAAGGTTTATCAGTTGACGGTGCCAGCATCCGGTGTACGGCCTTCGTCAAGTTGACTCATGAACCTCCGTCATAGCTGGCTCACGAATATTTTTAATCGTTCTTTTTGTTTTTAATTGGGTACAGTAATTTCAGCAATTCCTTGTGGAATAACTAATAACTATATAAACTTAGACTACGTTCATAGTTACCTTGTTGTCTGGCGACTACCTTAGTATGGGGAAATCTTACATAAGATACCCACAGATCTATGTACTACAAAGGTTATATTTTTATTAATTTAATCTTTAATTTAATATAAAAAATAGCGAATGGTTCCAGTGCATTTATTTCTCACATTTATACTTACTATTTAAATTTAATCTAACAAAAAATAACATCCAGCTTGGTGATCGCTTTTAAAAAAGGTATCTGCAGAATATCGCAATACATATAATACTGAAATATTAGTGCTTGTTTTTTCGATATAAATTTTTCTTCAATATAATTAAAATGTTTTGTAAATTGAAACCCGCAAAGCGTCACAATATTAAAACAAAAGATTCACATTGATGGTTGTAAAAGTTTGCTTGAAAAATATTCCCACTTTCCTTGAGATTTGCGTTAAAAATAAAGTTATATAAAGTTTTCTTTTGAAATTTTTCCTGCGCAATTTTGTTAACTAAGAAACAACTTTCTTTTCCCTCTTATCTGATTGCATCTAAATTCTTTCAAGTGTTTTCATTTACATTAATACGTTGTTTTTCACAATTTTCTATACTGTTGTGAAATGCTTGAAATGCCGAAAAACAAATTCTGTAACTCTATAAAACTAATGTTATAATTAAGTTAAAACACTATAAGCAAACCTTGAATTACAAATCTATTATGATAGTTAATTCGTATTCCAATTTGATTTTCCAAAACATACGCATATATCATGAAATGAAATTATCATCAGAGTAAATAATAATAAATACTTCACCGAAAAATAAATTACCTTAGTATATCTTTCGTTGTGTAAAATTTTTGTACACATCTGGTGTAAAGCTGCTTTAGATATCCCTATAACGACTCCCTAGTCGATGCAACTAGGCGTTGGGGAGACTAAATTGAATCTTCCTTTATTATCAAGTAGTCTATTATGAAGATTGAAAAGTGTTAGGGAAGCGTTTTGAATAAAGGCTATTGTCAATGCGCCCCTCTATATATGCATTTACATCAGCTGATTCACGTCTTACGCTGCCTTTATTTATAGAACACGTCTCGCGTAACGTCTATTTGATGTAATATTTGATTTTAGTGGAAAAAGTTCGTAAAGTAGGTATATGGATCTTTTAATTTATGTTTTGTTTGTTTTATCACTTGAATCTTGATATGCTATGAATATTAAATAGCGTTAAGTTGTATAAGCCAGACTAAACGCTCGTGATAAAGAAAAGTTCTGAGTAAACAATGATATATCTTAACATCACAGTGATTTTTATTCTGATTATTCTAAAATATTGCTTAGATTAGATTGTATTAGATATTTTTATTCTTACTTAGAATTAGACTCGAGTAAAAAAGTGGCAAACTAAAGTAATAAAATATAATTCGAACGATTCGCGATTCCCAAGAGAGACGATTCGCAACAGAGCATAACCACAAACATAAACTTCGGTGTTAGTATAAATTATTATACATATAAGAATACAATAATAAAATTTATCACGTTCGTAATATAATTTTATAATATTATTATTACAAATGATATCGTGTATAACTTCTAGATAGCGTTAACCGAATGTGTTAAAGTATGGCATCGGTTACAGTAGGTACGTAGGTTTTTGAATTTATATTGTTTCCATATTTGTTTTATCGTACGTAGGTTTTTGAATTTATATTGTTTCCATATTTGTTTTATCTGATTGTACTATCAGTGATTATGTTAGTAGAGTAATGCACGCGACTATGCACATGCGAAAAAATCAATTTAATATGTACCTAGGTACATATTAAATCGACTATATCGATATATCGATTCTATTATTTTTTACTTCAGGTCTAGGGTTAATAAGATTAAAGTTTGCATGTATATAAAGGTTGCTTTCTATTGTTATTATTGGTTTAATCTAATTCAAATGACATAGTATAAACAGACGTTTGGCCTTATTGGTATTGATGTGGTGATTAATTGATTCCGATGAAATATTAGTTCGAATTATGAGAATTCAAGGATATTCGTGGTGTGTTCCTTGAAGCCTTCGTAGTGGCTATATTCAATGTACAAAGTCTGCGTTCTGGATTTGGAATAATGATTTCGTTACATATTATCATAATGTTCAATCTTTCATATTAATTAGTATGTTACTTTTATTGTTATTGCACATTGGCAGCATTCCAAAATTAAGCTCTCATTCAGCTACTTCAGCCAAGGTTATTCGATTATGGAGTCCGTTGATTCACGATGTTATCAAAATAATCGTTGGTTTTGTATCATTTATAAATAAATAAATAAATAAAAATTATTAGACTAAATAATTTATTAGACTTGATAACCAGTTTTAGCAACACTTCAATAAATTTATTTTATGAAACGACCATGACGATTTATGTATTGTTTAAATAATAAATCATAAAGAAAAGTTTATTTTTAATATTGTGTTAATTGTATTAGGTATCGGGTTATGCGTTTAAAACTTATACCTACCATAATGTTTTACGGTCTATGTCTGACAAATACAAATAGGTACTAGGCCTATATTTAAGAATCGATCGCGAACAAAGACATTTATTCACATTCTTCACTCTAGGACTAACATTAATATTTTATATTAACTAGAAACCAGGGTGGCATGTGGTGTTAGTCGCATCGGAAATACGCTCGGTTCCCAATCAACTTAGTTAGCTGTAGCTACAATCTATGTATAGTCAGACGTAAAACGCGTCAAGCGCCACGTTGTTTGTATTTCCTGCGAGTTCCAATTTTGGAATGAGTTGCATGCTGACTCAGTATAAATCAAACTGTCGCGAGTTATGCAATGCTCAGATTGATTTAATCCTCTGTTTGGAACTTTGCGACGAGCCTACGAATCTCCATAATATGATCGTTTCACTTTTGTTGAGCGGAAATTAAAAGACGCGTTAAATCATACCAATCATGGTGTGTTTAATGAATGGAGAAATGTAGGTAGAGTAGTGTTCCAGTTATTCCTCATCTATGCAAAATTAAGGTTGAATTATATTAAAATGCAAATTATATTTTCCATGCTGATATGCTCAATGGCTACGTCATACACATTACACATAATTATAATCTATTATTTTGTTTATGTGCTTAAATAAATAATCAGAATGAGTCATGGTCACGGACGCATACGAGCGTTTTCAAAAAAAAGTGTACCATGACTGAATTTATGGATAAATTTTAAATGTTGCATTTTTAATGAAATTTTGATTTAGAAATTTTAAATATACATCATAGTAAGTGAAATTATATTTAATTGCTTGCAGAGTAATTTGTTTTACGAGAAATCATCAAAATAAATTGGGACCATCGACCACACAACCACTAGACGCCTAATAATAGACGAACTGTTTCTGTCAACGCATGTGTCTAATAGGACTTATAACCGCTGCCATACGAAACGCAACTACAACATCAGTTTCGGCCAGTTCCGTGATCTGTTAACACGTCCGAAAAAAACCTTAAAAAAAAAAGAAACAATGAATGAATGAGAATGAATGAGAACTTTATTGTACACACCAAATTACAGACATTACATAAAATAGAATACACATAAATTGCACAATGGGCGACCTTATGGCTACAGAGCCATCTCTTCCAGGTAACCCAACCAAGGAAAGCAATGACAAAAACAACGAATACAGGTAGGTGGTGTATACTGAAGCACTGAAGCAATAAAAAGATAAAAAATAAATAAATATGTATAATACGTACTAATAGATAAGAGAAAATACATAAATATATAAGGTCATCACTTAATTAAAGATATGTAGTAGTTAAAAAGCAAGTTTTTGAAAGCATCGATGGAACTCGCTTTGCGTATAGCTATTGGTAAGTCATTCCATAGTCTAATAGCCTTCACTGTAAATGAGGAATTGAAAAATTTAGTTTTATGTATGGGTACATTAAGGAGATAAGTATCACTGGATCTCAGATTTAATCCGTGATTACTTGCGTACTCAAAGTTGTTTTTTAAGTAGGGTGGGGTTCTGGGATCGAATAATATTCCATACAACAGATGCAGCACATGAGCATCCCGGCGATATCTGATAGGCAGCCATTTCAGCCTGCGACGATAAGCAGAGACATGGTCATACTTACGCAACCCGAAGATAAAACGGATGCACAAGTTCTGAAATCGCTCAAGCTTATTGAGCTATATCTCAGTAAGGTCACAGAAACTGACATCGGCGTAGTCGAGGATAGGGAGAAGGAGTGATTGTGCTAACAAAATTTTGGTCGGAATCGGAAGAAAGTTTCGTAATCGCTTAAGGGAGTGGTATGCCGCAAATAACTTTTTACTGACATTTTTCATGTGTTCATGCCAGGAAAGTGTAAGGTCTATATGGACACCGAGATTTTTGACAGACGGACTGTAAGGGATCTTAGTGTTGTCAACGTAAATGGAAGGTAAATTATCCCACACGATTTTAGACATGAACTGCGGACTACCGATAATAATGGTTTGCGTTTTGTGGGGATTAATTTTAAGGCCGTACAGCTTGCTCCACCTAACGATAAAATCGAGATCAGTATTAGTTGAGTTTATGGCTGTAGGCAAATCAGACAGAGGAAAATGCGTATAAATCTGAAGATCATCAGCATACATGTGGAACCGGGATGAGATGTTGTTCGTAATGGAGTTAATGAAGAGTGAAAAAAGAAGAGGAGAGAGGACGCCGCCTTGTGGTACACCTGCAGTCAGATAACTCCAGGATGAAATGGATTCATCTAGCTTTATCCTCTGCCGGCGACCATACAAAAGGCTACGGAACCACTCTAACACCGAAGCAGAAATATTAATAGAACGCAGCACACTCAGAAGTACGTCATAGTCAATACAGTTAAATGCATTACTAAAATCAAGCAAAGTTAGTAACGTGAGCTGCTTATTATCCATACCTAACCGGATGTCATCAGTTATTTTTACTAAAGCAGTAGCCGTACTATGCCCGGGGCGGAAACCGGATTGTAGAGGATTGAGTATGGAATTCGAGTTAAGGAAGATACTTAATTGGTGATGGATAAGTCTTTCAAGAACTTTAGAGAGGAAAGGGAGAATGGAAATAGGACGGTAATCGGACAGTGAGCTAGCATTCAACTTCTTTGGGAGTGGGATAACATTTGCATCTTTCCAAACTTCAGGGAATGTGCTGGAAGAAAAAGAGTGGTTAAGGATGTTGGTGATAGTAGGAAGGATGATGTCAAGGATAGGAACGATCATAGCACGGCTAATGTTATCACAACCGACAGCTTTAGAAGATATGGATAATATGTTCTTCTTAACATCGCATTCGGTGAAAGGTGAAATGTTGAAAGGTTGTTTAGAAGAAAGAGGTAAGGAAGAAAGGAAATCAAGGGTAGCCTGTTTATCGACACTGTCAAACAGAACGGGAGGAGTGGAAAAATGTGTATTTAACTGGTCGATATTCAGGTTCGTAGACGAGGCTTTAGGTTGTTTGCCTACTCCAATCGTTTTGAGAAATTTCCATACAAAACATGAGTCACCATTTTCAATGGATGTATGAATATGGCGGCGCTGTGCATCCCGGCACACAGTATTGCATCGATTCCTCAGTCTTATATACCTCTCCCTCGCCTCAGTGCAGGCAAGTGTTTAAGCTTCACTGGACGCGCTGGAGCATGGATGTCGTACAGCTGCGTAAGAAAGGAGTTAAATAACATTACTTTTTCATTAAGGTTCTCACAGCATTGTACTGCATTCCAATCCATCTTAATCGCATCAGCACAGAGACCTTCATGATTCATACGACCAAAACTTCGATGCATAGCAATTTGGGGCTTGGATTTGGGGGGACGGAGTTTGTAGGAAAGGAAAATAAGATTGTGATAGGAGAACGCATCTGCTGCACACTGTCCATGCTTAGAGATGAAGTCTGTGTTGGATACAATTATAAGATCAAGCAAGGAAGGCGCACAGTTAGGGAAATGATGCGTGGGATTAAGAGGGAGGATGTGAAGATTATAGGAGTCTACAATGGATAATAGTTTATTAGAGCGAGAGTCGTTTTTTAGTAAGCAGGTATTGAAGTCACCCATAATTATGGTGTGACTGTAAGAAGGAGACAAATTTAGAAGGAGATCATCGAAAGAAGGAAAATAGTCAACGGAAGAGGAAGGACTGTACATAACACCTAAAATAATTTTAGTGTGGGAAATGCAGACCTCTAGGAGAAGGTATTCGATCGCAGCTGCAGGTGTGGGTTCTGGCGAAGAGCTGATAATAGTGAACGGCATGTGATTGCGTAAATAAATAGCGACACCACCTCCGCCCCTGCAGGCACGATCGTTACGTATCAGATGGAAACCGGGTAGGGAGTAACAGGAGGAAGGTAAGGAGGGCTTCAGCCAGGTTTCTGATACAAGGATAGCTTGAACATTACTGGACTCGAATGAGGCTAGAAAATCAGTGTAATGTGCCGGAATGCTCTGCGCGTTAATATGTACCACATTAAAAGTTTTAGAGGTTGCAGGAAAATGATTATCAAGTGACATATTGAGAGGAATATAAGAGGTACTGCTAAGAAAACTTTCCATTGAACAGTCAGAGGCTGATGGTAATGACAAAAACTCGTCGCTCGTGATGCTCTCGTTGGATGACATTATTATATACTAAAAGCCTATTAATAATATTATATAAATGGAGATAAAAAAATAATAATAATAATAGATAAATAAATAAATAAAATAAAAATAAGTATACAAGTAAATACAATTAAAATAAGTGATTTATACAAAAAATATATATTATGCTCTAATACGTACTAATAAAATATATAAGTTTTAGTTTATTATACAATTTAATATAATAATTTATTAATGTGTTAAATAAAATGTGTTATTTTTCAATATAATATGACAGTTTACCATAAACACCTTCCAGTATTTTTATAAAGTGGTAATAGACTACAAGCCCGCATAGGAAAAAAATATGGGTCAAATGAACCACCAGAGGACATATCTAGAACGATAGAAGAGCAAAAAATAATAAGATTCATCACTATGCCGTCACTTGTAAGCTGTCCAACTGAGTGCAGATGAGAATTGAAAAGTACAGGTAGACTCGGTAAATTTTGGTCATATATTTTTGTACGGCATTCTTAACCATCGATAGATCCATTAAAAATAATAAGAAACCGCTCAGTGCCGTACAAAAATGGTGGTCCACCAAGTCGGAATTTTTATTTAATTTCCGAGAGTTACCGGGGGTAAATTTGGTCATTTGACCATGTACAGCATCTGTGTCATACTATTGCTATACTGCTTTTAATCCATTATTCCGCAACGCCGTACAAAAATCATGGGGACAAGGGGAAAAAATCGAGAGTTGCAATCCCCTCTCTTTCCCCACTCCAGGGGGTCATTTGACTAAGTACGGCTTCGGTTCCAAAACATTATCTAGCACTCAAAAGTACTATTAAAAGCAATGCCGTCAAAAAATAATTGTTCTTTTAAATGTATACCAATAATCATCTTAATTTCATCGAATTCTTGATATAAAGAGCTGTAAGGTCATTTGACCCTGTACGGGAACTTTTTTTTTAACATGATATTGTAAAATTCAATTGTTGTATAGTATTGCCGTTCAAAAGAAACCGTTCTAAAAAAAGTTATAGAGAAATGCAAAACCGGAAATTTTGTTAAAGTTTAAACATCGTAGATTAATGAAATATAATAGTTTTCTACACTTTATTCGTTGTTTTAAATAGTATTAACATACGAGTGGCTGAGTTGGTGAGGCATCCGCCCCGGAATGGCGCGAAGGATGCGGGTTCGAGTCCCGCCTCGTGATCGAATTTTTTCTATTCTTTATAAATTTATATTTATAAAGCATTTGAATGCCATAAAACCAAAAATATAAATTCAACAAAAAAGGTCGTGTTCCATCGTTACAATATTGTATTCACTGAAAAGTGCTTCATATTGGTTGAAATGATTGTTAATCATCTCAATAGATGGCGCGCGGTGTGTCCCTTCAGACACATAAAACTGAAAGAATAGAATAAATTCGATCACTCGGGCGGGTCACGAGTGGCTGAGTTGGTGAGGCATCCGCCCCGGAATGGCGCGAAGGATGCGGGTTCGAGTCCCGCCTCGTGATCGAATTTTTTCTATTCTTTATAAATTTATATTTATAAAGCATTTGAATGCCATAAAACCAAAAATATAAATTCAACAAAAAAGGTCGTGTTCCATCGTTACAATATTGTATTCACTGAAAAGTGCTTCATATTGGTTGAAATGGTTGTTAATCATCTCAATAGATGGCGCGCGGTGTGTCCCTTCAGACACATAAAACTGAAAGAATAGAATAAATTCGATCACTCGGGCGGGTCACGAGTGGCTGAGTTGGTGAGGCATCCGCCCCGGAATGGCGCGAAGGATGCGGGTTCGAGTCCCGCCTCGTGATCGAATTTTTTCTATTCTTTATAAATTTATAGTATTAACATAGATAAATTAGGAAAAAACGATGCCGTACATTTTTGTGCAGACCACATCTTTTAGGCTGATGAAAGCGACGAAAGCAACAATTTTAAGGGTGCTTTATGGCCATCTGATACAGCACGGCATTAACATATTTTTACCCGACTACGGCAAAGCAAAAGGAGGGTTATGATTTTGACAGGTCATGTATGTATGTTCATCTATTCCCTCGTAACTTCTAAACTACTTATCAGAATTCGACAAATGACATATCATTAGAAGCGTCTGAATTGTTCACTGGATAACCAGCGACCAGCTAGCTAAAGGCTATATGGGGTTTCACAAATTCTAATGTGGCGCCCTCTAGCGGACAAAACATACAGAGTAAAAAAATAAAGTTAAGATAAATATGCCGTGTTTAGTATCATTTGAAAGCGCTTTACTTGTACATTTTGAATATGTATATATTACTAGCATTTGCTTGTGACTTTACCTGTATTCATGGGCTGATTGCATATAATTCACATCTTTTCGTTCATAGCTTTTTTATTAGTTCATCAATTTAACGGAGTCCATTCCACCTGACTCCGACTTTCCAAGGTGATAATTAACCACCTCGAGCTTCTTCATATTAATGTATATTTATATTTTATTATCAAAATATAAAGCAAACATTTCGTTATATGGATTTTTTTCTTTTTCAGATTTTTCCCCTTTGAACCAACGAAAATGTACGGCACATGAAAAAATATTATCTATGCATAAAATACTTTAAAAATAAATTTATTTCGTGTTGTGTCAAATGACCCCCTGGAGTAGGGAAAGAGAGGGTATTACAACTCTCGATTTTTTCCCCTTGTCCCCATGATTTTTGTACGGCGTTGCGGAATAATGGATTAAAAGCAGTATAGCAATAGTATGACACAGATGCCGTACATGGTCAAATGACCAAATTTACCCCCGGTAACTCTCGGAAATTAAATAAAAATTCCGACTTGGTGGACCACCATTTTTGTACGGCACTGAGCGGTTTCTTATTATTTTTAATGGATCTATCGATGGTTAAGAATGCCGTACAAAAATATATGACCAAAATTTACCGAGTCTACCTGTACTTTTGAATTCTCATCTGCACTCAGTTGGACAGCTTACAAGTGACGGCATAGTGATGAATCTTATTATTTTTTGCTCTTCTATCGTTCTAGATATGTCCTCTGGTGGTTCATTTGACCCATATTTTTTTCCTATGCGGGCTTGTAGTCTATAATACCAAGATACAAAAGCATGAATTGTAATGACATCTGACATGTAACAAGTGACAAATGACATTGGTTTGTTTACAAGTTTATAAAGAAATAAGGTAGTAAAAAATTAAATATTAGTTAATATACGAAGGTACTACGCGCTAAATATATAAACCATAGTAATATTAACATAAACAAAGACTCAAAATCAAACCACAGTCGTTCGCCACCTATCACAGCATATGTCGGCAAAACAAAAGCGCAAATACACAAATTATAGGTGAAAAAAAACAGAAACATGAAATTATGGCGAGACTACATAATGAATTATAATGTATGATGAAAATAGATGATGGCGAAATTAGAAACAAAAAAAAAAAAAAAAAAAAGAATATCTTCCAATATGCAAAAGTTATCGTAGCAAAAACCGATAATCTAAAACCCTACACCATCATTTAACAAGCAATGAAAAATAAAATGATAAAGATATAAAACTACTTATTCTTGGGGATTCTTCTGGATCTCCCTGTTTGCAGCGAAGAAGTCTTCTGGTTATTGCCAGTAGAAGCAGCAAGAGGTTGCATTTCAGTATCAGGAGTCTGAGATTTTATTGAGTCTAAGTCAGCGATGGAATTAATCTGATTGCGAGCCCCATCTGATCCAATAACAAAAATAAAACCATTTCTTGTCCAGCACTTGGATATACCGAACCGTTTCCTTGCTGCTATGAAGAGGGCATGGCGAGCCTTTGTGAGGAATTCAGATACAGTAATATTGGTACCCTTGAAAGCGGTCTTGGCTTGCCACACCTGGCTCCGTACATGGATATCCTTAAATTTGACCAGAAGTGGCCTACTAACAGTGGCTAACAATGGCTCCTTGTAGTATTAAATGGTGTGGTAAAACGAGTAAAACCTCAAGTTTGCAGAAGGACGGGATTACTTTTCATATTTAAGTAGTTTGTTTGCGTATAATTTAAGGGCTCTTTCAATTTATGCGTTTCGTATCGGACCGCTGCCGCACGTTTTCCGTGCCGCTAGTTATAACCCGCTGCCGTGCCGTTGCAGTACGGCAGCAGTCCGTTACCAAACGCTTAAATTGAAAGCGTATCTGACTGCCGTGCGTTTGTATGCTAGTGCTGTTTTAAATTTATTTGACACCAGTTAAGCCATGGACTCTGACGAAGAAACATTACTGTTAGTGCTCTTGTTGAAAAGTTTGGTTTTTAAGTTGCGAACTCTGTTAGTCAATTTCAATTTCAACTGCCCGTCCGTATTATTACCACGACTGACTTTTATTATAACCTCAAAACGCGCGTATTTCTGTACTTCAGTACCCGTAGAAATGTAAGATGATTGAATTAGATTAGACTAAAAAAATATTTTTAGAGCACGAATATTCTCTGTCAAATCATACCGATATATCGATATTTTTTAATAAAAATATCAATATCGATATTGATATTTTCAAAAAACATCGATACGATATATTATATCGATACTTTATTGCATTTCCGACATCCCTATGGGACTTGCGACGTTTCCGTCCTGTTGTCGAGCGTTCGCGGTACGGACGCCGCACTGTTGCCGCACCGTGCATTTTGTATGAAAAAAAACGACCGGCCGTGCGCCGTACGACAAACGCACCGCTTCGGCACTGTAGCGGTCCGATACGAAACGCATAAATTGAAAGAGCCCTAAATATTATTACGAACAATATTTTATCGGAGTTCTTTTTACGCTGGTACTGGTCAATTGACAAAGCGCGTCGATTATATTTGCATCTCTTTCTTTCGTATGCACCTGATTACGCATCCCTTTTCTTCTATGGTGTGGCACGTGTAACTAGTGACATACCAGTTGTGATTGTGAATTGTATCGATAATAATTATCGAAAACTATTTAGGTTCGCGATTTTATACTAGTTGTTTTCAAAATTAATGACATGAATGACGTTGCATAACATAGTTATATTATAATATAAAATGTTAAGTATTTGTAATAAAATAATATGAATACTATTACATTAAAAATGAAAATCGAGGTTAAGCAAGGGTCATAATTTAGATGGGTGACCGATTTTTTGCAGATTTGTTGTTCTTTAGCCTGTTCGTACGGAACCCTCAGTGTCGCGAGTCCGACTCACGCTGGACTGGTTTTTATTAATATGTATTAACATCGTATTCAATTTCCAATGATAAAGTATGTGTATACAAAATACCTATATCGATAAAGTATGTGAATACAAAATAATATATCGATAAAGTATACAAATTTACTGTCTCATCTCTAGGACATTTGGTGACCTTGAATTAGCCAATGAGAATGCAGCGCCCCGCTTCACCATACCTCAAGTTGTTGACAGATTGAACTTAGTACATACAAGCTAACATTAGGCGTCTAGTGGTTGTGTGGTCGATGATTGGGACTGTGAAAAAAAGTGTCAGTTTTGCGACAGTCATCAATGCTCATGTAACTATTAACTACGAAGAAAGACGCAAAATATTTTGATTGTGTTACGAAGATTATAAGTTATAACATACATTATTTAAAAAATAGAAAATTGAAGTCGACAAATAATAAAATTCCTATTAAACTAGCTTTAAGTTCTGTTTTGCCACAGCTGATGCCAAAGTAGCCGTTACTTTTACGATACCTACTTAATACATTTCGATTAAAATCGGCAAAGTGATTATTTTATTTCGGAACAGTAAAACCATTTTAAATATTGAAATCAAATTATTTGTGTCCCTTATAATAAAAAAATGTATAAACTAAAATTTTTCTTGTCGCAAAACGGGGGACTGTCGCAAAACCGATAGACCATTTTTTATAAGGCTAGGTTTATATTGAATCCAATTTACAGGGTTAAAATAAAACCGAGAATACGTTTACAAAAATTTTATTTTAGTCTCATAAAAAAAGTACACCAACACATAGTTTGACACAGTATCAATTTTAGGGTAAAACTCAGAGTTATGGCGAGTTTCGCAAAATATAAGTAGGATATATCTTTAGCCGGTTATACGGATGTCTTTAGAAGTACTGTTAACCCAATAAGTCTAAATAAATAATAAGATACCGTTTAGGTAAATACTACTTCTTAGGACACGAAGTGTAATACGAATAAAAAAACGATGTAAAAAGTTACGAACATTATATTAACTGGAACTAAGGTTCACAATTTAGGAACCGTTCCTTATAAATTTAATAGAGATCAGTTGCAACTGAAAAATAACCATGTTGTTGGAGCTTTGTGGAACTTAGAATGTTTTCCAATCTGAAAAAAAGAAAAAAAGATAAGTGGTTAAAGTATCAAAACTTCCAGCAAACTCCTATAACAGTACCAAGAATATAGTTAAGGGTTATATAATAGTTCAGGGTATTTATGATAAGACAAAAAAAACTAATCTCAAGGTTCAGAAGAAATAAATACACTACACCTTTTAACTTTCCATACATGTATCACATATGTATTCAGGGTATACCTGCTGACCAACGCATTCATTGCAATACCATTTTTTGCAAATTATACATGTCCTTTTTGGTCCCGAGATTAGTGAAACCTAAAAATATGAAAAAAATTATAAAAATTATGAAGAATATTACAATGACAATCTAGACTTGGCTTTATGCTGTCAGTTTTGCGACTTTTCTTGTCAGCCTATAGGTCACGAAGCAAAATGTTGCAAAACTGACGTGACGTTTTCTTCTCAGTTTTTAGTCAAAATTATATTCTGACGAAAAAATGTGCCTACACTCATTATCAAATGTAAATAACGGTTAATGAATATATTGCTCATCTTCTGAAAGTATTTAAACGATGTTTACTTACCTGTATCAAGTAATAATATGTCTCAAACCAGACAGTAGAAATTTCAACGGCCGTTGCACTCACAAAACACGTCTGTTTTACTCGAACTGTATTTGAAAATAAGCTTTTTTAAATTGGCGGACGGTGAATGTAAACGATAATTTTGCCATTAAAAAAATTCAAATAGTAAACTAAAATTTCTAAGTGGAATGCCACTTAGAAATTTTAGTTTACTATTTGTATTATAATATATATATATATATATATATATATATATATATATATATATATTATAATTAGTCGTGGTAAACCCGACATGTCCGGTCGGTACCACTTTTTAAGATATTTTTGGAAATCAAATTGTTTTTAAACGATTATAAGGCCGTAATTATGAACTACATGCGACGATTCGCAAATAAATGTACTTTTAAACGACACTAAAACTTATGGTACCCTGGTATAAAACTTTTTAGAATCGCTTCTCTAACATCGAAGAACTTGGATGGGGACACGCCAAAAACTGACACTTTAGTTTTAAAAATGATTATTTCAAAAATAGTACGCAATGTTTCCGTGAATTAATTGTTTGCATTTATCAAATTATGATGTATTTAATACTTTTCAAGCATTACAATAATTAGCTATAATAATCCAGTCAGTAGGTATTTATGCTCTACAAAAGGTGGCGTAGAAAATGTTTTGAAACGATATTGTTTAGGTATGAAAGGTTAATAAAATCCAAGTTTTCGACCTTGACGGACCCAGGCGCTAGCCGCCATCTTGAATTAAAGGTGCAAAAATTAGGTATATTTTAAATAACTTCTCAATTGTTTACTTAATCACAAAAGTGTCTATGAGGGGTTCAAAGAAGACAAAATTACCTACATTTTTTGAATAAATGATTATTTTGTAAGTCTTAAAGGTAAAAAGTTACAAGCGACGGAAATAATAATATTTCCAGAAATCATATAATTTTAATTTTGTTTAAAAATTGCACAGCTATCATTTTTTAATTCTCTTTGATGGCCCGGGCTGGTTAATGGTGGCTTCTTCATTATCGTCGCTGAAATTTTCTGTTTCATTGTCTGTATTTTTAGTTTCCAACCATGAAATTTCGTCGTCATGACCAGAAGAAATCGAAGACGCTGGAGCACGCTTTCTAGTAACTTTGTACAGACTACAGAGGGGACATGGATAAGAAATCCTTAGTTATCAATAAAAAGTAAATTTAAACTTGCTTCTTTGCCGCCAACAAAGGACGCTGCACGGTATCATGCGTTAAGGACATACCACCAAGTCCAAAAATGGTATGGAATTGAAAAAAATCCAGAAGACTGGGGCTGGAGATATGACACCAATAGGCTCACTCCAATAACAACGACAGAGAAAGCAGCACCTCAGACGCTTTTAAGTGTAATTTCTTGCCACTGTAAAAAAAGGATGCAGCAAAGCATGTAGTTGCAGAAAAGCTGGATTAAAATGCTCTATTATTTGTGGATTCTGTAGTGGTCAGCTGTGTGAAAATGCAGTTGAGATTCAGATAGATAACGAAGACTGTGATGACGACGAAATTTCATGGTTGGAAACTAAAAATACAGACAATGAAACAGAAAATTTCAGCGACGATAATGAAGAAGCCACCATTAACCAGCCCGGGCCATCAAAAAGAATTAAAAAATGATAGCTGCACAATTTTTAAACAAAATTAAAATTATATGATTTCTGTAAATATTATTATTTCCGTCGCTTGTAACTTTTTACCTTTAAGACTTACATAATAATCATGTATGCAAAAAATGTAGGTAATTTTGTCTTCTTTGAACCCCTCATAGACACTTTTGTGATTAAGTAAACAATTGAGAAGTTATTTAAAATATACCTAATTTTAGCACCTTTAATTCAAGATGGCGGCTAGCGCCTGGGTCCGTCAAGGTCGAAAACTTGGATTTTTATTAACCTTTCATACCTAAACAATATCGTTTCAAAACATTTTCTACGCCACCTTTTGTAGAGCAGAGGCTTTTACAATTCCCCACAGACTGGACTATAATATAAATTTTACTTGTTATTCGACTTGAAACACAGGGGACAGGCCGAAAGTGAGGGGTACACTTTTTTTTGAAAACGCTCATACATAACATATTTTTCAACTGATTGCGAAAATTCGGTCGTAATGTCGAACATTAAACTGGTTTAGTTATTACAGGCTATAGTAAAAATTATTAGTAGTAAAATATGAGGTTAAGAATTTACGATATTAGGGCTCTTGTCGGAAGTGCATAAATAGCCAAAAGGCGTTTAAACACTGGCTGTGCTTTTAACGTTTCATAATAAGCGAACGTTTAAAAGAACAAAAGGTTAAGGGCCCGTACATTTTCACCCTAGCATCAATTAGTAAACAATAAGCGCACAAACAGACGACTAACGCTCTATTCATATCGGCCAAGAATACGAAATAAAATATAATAAACGTTTGGCATTATTGTAGACTGTAGAGTATAGGTACCTCCTGTTTGTTTAAAATTTCACAGAAGGTGAAAACTGAAATATGAGTTGATTTGAATATTGCTCGCAACTGGGATTTATCGCATTGCATTAGTACAATAATATTGTTATCTTAGTGAGATAATCCTAATAAAATTGAAAATCAGAAATCTAATAACTCGTCTTGTAGTTACACACGTACAAATATAAACTTGAAAGGCTATAACATTGTATCCAAGATAAAAATCTGTACCAACCTTCAGCTTCTATAGAGTATAGACCAAACAGTTTGCGAATTAATATCAAACCACGGAGCGGTTGTTATGTAATTCTTGCCGCAGCGTTCCACCTGTTTCGTCCTCAATACCTATTTGTTACTGCGCGTTTCTTGCCATAAGCTGTTTGTGTTACGGTTTAGTCCCAATCTCGCTCAATTTTGAGCTTCCCTGCAAGATAGGTTGCGATGTTTTCCCAAATAGCTATAAATATAACATGTGGACATAGAAAACTTTCTGTTTAAACTTGACTTTAAGCATTTTATGAGAAAAATCTATTGAAATTATATGAAAATTTCAAAAAGGCTAAGAATTAGGGATGTAACGATACCGATACCGATACCGATATATCGGTCGGTATAATCGGCAAGCCGATTTATCGGTATCGCCGATTATAAAACAACCGATATCGAAATCAAACAATTCAAAAAACCGCGCCCAATGGGAGGTCGCCCGCGCGCGGGCATTTTGTTTTCTGAAAAAACTCTACCAATAGTAAACTTTGATTACTGATGGTATGTGTAATAATTAAAGTTTAACTGACTTTGTAAAATAATAATACTAAAATAGGTGTGTTTCTTGTTTTTTGATTTGGCATTTTTATTTAAAAGAATATGATTTACAGTTGAGTCTCTGTTAAATGTTGGTAACTTTTATGCATAATTCACTATTTATTTTTCTACCAAGCCATCGATATCGGTATCGGTATCGGTATCGCCGATTTTTTACTACAAATATCGGTATCGGTATCGTATCGGCAAAATCATGTATCTTTACATCACTACTAAGAACGTATGATACTTATGAAACCGTCGAAACTACAGCTTTGTTTTGTTCGGATACTTTTTGTAGAGTATTAACAATTATTGGACTCGAGAGTCGAGTTGTCCTTAACACTGGAAGTAATTGAACTCAAGATAAGATAATTTGAGCTTGCGTGAAGCAAATTGTATATAATCATGTGAATAATCCTGTAATTAACTAACCTCATATACCTACGTGAGAGATAAACATCGCCGGCCGCGTCGGCGGCGTCGAGCTGGCCTAAGAAAATGTAACTCAATTAATGAATTAAATCAACGAATTATATAACAAAGCGGTTATGTAATAAATAAATAATTGTCCATATCCTATTACGTACATACTTGTGTTCTTCTTTAAAAGTTCGATGATTATTTGTTTTAATTGAACTTCCATTAGACCGTCAATTAAATTATGATGTCGAACGAGGCCATCGACCTTCATTTGACAATGTGGGTTGGTGATGTTAATAACATCCACTTAAGCTTTGGGCAGAACTATAAAAGCCATCTTTTTGTGGTTATAATTATAATTAATTAATAGAATAAAAAAAATATAATAATTTACTAAATATCTATTCTTTTTCTTGTTTTTAATTTTGAATTTTAAAAACATATAAGTATCATTTGTATATAAAATGCGTAGGAAGACAACTATGTTTTCTTTTGTGTTCGGTTACAAAAAATATACATGTATAAGAATTAAGAATCTGGATAAACTTGAATTAAGAGATATCTCGAAAGACTAACAATGTGAAATCACATTGTCAGTATTCGAAAATATAAAATTATCTGAGTAAATAATAGAGCCGAAGAAAAGAAGAAAAAGTGAAAGAAAATAATGGCGGAATTTTTCTTATTCAGCAAAATCTCAAACATCGTAATAATTTATTGAATATTAGAGCTCCCAAATATTGATTCAGAGCGTTCTTGTGTCGGCTCATAAATAATGATCCTTTGGGAGGCGGACCACGTTCCGAGCTTAACCCCGTCGAACAATTTATTTGCCTCTAATCAGTGTAACAAGCCATTGCTTACAAAGCTAAAGGTATTAGGTATTAATGAATAAAGCTATCATGAAAATGTTTTATATTTATCGCTTTTAAAACTAAGTAATTAAATATGTTCGTAAATTATAAAACTGTCCAAACATTTGTCCTTGTGTTATAGTACTTTGGTATGGTTAAGTGCTTTTTATTTATGTATGTAAATTCGCCACCATCCAACCTATCTAGGTCGCATTCATTTTCACTGTATTATAAATTTGTGATATACCTATAGAATAGGTATGTGATTAAACCCAACATCATTAATTAAAATCCATGAATGGCTTTGAAAATGTCACAATGTCTGAAATTGCGATATTTCAGTTTACTAATAAGGTTATTTTCATAAACAACATATTTTGCTAATGAAAATAAATATATTATATTAATTTACATAATATCTTTTTTTAGCCCGCAAATTTTTAAGGTCAAGGTTAGATATAAATAATACACAAGCGACATAATTATTTCAACAGACGCAAGCTTTGTACTTGGATTTTACCATTATTATGTTACGACTTTAGGGTACATGGTACCCATGGGACTGCAAACAGATATAGACCTACATAACTACATTTATATGTATAATTGGCCGTTTCTACAGATGCGAATATACGAATACGTAGGTAGTGTTGCAAATGAGCGTAATGTTTTAATGAACAGCCATCTCAACCTGTACTTACTTAAGCTAACGAGGTCTATCATTACTCCGAATTTTATATTGCACCCAGGGTCGTTTGGTTATATTCTGCATCTTCCAATTAATTTATAAATTTTGTTCATATACCTATCAATAATTCTTAATTTTCGTAAGTAACTACCTTCAATCTACATTATATCTTGAACTTTCAATTTTCATAAAACTCAAAAGGTGCTATGAAATACTGCATTTTTCTTAGCATTCAAGGAGCTTATCTGTATTATAGAGTATTCATTGTCTTCGCCGAGACTTAAGGCTTGGACTCCTCTGTTTTGTTTCTCATCTGACCTATTTCTTAAAATTAACGGGGAAATTTCAAAATTTTTAAAGAATAAATTGACTGAGTTAAATTTGCTGAGGGTGCTTTTATATTTTCCCACGCGTCGCGACTCTGTAATTATGTTAAGATTTTAAAATCGCGCTTAAACTGACCTACATCTGTTTAATACCATTATTGTCTGAACCGCTATCGAGTATTGTTTCTTTTGCTCTCGTATTCTCTATTTGTGAAGAACTAAATGTGTAACAACGCCGCCGTTTGTGACTCTAACAATGGAAACTACGAATGCTCCCCGATCGCTATTTGTAAATTGTGTAATTCTGTATAAAACTATTCTTTTTGAAGTGGTTGTTTCATTATGAGTGCACCTAGTCATAGAAAATAGCCTCTGGATTTTTCATCACGGAACGAAGTTGCTTGATGTTTATGCACTATAGAATCAATGTAGGTCACTATAGAATTAAGTTAAGGTACATAATTATTACGTACGCAATACGTATTTTTATAACCCCTTGTTGTTCACAATATTTAATTAACAAATGTAAAGGAGTCAAATCGTATTGTTCAACGTACATAAAGCTCGCTTTAATCATGTCAACACAAATGGGAACACTCAATTTGTGATTTCGTATTCGACATCCGTGAAATCTCCTCGTTTAATTATTGAAACATACATTCGGGTTTAAATGCTCAATCCCGTTTCGTGTGCGACACATCACGCACACGATTGTTGCTGTTCTACGACCTCATGTAATTGAACTATAAAGTAAATGTGAAAATTTATGTGTATTAGCATACATGCGTGAATATTCCTCTTTATACTTTCACCTTCACGGGAAAAGACTAAAGAGTGATTAAACTTGAAACTTGGTTCAACGACAAATGCCAATACTATCGTAACATTTCAACAAAATAGATTGACCTCGAGATATAGAACGTCAGCTTCCTAGTCGGCAAGTAATTGTTAATGTCGGGAAAATGGGAAGTCATTCAATGCTTGATATTTTAGTTGGGCTAAAGTTTTCGCCCCTGTCGACAGCTAATACGATTGGCGAAACTTGTTCGATTGAAATACGTGTCTGGAATAAGATAATGAACTGTCTTACAGTGCATTAGTAGTGTTTACTGTAAGTGGTATTTAATGAGAAGAACAGATGAATGAACTCATGATGCTATACAGTTTACTCAAATATTGTTCGGTTATCAGTATTAGGTATTGTCCTGATCGTATAGGTACTGTTGTAGTATGTAGGATATAGTTTGGTTAAAAACAAACAAAAATGTAACGGACAAGACGGACGGACGGACGGACGGACGGATGGTTAAAAACAAACAAAAATGTAACGGATTTTTTTTATTTATTAAAAATGACTAAATAATCGAGTACTAAGAGGATGGGTTTTAACTAATTGAAGGAGATGAGCTAGTTATTGACAAACGATGAATGGATGTTTGCTGCGAAGCTGTTAATGAAGTCAAATGATAACTAATTCGCAATAATTGCTCTTTACCTTGGGCTATACTCACCGGTAGCTAATGGCCCTGACTTTCCGCAATGGTAGATCACCTGATGAACCTAATTATAAATTATTTACAGTAACTAATGCCGTTATAAAAAGAATTTGAACATGCAATGAAATTCTAGGAAGGGTCGTCGGGAAAATTCATAATCAATATTTTAAATTTAAAATTTTAATTACATTTTGCTGCATTTCTTGATTGCATCTTGATTTTTAAACGCCTAGGGAATAAAATCTGTCTGACGTCTATTGAAACGACTATTCCGATGATACTCATGGGATTGAAATATTTTATCAATTTCATTTGGGTGGAACGTTTACGTCATCTATTGGACAAATTGAAGAGGTTGCGTCATCTATTTTATCATAAAATTCGAACCACATAACTGCTCCAAGTTCCAGCGTTCCGTTTTGAAATTTTAGGTAGGTAGACTGTATAAGGATATTCAAAAATAAACTCAAACATTTATTTATTGAATTAGACTTCTTCGAGAAGCACTTTTGAAACGTCATATTATTACATATTTTTAACATTTACCACCAATAATACTTGGTAACCCTAAAATTTAAAGTTATTTTACTTGATTTAAATTAGTTTTTAATTTAGACAAATGTGAATCTATCTCTATCTGTATTGACATTTCGTCTTCCTGCAAAGCAAATCTTTCCATAACTTAAGATAAGAATAAAAAGAGAAAACAAATGAAGCGTTGGGATTATTTAGAATACTTTAAAACGATAAGCTATCAGTCACCATACACAATACAAGTTACAACGCATGTAGTAGATAGGCGATAGCAATCTCCGTAGCGATAGGGTCACATTTTTATGAATGTCATTCCATATTCAGCTCGCAGCCTGTTTACTGATTCCGTTAGTGAATGTGCTGATATGACATTGTCCTGAGGCGTGTTATATCCTCCATTATTTTGGGCTAAACCTTTCTTGTGCTCTCGTGAATTATGTATTGATACTGACAACTTGCTCAAATCGAACCAGATGTTACAATTGTATAGTCGATCGATGATTTATATTCAGGTAAAACTTCGTGGTAATCTTAAATGCAAATTCTTTAGTCATTAATTAAAACTTTCCGTATTCTCTTTGTTCTAAAGTTATAATAACGGAGTTGCATAAATTTCATAAAAACAAATGAATTCAATATAATTAAGATTCCGACTCTTCCATCAAATAAAATAAAATTGCAAATATTAAATTCGACGACAATATATTCCGCTTACACGCCATCTGTTTAAATCACTAGACTAAAAATAAATACATTAAGTAAATGAATATGTGTCTGAGCATTCCCCGGAGATGAAATGGTTGTACTATAATGGCGGTACGAGAGGCATTGCCGTGACCCACATACAAACGTTCGCTGTAACAAAGACTGCCCGCACTGCATTCGCTTTTTACGCACGCCAAGGGACGAAATAGTAAACGCCGTGACGGAGAGCGATTGTGATAAATTACTTAATTGTTGTTTCATATAAATTTGGTAAAAAAGTTAACTATTCTTATTTAAAGAAATATAATGAAAATTAAGCTTACTTTGTCAAATTTATATGGGTTTTGATAAAGGATTTAGTAGCCATTTTTGATAGTAAACATTGACTGAAACACAAGACTTAGGAAATTATGACTTTGTAGACTTGTAAAATGGATAAATTGTTTATAAACACAGGTTGTCCAAATAGACTAAACCAACGAACATAGAAAGCGCAAACAAACTTACAGAAAGGTGACCGCAGAGACAGACGTACTTGAAAAAATAAGGATAAGGACCTAAGTTAGATTACGTACACAATATCTCCTTTCAACGAGCAGTCTTGATACTCTTGCACGTTCTACGTCACGCATTGAAGTTTTCCCTTTACGTGAGCGCCTATCCCACAATATCCGGATCGTAGGGTCTTTGTGGGGACGGGAACTGCCCGCATAAATTGAATAATGGCTAGCTCGCCTCAGTTAAGTGGATTCAATTTTGCTTTACGTGAGCCATCCGATGTCAAGTTTTGCGTGTGAAATTGTTCTATAGTCCACCACCAGAATGGCCTTCCATATATGTATGCTAGATATCCACGGTCAATAGTATATTTAGGATTTTAGCACAGTATTACAATATCTATACAGTATGGAAACGAATGTACTTGCACAGAGAAACGGAGGGGAACTGGCGGGGGGTCGGGCGACGCGGGCCGCGTAATGCAAACACGCTTAGTTTGCATTACCTAGCGCGAAAGGACGACGCAGTCGTATTTTTTGTGTAATATTTTTATTATACATACTTACATATTCTATTATGGCGCTCACAAACTGTTCCGTGTACGGATGTAAATCTACATTGAAATCCCAGAAGGAAACAATATTTTAGAAAGATTGTATTTGTATCTGTTGAATTTAAATCAAAGCTATGTATATGTTGTCCTCATTATTTTCTTATCAGATTGTTCATCCCAATGTGAATGCATTACTTAGATAAATGTTATAATAGACAATTAAGAACATCTAAAAATAAAGTGTCACGTAAATATTTAGCATTGCAATATATGTAATTAATAATTAATATATAAAATAACAAATAATTACATCAGAGTTAATAATCGAAATTATTTTGAATGTACATATACATAAATGATTACATCATAATAGTAATAATCACAATTGTTTTAATTCCAATTTGTTGCAACCCTAGCATATTTTCGTGTGGCAGCGTAAGTACCTACACTGGCGGCGGCATCGCGCGACATCAAAGGCGTTGCCTTACTGTAGGAAATAATATTGTAATACTGTGATTTTAGTCTATGGGATTTTTTATAATGATTGAAAACCTTCTTGCTTACCTTTCTTTCGTCTTGAAATTTGCCTGTAATTCAATGATCAGTCTTTGCGGAACCTTTAGATTGAAGATTCCCTGAAAAGCTTTTTATCGTGTTAGATTTTGAATATTGTTATACCTACTTTTAATTCATTAATATATTATTTTTGTGGTATAAAAGTTAAAACAAAATTTAAAGAACGCTTAAAATAAACTAACCTTACAACACGATATGGTGTACTTTAGAAAAAGGCTTATATCGATTGGTTGACATAATCACCAGGAAATCGATATCTGTTTCCTAAGCGTACCATTGTTTTGCTTTTAGTTTTAATAACAATTTCATTTATAGTGACTTGTGAGTGTTTCTGTTGAATTTATTACAAAATATTATATCGCTAATAATAAATTTTCTGTTGTTTCATGTAGGCGCAAAGTGATGACGACGATGTCGGGCCAGACGATGTTAACGTCCCCGTTGAAGGTGGCTACATGGATGAATTCTTCAGTGAGGTGGGTACTAAATTTAACAACTACTTCTCCACACCTGCGTTCTTCGATATATGTACTGGTTGCTAAGATACCTATTGTACCTTGTAAGCAATAACATAACAACCACAGACATATATGATAACAACAATATATTTGCGTTCAGCGTGAAGCGAGTTCCGGCACAAGTCGGATATTTCCATCCTTTATCTATAAATATGCTATAATAGCTGGTTTTGATTGATCACCGGTAATGTAATAGTAGCGTTCTTATGAAACAAATGAATAAATAAAACTTTTCTTTCGCTTAGTAATCTGACAGTTAATATCGTGTGTTATACATGCGTTTATGCCGATATTAACTGCAAATCTCGACAGAAGGGTTCTTTCCTCAGTGTTTGAAGTACATAGGCTGTGCCATTGGTGTTTGACTGCGGATTATCGACGTACCGCGACATAATAGCGATTACCTTCCTGCCTGTGGGGACTTATCTCACGTTTTGCCAAGAGCCATGCTCAGTACACATCACGGAAAATATTGTTTAATAATTCAGTATTTGAAATATTTTGATAACTTCACAGAACATACTATATACCACCCTAGGCTAATAATGGACTGTCTCTTCTAGGTCGATCGTACTTTATTTTGCATTTCACCACGGAGAAATAACGAATAATTTCCGCTGTTATTAAATTCAACGTAGGATCGAGCTTTGAAAAAATGCGGTTTCCTATTTTTTTAATTGTGCTCTTTCAGTCAGGTAGGTTAAGCGTTTCGCTTGATAAAACTCGACGCCTTTTCTCTGACATGATTATTTTATTTGAAACGGTAATCCAACAGTTTCACAGAGAATTGTACAAAAGCTTTTAGGCGCAGAGTAACGATTTTGTGTTGGTATCGCCTTACGTAAACTTGGCGACGAACTAATTCAGAATATGAGATTAAAAGCTTAGCGTACTAACGCTACGCATAATCCTCTATTTTAATCATGATAATAATTATGTAAACTATTATAAAATAGACATTTAAAAAACTGTATTACTGCGTAGATTAAAAATGAATTTGATACTATATTAATGACATATTAAAAGTTGGTACTTTATGATTAAAGATTAGAGGTATTTTCAAGTGACTTCAGGCAGTGAAAAAGGTTATGATCACGGTTCAAAGTTATCTAAAAGTGATCATTATCGCTGAGCCGTTTTGTGAAATTGAATAAGCGCTGCATTTCTGGCCTCGAGATTAGAGCGCGTTTCATAAAATTATTTCGGAATTTTAGAGAGACGTTATTACGTTTTGTAGTAAAACAAAATATGATTAGATTAGGTAGACAAACATACCGACAAGTAAGTACCAGTAGTGATGGTCGTGTAATATAAATATCTTTAAATGCTTTTAATAAAACAGAACAATAATATTTAACAGACTTTGCATTGCAATTCCATTTTGCTCCTCAAATATATATCAAGTGCCATCGGATAGTAACGTTTGAAAATAGAAAAAGTGTGTTCATATTGTACTCACCATTGTACCTATATGGTATTCGAGTTGACTGATAACACATTTCCTCGTCACAATCGCTGGCAGCTTTATCAATAATATTGTGGAACGGTCACCCACTATCGTAAAAATGTAAGCAACACGTGTACGATTCGAATTACAATGACTCAAATCTGATAACTAATATGTTTTTCCTAAGGGACGACTTGGTATCGTGATCTTATTCATAAAGTGTTTCCTGACTTTCGAGTAAATATTGGAAAAATATTTTATTAATGACCTGCCTTATTTCAAGTTCCAACGCTTCAGACAATATTAAGTCCGTATTTGAAAAGACTTAATGGTTATGTGAATCAAGTCGCCTCGGCTAAAAATATAACCTTTTGTTGATCTAAAGCTTTCTGTTGATGAAAGAATTTTCAAAATTGGTCCAGTAGCTGCTACGTCTTAAAATCTTCCATCTTTATAAAATTATAAAGAGGTGTTGTCGCTGCAGTGCCGTCGGCTGTTTTTTACTTATCTACAGTTGCAGAAAATAGATTAACAGTTTATCAAGCCATTCTATTGAATTGTACATTTTTAATACTGTGACATCAATAAATCACTCAGCGTATCTTCTCCTTGTTAGATGGATTGATGAAAACGGTTGTAACCTACGGCAACATAATATATTATCACAAATGATACAGGTGTGAAATGACGTCACGATAAACACAACGGCGAACTATTGAACACGATTTGTAAGTTCTATTTCCCATGTACAGTTGAGTTTATTTTAGTTCCATTACACCTAGTTGTGAATGTTTCAGCTTGTTGCGCCCTATTGTTTTCCCAGTTGTATTGTCGACTTAACCTGAATCGACACATTTTATAATATGTGAACTATTACTCGGCTTGGTTGCCCGCTCTAACATAAGAAATACAAAACTTCAACATTATCGATTAAATAATGAAAAGAGACTTCGCATATTTAACATGATCGATGTTGAGAGTGCTGAGACCACCAAAACCTGACAAATTTTATCTAGACATTTTTTAGGTTGAATTTCTAATGCTGTGAATCGAGGGTCCTACTTTTCTTTAGTCGACAAAATCTGCGGCCTACAATTCTTTATGTTACGTCATTCTTTCCTTTTGATTTGATTTTTCATACCTGTAGAAATATATTTTTAATTTTTATTAATCGTTGTAGGTACATTATACCGTAGCAAGATGAATAAACTATTTTTTCTTTCCATTGTTAAGAAAATCTTGAACCCGTAGGCGTAGGCATCATTGAGTCTACAGTTCGCGCGTCACGATCACGCGCTGCGTTTCCGAACCATAATTGGGTGAAGGGGTGGGTCGGGGTAATGTCGGAAGGAAATTGAATTTACCAACAAGCAATAACTTAATAATCAGTACCCTTAATCTAAGAATTTCATTGCCAGACCTTTTTCAGTCGGCCTATGATATTACAATTTGTTCGATTATCTTTTCAATATTCTCTACGCTAAATCACTAAACGTTACCCACTTTATCTATACTATCTATATCTATATCTATACTTATAATAAATCTGTAGAGAGGCCAATTCTGTACATGAAATATATTTAAAAAAAAACTATGAAGGGGTGATAAGGGATCGCTACTGATGCCAAAAATGCAATCAGTAAATTTTTTGTCTGTCTGTCTGTCTGTCTGTCTGTCTGTCTGTCTGTCTGTCTGTCTGTATATTCGTTATAGAAACAAAAACTACACGACGGATTTTAACCAAATTTGGCACAATTATTCTTCATACTCCTGGGCAGGTTATAGTAAAAGAATCATGTAAATCGGTGTAGAAACACCAAAGTTATACATGAAATACGCTATAAGTCATCGCGCGTGAATACAGAATCATGCCATAAGGATTATTTTTGTGTATCAGTTGCCGCGTTCGACGCGCTTCGCTGCGGGAGCTATAAAAAGGCGGCGGGTCTGCACCCGTTTCGCGTTGTCACCGCATCACGTGTGAACGGCTGAACCGATTTCGATAATTCTTTTCTATTATATTCATTGAAGTACGAGGATGGTTCTTATGTAGAGAAAACGTAAATATGTACCACGGGCGAAGCCGGGGCGGAACGCTAGTTTGTACTATTTCTGTAGAAGTGCATTTCGATTCTTGACACATCGTTAACACGTTATGATATTTGATTTAACGCTTCATTTAATTTAATACATGACGTGACAGCGTTTGACTTGTGCATTCAGTTTGTTTGCTATTATTCATCACGGTCCCGCAATTCATTTGCATACTGTGTGCTAGAATATTACAGCGACATACGCCGCACAATGTACTATGTATGTGTGGCCACTGGCCAAACATTTCGGTTTGCGGGAATTTAGCATTTCATTTACTGAAGCAAATTTATTTAACCTATTTAAACACCAATTGTTGTAGGAATTATTATGGCGAGATTTTGAGTCTTCATTTGCTTCAATTTTGAAGCATTTCCTTTTTTTAAGCTATTGCATAGCTTCTATCGCGGGCCTTGAGCGCGGGGACCGAATCGAGAAATTCCGTAACGAAAAAACCTCACGCTCCCCACTCCGACGGACACGGAGGTGTGGCTTGAAGGCATGCTAATAGACATGCGCAAAACAGTACGTCAAATAGTAATGCAACATCACGCATCTCTTCCACGGAAGTGATATTACTCCGTAACATCACACATTACCCGATCGATTTTTAATGAAATGATGACCGAGTAATGTTTAAGGTGATATGTGAAGTATTACAGATCATATTGAAAAATAGAAATAATAACTGCAATACTTATTACATATCGTAAAAGTAATTTTTACAATTTAAGTAAATATTTAAAAAATGTAGTTGATTTTCCTTCATACTTGGCCACGTACTTTATGTTGTTTGTTAATAATTATCAATTATAATGAACGCAAGCAAATGTAAACAAAATAAAAAAAGGGGCCCTCCAGGCTTAGGACTGGCAATCTTTGTTTAAGGAAGACAGGCGTATTTAAAAATCAACTATTTACAACATTGATTGTTGTAAATAGTTGATTTTTACTGACCGAACGTTGCCGAAGTGATGAGTGATGCGAGTGATGTTTGTAACTGATGCGTAATGCGTGATGTTGCATTACGTGTCAAAGTGATATTACTTTTGTACTATTACACGCATTACCTACCCATGTCTCCGAGTGCCACACGTCTTTTTTTAATACAATCATCAAACATCATCTTTTGCGTTACTTCTTCCCAATTCTATGATTTATGCTTATTTATGACTACGTATATTGCCATTTATATAAGTACAAACAACATCTGAATCATAAGCGTTGCCAGCTAGTTCGTATTGCTATTCGTCTCCCTAAGATTTTATTTTAAAATATCCAGGATTATAGCAAGAACTGCCATTAACCCCAAATAATAGTTGGCAAGGCGATTCTATGAAGGACGCAACCTATGCTATAGCATGGCGACAGGGCGGCGACGAGACGCCCGTCGAGACGTAAGAGCTGTGACGTAATCGCATTATTGACCCTTGACTATGTTAGCTATTTCATCCGATCCAGATATTAAATGTCATTCGTTTAGGATGAGTAACGGTACAAATAGTGCTACTGGAATAGTAGGTTATATTTAAACTAGCTTTCCGCCCGCGGCTTCGCCCGCTTTGTCTAAAACATAATAAATTAAAAAACGTGTGGCACTCGGGGACTGCCGCGGTAAAGCTATTGCATGCTATGCCTTCAAGCCACACCTCCGTGCCCGTCGGAGTGGGGAGCGTGAGGTTTTTTCGTTACGGAATTTCTGGATTCGGTCCCCGCGCTCAAGGCCCGCGATAGAAGCTATGAAATAGCTTAAAAAACCGCATCAAAATCTGTTGCGTAGTTTTAAAGATTTAAGCATACATAGGGACATAGGGACAGAGAAAGCGACTTTGTTTTATACTATGTAGTGATGACGAGAGATGCTTTTTTCATATCTCAGCTGATGAGATTCTACGGGTTACATTGTTATGTAGTGGTCGTGACTGATTGAATAAAATAATAAAGTTTTCAGTGCAATCTTACTTAGCGAAATGTATTTTATTTCATCTTGGCAACTTTTAAGAACTTTTGACACGAGTTTTCGATTTGTTGAATCTCTTTTCAAAATCGATTTTTTGTTAAATGTTTAACTTATTCTTAACTGTTATATCACTCGTTGCTTTGTGGGGTTACTACTGAATAATTCAAGAAACTTTACATAGTTTGTAACAATGGAGTAATGGAGTTTAAATGCTAGGTCAGAAACATACGAGTAGTACAATATAATGAATTAAGTATTTATAAGGAAAATACAAAGAGAGAAAACAAACTGTAAGCGGCTAGCGGCTACTGTAGCTGTAGGCGATACTCGGAAACTTGGTCTAATTCTCTGACATCATTAGAAAATCTTACCATTGACCTCTTGTAAAATCAAAACAAATACAAAATGTCATACCTATGTTTTATATGACAAGATTATATGGCACAGCTTAATCGCCAAGCAACAGAAATAAGTTTTCTACCGATATTGATGAATAAAAGATTAACCGAAACCGTCACGACCCTGAACTTGAGGAATGACCGATTACGAAATACAAATTACATATTATACATGGAGCGGCTACATTTCACAAGCGATAGCCCTATTTTACTGTTAGTTCAAGTTATCTTTCAAGCTCACTGGTCTGAGGGAAAGCTTTACTGTTCATATCATTTGGAAAATTCAGCATTCAGAGATAATCATAAAAGATAATATTTATTATTTTCATACCTGTGTCCAGTGAAACAATAAAGCGGCTGTATGATTTAAATATCATTATTATTTTCTTTAGGAACAATCTGGAATCTGGATATATCATTTTTGAAGGTCTTGTCTATTTGTCTGGCTCTCTCAGCCAGCTTATAATTATTGTAAAGTACCGTTCACGAACAGAGGTACATCGTTAGTCTTTACACAGCAAGCTTGCTAATGCAATATCTCTGTCATGAATGAGGGGGTGTGTCAAAAGCCTAAGCTCACATCCATTCTCCATCACGGACCATACTTATGCTGAATTTATATTTTTGGTTTTATGGCATTCAAATGCTTTATAAATATAAATTTATAAAGAATAGAAAAAAAGGTGGTGTGTCCCTTCAGACACATAAAACTGAAAGAATAGAATAAATTCGATCACTCGGGCGGGTCACGAGTGGCTGAGTTGGTGAGGCATCCGCCCCGGAATGGCGCGAAGGATGCGGGTTCGAGTCCCGCCTCGTGATCGAATTTTTTCTATTCTTTATAAATTTATACATACTTATGCTTCTATATGTTTATTAGGTTACTAATCACTTATATTATTTTGGATAATAAAATTATTGAATTATTGAATAATCCACTTATTTTAAATTTCTGTTATATGTACAATAAAGTGTCATAAATAAATAAATAATCCAGTTCAACCAGTATGTTCATTGACCTTGCTCTTATTCATATTAAATAAATATTTTTATGCTTATTATTTATTCTATACTGTACTTTAATATATTATGTATATTGTATTGTATGTGTCACGACCAATGACATCATGGTCGTAATTCAATTAGACGATCAGCACTTGAAGAACATATAAGCGTATTATACAGCAGCGAATAGGTACCTATCTACTTAATTTCAATAGATCGATATTTTCGCTCGGTTATTTATTTCAATTTAATTTGTTTGCAACCCACATCTACGTACTTATAATATTATTAATGTAGAGTATATACCTATATCATAAAGAATGAAGTACTTTTTCTTTGTCAGTTATTATTAAATATAACGAAACAAGCAATTAGTAATGATATATTGGACGAGACAAAAATGATGAAGGCATTCTTGAACCAATCAGTGCAAAATCACAACCAAGTGGACATTTGCTTTGTGGTTGGATTATTGCCAGAGACAAGGCTTTTCAGCTTTCGTGAAATTATATTTGGGTAATGGCAAATTATTGTATGTCCAAATAAAGCTACAAGTTGTTTTAGACACATAAAGCATGCTTTCTAAAAGCAGTACGTGACCAAATCTTGAACTTATTTATTTGTTTAAAATGTCAATAAATAAGAACTTAATTTTATAATGTTGCGTTCTGTTGAAAACTTTCGTAACCTGGAAAATTGTTAAACGTTAAATCATAAATAAAGTAAACTACTCGTACATACTTGTAAACATTTAAAACTATCTCTTCTTATGTTATGTCATTGTAAAAAATCTTGAGGGTTCTTTAGTGACGCTTTCATGCTCTTCAGATAATTACTGTCCCGGTTCTTTTTGTTGTGCTCGGTTTTAAAAACGTTGAACCCCTTTCTTCAAGAGCATACACATTTATTATTACTTATTTAAATCCATCTCAGTTCTATAATGTGTAGAACGAAGAAAATTACATGAAGTAAGACAATATTAGGGTAAATGTAGTTTCCATTTATTTTTCTCAGGTAAATGTTTAATTTAATGTTGATTTCTTTACAGGTTGAAGAGATACGGGAGATGATAGATAAGATTCAGGCCAATGTCGAAGAGGTAAAGAAAAAGCACAGTGCCATTTTATCGGCGCCCCAATCAGATGAAAGTAAGTGTAGCGAATATAATAACATCTCCAGCTAATATAATTATAGAGGCATCTCATATAATAAAGCAACTGGAAATGTTAAAGCTTTAAAAGTCAACGTGCAAAAATAAACAGCTATTGACAACGATCTATTCTATTAATATAATGCCCTTTATACCCACGAGTTGGCAATTTGTAGGCGTGTCTAATACTCTGTATCTAAAAACGAGGGTTCCGTTGCTGCTGTGGGCGGATTGTAGATCGGAGTTCTTGTGTAGGCGATTATAAATACAAGTCCTGGAATTATCAAAAAGATCCTTTATCGCGGTTCGTTTACTTATCACTTGTTAGTTGTTAAGACTTTTCTGAGAACTGTAATTTTGTTTTACAATATTAATTTAAGGAATATACAATCGTTTGTAGAAAATCTAATTGTGCTGATTTCATATGGATAAAATAAAAACAAGTACAGTTGTAATTTAACCCGAAGTAACTGACCAAAAATCGACGTCGTATTAGACGGAAGTCGGAACCAATGAAAAGTCAATGGTGCGGCAAGGGCTTTTCGCAATTTCTTACTGTTTACCATTGTTTCTTTTTACTGTTATTGGATACCGACCTTGTAGTTCAAGAAAAATTTGTTAATTTAATGTACAGTCTCGACCTCTTTGCAACGAATTTTAACGCTTCTCTGAGGAGAATTGTTAACATTAATTAGAATTTCTTTGTGATGCAGAAACGACATTATGAAACCTATGTAACGCTAGTTATATTAAAATAATGATTTCGTTTAATTTTTCATTAATTATTTATTATTAGGTATTTGCGATCGTGCAATCGTATTGCAATAAAAACACCTTCTATAGATATAAACTATACGAATACGAAAACATCGATACACAACACAGCACCAAACCATGACCCTGAAAAGTAAAAGAAATATGGATTTAGTTTATATTAACCGGAGCGTTATAAACGACAACATAACAAAACATACAGTGAAATTATGTCAACGATTACATTTCTCGAGGGACGCAGCAGCCGCAGCAGGGAACATGTGAAAAGACCGCCGCACGGCAACAATGTACGAGCCAAATGGAATTTTCACGTTTTATATGTTGAGCTTATTTTAACTTTCGTCTTGCGAGTGTAAAAAGTAGGATAAACTGGAATAAAACACTGGCAAACGGATTTAGACTTGATATTGCTGAAGTTCTCTTTCATAAAGGATTTCTTTTAACAATTTTCACGTTATATGAATTTAAGAAGCTATTTCTGATTTGTATTACATTACACGGTGTTTTCGTTCTGAAAATGTTTGCTCAATGAATAAATTTAATATTTAATTAGTTAATTTTTCAACCTGTTTAACTATTTAATTTCAAACCAAGTTACCTGAGGGTCGATTAAAATCACACACCAATTTAGGGTAACCTAAAAATAGATGAAATGTTGCGTGTCACATTAAAAATGTAACACTGCAGTAAAAGTAAATGGAATTAATGAACCCCGTATATTGGACATGTACAAGCAAGCTTAAAAGAGCTTGTTGTGGGTTGGTTGGTGATTTTATTAATAAAACTTTAAGCCATTCCTTTATTCCTTTATTTTTATTAACGAGCTAATTTTTTTGGAGAATATGAAAGATTTATCAATTATGTTACTACAAAAGTAATAATATTCTCATGGAGATGTTCTCTCATTTTTTCTGATGACAATAATCGGATAAAAGGTGTAAAAAAGGAATAGTTATTTATAGGATTTTATTTTGAATCACAATAGGACATGGCGAAAGCGATGTAATCTATATTTGTATGATAAATAAATCTTGAAGATAAATCTTCAATATAATTACTCTGCTTAGAAATGAAAATCTTGTGTAATTCTAAAACAGCGTCCTCGACAAAATCACCTGGACCATAATGGGTTCTTGCGAAACACGCTGTCACCATCAGGGTGGCTTGTCAAAGATAAAAAAGGCATGGGGAGGTCTGTACCGAATTATGGATGAATTAAGCCTTAAATCCTTTTTAAAAAGAAAAAGAGCTTTTAACTTATTACATTGTTGTTATGTTACCAGGGAAAGGATATCTAATATGGATACAATAATTCTACTAACACACCACTGCCACAAATAAGACGTTTTCGCTTAGTTCAGAGATATTTATTAACTATCGTCGAAGAAGTTGATTACAACGGAACACCCATATAACTTGGTGAGAATCGGTTTCATTGGTGACCAATATACTAACGCTTGCGGTCGCCTCGTAAGTTATACGAGCGAAGTGTACTTTACTGCTAATTGTATCACTTTGTTGAGCGCCCTGCGGCACTGAAATGGCACTTGTTATCGTGGCGATTATTTCTCAGGCAACTTCACCGAGTGCGAATCAGGCTGTGGCCTCCAGTTAATTGACTAACTTTGCGCTGGACTAACCGTGGCCTGCAATCTGCAGTAATTGTTTACTTGAAAACTTTCTCCGTAACGTCGTTTACTCAAGCTCGCACTATAGCAAGAATAGTCTGTTTTCTATTTCTGGATGATGATGAAATGTGTTAGATCAGGGGTTCCCAACCTTTTTTTGTCTACTGCCCACTTTAAGAATAAATTATTTTTTAACGCCCCCCTTTTTAAACATACTTAAAAACCGCTAAGTACTTATAACTGATTATTGAAACGCAATTTTATAGTATTCGGACAGAGTATCTTTTATTGAAAATAAAACAAACATAATCAATTCTTATATAAAAACTAATGTGAAGGTTGAATCTGATGCTGTTCAATAAGTTTGTTGATATCAGGTTCCAATTTACTCAAAAACAGCCGCATGTCGCCACGTTCGGTAACACGCAAACGATTTCTCTTTTTAATAAGCAGCGTTGCCACAGCACTAAATCCACGTTCACACAAATATGACGATGGGAATGCTATCAAGAATCGTTGAACAATTGACCACAATCCAGGGTACAATTGCGGGATCGGTTTTTGTAGCCAAAATTCTTGATATCCATTTTTGAACTTGATTTTTGTTTCTTCGTTTGTTGTCAATTCTATAAGTTCTTCTTCCAGCTGAGGTGACATTGCTGTGTTGACATTTGAAATGGATCCAACACCCAGTCTGGTATTTCCAAGTTTAAAATGTCCTGGTATCGTTCGGTGAAGTCAATGTGGAGGTTTTCCAAATGTTGGCAGTAGGCAAACAAGTCGTCGTTACTGCAGAATACCGATAAATTCGGAAAATTGTGAAACTCACGTCTGCCCATATTCTTTTTGTGCAGAAGCAGTTTGGCTGCGAAAGCAGCAACGACATTTTTTGTTTTGATTAAATTTAGTTCATCGCCTTGCAGTTGGAGGTTCATGTCGTTGAACAATTTATACAGGTCTGTCATGTAAGCTATATCATTCTTTGATGTTATGAGCTTGTTGCGCAGTTCTGTATCTTTAGTTTCCAAGAACTCTATCACAGAGTCAAACAGGTTGTAAAATCGCATCAGACAATTGCCTCTTGACAGCCAACGAACTTCAGTATGAAGCAACAAACGGTTGAAATCTTCGTCATTAGTAGCACAAAGTTGATGAAATAATCTATCATTCAAAGAGCTGCTACGGATTTTATTGACTGCTTTGATGACATATTGCAGTGATTGAAATAGTCGTTCACTTAAGTTTCTAGCAACCAAATGTTGTCTATGAATAACGCAATGTATAGCAAGGACATCTGGAATTTTATTCTTTAAGTATGCTATGAAGCCTTTATGGCGCCCTGTCATAGCCGGAGCGCCATCCGTAGCAACTGATATAATATTTTTCAAAGGAATCTTTTTCTCTTCACAAAACTTTTCCAATGTATTGAATTTGGTTTCGCCTTTTGTATCTGTCTCCAAATTTCTGGCAAACAATAGTTCTTCACATATTTTCTCATCTTTAATAAACCTCCCGTAAGATAGCAACAACGCTTCATTAGTTGGTAAAGTGGACTCATCGAGCTGAATTGAGAATTGACTAGTCCTCAGATGATTGCACAATGATTCTTCAATGTTTTCAGCCATTTCATCAATTCGTCTTTGCACAGAATTATTACTCAAAGGAATTTTTCGGATAATATCTGCGGCCGGTTTATGAAGCACAGCAGTTATTACTTCCTTTATAGCTGGCAATATTAACTCTTCTCCGATGTTGTGTGGTTTGCCTTTTTTGAGCAATTAACAAAGAGATATTGTACGAAGCTCGAAGTCCGTCGTCATCTTGCTGAGCAGCCGCCGAAAATAGTTTTGATACACTTGGCTGAGTATTATGCTTCTTCTCTAGGTCTTGAAAATATGCTACATTCTTGTCTTTCTTATCTGGATGCATTTTATTCAAATTATCTTGCAGTCTTGAAGGCTTCATTGCTTCGTTCGAAAATGTTTTTAGACATAGAAGACACAAAGGCGACGACGGGTTTGTGGGATTTTCAATAAATCCGAATTTAATATATTCCGCAGAGTATTGCCGTCTCTTCTTTTTTACTTCCGACATTGTTTTGTTTTGAGAAATACGTAAGTGTTGAAATCAAGTACTGCTTATCTATTATGCGCGAAACCGCAAATGAAAATAAAATAAATTTACGTCGTTTATATAGGATTGCATAAGCAGCACGCACCAACAGGAATAAGACAAACGTGCTTAAACTCGTTTATCTCATTCGACGCCCAATCGTACTCGACAAGCAAGAACAAGTATTATAGAACCAGCCGATTGATACAGGAATGTACAAATCGGATTATTTAACAAAAACTTGTTAAAACATGATTGTCCGCGGTCTATTATATCGAACCGAGTTTGAGCTATATCTTAATAATTAATATTAGTTGATGTTCACAAGATGTCGACTCTCGAAGTCGAGAGCTCAGTCGGCGTCTAAAAGTCTTCCTAGCTAGGTAGATGAAATTATAAATCGACCCCAAAGCCCTACACAACGCCCCCTTTTTTTTCTGGGTCTCTTACCGCCCCCCTTTAGGCCTGCAGCGCCCACAAGGGGGCGTTATCGCCCACGTTGGGAAAGACTGTGTTAGATGATATCAGCTGGTCGAAAGCGAAAACAAACATTGATGCCAAATTGCATTTGATAATTTTGTTGTCTGAAGAAGATAAAGAAATTCTGCTCACAACGGCGCAGCATGAAAAATGTTTTGACACTGTAATCTTTCAAATCTCGGTAATCCTCTCGACATATGACAGTTTTAGCTTTAAAACCCCAACACAAAATGGATCAATGACGAGCTATTTATTTGCTTTGATTTCGTTCGACGAAATCTTTTATCAAAATGCGATATTTGCGTCGATTGCACATCGCTGTGCCAGACAAGCAATTAGATCTACCACACACGATCTCGGAGCGTGGGAAGTTTATTGTGGGACGTTTTTATTCATTCGCCGTGTCTATGATTTATATGGAGGGTGTGCTTCAGCATATTTGAATTTTCTTTACGACGACAAAAGGCATTAGCTTTGGTTATGAATGTTCCGTGTTAAGAATTTAATAAAAGAAAATATGGGGCAGAATAATTTAAGCCCAAGATAGCTTCTCATAATTAAGCAACGTAAGAATACCAGCAACGAGCTATTTTGCTATGAATATCAGTTCGAGAATACCTAATTCAATATGCAAAAGAAGCAATATCATCAATATATAATTTTGCATTTACACGCTACCATTTTCATAAAACGATTAGTATGGAGCAGCAAATTAAATTTCAAGAAAAGTTGATGACGATAGCATTATAATATTTCAAGTATCATTTAATCTTCTTAATGTCACCCACTTAAGATTTTCACGGTCTGATAAATAGGCATTCTTAAGTAGGGATCAAAGTTTTAAGTCTTATTAACGTTGAAAATTTTATTGCCCTTAGTTTTTCGAGCGTAATAATGGCAAAAGTGAGAAATGTTATATTTTTTGTTCGTTTCTTTCGAAGCCATGAGTTATTGTTTTTTGAAACCATTAGAACTTACATAAGTTATGTACTCGAGGAATTTTACTGTTAAGATATTATCGAGAAATTGCTAGGCTAGATTAATATGTTTTCATAAATGTTAATGATTTATGTACAAGCATGTTTTGACTGAAAGTTTTACACAACACAGATATTAACTAACTTAAAAACATGTTATTACAGAAACAAAGCATGAGTTAGAAGATCTCATGGCTGATATCAAGAAAACTGCCAACAAAGTTAGAGGAAAATTAAAACGTAAGTAATTTTTTTCACCTACAGTTAATTTTGTATCTCATTGTGCTATTGTAAAACTAGAATAGCAGCTTGTGAGCGTTGCTCCATCGTTTCATTTGATATTATGAGACAGACGAGACTATAAAATTTATAAAACATAAAATTTTCTGTGTCTTTGAAAAGACTCTCGAGGGAGCGTTTTATAAAATTGCCGGGACAAGTTCCCATTTACGCGAAAAATCTTTTTACTTTTATTCAGAGGTGATAAAATAGGCGTCTCATTATAATTTTATCACCAATTTTGTTTTCGAAAATAGGTAACAATTTTTTCTCGATGCCACTTCAATTTTTACTTTTAAATTTGTGTTTTCATTTTAAATATGAAAGCTTCAATGTTATATATTGGCTTTTTTGAAACACCTTTATGTAATTCGATTTCTTGTTCTGTTATTCATTTGAATTCTTTATTAAACCTTCAATTCCCCGTAAACCTGCAATATAATACCCACCAACTATCACGGTCATACCAAAAACCCGCAGACATAGAGCAGAACATCGAACAGGAGGAGCACTCGAACAAATCGTCAGCGGACCTGAGGATAAGAAAGACGCAGCACTCGACGCTGTCGCGCAAGTTCGTCGAGGTGATGACGGAGTACAACCGCACGCAGACGGACTACCGGGATCGGTGCAAAAACAGGATACTCCGACAGCTGGAGATCACCGGCCGCGCGACCACCGACGACGAGCTCGAGGCCATGCTCGAGCAGGACAACCCGGCCGTGTTCACTCAAGGGGTACGTTCTTCTATCTATTCAATATAGCCTACAGGGTCGTCGTTACTCGTAACATGGTCTATACAAGCTTCGATACAAAATACTAGGTCGTCGTAACATGTGGGAATGTTTGAACAATTACTAGGCCACCCTTTTAAATAATCTGTTACTACGTACATATACAGTAGGTATACAGCTCTGTAGTTTGATGCAGTAGCAGTAACTACAAAATTGTAATAAACAGTCCCCTTATAGTTACCCGCAATAAACATGTGGATACATTGTAGGTTATTATAGTTGCCCGTGTTATTTCAGCTTATCTCTTGACCCTTTTTTTTAAATTAGCATATCGATTCATTCGGGCAGTTATTTTCTTACAATTTATTACAAAATCATTTGCTTTACTTGTAACTTCATACAAACTAATTGCTGGTTGTTATTATGACCCGCATTTTCCTGAACAGTATTAGGAGCAAATAAAAGAGCCGTTTTTCCATACCAACGTAGTCCCTTGTTTCCTCCCTGGATTGTGCCACTAGAGCAATATATTTTTTATTATTAATCTATGGTAATTTTAACCATGTTCCTACGTTTTCCTTTTTGTCATATCTTAATTATTAAAAAATATATGAATCTTTCAAAACGTAAGAAATAGGACAGATTTTCCGTTATGTTCCGTCTTCCATAAAACTAATTTTTGATCATTATATAAAAAAAGCAAAACGTAGGAACATAGCCTATACTTTTCTCTACTAAATTATGAAAAAAGTAATTAAATCGGTCCAGTATTGGAGGAGAAAACATAGGACTACGGAACGTCGAATTTGCGTAATTTTCCTAGGTATTTTCGGCCCGAGCTGCAGTTGTCCCTGTCGCGCTCTACGGGGGAGGCTTGAGGCATAGCGCGACAGCAATAGATAATAGGAAAACATAATTTTGAATTCTCTCACTCGTTTTGTTGGCTCTTAATTATGCTGGGTCTTGTAGAAAAATATGTTGAGTTTCTGTCAGGGGGAAAAAATATTATTGACCTTTTTATCTTAATTATAGAAAACAATATACATTAATTGTCCTTGGTTAATTGCTGTTTTTGGATCTCAATTGCGGTAGGTACGTAGTTAAAGATAATTTAATTGTAGTTTGAACCGACGCTGTGTATTTAATCTCTTTTACAATAAAATAATAAATATACATCCTAAATATTTCACACTCTCGTTATAAAACAATTCCATAACAATGTCAATTATTGTAAATGTACGAACCGTAATCACATAACGTCACAAACGGTCGGAATTGCGCATAATTACGCGATTTTCAGCACTTGCAATCACATTAACGCAAATACGGTTAACAGACCGCACTGGAACAACTTGTGACAGTAATTACTGGCCCGCTACTACCGATGTGGGAAGGGAAAATCGAATTTTTCAACGACCGACGACGCGGACGCGACGTGGCCAGATTAATTTAATAAATACATATACATGTATGTATTCATCCAACTAGCAGATTGATTGCAGTCAGCGCTTGATTGAAATATCATTTCACGATAAGCTATCTCAGGCTGCTTCTTGAAAGTTATTGTTGTTTTAACGAACATAAAACAATACTAACGGAAAAACAAAAACAAATCTGATTGTGCACGATAAGATGCAATCACATTAAACTTAAAGCAATTGAAACGGTTTAATCAAAATTAATCTCATTTGCATTGATATTGTCTGTGAATCAAAATTAAAGTAATTTGCATTAATTGCACGAACGAGTGAAACGGATCTTGTTCATTTAAATTGGTCCATATTCATCATCAATTGTTATTAAGCACAACAGTTATAATACTAATCTAATCCACCTCTATTGTAACACTTTCACAGTAATAGGTCGATAATGACGATAAGATTAACCAATTTTATAAATAAGAATTTTTCCATGTGAAGATGCTGATATTAAAAAAAATTCCGACTCTCAAAGGCTATCTAAAATCATAGATTACGAGCATCTAAAAAAACATAAATTTACACAGTATCATTATTTTGTTGAAACCACCTAAATCGATCCATAATAGGGTCAGCCCATGATTTCTTTTACATATTTGAGGATACCTCGAAATTGTAATCGTAACTTTTTGGCTATTTAATTACAATGGGTTGAATTCATAAATTATTAAAATTTATTTAATTCTTATAAAATTCAAATCTAACGGTTCACCAAAAACAATTCCAGATTATAATGGAGACGCAGCAAGCCAAGCAAACGCTAGCGGACATAGAGGCGAGACACGCGGACATCATCAAACTGGAGACGTCGATCCGGGAGCTGCACGACATGTTCATGGACATGGCCATGCTCGTCGAGAGTCAGGTCATACATCTATTGCTATTTGCTGGGCGTCACGTGCTTCTAGATGTTTCTAGAACACTGGAATCGCGTGATGGGGGGGTTTTTATGCTATGTATGTCTTTAATAGAGTGGCCGAAAGCGGTTGTTAATTTTTAACTGGGTATGATTATGAAGCAGTGTAATTTATAGGAGGAAGGAATCGGCCAAATGGTTTCCACCATTCGGACATTTTTCTTCGTTAAATTTTCTAACAATTTAATGATTAAGTAATTTTATGTATCTGAAAATATCTGCTATATTTAGATAGTAAGCTCATTTTTTGCAGAAATATAATAATATGTTTTTTATTATTCATGTTCACTCTATGAATATAAATACCGTCTTATTAACAAATAAGGAAACCGCAGTCTTAGAATGCGCCTTTCTAAGTAATTTATATCATCAACAGACTTTATTCCCATATAAGCGCAACTTCTTTATGAATATAGACATGTTATGAATTTTATATTGTCAGTTACTCTGATATTGCAGAAATTCTTATTAAGATTATACTGATCATCACATCCTACTCATAATGTTATGACTCATTCATGACATCATAACTTTTAATGAATCCCCTGTTCTTATAAGATGTATAATATGTAATGGTAGCAAAAAGTAGTACGAATACGTGTAGTTAATGCTAACACAATCCTATGGATACAGGGTGAGATGATCGACCGCATTGAGTATCATGTAGAGCACGCTGTGGACTATGTCCAAACTGCCACACAGGATACAAAGAAGGCCCTTAAATATCAGAGCAAAGCTCGACGGGTGAGTCCGCCTAATACCAATGTCGTTTCATTCGTTGCTAATGCGTTTTTGTTTTGTTTGTCCCCCTCCCGTCCCTCCGCCCGACCTCTTCCCGTTTCCCGCCCTTTTTGTTTCGTGAACGGCTCAATTTACAACCCCGCTTTAATTACGTCGACAATTCGGTGATTGGTTCACACCATGTTCTGTTTTACCTATATTATGTGCATTCACAAATTGGCTTTCATTGTTGTGATTATATATGTTTTTAACACGGACTAACTCGATGGAAGTGGGCTTCTTAACTTAATCTAATTATTTGACTTGTGTGTCACTAATGTGTATTTCATTTTGGTGTGTGCGTAATTTGCCTTCTGTATAACAATATTTGTTATATAATAACACGTTATTTAACCGAAACTGATTATCGTAACCTATTAATTAATTCAATACTATAAATCTATTATTACAACTATAATATACACTAACCACGTTATTATATAGCAAGTAACCTGTGAACTAACAATGTATGTATTAATTAAGGGATCACTGAACGTACCGTAACTCACGTGTTCTTCTGTGTCAAACTACTACTACTACTACTACTTGCATTTATTTTGTTTTTCCGCTCTGATACTCTGTCCTAACTCTTAACAATTCCCGTTCAGCGTATGATATTAATCGGTCGGTTCCCGTAACACACTTACCGTGGGGTGTAATGCCAATCGTATGAACCAATCGGCCGTTCGCGCGTCGGTTGCGTCCCGTTTCCTCCCAGCGCCCCCGCCCTTAGCGCGAGCAGGGCGAACTGATAGATCGCATCGAGCACCACGTGGGCGAGGCGACCAACTACGTGGAGACGGGCGGCGGCGAGCTCGTGCAAGCGTACAAGTGGGCCACCAAGGCGCGGAAGGTAACTAGACTCGCTCTCTAACTGACGACCAACTAATATGGAGCATACGCGAGTCTTCCGCCACAGTTCTATGCAACCGCCGGGGATGGAAAGTCGTGATTAATCATGGAACTATACAATCTTGATGAGCATTTTTTTTTCTCTGTAATCTGTTCGGTTTTTAAGTTTTTTCCTCTTGGTTACTTAGTCTGTCATTAATTTGTTTTTTTTTTCTTTAACTGGTTTTTGTTCTTTTTTTCCTGCATGACCGCAGATATTCTTAATTTAGAGCAGATAAAATGAATCGACTTCAATAATTACCCAAGTCAAAACAAATGCGTTACAAATGATTCACTGCATGGCTTAAACACAAAAAATAAAATAAAATAATTGCATTTTACAGTATTAAAATTCAATGATAGTATATTGTAGGGCAAAATATCACATGCAGCTTTTATATGTGCTGAGCTTTGTATGTAATTTGTTGTGCATGTCATGAAGCGGTGTTTAAGCTAGAAATACTAGTTTTTTTTTACTTTTCAATATAAACATTAATATGATAAATAATTTTCGTGTATATTTTAATTACATATCCGAACTATCACTTAGTTTCTGAGATTCTTCAACATGTAAAAAGAGAAGACTTATATCTATAAGTTAGTCAATAAATGAAATTCATATACATGTACATATTTCAATCTATAGTATAAAATACATAAATACATAATTAAGTCAAATAATGCATATAAAAAATTAATAATTAATTTTAAATTTTCATAATATTATCGACTTGCTAGTACAAAAATATCATACATTTTTAACACCCACTTACAATTTGAAAACATCCAGTAACACAATACCAAACCGTTTACATACCCACGCACGTTACAATAGAAGTATTCATAGCCATTAGTATTTTATCATTTTATTTATTTTGTTTTTGTTTCTCCTTTGTCATTGCAGAAAAAAATCTTCCTCATAATATGCCTGTCAGTTACGCTGGTTATATTAATAATAGTGCTCGCGATCGTCCTGTCCTAAGGATTGTCATCACGCCGGGCCTGTGACGTCACACGGTCTACCCACGAACTATAACAGTGCAAGGAACTATGATATTCTATATATATGTCTTAGCTAGCATTTATATACGTCCGTATTGTAGGAACGCTGGTATAGCTATGACATGTTTTGGTGCTTGAACTATACATATGCGGCAGTGTTGTCACAAAACACAAGAGATGTTTAGTAAAATTTTCATTAAATTATACCGAAGCACCAGTGATGTTTGTGATTGAATTTTGATTCAAAACATATTTTTGTAACCAACGATTATATTAAATGTATTTAGCTCTACTGTCGTCGAGTAGATAGATGGAAGACAATATTATGTGTACAGTGCAATAAATAGATTGTGCTCTAGTATAGATAAAAGACCTGAATGTATATAGTGCAGTCGAATAAAGTAACTGTTCGGAAAGTCATTTATGTAAATATTGTCTGGTTTAAAGGATATAATATAATGAGGAGATACAATAAGCTACTCCTAATATCACAATACACACTTTAAAATCTTTATATTACACTCAACGTTAGTCATTTCTTCTCATTATATTATATTCCAATATTATAGATATAAGATAATAATAATTTATTAAGGATTCAAAAGTATACTTAACTATTGTATATATTAACAGTACTAGCTTTACTAATGAGACAACTGTGCATTTAATAAAACGTTGTCTTTATTTTCTCTAAATTCCTATTCTACAATATTACCAGAGAATATCTTTCGTACTTCAAATTACAAATAGTCTTTAAGAATAAATTATATTTTGAGATCACAAGCAGTATTTTATTAGTTAAGCAATGTTTCTTTATACTTGAGTACACAACACGATTATATAAACGTTTAAAGTATCTCGTGGGGAGCAAATAAGTTTAAATAAAAAGATGTATGTATTTTTAAACTGCCTTCATCACTGCCAAGAGGACATCACATAAATTACATAATGTCTTAGTGAATGTAGTGATCTGGCAAAGAAATTGCACAAAACTGTAATAAAATATATTATTAAACATATTTTATTTCTTATCGTACAAATAAATATAGATTCCCGAAGTATGTACTATTATTTCCATTGTTATTATAGTTCAAAAAAAATTATTTGCTCTCAGTTTTATAGTGTGAAACAGTACTTATTGTATCGCGTTAGTCACTTCCTATTTATTTATTATTCGCCATAAGATCGGAATGTTCTTTACGAATGCAGTGTTTGATTGTTCTTTTATTTCTAATTTGTTACATAATGTCATGTTATAACTAAGATAAATGTTTTTTAATGTTATCTTTGCATTTAATAGGATTTCTTTGAGTTCGTATTCCTCTATAAAGTATTTCTAGTTACGAAACGCACATGTTTTATATCATATTGCTATGTTATTAGCAAGTTACTGTGATTTTATGTCATTGATTGTGCGATGGTAATTGTGTCTTTGTTATAAGCATTGAATGTTTATTCTCTTGCAATCATTTATTTGTATAATGGAAAGACTGCGAGACATAATTATTTGCCATTCTTTATTATTATTACTTAATGTGCTTCATTATATTGTTATACCACATGTTATTTATTTTATTAACATATCATTACGTTTGAATTTTAAATCTGTTTTCTAATTAACGAACAATGTTTAACTCGTGGATACATACGAGCGTTCTTTAAATGTATTCGACTATTAATTTACTGAAGAATGTAAATATGTTCATAATTTGAGAATTACATTTATTTATTTTATTTTTTATGATTTTATTTTTATTATTTTCCTTTTCTACCATAAACGTAAGTCGAGGCAAATGACGCACCCACACGAGTAGTCCACTAGTTCATAACAAATTAAATTTATCCGTAATGAAATCGATGTGTGTGAAGCGATACTGTCCTGTGCGGCAAAGCCCGCGGACAGGATTAAAGCGTACTGTTGCATGGTCGCCACTCGGCACGACAGAAGAAGATCATGATCCTAGTGTGCCTGCTAATTCTGGGTTTCGTCGTCGTCGGCTACGTGTCGAGCACCTTCATGTGAGAGGCACGCGCCGCCCGCTGCAGGTAACCGCGCGCGGCGAGCGGTGCGGCCGCGGCGACGGCCCGGCGCCGACTGACCGCCGGGCGCCGCTGCCGACCCGCTCGCCATCTACCCTAGCGTACTAATGTGTGTTGTATTTGTCATTGTGCAGAAGAAGATTATGATTATGCTGTGCCTGCTCGTGCTCGGCCTCATTGCGACCGGCTACGTGTATAACACGTTCTTCTAAACGCGTGCTGGGGGCAGGTTTGACGAGTAACTAACTCTCTCGGCTGACTAGACAGCGTATATAGTTAGATTTTTATATCGAAGCATCGCGTAGATGTATCATTCGATTGTTTAATGAGATGAGCCATTATGCTTGTTGAAATCGGTGAACCGAATTCAGCGTACCTCCGTTTGTGTGGAGGTACCGATGTAAAATGTATTGGGGTAATAAATTTGCATGCCGCAATCATATTTGCTCCATTCAGTAAAGTAGCAGTATTTAGAGTTAATAAATATGTTGCCGAAAGATACAATGTACATAACACGATTTATCATTATGAACACATCGATTCAAATTTTGATATAGATAAATAATAATTTAAATGATTACAAGGATATCGAGTCACGAGTAAGAAAAATGTGGTGGTAAAAGTACGGAAAAAGGTATAAATTTTTTATAAGAACGAAAAAGGCCCAGCCTAATCATTCTTGCGTTGTGAAAATTTGTCTGCTTGTGAATATTTAGCATTCTTTCAATGTGGATATTTATACAAACTTGTATAATAGTAATATCCCCTATTCTTTATAAAACTCCAATAGAGTACTATTTCTTTCTATAATTTTAACGTTAAACAAACCCATACAATTGGTTTTGCTTCTTTTATTTTCAATTTACTGTGGAATGGTATATTTCAATCTATTAGTATATCTATCTGCACCCTGACACCTATGTTTTTCTTCTTTCACGTTACAGCACTCTTATTCTTGACTAAAATATCTACTCACCTAAAAGACAAAACGAGAAAACGAAAGAACCAGATTTTTTATAAACAAACAACAATAATTCGACGCTTAATATACAAATGTAATGTATGTGAAAAATCCTTGGATAAAAACAAAATACTATATTGAACTAGTATTTCTAATATTTGGAAGACAGTCAGATAGTTTTTGCTGTCTGAACCTTTAGTTTAATTCTATTTCGCAATGTGCATGCTAGGTTATTTGTCTTTTAGAACTGAACTCTGAAATAGAGTTTTGGTTTTCACACCTTCACTTTATTCTACTTTCCACACTGCATGTTACTATTAGTTTTTAAGAATTAATGTAAGTCAAATAATTACATACATGTAACTATATTGAGGTATATATAGTTAACATTTACAAAGTGTGAACATAAAGCCAGATACATTTATTATAGCTATAGTAATCTCGAAGAATAGAAGTAAGACTTGGTTTAGAATAAAACATTTGACATATAGTCATTAGTCCATATTGATAATAACTTTTCTAAATATAGTACCGTTAATAAGTTATTTGACTTTACATAAACTTTTCTATATATTGGCAAAGATGGATTGAAAGGAGTAAAGCCTATTGTAGAGTCTTAAAACTTATTAGTGGTAATTTAAACCTGCTTTTAAAATAAACAATTAAATGTCAATTAAGTATATAAGTATGTGTTTAAAAGATCTTTAAAATATAACAAATAAAAATGAATACTTAATTAAATTTTAAAAATGGTCCAGTCTGAGCATGGGTTCTTCGAATAGACTATTCCAGAAAAAATAATAACATATTATATTTTATAGGACCGTCAGATCGAGACGCTACGTGTTTGGTGCCTGCGAATCACCCGCCATACATCTGTCAGAGCTCCCCATTATCTAACGTTATTTATCTCGTGTTATATGTTATATATAAGATTTCAATTACATTCCATTATTCATTGGAATATTCTTATAACCCCATGGGGACATTAGTCGTTATGAATTTAATAACTAAACGATCTGTATTGTTATTATATATCGGCCCTTAACGTTCAATCGAAGTAAGCTGAATATACGCACATGCAAGCATATTGTAACCTTTTTATTTTATTTTTTCTAGTCACAAATCAATTTATATTTTTCATATTTATTGTTATGATGTTTTAAATATACCATCAATTTATGAAATACATAAAAATAATCAAAGAATATGTTAATTTATAGAATTAAAAAGGGTTACAATAGATTTGTTGCGATATTTAATTAAAATTGTTTAATGACATTTCGATTATTATGTAGTTCGTCATAACTTATTACTACGTAGTTCCTGCATAAAGATTACTTATTATATAAAATTATTAATGCTAAATTCTCATGTAATAATCACGGTACAGAAAGTATAGCAATATTATATAACAGTCTTAAAAATGTGTTCTGTATTTTATATCATGTGATACCTTAGCTAATCTATGACTATATGTAACGCTTCAACACCACATATGATCGATGTGATATTGACATAAAATATCATACATGTGATACATACATTTAAAAACTTCAATCGATTTCTAAAAGTTATTAATAGGTCTGTTTTTGAAAATATAGTAGTGAAATAGGATATGCGGAGTTAGTGGCCCGTGTATGTGGTTAAAGGGTTCTGCAATGATGATTATCGACGCTGCACCACCGTACCACACGCTTGTTCATCGAATCGTCTGTATCCACAGTATTGCAGTCGTATTCTAAATGCTAATCCACTAGGTAGATAGTTCGCTGAATTAGTCCTGTTCCCGTTCGACACGTCGATCAGTTCCCGCAGCATAATCATGATTGCATTAGCCCGAGTCCGGCTGCGTGTACAACCGTTCGGTGCTCCCGCTCCGGGAGCGCGGTGAGGGCGGTGAGCGGCCCGGGCGGTGAGCGGCCCGGGCGGTGAGCGGCCCGGGCGGTGCGCGGCCCGGGCCGTGCCCAACCCGGGCGGTGAGCGGCCCGGGCGGTGCGCGGCCCGGGCCGTGCCCAACCCGGGCGGTGAGCGGCCCGGGCGGTGAGCGGCCCGGGCGGTGCGCGGCCCGGGCCGTGCCCAACCCGGGCGGTGAGCGGCCCGGGCGGTGAGCGGCCCGGGCGGTGCGCGGCCCGGGCCGTGCCCAACCCGGGCGGTGAGCGGCCCGGGCCGTGCGCGGTCGCCGAGCGTCAGGAATGCGAAGTACAAATCTTGTAGTTACCACTCGCAGCACGCGGCCCGCCCACCACCGCATGCATATCGCGCCGCGTGCCGTCGCCCTAGCAATAATGTTCGATACAATTTGTAAAATTGTTTTAAACTTTCGAATGTGTGATAGTAGATGCAGTTGTTGTTTAGTTAACTTTAACGTTTAATGATAAATATAATAATTGTTATTGTGAGTGTAACGTTTGATGAACGGTGAGTTTTCATCACTATTTAAATATAATGTTCATACAATTTGGCGCTTCGGTCGGATTAGTCGAATGTACGGCGTGGATTTCTTCGGTCGTACCGCCCGCGGCGAGCGGAGGTGATGATATTATTTAGTTTTCGTAATGTTTAAGACGCCCTTCGTTGTACAGTAAGACATAATGTAGCCGTTTTAGCTAGGGTAATTTTCTAATAAATTATTGTCAACTTATTACAAAGTCTTCAGCAATATAAAACCATATGTATGTCGAGCGGTACTTATGTTTATATTGTAATATTACACGTAGAATAAAGCTCGAAAGTAAAGCACCAATGTAATAATTGTATTAGTATTTTCTTATCATAAATTAATACTAGGACGGTTCGCGATAATGTGCAATAAAGTGTATCGATAATAATGACAGTGTCGTCCCCGTACATTGTCTACAACGGCACTAAATATTGTCTTCAGACGAACGAGCACTCCACACCTCCTCGTGAACCGAGCGTGCGGTCGCGTTTGTAAAGAAAGCAATGTTAATTTTAACATTTATAGCGTAATTAGATTTTTATTAAGAGTAGGATTCCCTATAGATGCCTTTGGAATCGTAGAGAAAGTAAGTAATATAACTTTTTCTCGTTAGATTCATTACGATGTCAACCGTATTTTTCACTCGGCAGTCAATTGTCTCGCTTGCGCTCAGCGCCAGGCAGGGGTGGCCGGGCGGCCGGCTCTGGCTGGCCCGTCTCTGTGTGTATCATCGCTGACACGCTGACACGCTGACACGCTGACACGCTGACACGCTGACACGCTGGCACTAGCTAGACGCCTATTTCATTGTCTCTAGGCTAAGTGAACCGTCGGCCTCGAGGCGAGGCCGCGAACCTGACACCAATTAATGTTCTGTAGGGATAGTTACTGGCATTGCCCGCGTGCGTCCCGTCGAGTCTTCGCACAAGTATATCAAACGCGCGGCAGTACTACGCGAGGCGTTTGTAATCTTAGAGTAGGCGATATTCTTCTAGTCAGCTTTCAATGATCTCTATTAATCTATATTATCTTAAATCGTAATATTGCAGACGTATTGCTGTTACTAGTATATATACTATAAGTGACGTCTTCGTGTTCAAATATAACCGTAAAAGCCACTCATCGGTCTTGTTATGTAGGAGATTGTTATCTTCAGGTGTCGCGATCTCGGTCGCGCGTGCATTCAAATATTATACTATTCTAAAATCATAGATATTGTCATAATCAGAACTACTTATCAATAGTACGCGTATTGTTATTCGATTGCTAATTTTGTGTAAGTCACAATTAGTATAGTTTATATATACTTATGTGTCAATTCTTATAGCATTTTATTACATTAACAGAAATGATAGCTAGTAAGTGTTAAAGATTTCCAGGAATATATTATTGAGTTGTTTAAAAATGTCCTGTGTTTGTTTACGAGAATTTACGTTCGTTATTTCTCAAGTGTAAAGCCATGTCTTTGCTCTATTCTACATTTTAAGAAATATTGTAACTTTTAAGTTTTTTTCTATCATTCGTAGCTCATTAAGACGGAGTCGACTTGATATTCCTATTGCTCGTGTTTTGTCCTGCTTTGTGAATTTATAAAACAACGAAAAAAGCAAAAAGTATTTTTAAGATTCTCCGCTTCTACCAAAATAAATGGTCTGCAGGATAATTTCTTACAGCGGCACATTAATCACACATTAATCATTGTTTAGTTAAATAATAAAAAATATCATAATATAGTAAAGTTGCATGTAAAATACTTACGTTACTATCTTGATTTTTTTATTACAGTACTGTTTGCAAATTGTAGTTATAAATGTTCAGCGCGCCTTTTTATTAAAGGGCGATTTGACTTCCTAAAGCAGAAGTCAAGAACTAAAATATAATCGTTTAAAATAGTAGAGTCGCTAGACTTCAATTTGATAGATAAACTTTCCTAAAATCAACAACAATTTGTGCTTTGTATTTTCAATCTATTCGATGTTGCTTCGTGTTAAATAATGTGAAACATTATTAATGTTTATAGACTTTATTATTACTCTATTATTTTTAAATGTTAACTTATACTTGTTTTATTATAAATAGATTGATTAGTAAGTAACAGTTTTTTTGTTCTTGTATTTTGTAAAATTATGAAATTGGTATAAAAAGAATCGTAAGAACAGCTTTATTTTATCGAAAAAGACATGAAAATTGTACCTATTTAATATTATAAATGCATTATTATTGTGGTTACAACATTATAACTGTATATTGGATAACAGTGAGATTCTGAACACATGTAAAATTCAAAGTTAGATTGGTTTTATAGTTATATTCTGTATGTAGGTTATCAATCTGAAATTCTCTTATAATTATAAAATAAACGGTGTTTTCTGCTGTGAATGTGTTTTTCTTATTCTAAACTAGCTGCGTCCCGCGGTTCCACGGGCTTTTTACATTCCTGTGTGTGTATAAGAAGTCCCATCAAAATCTGTCCAACTGTTGCAGCGATTAGTCGGAATAAACAGATTGACAGACATATACACTAATTTTTTTATTCAGTTATCTGAATATTTACTGAAAACATTATTTTTCGTTTTTAGTCTAAAACATTTTTGTTGTTTATCAAATCATATGATTATAAAATAAAATTATATATCATAAAATTTAATTGATAAGCATTTATATGAATCCCCTATATTTTTTAAACTACTTTTCATCAATTATATTATTCATCCGCCATGTATGATGTATTACCATGAAATGGGTTATGATCTTGAAATTATCTGCTTAAGCGAAGATAGTAGACAAGTACAAAAATAAACAAGGCTATTAAAATTTTTGTACCGTACAGTTCATATATAAAGAGTTCAATAAAAAGTAGTTCATATTTTGACTTCACAAAGACAAAAAGACTGCGCTCGTTGATATAAAAAAACAAATTGTCAACACTTAGATTAGACGTCAAAATTCCGCTGTCAGTGTCAAGTTGAATTAAGGATTCGAGCGTTTTATTGTTGGTTTTATTAATTTTTTAATTAAATTCTTACCAATATTTTATATTTGGTTACACAACTATTGAGTAATTCGATTCCTCTTTCGGTATTATTATAAATTCAAACCAAAAATGAACGCACCGCCAACCTTTGAATCATTTCTTCTATACGATGGTGAAAAGAAGTAAGTTTCCTTGGGTTATGGTTAGTGCATTTTCATAATATTAACCAAGTTGGATTAAAAATGTAACATTTATCTTACAGAGTCCAGAAAGAGGAAGATACAAAAGTTACAAACGCCGCTATTTTTACGGTCAATAAAGAAGACCATACACTCGGCAACATGATAAGACAGTAGGTTTAAATCATAAGCGTTTATTTTCTGCCACATATCTCGAATATATAGAATTTAATACTGTTCTTTTTTACAGTCAGCTTTTGAAAGACCCAAAAGTCTTATTCGCTGGTTACAAAGTGCCTCATCCATTGGAACACAAATTTGTTCTTCGTATTCAAACAACATCAGACTACACACCACAGGAAGCTTTTATGAATGCTATCACAGATCTCACTTCCGAATTGTCCCTATTTGAAGAGAGATTTAAGGTAAAAATTTATACTATAACTAGTGGTCCGCCCTGGCTTCGCCCGTGGTACCTACATGTTTAAACTATCCTATCTCTCAAGTTGGATCGAACTGCACATGGTGTGCGAATTTTATTATAATCGGTTAAGTGGTTTAGGAGTCCATTGAGGACAAACATTGTGACCCGAGATTTATATATATTAAGATAGATCATAATAATATTATAAAGCTGAATATGGATTGTACTGGTCCGATTTAAAAAATTATATCATTGTTAGATAGCCCATTTATTAATAAAAATGCCTACAAGACATGCTTTGATGATTATTGATGTTGATCAAGGTTTGTTACAATAAAGTACAAAATTTGAATTTATTTATTTATTTATTTATTATGAAATCTGTCAGTTTGATGGTCAAAATTTATTGTAAAGGAGTTGGTTATACACAAAAATACTTGTGAAGCTAATATAAGTGTCTTAAAAACATTGGACTACTGCCCCTTGATTTAAATTAATCTGTACAGTGTACATCCAACTCTAAATAATAATTTAGGTATTATTTATGATTTCGATTAAAACAATTGTTATTTCTAGGAGGCAATTAAAGAAAAGAAGGATGGATTAGATTAAGATGCCTAATTATGGTTTTTGTAACAAATGGAAAAGAATTTCACAAAAACTTCAGCCCAAATCTCCGAATAGTTTAATATAAGTGCAGTGAAGAATGTGGAAATGCAGATATTCACTTATATAGAAGATTTTAAATAAGTGTTAAAAAATAAATGATCTTAGGTTTTAGTGTTAAGATTTACATGATTAAGAAAATAAAATATTTTTCTGACAAAATATGTGTTTTATTGAATTGACACAATCACACATTGAATTATAAATCTTTATGAAATACCCTGCCTGCCTGCTTTATTATATTCTTAGCTAACCCTATGTAAGGATGGATTAGTATTTTTTTTGCATTGGATTTATGATACAAATAATATATAATATATAGTTACCATGAGCTAGTACAAGCTTAAAATATTAGGTTGAAATTTATGTAACTTACGCTTCTTTATCAGATATTTATTTGGCTCTCATAAAAAAAGAGTGTGTGTGTGCATTATTATACACATTCGCCTCCTCGCACAGGTGTGGCATTATCACACTTCTATTTATGATCATTCAGCAGCTGTTGAAAATAAAATTTAGGTGGAAGGTACAACTGACTGCGACTGACTGGCTTTAAATGGGCGGACTTTAAACAGCTGCTAAGCTGTGCCCTCTTTTGTCGAATGGGATAGTTGGATAGGACCTCTCAGTCGCACACATTCACTAGCAGCAATATTTTATTTTTCAAAAAACCATTATTCGGGCCTGATTTTTCGCAGGCAACCCTATGTTCATAATGAAATAATCTTTATTCTCATATAAATTTTATTTAATAAACAGACCGGTGCAAAATGCTAGTATCGATTTAATACGTGTTTATGCCTGGCAACACAATAGTTGTGACTTGAGACCGGAAAAAAATAGGCAACCTAACGTTTGCATATTCTATGGACTTCATACTTTAGATTTTCGATTGGTATAGAAATTGTTTAATAATCGAACCGGTGAAATGTTTAAAAATATTTTTTTTTGCAATATAATTACATAATTAATCTTATTCTGGACTGAAATTTGTTAGGCAACCCATTTGCAATACATTTATTGAGATATTAACTTTAATTTAAAATATTATGTTTCATTAAATAAGCATCTCCGTGAAGGTAGTTTTATATCGGGATCCTATACTATTATGGCTTTTCTTCGTTTAAATAATTCGTCGAGGCCGAATAGCAAGTCTGTTGTTATATAGACAGTTACTAGACACTTATTTCAGTATGTGGTGTTTCTTGGCCGTTAATAATGTCTTCTAAAGTGCTAGCGCGCAAGAGCAACTTTTGTCTCCGCAACTATTTTGTCTCTCCCATCAACTCTATGGGCTAGTAAGAAAGTGCGCGCACGTAGCGACGCAACTCCCGGGAGTCTTTTATTAGCCCATAGAGTTTATGGGAGAGACAAAATAGTTGCGGAGACAAAAGTTGCTCTTGCGCGCTAGCTCTTAGTGTTTTAAATAGAGCCATAACACGAATTTCGCCATGTGGATTTCACAGAGCGTTGTGACCACAACGCGTTTCAGCAATTCTTTGGGTCAATGAGCGTTTTCTGACTGTATGTATAATAGAAATGGAAGAAGATAAATAAAACAACAATTTTTTAAAATTTCTTTTATTAAAAATCTTGGTGTTTACTTTATGTGTTGGACAAATTGTGTAAAAAGAAAAATATAATTAAAATCATGATTGTGATGAAAATTGATTGATTTGTGCCTACAGTCTTCTCAATATACATTATATCTAGACAATGTATAAGAAAAACATCCACCATTCCGAAACCTAAACAAACATGCTATTTAATTAAAACTTAAAGTAAAAGATCGAGACTTTATGTACAAACATTCACTAGAAATATTAAACAAGAAATACTATTCGCATAGTAAACAATAATAAATAATACCTAGATGAAACAAGTAACAGCAACAACGGTAACATTAAAGTTAAAACGCAATAAATAAGTTTAGAAGGTCTCTTCTTCATCACAGTTTTCCGTAGCGTGCCCAAACACTGAAACAAAATAGAAAGAGTAAATATAGGAAACAAAAACTAAAGTTTAAAAATCTTAAAAATAACATCCCGTTCTGCAGGGTGACTCGTGGGGCTGTGTCTGTGCACACGGCCTTCCGTTTTAACGTTTACTGCATAACAGCGAGTTTGTTTTGGTGTTAAAAATTTAAAAAATTAAATATCTCAAGATTTTAGCAGTGAGCTGTCTAAGCTCTAAACAGTAAATTCAAGTTTCTACGAATAGTTTCGGTTAAATAACTATTAATATCAGACTAAATATAGACTGTTTGAGTACTTTCCGGCTTTCAGACATGCTTCGCGTCGGTACCCCGTCCTCTCTATATGGTAATAATTTTAGATAAAGTATTAAAAATTCGATTTCCAACGACTTCTCTGAAATACCTTCACATATATCGCAGTAGGGCCTGGGCGGCGGCGGCTGCTTCTTGCCCGGCTCGTGCGGCTCGCGCGGCTCGGGCAGCGCCTGCTTGGGGCAGTCCTCCGTGTCGTGCGCGTCGAACACGTCGCAGATGTCGCAGAACAAACGCGGCGCCACTGCGCGCGCTTTGCGACCGTTGCTGGAATTAAAGGAAATTAAAGAAAATATATTATATGTAGTAAAAGAAAGCTGTTTCAGTTATAGTTAATAGTTATTTCATTTCAAGAACAGTTGAAGAGGATTTTGAATGATTTTTTGCTTTTTTGAATTTATGACAGTGTGGATTACGATAATAAATTAAAAAAATTAAAAACTTCGAAAAAAAGAGTATAGTTGGGCGTCACCGGGATGTGCTGCTAATAAATTACTGTATGCCAGTTATGAATGCTAGTTATGAAAGTATTATTGCGTATATATTAGGTATATAAACTAACTATATTATATAACTTATTCTTTGCACTCAAAGAAAACTATATAAAATAAAAAATATACTTACAAAAGTGGAGGCTCAGCAGTAATGTTGCCTCCTTCCAGCGCCTGAACTCTCGCCATCAACTGTTCATTCTTTTTTTGCATGTCTACGATCACCGAATTCAAAAAATTCACTTGACCGTCCAACATATCCTTATCTTCTTCTGACCTGTAAAATAATAAAGCATTTATTATTATTTATTTATAGAAAGCAAAAAAAGCAATTGGAATTTAATTAAATATGATTACTGTTCACACTTAGAAATATTATAAGAAATTGTATTTGGTCTTCTATCTAATAAAGATTTTTTAAATACAACATACTTTTATTGCAATATACTGTATACATATGTTTAGAGTTAAATTATCAACTTACCGAGCAGGCGCAGTATCCCCTTGCCCCATAGTTCCCATCGCATTATTGTCGTTTTTGTCTCGTATTTCACTATTTCGTTTAGAAATATCTTTTTGTAAAAGAACCTTTTCTCGTTCAGAAATTTCTAGTTTTGACTTAAAGTTCTGAAAAACAAAATCAATATTATAATATATTCATATTAGGCAAAAGATGTTTTACTAAATATGTATGTGTAAATAATTCAGTTAGATTTGTACCTTGAGATCTTCTTGTAACCGAACTATAATACTATCTTTTTCCTTCACCAGTGCCATCTTCTGTTCGATATCTACTCGCAGTGAATGTAAGGTTTTTTCCATATTTTGCAAAGCTTCAGCATTGGAGTTTCTTGTTGCCTGTAGTTCCAATGTAAGTTTTTCTAATCGCTCGTCCTTTTCACCGACATTAATTTGTTGTACCGAGAGTAATTCTAACTTCTCCTTTAATTCTAATATAGTCTTATCTGCGTCTGATAGTTTTGTTTGCAACTGATTTTGTGTTTCTATTTCCGTCGATATTTTCTTCCTTGAATCTTCAAGTTCTTTTTCATAATTGCTTACTTTAGCCTTAAGATCGTGTCTTAATAATTTGCTTTCTTTTTTGTATTCATCAAACTGCGTTTGAAGTTGTTTATTAAGGTCTTCATAGTTTAATTTTTGAGCTTCATTAATATTCGTTAATTGTTTAATGTCACTATCAGACTTTGCAAGCATTGTTTGTAATTCATTTAACTTTTCTTTTGATTGCAATAACTCTTTTACTTGCTTTTCTTGCTCTGACAGACTGTTTTGTAATGTTTTAATGGTATTATTAAGAGATTCTACCTCATTAAGATGTTTCCGTTTTAGTTCTGTAGTTTCACGCTCCAAAACTTCGATAGCTTGTTTTGAGTCATTAGATCCTTCTTTTACAATTTTGTTTAATTTATTGATTTGTTCTTCCTTTTCATGGAGAGCAGTAATCTTACCATTGAGTTCATTTTTAAGATTTTGGATTTCTTGATCTACAGATTTAATTTGATTGGAATCCTGTTCAATTTTTTCATTCTGCGTTTTTAAAAGGTTATCTTTTTCTTCGACTCGCTTTGTAAGTTCAGTGTTGATTTCTGTTGTTTGCTTTAAATTTACTTCCAATTGATCTAAATTCTCCTTAAGCTTGCTGATTTCTGATACTGTTTCGTTGTATTTGGCCTCCAAATTGCACTTCTCTGCAACCATAGTTGCCATTTCAATTTTCAAAGTCTCCAACTGCCCGAGTTGTTCCTTCAACAAAGATTCTTCCGTTGAAGAATTTTTAAGAAGCCTTTCATATTTTTGCTTCAGAGTCGTTAACTCAGTGAGAACATTATTTAATTGCTCTTCAATTTTATTTTTATTGTCAGTCATTTTTGTAAGTTCCTCACTTATTTGAGCCATTTGACGATCTTTTTCTACTACAATTTCTTCGTTTGATTTCAAATCTATCTCAAGCATTTCTAATTTCAATTTTAGCTCTTTGATATCATTTTCTTTAACTTCTAATGTTTTCTTTAATTCTATTTCTTCATTTTTCTGGACACCTGCCTGTGTATTAATATTTGCTAACTGATTTAAAATTTGATCTCTTTCTTTTTCATGTTGAATCTTTTCATTGTTCATTTGCAAAGTCATGTCGTCCAGAATTTTTTGCAGGGAATCCTCGTGTTTTCTGGCTTCTTCTAATTTATTATTAAGGTCATTTTGCGCATCGGTAAGTTGATCTACCTTTTCAATCAATTTCACTTCTGATGAAGCACCATCTGCTTTTAAAAGTGCAATTTCTTCCTTATATTTATCTGAATCTACTTCAAGTTTCTTCCGAGTTGCGTCAAATTCATGAATCATTTCTTGTTCTTTTATTTTAAGACTTTCAATTTCCTGCTTCAAAATTGTATTTTCATCTAAGAGTTTATCGTTTTCAGTTTCAAGTTCTTTAAGACGATTATTTACTTGCAACACCCGTTGTTCTATTTCCTGTAATTTTTGTTCAGCAATTTTATGCTTTTCAACATTTTCGTCAATAGATCGTATTAATTCTGTACGTTCAATTGAAAAGTCTTCTTGTATTTTAAATATTTTTTGTTTCAGCTCTTGTTCTACTCTGCCGTAATTATTGGCTGTTTCTCTATGCTTATCCTTAAGGTCCTGAAGTTCTTTTTCGGTATCTTTTAAGTGTTGAGATAGCTTATTAAACTGCTCATTAGAATCTGTTGTTTGACCAGTCAGATTCATGTACTCATTTTCAACTTTTTCTTTCGACTTTTGCAATTCTTCACATTTCTCTTTCGTACTTTCTAACTGACGGTTTAGTTCACCAATTTCGAGTTCCATTGATGATATTTTGTTTTTCAAGTTGGTATTATTTTCTGTCAACTCGTTGAGGCTTTGTTTAAGCCTAACGTTTTCTTCCTTCAACGCCTTTAATTCGTCTGTGTTCATATTAAATTGCGTGGTTAAGCTATCAATTTCAACTTTGTTTTTCTCTAATATTTGCTTGTGGCTCTCAATTTCTTTGGTTAGCTGCTCTATTCTTAAATTACGATCTTCTATCTCTTTCTTGTGTTCTTCGGCAATTTTACTATGTTTAATATTGAAATTAGCCGTCGCTTCTTCATAGTCTCCTTTTAGTTTGATAACTTCCTTGTCACGTTCATGAATTGTTTGCTTATATTCATTAATTACTTTTTCCTTTGTTTCATTTGCAATATTTGACTCATTAAGTAGCTTATCATAATCCTTTATTTTGGCACTCAAATCTTGTTGTAATCTTAAAATCTCTAGTTTACTTTTTTCTTCTTGTTGTGAAGCTTCATTAAGTACACTTTCGTATTCTGTTATTTTAGTATTTAATTCATCTTTCACGCGTTCAATTTCTTCTTGCAATGATTTGAACTGGGCATCTTGTTTAGCTTTTGCATCTTGCAACTGTTCGATATCTAATACCTTAGCGCTAAGTTCCATTTTTAACTTACTTATTTCTTTGTTTAAGTTGACTTCATGTTCTTTACTAGCACCAAGTACTGAAACAGAAAATAGACATACGTTAAGTACATCAGTGGTTACAATGATATGTACATGTTTAATAAAAATAATTACTTTACTAGTGATTATATTATGTTTAATAAAAATAATTACTTCAATAGAACAATTGACTGACAGGTAGGTCAATTGTTCTAATCGTATAGGAGCTAGCAACGTAGACAAGAGAGAATTTTAGTATAGTTGGTTCTTTGATATACTGTTTCTCTTCCTATTTCGGTTAGAGTCCGGGCTGTCTGGCTGGCCGCAGTGGTTGCGTTTATTAGTGCGCATCTTATCTGCACAGGAAAATATCCGTAATTTAAAGTCATTTATTAACGCATAATTTTTAATCTTTTGCCTTTAGATAGATCCATCAGACATAATTTTTTTATTGCAAGACGTTTTTTTCGTTGTTAAATAGGTGCCATACGCAATTTTTTATTTCAAAATAATTAAAATGTCATCGAAATAAGTGAAATTCCATCAACATGAGTCCCCGTGAAGGATATACTATGTATAATATTCATTTTACTATTTACAATTTTTTAGCAACAATCTACCATGGTGCCTCCATTTCCCAACGAACCTCAAATAGGACGTTAATGTAAACTTGATAAAAACCAAATATCATCAAATTCATATTAATACCCAAAAGTGTAATAAATATGAAACCATCTAAAATATTAGTTTACTTATTATTTAATATAAGTATTAAAAAAGGATAATATAATTTAAGTAATAAAGTTATTACTTACATTTTAAGCGGACTCGTGTTGATGTAATTTCACTTATTTCGATGACATTTTAATTATTTTGAAATAAAAAATTGCGTATGACACCTATTTAACAACGAAAAAAACGTCTTACAATAAAAAAATTATGTCTGATGGATCTATCTAAAGGCAAATTACGCGTTAATAAATGACTTTAAAGTTAAGTATATTTTCCTGTGCGCACTAATAAACGCAACCACTACCGCCAGCCAGACAGCCCGGACTCTAACCGAAATAGCAAGAGAAACAGTATATCAAAAACCCAACTATACTAAAATGACTTTTTTTAAAACGTTACTAGCTCCCGTACCATTTTTTCTTATTTTAATTTAGAATTCAGTCAATAAGAAGTAAGTTAAAATCATATCTACATATATAATTGTCTCGTGTCCCGATATTATCACCAGTCAACGCTGAAATGCCTTACAACTTATTCGATCTTGATGAAATTCCATTTGTATACTGTGTGCGTAATTTTCAATGGAATTGGTTTTTATATGATTTAGATATTAAGGATCTTACTTACCCTTGTTTAATTCTAATGTTTTATCATCTACTGTAGCTTGAAGCTGTGTCAACTTAGTATTTAAATCTGTAATTATTTGACTATTATCTTTATTTAAACGTTCTACATTTTGTTTTTCAGTCTCCAGCTTTGATTCTACAAGCTGTAATTTGGACGTTAAAACTGATAGTTGAGTATCAAACTCGGTTTGTGAAATAGCCATTTTGGTTTTAGCTTCGAGCAGAGCCTTCTCCGATTCCGATTTAACTCTGGATAATTCTTCCGACATGCTTTTGCCTAGAGAGTCTTTCTCATTCTCTTTTTCCTTTAACAGCGCATATGCTTCGTCTAGAAGATTTTGTAATTCTGTGGACAACGCTGAAAATGTAGATTAATATACAATTGCTTGTGTTAGAAGTATTAGGGCAAGTTAGATAGGTAGATAAGTTGTTCTTACTTTGTGCCGCCGCCAATTCTTCTTTGTGTTGTTCTGCTATGGCTGTCATTTCAGCGGTTCGTTGTTCTTCAAGCGCTTGAAGGGCGCTCGCCGTGGTTTCAGCGCGGGCCGCTTGTAATGCAATTTCTGCTTCCAATTCACGAATATGCTTCTCTCGAGATAGTCTCTCCCGCTGAAAGAATATTTTTGCTACTTTAATAACACAGTTTTAAGAAGAAATTAATTATTTAAATAGACTTTTTTTACGTACCTCCATCGCTTCTTTATATTTCTGAAAAATAAAACACACAAAACATTAGTCATATATAATAAAGATATAAAACAGGCCCTTAATTTTAGGTAATGTGATTGTTACGTACATAATAGTCTTCTTTGTTGATATTTTCTTCTTCATTTCTGAACATAAGATCTTCAACTTTCTGTTTTTCATCTTCTAACAACTTATTCAACTTTTCAAGCTCAGCTTTGAGTTTCGCGTTCTCTGAATTTGCCTGAAATTTGAAACATATGAAAGATTACAAAGGGTTCTTCGAACTTCGAACTTCTTTGTCAAGATAGATAATGTTAACATTAGTATTAAAGTCTTGTGTTAATCTATAATCGGTATGTTACCAAATACAAGATAGATAGATAGATAGATAGATAGAAGATGATAGATGAAACGTTTATTCATAGAACCCAAATATAAAATAAAAATAAAAACATAAAAAAGCAATTAAATAATACAATAAAAAAAAGAAGTAGCTTTACGTCACGAATGTTGCTATGTCTTAGTAGATCAGATGATATTATTTTCTTTTATATAATCTACACAATGCAAATAACACTAATAATTGTTACCTGCGAAGCCTCCTTCTGTACCAACGCAAGCGCGTTTTCCGCACGATCAGCCTGTAGGGACGCTTTCGCCACCTCAGCTCTTTCCAACTCTCTCTCACGCATAAGCCGCTCCAAATGATGTTGCTTTTCACGCAGCAGTTCCTATTTTTAATAAAGAAAATACTTAACAATTAAAATTACAATTTTATCGAACCTCATTAAAGTAAATGTAGGTAAATTGATACATATTATATGTCATTAAATTGTAATCATGTTCCAAAATTCAGCTGAACTATTTTAATACTTATTTCGGTTTTTATTATACAATGTTATATACAGTCGATTCAGAACCTAACATTATTTAACAAAGGACATACATACAATGACGCATTGTTTTTAATTATCTTGATATTCTTCTTGCCATCCATTTGTATTGAAAATAACATAACCATATACCTAAGCCATATACATTGAAACCTCCTATATGAATTAATATTCATACTGCGCTATTTCTTATCTACTAGGGTACATATACCTTACTAAATCTAAAATACAACCAAATATTAAGTCATTATTCACACATCATTTATCAATTATCACAGCAATTGAAAGATACAGCATCCAGATAGCAAACCATCTATAAAAAAGAAACACTATAAAAACGTGTACAGTAGGTCTACTTAATATCCATAATGCATGTTTACGTTAGGTAAGTACATCGCAATTCTTTAGCAGAGAACTTCAAGATTACGTAGTAGAGTAATGGGCTTGCAAACCGCTTAGTAGATTACACATAATACCTACCTACGACGTATACAAGTCCATGTCACCATAACATTGTGAGATTAATAATCTCAATATGAAAAGCATACAACAATATTATTCTACAAACATCATCATACCTTCATGTAGGTAAAGCTGCTTGTTTGCAATAAATTAAAATCTATGATTAAAACAACCCATACTAAATACAGAAATTTGTGCTTGTGTATTCTGAGCACATACTAGTCTAGATAATAACATGAATATTAAACATTACCCAACCAAATAAGAAATACAATGTTCAACTTAATTACTCGTCGATTACACGTCGCTTCAATTATAGCGACATCGATATAGAATGTCTCGTAATGGTACGGGAGCTATTAACGTTTTAAAAAAAGTCATTTTAGTATAGTTGGGTTTTTGATATACTGTTTCTCTTGCTATTTCGGTTAGAGTCCGGGCTGTCTGGCTGGCGGTAGTGGTTGCGTTTATTAGTGCGCACAGGAAAATATCCGTAACTAGCGACCCGCCCCGGCTTCGCACGGGTGCAATGCTGATACTAAATACACTACAGAAAAACCGGCCAAGTGCGAGTCGGACTCGCGCACCGAGGGTTCCGTACATTGCTGTTTCTTTTGATTGCGTTGACATAGAAGTTTGATTTTGTTACAGCTTAAAGGTATTATAGACCTGAGTATTTGGTATGAATTTCAATTTAATACCTCTACGTGTTTATGAGGAAATGGGTAGTAAGTTTAAAATTATTAAAAAAAAATATATTATGTGATGTAACTAAAAATTTATGGTTTTCGTAATTTTTCCTTTATCTATGCTATAAGACGTTGCTTCGTACCAAATTTCAAGATTCTGAGTTCACGGGAAGCACCCTGTAGGTTTTGATTCCCTTGCAAGTGTCGAAAATTTGCGGCATAAACGGCTGTATCTTTTGATTGCGTTGGCTTAGAAGTTTGATTTTTTCACAGCTTCAAGGGACAGTAGACCTAAGTAATTGATATAAATTTCAGCTTCATACCTCCACGCGTTTCTGAGAAAAAGGGTCTTGACAGACGGACGGACGGACGGACGGACGGACGGACGGACGGACAGACGGACAACAAAGTGATCCTATAAGGGTTCCGTTTTTTCCTTTTGAGGTACGGAACCCTAAAAACTGTGAACGTTGTATATAAAAACATAGCGGCCGGCTCCGGCTTCGCACGGGTATAAAATATATAGCCGGGCGGCCGCCGCAAACGCTACGTCCCGCAATTTTTATTAAATCTGTAATATCTTCGAAAATATTCACTTAAATCATACGGTGTAAAGGGCCATATAGATCTATATTAAATGAACAATGTATTCAAGGTATTTAATTGGTTAAGGATTAATGCTGTATTGGTTAAAATCGCTTCGAAAATTAGCCATTATTTGTCGTAAAAAGTAAATGACAAAAAAAAGTTATTGTGGGTTATCCATAAGAGATAGACATATACCATCGCGGACTTTTCTGTAGACCTTTTCAATGTGTATAATACTTAATACATTATTTTGATAAAACTCGTAGGGTTCAGCCTGCGTTTGCAATGTAAGCGGAAAAAATGTAATTTTTTACGACATCACATTAGAAACCTCAAAAATAACAGTACTTCTCCACTATTTAATGGATGATATTATACATATAAACCTTCCTCTTGAATCACTCTATCTATTAAAAAAAACCGTATCAAAATCCATTGCGTAGTTTTAAAGATTTAAGCGTACAAAGGGACATAGGGACATAGGGACAGAGAAAGCGACTTTGTTTTATACTATGTATATTAACGCGTAATTTTTAATCTTTTGCCTTTAGATAGATCCATCAGACATAAATTTTTTATTGCAAGACGTTTTTTTCGTTGTTAAATAGGTGCCAGACGCAATTTTTTATTTCAAAATAATTAAAATGTCATCGAAATAAGTGAAATTACATCAACATGAGTCCGCTTAAAAGGTAAGTAATAACTTTATTACTTATATTATATTATCCTTTTTTAATACTTATATTGAATAATTAGTAAACTAATATTTTTAATAGATGGTTTCATATTTATTACACTTTTGGGTATTAATATGAATTTGATGATATTTGGTTTTTATCAAGTTTACATTAACATCCTATTTGAGGTTTGTTGGGAAAAGGAGGCACCATGGTAGATTGTTGCTAAAAAATTGTAAATAGTAAAATGAATATTATACATAGTATATCCTTCACGGGGACTCATGTTGATGGAATTTCACTTATTTCGATGACATTTTAATGATTTTGAAATAAAAAATTGCGTCTGGCACCTATTTAACAACGAAAAAAACGTCTTGCAATAAAAAATTTATGTCTGATGGATCTATCTAAAGGCAAAAGATTAAAAATTACGCGTTAATAAATGACTTTAAATTACGGATATTTTCCTGTGCAGATAAGATGCGCACTAATAAACGCAACCACTGCGGCCAGCCAGACAGCCCGGACTCTAACTGAAATAGGAAGAGAAAGAGAAACAGTATATCAAAGAACCAACTATACTAAAATTCTCTCTTGTCAACGTTGGTAGCTCCTATACGATAACAATATACTTAGTCAATACTAAATATACATGTTATTTAAGATGCTACAATATAATTTTAAATTTATAATGTCATAGTCAATCAACATATCCTTTGACTATTAGAGATTTATTAGTGTTTCGTTTTAATCTATACTAATATTATAAACCTGAAGAGTTTGTTTGTTTGAACGCGCTAATCTCGGGAACTACTGGTCCGATTGAAAAATTCTTCTGGTGTTAGATACCCCATTTATCGAGGAAGGTTATAGGCTATATAACATCACGCTACGACCAACAGGAGTGGAGCCACGGGGGTGAAACCGCGCGGAGCAGCTAGTAAGAAATAAATGTGTCTAGTTTTTTAAATTCTGCAAATCATTGTGCTCATTCACCTATGGTAGGTAGTTTAACTGATACAATTTATATATTTTTTTAAATCAAACATGTTGCAACCAAGTACACTGACGAAGTGTGCGATACAAGTAAGAACATTTATTTATTTACTTAGAAATACTTTTTGCTTAAGCGGTTTATTTTATTTTGCCTGACTCTTACGTCAAATTTTAAACACTGCATTATTGCTTAAATAATATTATTCATTAGTTTGAATAATATGAATTAGCTATTACGTCACATTATTGCAATATCCCGATTCTATTCTTAATTGTATCACATATCACTACATAGTATAAAACAAAGTCGCTTTCTCTGTCCCTATGTCCCTATGTCCCTTTGTATGCTTAAATCTTTGAAACTACGCAACGGATTTTGATGCGGTTTTTTTTAATAGATAGAGTGATTCAAGAGGAAGGTTTATATGTATAATAACATCCATTAAATAGTGGAGAAGTACTGTTATTTTTGAGGTTTCTAATGTGATGTCGCAAATAATTACATTTTTTCCGCTTACATTGCAAACGCAGGCTGAACCCTACGAGTTTTATCAAAATAATGTACTAAGTATTGTACACATTGAAAAGGTCTACAGAAAAGTCCGCGATGGTATATGTCTCTCTCTTATGGATAACCCACAATAACTTTTTTTTTGTAATTTACTTTTTACGACAAATAATGGCTAATTTTCGAAGCGATTTTAACCAATACAGCATTAATCCTTAACCAATTAAATACCTTGAATACATTGTTCATTTAATATAGATCTATATGGCCCTTTACACCGTATGATTTAAGTGAATATTTTCGAAGATATTACAGATTTAAAAATTGCGGGACGTAGCGTTTGCGGCGGTACCGGCCGGCCGCCATTGCACCCGTGCGAAGCCGGGGCGGGTCGCTAGTAGTACAATAAAATACATGTAACTGACGGAAAAGTAGATTTTATTGTCGCATTGCATTCAAAGCTGCTCTTTAGGCCGGCCGCATACATCAGTTTTCCTGATTCGGAAACCGTATCATGAAAAATTCCGTACGACTACCACACACATGCGTTTTTTTCCGTTCGGAATACCGAGATTAGTCTTGGAGTAGCTTCAGTGCAGTGCACACGTTTGGAAGAAGCATGAATTTCGACGACGATTTCCTCCTTGCAATCGCATTTTTACTTTCTCAGAAAAAGAAAAAGCGTCGTCGTTACTGGGTACATCCACTAAACGTGTCCTTACAAATTTGTTGCCAGGCAAGTTGTTTCATATCCCTGTTATGATAATCTTCGTTATTTAGATCCCACAGGCATGGGAACCCTTCTACACTAATGATTAAATGTTCAATATGACTCATCGTCAATAATCGTATTCGTGGGTGCCCCAGCAATGACTACGATACGCGTCCACTCAGCTCGATCGCGCTGCGCTGACTGAGTGTTCCGTTCGGAATTTTCGAACGTGTGTGGCGGGCCATACAAAATGTATGTAGGCTTTGCATCCGTTTCGTTTTTTTCCGTCAGGAATTCCGGATGCATGGGCTTGCATTCGGAAAGAACGGACGGAGAAAAAACCGTACGGAATTCATTACTTTTGTATGAATTTACTGCGTTCGGAGGCCCGGATTCGGAAAACAGATCAGGAAATCGTATCAGGAAACCGTATCATGAAAAATTCCGTACGACTACCACACACATGCTTTTTTTTCCGTTCGGAATACCGAGATTAGTCTTGGAGTAGCTTCAGTGGACTGTGGAGTGCACAAGTTTGGAAGAAGCATGAATTTCGTATATATAAACTTGTTCCTCGAAATACAATCTACAAAAATGATCTGATATCATTTCTTCGTAAAATGATAAAAAAAAGTTTAATTGAAAAATATAAATAACTCTAATTAATGAACATTTTCGCTTATAACTTTTTTATTTATAGTTCTACAACAAAAACTTACTGGACCAAAGTTGTAGAGAATTTAATTTGCAACAAATAATGTTAAAAACTTTTTTATCGGATAAATAGTTTAAGAGATATATCGTAAAAACCATTTCAACCGCTATTTTCAAGATGGCGGCCGTGAGACAAGGGTGGCGACCCCACAAACTTGGTTTTAGCTTCACACTGACCCCCCCTACATATCAAAAAAATTAAATTGCGTCCTCTAAAAAACGCAAGATTAGGCCTAAAAATGTAACATTTCAATGGACTATATGTAATAACAATAGTTATGAAATAAATAATTATGTTTATTTTGTAAAAAGTTTTATCATGTTCATTTTATCGCTTAGAGCATTTTGTTGCCAGGCAAGATCTTTCATATCCCTGTTATGATAATCTTCGTTATTTAGTTCCCTTCTACACCAATGATTAAATATTCAATATCACTCATCGTTAATAATAATCGTATTCGTGGGTGCCCCAGCAATGACTACGGTACGCGTCCGCTAAGCTCGATCGCGCTGCGCTGAGTGTTCCGTTCGGAATTTTCGAATGTGTGTGGCGGGCCATACAAAATGTATGTAGGCTTTGCATCCGTTTCGTTTTTTTCCGTCAGGAATTCCGGATGCATGGGCTTGCATTCGGAAAGAACGGACGGAGAAAAAACCGTACGGAAAGTTATCGAATGTGTGTGACATTCATTGCTTTTGTATGAATTTACTGCGTTCGGAGGCCCAGATTCGGAAAACGGAGCAGGAAAACTGATGTATGTGGCCGGCCTTAGGCATTACGTTTTACGGTCACAGCATTGCAGCCTGCGGGTCCTATTTTTTGGTGAAATCGATAGACATAAGACAATCGAGTCGCGTATTAAATACACATTTTCAGTATTTAGTATGTAACAAAGAAAAGAGCGAATATTAAATTCAACTACCTATGTAGGTAGATTGTCAGTAGGTAATACAACAATAGAACCTTAATCCGTTTAATAAGCGTTATTTTTTTGCTACGCAACATGCTTTGTTCTCACTTGATAAGTATTAACAAAAATATATTATAATATAAATACAATTATTTATGAAGATGCAAGCTTTGCCCATAAAATCACCCACCACACAAAACAGCATAATATGCTATTTTAATCGATACATTCCTACTTCATTAATGTATTTTTAATTCTGTAGCCTAATACTAATAGTATCTACATAGAAGTATGTAACATGGTATGATATCTTCGTATGATCGTATGATGCCTTTTTCTAGAATAGTTATTAAATCCGTTACGCAATCGATCGCTATAGTCTGCTATAGTATACTAAGTTTTACTGCAAATATTTCTTGTTATTTCCTCATAACTCTTCTATAATTTATATCCACATAAAGACAACATACGTAAGTTGTTTTTATTTCAATTTTAATTCTGATGATCTCTTGACTTTACTACGTCAGATGGAAAATCTGCTTTTGTAGTCTTTGTTTACGATAGCCGATAGGTTACCAGCAAAATTGAAAAATAATAATCCAAAAACTGCAATACTTAAGTTCTATCAATTATTAAATGTACTACATTGTAGTCTGCTATTAAATACATTGTTTCCAACATTGAAGCCGTATAGAGACAGGTCTGTAGGATCTAACCGCAGGTTTCGGCTTTCGATACGAGCCTAATACGCACGCGCTAAACATATTACCTTCGCAATACGTAATTAATATTTTGGTGACTTTTTTTCTAACACGTTTAAATTTAGTGTAGATACTAATATATTGTAAAATAACTGAACTAATTTTGGGTATTACTTAAAGGTACTACCATAAAAAAAACTTCACTTGCAAGCAACTTAGGGGCCGGCCGTTCAAGTATTACGTAAGCACCAAGGGGGGGTGGGGGGGTCTCTGTTTTGCTTATTTTGGATGACATGGGGGGTGGGGGGGTCTAGATGATGATTACGTCATCGTTAGTTATTTAAGTTTTTTCGGGGATTCCCGCAAATAATACATATGCGTAGGCACTCGCTTTGAGAACTGATTAGGGGAACTACCGCGCATTAGGGAAATTACCGTGCGCTATTCACTTGTCTAATAATTCATTCTCTGCCGGCCGGCTGCAAGTGCGCATCTATCAGTATTGTTTTGTTTGGATTCTAAACGTATTGTAAGCATTGAAAGTTATTATTTGTGTTTATGTTGATGCAATTAGCCAAAGTTTAACGTTTTAATTATTTAAATTTAAATGTCATATCATATAGACAAATCCAAGTTATACCAAAAACTGTTCGAAAGTTTTAAAAAATCTCATACTGGGACGAAAGTGCAAAATGTACAAAAGTTAGTTAACGAAGTTTGGCGAAATTATAAATTACAAGCAAAGTCAGATAAGGAACTAGATATTATTGTATCTAAGAGAATTGAAGAAGAATTGCAAGCGGCGACTAAAAATAAATTCAATCTGCTTCATTTTTTTCCAAGGTGAGTAAAAAAAAAGCAAACACGCCCACAGAGGGAAAAGTTAGACCTGTAAGAGTCGCTGCTCGTCGTGCTAATGAACTGATGTGCATTATTCAAAATTTAGAGCACCATGATTTTGAATGGCTCGATGAGAGTGACGTAGACATTCCAAAATCGGATGAAAGTGAGCAGACTCACAACACTGAGCAGCAATCCAATGTCATCGATAACTTAGAATTATAGATTCAGGTTTCATGGACTGAACACTGTTAATGTGTTCCGAAAATATTCTTTATGTTAGTTATGTTCTTTATTTCTGATTATATTTTTTTGTCATTTACTCTATGTGTATCAGTTAAACCTAATATTTTCATGAATTTTCCTATTTTAAAAATAACAATATAAAAAAACACTTATTACTAAAAATGTTTACGTAAGCATAGGGGGAGGGGGTAAGTGCTTTGCTTACTTTTGATGACAAGGGGGGCGGGGGGGTAAAAAATGGTAAGAAATCTGCTTACGTAATACTTGAACGGCCCCTTTAGCAAAATCTACCTAGGTACCACGATTTACTAGAACCTACTCTAACAATGGCAGACGTTCAATGTATGAAACTGTATCTTATTAAATGAACTAAGTACCTAACTGGGAATTAATTACTGCTAGTTAAACGATTTTACTATCAGATCCCACTAGGAAGTGGCTGTTATCTCTAATCTTATATCATTTATCGTATCATACATTGATACGATATTAATAAAGTAATATATCAACAAAGGTATATTATTTCACGAGTTTACTGATACGTCTATCTTTGTTTTGAATGTTATTATTTTGTAAGTTATCATATTCTCTAAAGATAGGTACCAAACTGTAGCATATTAACACCCACCCACACCGTGTGTTTATTAAGTCATCGCTTACGTTGGCGCGACATATTAGGATTTACCTAGATTTACTCAGAAATTCAACGATTTTCGAGAATATTGCGAGAGAATACTGCCTTTTTATAATAGAAGCCTTTAGGCTTTTGGTAGATAGTAGAGACCCTTGATGACATTTTTTTATACCTACAAGTTCCCTAAGATCTCATATTATTACGAAATGAAAAGCTATTTACTTTTAGGGAATATAATAATAATTACTAATTTAAATTCTGAATGTAACTTCTCGCGGCCTAAATTTAAAGGAACCTGCGGTTAAGTTATTGAGTAAATAATAAAATGGGCACGCATCGAAATAAACAAACCTTTATAGGTACACGTAGAATTAGCGTTTGTAAAACAGTTATTATTGCACACCATAAGATAACCCGCAAAGAGATAACCAAGCTATTCGTGGAAGTAAAACGCGGTTAGGCGATTTTATTTTACAACAATAAAGTTGTTTCCATATAAATGAGTTCCACGGAACTAAGACGCGCTTGGAATTCAGCCAGGTGGCACGCGAGAACGGCTAGGTGCCTTTTTATTTACATTTATCATGAAGCTACACCCATTATATCTATATCAAATATTCAGAATTCTCCTCCACCCGGATAGCTAGGCTGTAAGCTTTTTTCCATGCAGTGCTTTTTCTAGATCTCTCTTATCTAGTTATCTGTCATGCAACTTTAATCAGTAGCTTGTAGTCAGAGCTAAATGGACCAACACGGCAGATTTAAATCGACGCTTATTATAAATAACTGCATTAATTATTAATTATGATGTCATCTCAGTTTATGATAGTAAAATTGATCCATTTGGCCTTTGTAATAGATATTACGCAATAAAACCACACAATTAGTTTAAGATAACAATTTATTTACATTGAATAAGGGTAAGAGGGTATGAAGGAGTAAGAATAAGACCACGCGTGTATAATAATTTATTATCACCAATATTCATTCATTATTATTTTATCAATCACAAAATTGTTAAATCATTAAAACTACACATATATTACACTAACAGTAGTACGTTATAGATATTAAATATTAGGCAAAGAATATAGAACTAGGTACATATAATTAAAACATACAATACAATGCATTGATTCTTAAAATTATGAATATTATTATGTCTTACAGGCACTGGACGTTTAAAAATAAATAAATAAGTTACAGTCAAATGCATCATTGTATGATCAAAATGTGTATAGTGTGATTTTGTCAATAAAATAGATACAATTTGTTCGTGACGTGACAAAAACCAAAATATCACAGAATAGCCATTACAAGCTTAATATCGACGTAACTAATTATACATAGGTATGTTTATTTATTATTGGAACATGATTACAATGCTTCACTTTTGTACTATAATGTGCGAAATAGTTAACATAGCGTTCTTAATGCGTAGAATATTATTATAAAGGAAAAAAACCTTCAAAAATAAAAAATAAAATTAAATGTTAATTGTTTTAGTTTGTAAGTTTAACTCACTACAAACAATGCTTAAACAAAACGTTTCCATGGCAATTTTAATTGGCCCATTATTTTTTATTTTTCTTTTTATTGCCAATAGATAAACACTACATCGAATGTAGCCTTCAATAGACCCCTTTGCGACGAGGTAAACGTTCACATAAAAGCGTGCTAAACTTTAAAAAATATAACAATAGCGTTGCAAATAGTTGCGAGAACTGATAAACGGTTACCATTTCTTGCAGTAAGTATATTATTTAAAGTGGAGCACGTATGTGTGAGCATTTACCGCGCTGCGATAGTAGGGTATTGTACCTGCAGGGCGTTCTTAGCGGAGACCGGGGTGGAAGAGGCTCGCGGAGCTCCGACACGCTGCCAACGTTACGTGACGTGACGTGACGTGTCGTGATGTTAGTGACAGTGCCAATGCGCAACAAACATGAGGGAAAAACAACGAGTTAACGCACTCAACAACTACCGCCAAGCGTGCTATGGTAAAACTAAATTTCAACCCAAAATTATGCACAACTCAGGCATCAGGCTGTACGCTCAGCGGTAATTATTTACTAAATGCAAAAAAATAAAAATAAATGTATATTATGAAATGCATTCAATATAATTAAAAACTATGTGACAGGTTGCATACATCTACGTAAAAACTTCTGGGTCAAAATACCATCAGGTATTTTTCATTTTTTATATTTTTCATGCAGAAATATTTTTTATTTAGTCATTTGGGTGTAATCGAAAACCAATTACATTTCTGATTATTATTATTTTCTTCTTCAGAGAAAACAATTGTTTACCCAGAAAATTTTAATTTTATTCTTTGGCATGTCGATAATGTTATTCTAACACCATGCTTATTACTGGTGAAATTAAACGAGTTAAATCACAACACACACAGTGTACTTTCTTAAATACAGTAATATCACAGTTAAAACATAAAGGGTAAACCACGGTTACCCCATCATTGCAGTCTTTAATATAATACTTGTGGAATACTAAAAATAAAAAAGCACCCTAAAAGCTACTACTGATCTGAAAATAAAATGAATAAAACGTATAGGTACATATATATAATTTACGGTTCAAAGTTTAATAATTAAATGAACCACAAAATATATATAAAAAATAATATGTGTAAAGGGCCAAACCAAAGGGTGCCAGCTACAGACCAAAATAAAAACATAAAAATCATGCAAATGGCAAGCAGGCTATAATACAACCATTACTTTTGTATGTACCCTTCTGTAATAAATATCTTATTGTGAATGTAAATATATGTAAACTACAAGATATATATTGCTATTGCTTAATATGTGATAAAGTGTATCAAAAATGATTATGAAATATGGATGGATGCAAGGAACTATGTAATGATGTTTGTACTTTATGTACCTGACGCGTAAACTATTCTGCTATAGTAAGGAACAGAATGAATCAATTTTAAAAGCAGGAACTACGAATTTAAATATACACGACGTAAGGATAACTGAATTGGAAGGGTGACACACAAGAGAAATGGTAGCTTTTCCCGAAGCCAGAGAAGTGAGTGCGCGAGGACGGCAACTCCACGAACAGGTCCGTAGCTGGGCCCCGGCTGGCCCTCGTCACGGCGCCCGGCCGCCCGCCCCACCGCACCACCTCACCGCCCCGCGACCCGGCGCGCGACACCGTGCCGCTGCTACCGCTCGACACGCTGCGCCGTGAACGCTCCGACCGGCTATCGAAACTCAACGTGCTCTCTGAACAACGCCAGGACTTTGGCAGCGTTTCATTCAGACGACACGGTATATCACTTTTCGCATTGCGGAAAACGATATCGTAGTAAACGCGCGGCTGCGGCAGAGCGATGAGGGCGCAGCGATCTTTATCTACGTGTTTAACGAGCAGAGTCTTATCGAGTAGACTGGGCGCGCTGCGGTGCGGTCGGACCGAGGGCGGCGGTGACCGGTGGGGGAGAGGCTCGGCCGAGCGCGCGCGGGGCTAGCCTACCTGAGAACCCAGCGACGTCACCCCCAGTCTCACCCCTGCGCGGGACGACGCGATCGACGTGCCGAGAGACGTGAGCGAGTCGCGGGAGTTGGATCGCCGCAATGGAGTAGCGCGACCGTTGCTATGGATTGCGCAAGCGCCAGGCTTGCGGTTGGACGGAGACCGAGAAACCTTCGATATGGGAGCGAATAAACCAAAACGTGGTGCGCACTCGAAATATCTGCAAAGATTATTTAGTGAAACGACTGTTTTCAGAAACAGATATATCAAATTATTTATTTGCGCCTAGCAGTTACCTCTTCCCATCTACAGATCCATCGTTCTTTCCAATAGGATCATCGAGTTCAACACCAGCCCATACGCCGGACGCAAAATCGGTAACACCCACATAGCGAAGAGTGCCAGCTTTGCTACCACGGCTACTAGACACAATAACACGATCACCCATACGTAGATCACCACTCGTAGTGGTAGAAATTGAAGCATCTAAAAACAAATTGTTACCATTTAAGAAAACGATTGGAATGAAGTCGCAGAAAGGGTAAAAAATACTACAACAACTGGTGACACTAACTCATCTTACTGCTGACGATGCTGCGAATACTGCCATTGGGTGATAAGGCGCGTCTTTGCCGTGCAGAACCAGATGGTGGCCTTTCAAAAACGCTTCCTGCGTCCGATACAGGTGACGCGTCATGAGGAGCATGGGACACAAGTGGTTCACGTGTCAATCGAGTAAGACGGGAAAAAACCCCCCTCTTCTCCGGGCATTGGAAATATCTAACTCCAGCTACAGATCCATCATTTTTTCCTGAAAATTACACAAAAATGTAAAAAAAGTTACACAATAAAAGTTATATAAAAGGTCGATAACATTTCTATTTATAAAACCTTACCAATAGGGTCATCAAGTACAATTCCCGCCCAATCGCCAGGAGCAAATTGTGTTTCACCGATATACGCAATTTGACCTGGTTTCGTTCCTCCAACCCAAACTCGCTCCCCAATAATGAAACTGTCGGTATCTTCCGTTAAAACGACGCTGTGATCTGAAATTGTATTAGAAAAATTTCTATCATTCCAACCATATTTATGTGCATATTCAATGTAACAGGATAATCCCCGTGTAATAGCTAAAAGGAAGAGAAATTTTGCGACTTAAAAGGACTGAAATTTATTAGCCATCTGAATATGGATGTCCGCGTCACATTCTCTATTCTCAATGCATACACGACTTGAATACTGGTGATGCAAGTGCAACGGCCGTTGAGGGACTATTTGCATTCCGGTTTACATATCGCTACATTCTAACATTACGTACCCATGAACTTTCGCTTCGGTCAGGACACAATGCTACAAACTGCATTTGACGATTAACTTAAGAGCCTCTCACTATATTGTGTAAGCTTTGTAATAGAAAATCATCTAAATTATGTTTAAATTATGTGTACATTGCAATGCTTGCAAAGCAGAAGTAGCATGATCACCAATGGAAATACCTCGGATACAAATGCATGAAGAACTTACATTTAACAGTGTAACTTATTAGTTATTAAATTTAAATTTTTCCATGATAATCATCTATGGGGATTATTGTATTAAAAAGTACTGTTTGTTTAAACAATGATCATATTTTTTGGATTTGTTTCTCAAGTTAGGAGTGTAGGAAAATCAATGTTATCATGGAAAGATTCAGGATGATTAAATATCGTGCGGACTCACCTGAGGACCGTCTGAGGCCGGCCTCGCTGAGCCTGCGCGGATGTTTCTCCCACAACGCGTCCATCGAAGTCAGACTGGACCTGCTACTAGCTGTGATGACGCATAACATAGGACACTCACACATTAGCCACTACCAAATAGCAAACGACCATACGTTTCAATTTCAATCTAAATTTAGTATCGAAGCTCTCTCAAAAACTACGTTTAGTTGATTGCAAAAAACACAATAAAAATCAAATATGCATATTTATAATAGCCTATTAGCCAATTAATATGTTTGGAAGACGATACAATTATTTGTGTGAGCGTAACCTTATGAAGGTTGTAAGTGTAGGCGAACCGATATCGAAGTAAAAAATATAAGTGGTAGTAATTTTAAAATATTATTTGTTTATTGATATTTTAATAGTTCTAATATATTTAATTGGTTAGTGTTAATTATTTTTTTAATATTCTTCCATGCATACCGTTTTTATTTCCTTAGCCTATTTTATTTATTAGAAATAATAATTGCAATCATAACAGGATTAGAGCGGACGGATTAATGTAGTATAATTATAATTTCAAAATTATTTCGTTGCTATAGTAGTAGTGGCTAGTGGTATTAGTGGTACCGCCACCACAATTAGTTACTGCGTGATAATAAACATGCCACTTAGTCGTATATGTATAACATGCCACATGCATGATCGGGTTTTTCTAAATCACAAATGACGCGCAAATTCATGTAATATTAACTCGATTTAAGTAGTAGGGGCAGACTCACTGGAGGCTTTCCGATGCATTCGGGGTCTGTCCGGCAGACTGCTCGTCACTTCGTCTTCCTCTACTTCTATTAAATCTGTTCCAACATCGATGTGCAAAAGCATAACATAACAGTGGAAATGATCGGAAGGTATGTACAAAAAAAAAGTAAATGAAAATCATTCACAATGATGATAAGACATTGAAATAACGAGAAGCATTTTCATGCTCGCTGTGTTCTCATGCGTTGCATATATTTTTAACATTGCGTGAACATAAATCACATCTAGATAATATTAAATGAAACTCACCTGACAAATGTTTTCTTGACGAATCGTCGCTAAACTTTCTTGCGTCGGAGGAGCTGCCGTCTATGACAAAATGAAAACATGTAAAGCAACAACCGAAAACATGCCAACAAGTGAATAAACTGTGGGAATGTAATGGGAACAATTAAAGTCAAAATAATTGAATAATTGAAATTCTACACATGTATGTAAGAGCAATACAGAAATCTTAAGTAAATTCTTCTTTCTCGTAATTTGATTTTGTTAACTGTTCAGAAAATTTTAAGATCATGAAATTATACTAAGCGAAATAAAAATAAAATATCCACACAACTACACGAGAAGTACCAACCGAAATCAAATAAAAATTTCTAAATGACGAACAACTGTGTTAAAATCTCCAATAGATTCTATATCAATAATATTGACTAAGTTTAAAGATCACTTATTCAACGTGAGAACTATGATACACAAGGGACCGCGGCGCCGGCCGATCTGATCTGACGTGTGTCCGGCACTGATCACCCGGAGGCTGATTAATCATCTGCGACAACTGCGCAACGAGCCGGCCTTGCGATGCGCGTGGGCATACGTATCATAACTATGACATAAAACTATGCCTCATCGGAGTCCCTTTACTCCCACGCGGACTTGATGGTACGCGGAAGGAAGCCCTTGTACGAATTTCTACTGTCAAATAACGAAATAACATAATTATTAATTACGTTAAATTACGAAGAACAATCTCGCATTCAAGCTATCAGTTATTTTTAAATTTAGGTCACAATAAAAACCAGAAGGATGCAAAACCGCAGTGATCTCAATTCACCTATTAATCATACTTAAAAGTTAAAAGTGATGTACGACGTAATTATTACAAACGATTACATTTATATTGATTGCTTGCCTGTCAGTGTTTATATATTTTGGCTTCTGAATCATTACCAGTAGATTTAATGCGCTTTACATGTTGAGTAACATTTATCGCAGATGTTTGTTTACATTATGCAACTATCGTTATACGTTTAACGTCTTAATTAAATTAAATGCTGTTACGGCATACGCATTATCAAATAGTCATTTATACCTTTAGGTCAAATGATGTTAGTTGTGACTCAAGGTCAACAATAATTCAAACAATGGGTTAAATTTGCAACCATTGTTTTAAAATTACATAGTTACAGCAGTGACGTCCGTGCTCGTAATAGTCCTACGGATGTAACAACTACATGCAACGCGAACCTAATTCATTTCCTAATAATACGTACAGGACATGCCACAATTTCCAACTAGCACATTTACTACCGAGCTTGTACTTTGGACGTAGAAAAAAGGGCTCTAATAAAGACAAAGGAATAGCAAATTCACAGTTTGATTACCTATATTATTTGTAAACAAGTCAGATTAGAAATTATAAGTTAACACACGACATAAAAACGTGCAATATGGTAAAAATAATAAAAAGAATGAAAGGAGCTAAAATTTGCAAATAATTATTAAGTTTAGAATGTTCACAGAAGTCACTACAAATATTTTCATTTGAAAAGATGATGTAATTGCTATTATTCGGAATGCTCTGTTTGTTCATTATATTGACGCGAGCGCTTAACAACAAAACGTGCTTGCAAATTTTAAATTTGACATTGAAGTGTGGTCAAGTTCATGTTGATAATAAGATTCGCGTATAATTGTGAAGTGTATCTTATATTGAAATTATTTCGACGAGCTTATCCGTATTTCGTAAGACTAACATATTTATGGAAATTATACTCCTAATCTAATCTTCATCACTACCTCCTATAAAACATAATCGCTTTCTCCGTCCCTATATCCCTATGTACGCTTAAATCTTTAAAACTACACAACGGATTTTGATGCGGTTTTTTAATAGATAGAGTGATTGAAGAGGGAGGTTTATATGAATTTACATAGGTTTTAGATACATCGGGCGAATCCGCGGGCGGACAGCTAGTACCTAATAAATGATCAATTTCAATTATATCTTATTACCGATGAAATCTTCGTAAGATGCTTTCCTACCCGTAAATAAAGAGCCACACATTTTCTCACCAATTATGCCACAATTAGGACAATTACGCGGCTCATTCAGACACTTCTGCTGTGGACAATAATTGATGCGACGATCGCATGTTGCAAGACAGTGATGCAATTCACAACGGTCATTATTTATTTATTTTTACTAGAATTGATCGATTACATACAATTAAGTCTCATCGAGGTAAGTTTCCACCTATTAACAAGATTCTAGTTAACAGCTAGAGATTAATTTACTTGGATGTGAATTTTATTTTCTTCAATAGTTTTAGGAATATGAGAATTTTCGCAATAAAAATGATTTCACATTGTTAATTATTTACTTACTTCTTATAGTAAAGCTTACATGCTTCATATAACATTATTGAGAAATGGATAAATGTATCAACATTTTCAAAGGAAATGCTTTAACATCAGCTCTATCAGCTATTTTAACCAATATCCTAGAACCATTGCGGAAGGTTTAGACTTTAGAGAGCTTCTACTGAGCTTTATATTAATAACACCACTTCACACAAGGTAGGCATTTAAGTCGGGTAATGCTCTTTGAGGCCCACTAACCCGGTCGTAAATAGGAGCACACTCCGACCGAATTAGCGAGTGCACTACCGCGATCTTTACTGATTGCTCTCAGCGTCCTCAATACAGAGGAAAGCGCATATATTTCACGCATATAAACACATCACATGAACCGAATGATTATCATAACTGAAATATTTATCAGAAACCGTTATTATTGAACGAAGAATCGAGAATTTTTGTCTACCATGTCCCATGATTCAACTGTCATCAGTCATGCCGTTGCTGCCATATACGCGACAATCATTTACACAAAGATGGAAATCACTTTTTGAAAAGCGTACAAAATAAATATTAAACTAACATTGGGCTCAATAATATGAATTATAATAAATCCGTTATCGGTGCATAAATAGCGCGATAAATATTTATAGAATAATATCATTAGCATTGGAGTTTTGCAGCTTATATTCAGTGCGCCCGTTTAGGGACGATCATGGTATGAAAATGCAATCGACTGGCTGGTCACGTACCGCCCCAACTATGATAATGGATCGTAATGAACCACGCGGCCCGCACCGCGCCCGGCATGCTAATTGTCCATCGTCACTTGCGTGTAATGATGCTAATTGGCCATAAAATAAATTGCCGAACATTAAAAAAGTATAACTTTATTCGTTTAAACGTTTTGGCTTTCGGTGAAAGGCACTTGTAATTATTGTGCGTAGCTTCGTCATGCGATAGAATCTACTATGTTCCACTTTATCTTACGTTTGCCTATTGCGAGCGATACGGTATCAAATTTATCAATAGTATTCTCGAGAAATGATTCAAACGAAATGTATGTATGTAACGTGTTCAGTAAAATTTGATTTACCTATAGATAAATCTTATCTCAGATATGCGGTAAACTAGCTGTTTACTATTGTTGAAATATAATTATGTTCTAAACTTTTTAGTCACGACTAAAGCCAGAACATTGACAAACTAACTATAGAAGTTACGTTATAGCATATAGGATAGTTTAACAGAATATTGAATATATATACTAATATTATAAAGCTGAAGAGTTTGTTTGTTTGCATGTTTGTTAATTGTTTGTTTGAACGCGCTAATCTCAGGTACTACTGGTCCGATTTGAAAAATTCTTTCAGTGTTAGATAGCCCATTCATCCAGGATGGCTATAGGCTATATATCATCATTTTAAGACCAACAAGAGCTGAGCCACGCGGGTGAAATCGCGGAGCGCAGCTAGAATATGTATGCATTATCTCTGAACCTTAGCAGTCACGATGTGCAATATTATAACTGGCAAAACGTCATTGTTTTATTCTCACGCCTGCAAATGCCGTTAAGATCACAATCAATGGCCATGATAAATGAATTAAATACGGATCTGGGCTAGCTCGGGTAGACTGAAGCCTTGGTATAGTAGGTACAGTGAAAAATCGATAATCATTTAAATAAAGCGAAGGTTACTGTTACTGCGTATAAAATAATTGCCTACAACGAATACTAGCTAGTACTTAGTACATTCTTGTAAGTACACAAAAACGTTAAATATTTATGAAAGCACGTACATACAATGAGTCAGATCTTGCTTCACACAAGGGATATACTCTTAAGCATGTATGGAGAGGCCCTCCATAAACAACTGTGTACAAACACAAGCTGATAAAGACAACGTGACGCCATAATACTCCTCCGATGTGTCAACTTCGTGATCCAACTGAAGAATGCGCGGACAAAAGAGAAATCGATAAAGCCGCGTAATAACTTACGGCAATTGAATATAAATTGATTATGGATCGATTTATTGAACAATCATGTGTCGAGCCGATCACAGAATTGAATAAAAAGTCAATAAACCTGTTTTTGGTAAACAATTTAAACATTTTTTTTGCTACTACAGATTGACATCTCTACGTGGTCGCCGCCGCATGCTTATGCGAAAAAGTAAAACCAAGACTTTCGAAGATTCCGTTATACCTACTATAAAATTATTCCTAATTTGTATTAAATTAACTTAGGTACCTAAACAGATGTAACTTTCACTCTGAAACTGATGTTACATACCGAATTCCAATTTCCACAATCTTCTATATTAAAGTTTATAAACTAGTGATAAGTGATAACATAAACAAACATTAAACTTGTCTGTATTGAATTAACTTGAGCCATTTATCGGCATTCTTGAGCAGAACTATATAAAACTGACCTTATCGTTTAGATTTATTAGTAACTCGAAACCTTGAACTTGAAAGTGTTACATAAACGTACGTATACGACATAACACTTGTATTCACCGTTACGCCTGAAGGCATGAAATAAAAAATATAAACGAATTCAATGTTTATGAAATTAAAACGTCGTTAAATACTCTATTTATCGCGCATATCGCATTATCGGATTTTCTTTGTCATTCAATATTATCTTATTTGTTACGAAATAACAATAAAAACTTTCTACGATGTTTTGTCAGAGTAGGATGTTATTTTGCTCTTTATTATGAGGGGCCTCCTTCGAAGCTGAGAGTATTATGAACGTTTATTAATTTGCTAAGCAAATATTTGGCTAGAATCCTATAAAGAACGTTTGTCGACGCCTCTGCTCGGAATTTGGATGGAATTTTTTTGCTTTCATGTTAAGAATGTATTAAATAATTACTTAAGATATTATATTAATACAAAGTATATGTATATAAACTACAAATTAGATAAAACTCAAATGTATCTGTGTATGAAATATTTGTTTTTAAACAAACACCACACACACTACAGCCGGTCTGTAATTAGAGTTATGACCAGTTTGACCAAACAGAATTGAAAACAATGAATTACATTTTTACCTTACATAGGTAGGTTTTTAACTACACAAGGCGTTCGTGTTACGAAGTATTATGTATTCTCAAGTGCGGTATTCATTTATTAAGTAAATTACACACCTAGTATGCAGTTAGTGCATCTAATACCAGAATACGGAAATACGACACGAGTAGGCGGTTCAAAGAGAATTTTCAATAAAGCAGTCTAGACTAGTCGGCGGCGGGGCGGACTTTATAACTATAAATCTATAAAACTATTATATCCTATCAAACGTTTTATTATATTTGTACATATATATTATCAATCAAGTGTTGGAACGATGCCAAAGTTTAAATAAGGAAGAAATAGTGCAGCCTCTGATGTTTTCTGATTTAGCGAGTCCTTGATTGCAGACTGCTCATTTACAATCCAGATTTCCTTCAATTTTATTTATAAAGCGGAATAAAAATCTGCGAGTGCTTTTGTAGGATAATGGCGTTGTTTGTCTTTTCAAAACAAAGTTGTAATAATATGATTCATGTCTACAATAAAACAAGTCTTCAGTAATTTCCATAATAATGCGTGGAAAATTCGTATGTGTTTTCCTATGGTTATTATCCGTAACGATACCATTGTTTTAATGTTAGGCACTTGGGGCAGGCGACATCTCTGCTATAGTAAAATTGCAAGAGGAACATAATTATTTTCGAGAATTGTGATGATTATGAACCTAACACTACTTAAATTTTGGATATTACTTTATTTTACCTAGGTACCTACTTTAGAAGATTACATAATTGATTTTATGAAACTAAAGTAACGAAATCGACTCATCAACAAGCAAAATGATAACCATTGTAATCAATTTATTAATACTAGAACAGAACCTTCCTATGTAAATAATAAATATTATCCAATACCCATAACGCTTTACAAACGCGAATAGCTGTCGCGTTCCGCGGAGGATAAAGCAAGAGCGTGTCTCTAGTATAATTTACCCACAGATATACGCCTTGTAACTTCAAATTCGCATTATTCTCACAAATGAATTCGATACTTTGTAAATTGACTAGTGTAAAACAGGTACAAAAAAATAACCTTGAACGTTTCCTAGACAGTCAAAATACAATTTACGACGCAGTATTCACCAAATAAAATATCACATAACACATTGCCTACTACACGAATATATAAACATCAGAAAGGAAACAGGCTTTAATTAAACCTACTGGCGCCAGTATGTAAGAAAATTGGACAGGCGCGGCTCCGTAAATGTACATTTAAATATTTTACAAATTACTCATTAAACTATCGATAAGTAATAAATTATAAGTAAATGTCATACGCACGTTTATTTTTATACCTGCACATAGGCATAAATCGCTACAGTACATTCTCGAAATGGAAGTCATTAAATACGCGTCAATTTTCGTCTCTTATGTTTTCGAAGTTACAAAGTATTATTCAGCATGTCATCCATAAAAGCTACAGAAGTAAATGAGCTACTATTTTTATAAGAAACTTCCAATAAGTTATACGGTCTAATGTTATGTCAACACGTTCCCTTGAAGCTGACTAGTCAGTAAAACGATTGTCAAATAAATCATAACAGTGAATTGATTGAAAGTTAATTGAGCGGCTTTATTCAAGTCCCATAGCGAGACCCATCCACGTCACATAAATAATGAAGTGCCCGACGACACCGAAGATACGTGTCGTGTACGTGACGCAAATCAGTCACGTAACGCTTCTGCAGGTTACACCTGCTCTCAAGTTTTGCCACGGTTTACCGACAACAATGCCACGTCTTATAATTGAGCAATTTGAACGCGAGCCGCATATCTCCGATAAGGATAGGACGCGGGAAGTAAACAAACATACGGCATTTTAACGCCTTGAGATACAACTTCTCAATGCAAAACCTAGTGGGGTTTCACAGCGAGTGAAATTAATGAACGCACGTGTCTAAATTTTAAACTATCAGACTTGCATTCTCGAAGTTTAAAGCCTGTTATTTAACTTCTAGGTGACTTTCCCACGTACATACTTTATTGGTCGTTGACATTAATTAAGAGCGAACAAGTACATGTCAGCGGTATTATCGAATAATCTGCAATCTAATTAATCCTTCAATTACTTCATTAATCGCATCCAATAAATTGAACGAGTGCAGTTGACAAATGACTGTGTACGTACTAAGAAACTTTAAAGCAAATTTTATTGCATTTTAAATGGCACACCTGCCAATCACTGCGCTACATAAAGTTATAACTTATATCTTGACAGTTACTTCGCACAACAAAGGCTGTCGCGGTTTAAAAATAGCGTTGTTTAATATGTATAGTCCATTGAATGAGTCCCTCCAAGGGGGGTCTAGAGTGCGTGATTTAGTAACGTAAGATGTTTCTTCGGAAACATGTCAAGAGTCCCTAGGTAATAAACATACTAAAACCCCGGGACACTAGGAGGAGCCCCGGAGTGGGGGGAGGGGGGGAATGGGTCCATTTTTTCATTTTTCGCTTAAATCTCAAAAACGGTACATGTTAGAGAAAAACTTTCAAGGAAAAGTTGAAAGGCCATAAAATTATCTACAAGTTGTACCTAAATCATTTTTTTCTATTCGCAGCCGTTTTCGAGCTACATCCCATGAAAGGTGAAAAATTCAATTATCGTAACTACCCTAATAAAATTAAATTCCTCCTAAACGCCTCCATGGTGGAATTTGGTATTTTTATCAATGATAGACCTAATTATGAGCAATCTATCTGTACCGGTCACAAGTTGCACTTTTGAGTTTTTTGGAAGAAGAAAATAAAAAGTTCAAGTACCGTAACTACCCTAATAAAATTCAATTCCCCGTAAACGCCTCCATGGTGGAATCTGGTATTTTTATCAATGATAGACCTAATTATGAGCAATCTATCTGTACCGGTCACAAGTTGCACTTTTGAGTTTTTTGGAAAAAAAAAAAAAGTTCGAGTATCGTAACTACCCTAATAAAATTCAATTCCCCGTAAACGCCTCCGTGGTGGAATCTGGTATTTTTATCAATGATAGACCTAATTATGAGCAATCTATCTGTACCGGTCACAAGTTGCACTTTTGAGTTTTTTGGAAGAAAAAAATAAAAAGATCAAGTTCAGTAACTCAAACTACCCTAATATAATATTTTGACAATCGATTCCTCCTAAAGGCTTCCATGGAGGAATGTGTTTATTTTACCAATTATAGACCTAATTAAGAGCAATCTATCAGTACCGGTCACAAGTTGCACATTTGAGTTTTTTGGAAGAAAGAAATATTTTTTGATCGATTGATGAGCCAAAATCATTTTTTACTGCGTGTAACTCAGAAACGGTAGGATATAGGAAAAAATTATTTAGGTACAACTTGTAGATAATTTTATGGCCTTTCAACTTTTCCTTGAAAGTTTTTCTCTAACATGTACCGTTTTTGAGATTTAAGCGAAAAATGAAAAAATGGACCCTTTCCCCCACTCCCCCCACTCCGGGGCTCCTCCTAGTGTCCCGGGGTTTTAGTATGTTTATTACCTAGGGACTCTTGACATGTTTCCGAAGAAACATCTTACGTTACTAACTCACGCACTCTAGAACTTTTTATTCAATGGACTAGTAAGTAAATCAATATGTATTTAAGAAGGTATCTACTTTGCAGAGATAAGTAACAGGTTTCTTATTTTTCTTTTATTAACGAGTGTATAAGCACACAGCTACGATAGTGTCTGTTTAGCTTCTATTAACGAAGAATTAATATTGTTAATGCGTTCATTACAAGCCCCTTGTTATTGGGTAAGGGGTGGGATGACTTTTAAATGTGGAGAGAATTAGGCCAGTTGCTGTCGCAAGCCGCATGAGTTATGGATACCAATAAATCGTAGTGCCAAAACCTTCCTAGTATCTTGACATATTTGGCACACTGAGAGAATCAAGTAGTTTGCTATTTATTAAATTATTTTCCATATTTAACCATTTCCTTTTATTGCTCTATTAAATATGTAATACATATGATGAAATCAAGAGAATCTAATGTGTAAGATTGAAGATAGATAAGTCGAAGAGCGGTCCCATAATAAAAAGTTGGCGCCAACATACGTTTAGGTCAGGGCATTCGTCTCGCATAAAGCATGACTTAAATTGGCAAACTCGAAATAAAAACGACCCTACAAGCAGTCAAGTTCAATTCTGTATCGTGAATTACTTTTTAGCATTAAGTGCATTCAAGATGCACGCTTTAAAGTTTAAACTATACAGAATGTTGACTAGTACGCTCTTGGAGTACCTCCTCGAGTTCCATTTAGCGGCTTACTCTGTTTTAATATTGAGGGGCGCTAAGTACGGGTCGAGGGAGAAGGCCCATAGGGGTGGCTCGAAGGCACACCTAGTCAAAGCAGAACATTTTCAAGCTATAAATATCTTAGAGGTTACGTAACTTTGCCTTCAAATGAGTACGCTTAAGATTTATTAAGCTAAGATGTCTTAACAAGGCTCAAGATCAAAAGATAACATTTTTGAGAATTTAATTACCTGTAGATATATTATATTGTTATTTTATTACCGTTACAAATAAACAATTCCATAACTATGCTTTTATTTGACTAACATGAGCTCATTTTTGAGTCACGACTTCGCCGACTCAATACATTTATCTATGAATGCGCCGTTTACAATAGAAGTCAACAATAAATTGAATAAATTTTTATTTAATTTAAATACAATCGTGCTCAAATTACTTTAAATGGAAATGCTGAATGCACAAATATTATTAACAAGGTATTGATATAAAATGACATCATGATACGAAAACATATTTTTGCCAACGCAATATTTTAATAAAACTGGAAATATTATAAGGTAAACATAATATAGCTGCTTACGTATTTCATTAATTTTATTAATCTCAGGAAATATTAATAAATGATAATAAATTACATGTTATTTGTCATTAACACCGGTATTATGTCAAATATTAGTTACATACACGAAGGATTTGTGTTAATGAAGTGCAAATGATAGAAGGTAAATGTGTAGGTTTCACAAATGACAAGTAGTAAAACATATACCTATACAAGGTTAAAGGAGTGTTTACTTAAATACTGCATTATCAATATGCCCTATCTTTCATAATATTGACGTTACCACAGTGTATGATAGGGATCCTTTAATGTAATGTTAATTGCCGCTAACTGGGCTAACGTTGCGTTGTTAATATGCTAGGACCTAAAACGTAACACCAAACAAGAACTAACTGATGTTATGTACAAAGCCTCCATTGTATATCTTTTCCAAGTTTCAACAATGAAAACCAAATTGTTATTTTTCAAGGGAAAGAAATGAAAACTCACCGGAAAAGCTTATTTTGGTTTCGACCGGCATTTTAACTGACACGCTCAAATGCTCTAGCCTCTAATACTGAAACGATCTCCGCAGGCTATATCTGTGCGCTGAATGAGGGCTGATCTTTATGTTATTGTGGTTTATTGTTTATTTGTGTCGCCGTGGCCGGTGCGAGTGATGTGTGCGCGTGGCTCGCGAGCTGATTGTACACTGGCGTCTAGCAAAAGGCAGGCGTCCTACGCCCGCGCGGCTCCGCGGCCCAATATTAGCTCGCTATCTTATGCCTTTTCAGTTTTCAGCGCGCCCAACCGCCACCCCTGTCTGCCGGCAGACTTTGAGGGAATTGAAAACAGTAATTGCTATTCAGTTCTTCATTTGAATTGTTCTCGACTTTGGAAATTTACACGCTCTTGAACTGCGGCAACAACGTTCACCCGGTTTATAGTCGTAATAAAGATAAATAATTTGGTTATTCGATTAAAGGGTAAAGAAGTTTTTTTAAGTTTCGAATTATACAGATTTCTTTGTTATTTATACACTAGGTACAAAATATGTAATGGAAAAGAAGACGTAGGTATCTATACAGCATAATGCCATGTGGGTCATGTTTTATTAAAACTAAAGGCGAAGTGATTAAAATAAAATTTACTTTTTTGGTAATATTCCTGTCCTAGTAAGGTACATGAACGTAATATGTAAAAACTAAAAAGTAAAATCTTTAAAACGACCACATTTTAAGGGGACCAATAATTCTCGCAATGTGTCAATTAAAATCGCATATATTAATTGAAACTCATTTAGTGCTTGAATACATTTAATATCGCGGTAAGAATAACAGTCGTAATACAAACGATAACAATATCATAGGTCAACGATAAAGGCAACATTCTGCAAATTCTTAGGCGCGAGTTCACCTTTTCAACGAATAGATGTCCTTTCACTATTCACGAACAATATCCTTTATTATTTCGAATGGCGCCAGTTGAAGGTTTTCAAAAACTCAATATTCTTCGAGGATATCATGATAATATGACGTCAACCATGCGATTAAAACTATGGAATTTGTCACCGAAACTGTATAAAAAAACTATTCGGTGCTATTCCCGACAGAGCACTGTTCAATGTCACACCAATAACTCGAAAACACCTGCGAAACATGGCGTGCTACGTGAACATTAAAATCAGTATTACAATAGTTTCGAATAACTGTAGTTTCTTAAATGAATAATAGGTTCCTAGAGGTCAAAGAAAGTTAAACGGATAAGGAAATCTCTAAAGCAGATTGCGATTACGGTACCCGCATCCATCTTGGTACTTGCGACTATTTATGAAGACCTCAGGAGACAAATTGATTGAGGATTGTTAACCATTTCTTAACTTTCATTGCTTTACAATAAATCGCCTAACAAACCATTAATTTCGTTGACGTTGCTGTAATACCCTAATCTGTTTGTATTGTTGAAAGAATGAGTTTATGTAACATCGAAGTTTGTTTTCTTACTAACGCAGATCATTTATCAATGTGACGGTGAGTTCATTACATGAATGACAATCTGAGAGACGCAATAAGTTAATGGGTAATGCGGGACAACATCGTAATTAGTGTAAGTTTGCGCTGAAAATGATGTTACCATATATAAACACGTGTGAGAAACAGTAAAAAATGCCGAGAGCACATTAATTAATTATCATAGTAATCGCGGCGCGTGAAATCTCGTATCGGCTTGTGGGAGATAAGTATGCACTCTCAACACATGAACGTATTTTAACAATATTTTGATAGATATCACTTTTTAATATTACATAGGTATTTGGACAAAACTTTATTTGATGTATATGCACATTTAACTATTGCTATGATTATAGACTCTATTTCTATAAATTGTATTCGCTTTTTACACATTTTTAAAATCACAATTCGGAGAACCATTTTTCAACTCAATTCATGCAATTACTTTCATAAAATTCAAATTACGTGTTCTATTTTCAAATGGTCAGTTTTCATTTCCCGGCAAAAATATCTTTTATGAATGAACGATACATAGTCAATTTGCATATTTTATTCTGGCTCTACTGACCTCTCTATAAAGAACGACTACGATTCGATAGTTTCGTAGCGAAGAACTTTGGTAGCGAAGTAGATTTAGCCTATTTAAATGCACTTTATTTGCAAAGTAACAAATCTTTAAGAACATTTAGAGATTAAGAATTTTTTTGTCTCTATTTACCTATATGGAATTGATATTGTTTGCTCTAATACTATTTTCTATTTTCGGTATAATACAATATTCGCCTTGAATTAACTCTTTTCCGTAAATGCGTCTGACAAATATTTAAACTCATAAAGGATAAAATTCATATTACTTATTTAGTAGACACTTTCATTGAATTTTCAATGTCATAATATATTTCAACAGTACCATAGAAGAGGCCCTTGTTACAACACTGCGGAATCATGTTTAGTCAGCTGCTCTTTTGAATGCGATGCACTTAACACTTTCCTTTGTACATTTTAACTTGCGAAATAGCCGTTGTTAAGTACTGAGAAAACAATTTGTATTGTACACGTTTGCATTGCTTACGTTTGCTTCTGTTTCTCTTTTAAAATAATGCTCACGAAAGTGTCACTGAATATTTTATGTTTTGTTCAAAGTCATTATAGTTATTCTATAAAAGTGAAAGTAAGGTATTGTTTAAAATTTATACAACGTACAAAGCAATTAAAACGAGGTTAATTATCTTAGGCAGATATATTATTTGCCTTAGGTTGGTACGAATTTGGTAGGTTTGGTATTTAATAATTATGAAGGTTTTATATTTCTCACGAGAAAAAAATTATATTCCAAATTTATTCAATGTGTTGACTTCATTATAAATATGGTTATAATACGCATAAATGTTGCAAAAATATACATAGTATAAGCAGTAATAATTTCTCATATCACTTGCCCTCAAACCCTTTTTTTACTATCGTAAATAAGCAAATAAACACAACGTTTTAATGGTTTAATAACTCTACAATCTGATAACCTCAATTACCTTATTGATATGGGCTGTGAGCTGTCTGCAAAGTGATTGGCATAAAAATCCCAAAAAACCTGAGACTAAAAAACTCGAATCCGCGAGATAGACATGTAGAGAAATATTATAATTGCTTATTGACATAGTACGGAGCAGTGACCGGCACACCGGTATTCAAACAATCCTTGACGTGCGCTCCGGGTTGGCAGCGGAAGGCACGTACCGACACAAATCCGTAATCCCTGACCAATGGAGGGTTAATTTATGTCTCAGAGGAAATGACGATTTCATAAACCGAATTGAGGCCACATAACGCAACGCGCTACTGCGAAAGTGAAACATACCTTTAGCTACCGAAACAACAAAGTTATTGGACAACCTGACCAATTAAGATAAATCGGACATCCTAAAACCTTAGTAGGTATAGAGATTTGATAAAAATATCAGTTAAGTTATGCTGAAGATGATGTAATTATAAAATCCTATTAAAATACTACCTTTAGCCGTTTAATCTCTAATGTAATCTATAAATGATACCCTTCACTTTTGTTGTTGTTATATAAATCGACATTTTAATTAATGTTATATCATTTGGAGAAACCAACAAATGAAAACTCACAGTTCTATCAGTCAGTAAAGGAAATAACGCCAAAATTCATTATCGTTTTTAAAAAAAAAACGAGTTGAGGTAATCAACATGTATTTGTCCTTGCAAACGAAAAGGTTATTGACATATGCGTATGATTTTTAATAATACATCATTAATGAATCGTAAAGCTATACCGAAATTAAGTAAGAATAATAGCTGATGCTTTTTGCAGCCGTGGCACGAAGCAGAGTGGAAATCATTGCCTATAATTCGCGTGTTCACAACAACCGAAAGCAAGCGACGGCGACGCGACGTATCAAAATAGGAAACAAAGAAAAAACTCGTCGGGCGAAATCAATGTAAGTGGGACTTGATAATATGCGAATTTTAAGCAGCCCATGACGCATTACGAAATATCGCGATTGTTCCAAAACAAACACGTCATCGTGGTTGACGATCTCAGCTTAAAAATTATGAAGGTATCACATTACTGCGAGATTCGGTCCACGTTTGTTTTGACTGCTGCTCACCGGGGTATGACTGCGAGCTCAATGTTTGAGCACGATCTCACGGATCAAATAATTTATTTACATTACAAATAGAATGCTTAACTAAGACCATTTTAAATAGTGAGTGGCGATATGTAAACATGGGCAAATATTTTAAGTTTTATACGTCGTCATCCGTAACGACAAATAATAAGATGAATGGGAAAAAATAAAACTCGTCTTTGACATGGTTACATAGTACAATTTTATGACAAAATGGAATATTTTTTGGTCAAAATGTTAAAAAAGCAGTTTGACGTGGCTCCCGCATGCTTCTTATTGCGAATGTTAATAACTATCTAGTTAATATATAATTTACTTTTACTATACTACTTTACGATAATAATATAATTTACTTTTCAAACTTAGTGTACCTAAACAATATAGGGGCTATGCAAAGATATTATAAATTTATTTTAAAACTGTTAATTTTTATAATAGTAAGTACAAAGTTAATAATACAATACATAATCATAAATGTATATTAAATATTTCCTTATCAAGTATGTGACGCTCGCTAATTTCGGAGCAATTGCTAGTTTATCTTTTAATTTTTAAATAAATTATATCCTAAAGCACAGAATGGTAACTAGCGTTACCTAAAGAAGTACCTATTTTAAGTTTGAAAATGTTCCGAAGATTTTTTTACGTACATTATTATTTATTAAGCTACTTTAGTATGAAAATTGGTACTATCGTAGAACGCATTATTCGTTGCGCAGCAAAGTGTAGAGCTTCAAGATCATCTCAGGCACTGAATTAATGATAAGCACAGCTATTAGCCACTGCATATATTGAGTGTTCTCTGCGCCTGCGCCAACGGCCAAGCGCTAGGCCGTAACGCTTTCCAGTAATGAATTCAATATTAAGTTTCAGGAATATCGGATCACCTGCGGCAACGTTTGCCATTCGATCGAATAACAGGATGCTGCTAGCATTTCATATGCGGGTCGTTGACATTATCCACTCGGAAAATTTATGATGTATGACGATTGACGATCAAATACAGGGAACGAGGAATTCCATTAATCTTACGTTAGGAGGAAGCGAATCTCTACAGGTACCTAAAGAAAATTAGGATATTTTAATAAGTACCGTGTTCTGAATGTAAACATAATTACTTTTCGCATAATCCATACTAATATTATAAATGCGAAAGTAACTCTGTCTGTCTGTCTGTTACTCAATCACGCCTAAACTACTGAAAACTTCATGAAATTTGTTACGGATATTTTGATACCCGAGAAAGGACATAGGCAAAATGACGCTATCCCGGAAATCCCACGGGAACGGGAACTATACGGGTTTTTCTTTGACTGCGCGGGCGAAGCCGCGGGCGGAAACCTAGTAATATATATTTTAATGTTGTAGATTTTTTTCAAGATGTTATATTCTCTTTAGTCCTTTGAATTGCATAGTCTAAGTTTCAGTTTCTTACATTTTATGTAAAATAGGTTTGTATATTGATAAAATTATAATTCATATAATGCCGCACATATTATAAGAAGATACCTACATACATCAATAAATAAGCTATTATTATCACGGTGCTTGGTAGCCTTGGAGTTTTCTTTGCGTAGTAAGTACATCTTACATCATGATTATTTTCAGTTGACAGTTGACACAGAGTATGAATCTACTAGATTTCCTCGTTTATTTATCAACTGTAAGTTTTATGTTACGTTTAATTGCGAAATAAATAATATCGTATAACGGAAATACGTTATCCTGGAAATTGGAATGGTAACTATGTGTTAGGACTGGGAAGGACGCAGATTATCCGCAGTATCTTTTGTTGCAGGGTTTTCATCGCTCCTTATCGTAAAACAATACAATTAACTTTTTTTTTCATCTGTAAACCTATGTAAATATAACAAGATTGATCACATGATATACATTTTATGTAAAATATAATAATTAATAATATGTGCATTATATGCGAATAAACATATAAGTAGGTACATAAATGATAGTGACTAATTAACTGCTTAAAGTAAACGTTTATTTATATTACATTGAAATGGCTTTCTAAACGCTGATTAGATATAAGATTAGAAAGAGTATATTTGAAAACAAATTAGAAATTAATTTTATCACTAGAACTAGTGTAAGCTATAAGGTTTCTATGCAAACTTGTTAATTTAAGTAATTCTGGTATGAATAGTTTTATCTGTTTCTAATCCGACCCGTAAAACATTTAGATAGAATATACAGAGAAAATAGAAGATGGTTTATTTAGGTGCAAAATTTTCTTAAATATATATTTTTTAATCTGTATTCCAATATTAAACAATGTGTCATACTATGCTGTATCTATGCACCTTACTAATCTATCGATTTCATTTTTAGGGTTCCGTACCTCAAAAGGAAAAAAACGGAACCCTTATAGGATCACTTTGTTGTCCGTCTGTCCGTCCGTCCGTCCGTCCGTCCGTCCGTCCGTCTGTCAAGACCCTTTTTCTCAGGAACGCGTGGAGGTATGAAGCTGAAATTTATATCAATTACTCAGGTCTACTGTCCCTTGAAGCTGTGAAAAAATCAAACTTCTAAGCCAACGCAATCAAAAGATACAGCCGTTTATGCCGCAAATTTTCGACACTTGCAAGGGAATCAAAACCTACAGGGTGCTTCCCGTGAACTCAGAATCTTGAAATTTGGTACGAAGCAACGTCTTATAGCATAGATAAAGGAAAAATTACGAAAACCATAAATTTTTAGTTACATCACATAATATATTTTTTTTTTAATATTTTTAAACGTACTACCCATTTCCTCATAAACGCGTAGAGGTATTAAATTGAAATTCATACCAAATACTCAGGTCTATAATACCTTTAAGCTGTAACAAAATCAATTGCAGGTTTGTACGGAACCCTCGGTGCGCGAGTCCGACTCGCATTTGGCCGGTTTTTTTTATTTTTAATAGGTAAATGTTATTATATTGTTTGTTTAAACTTTAACGTGTAAACTGTAAACATATTTATTTCGTAATTAATGAAGTTAAAACTCCCGTCTAACATGTAGGTTAATGTTACGATAATTTATTGTTGTGACTATATAATGTCTATTTCAATTAATTAAACGCCTCTAAGCATACAATCGTAATGTAAAGTGATTAACAACGATGCTGTGTGGGATATCCAAATGGAATAATTAGTGGTCCTTTCTTATCTATACTATATCTACACTTAATATTATAAAGCTGAAGAGTTTGTTTGTTTGAACGCAATAATCTCAGGAACTAATGGTCCGATTTGAAAAATTCTTTCGGTGTTAGATAACCCATTTATCGAGGAAGGCTATAGGCTATATATCATCACGCTAAGACCAACAGGAGCGGAGCAATGTGGGTGAAACCGCGGGGAACAGATAGTACACGATAAATAAATAACATTTCTATTGCGATACACACCAGAATTAATATTATAAATTGATGTATTAAATTGGTAACGAATACTATTAATTTAATATCTGAACGAAATAAAATGTTACTACTGTATTGGTGACAAAATCCATACTAATATTATAAATGCGAAAGTAACTCTGTCTGTCTGTCTGTTACTCAATCACGCCTTAACTACTGAACCAATTTGCATGAAATTTGGTATAGAGATATTTTGATACCCGAGAAAGGACATAGGCTACTTTTTACCCCGGGACATAGGATAGGTTTTATCCCGGAAATCCCAAGGGAACGGGAACTATGCGGGTTTTTCTTTGATTGCGCGGGCGAAGCCGCGGGCGGAAAGCTAGTATCAAATAAAAAGGAGTCGCAGTCAGGGATCGATAATCGATTTATTTGGTGACAGATCTACCATTCTGAGCACAGAGCTATTATTTAAGTAACAAAACTGTTATTATAAGAACGAAGTTTATATTCATGTAATGCAATATAATTTTATTGGTTATCGATCTCTTATTTTACACATATATTAACATTAATTTGATAATTCATACCTGGGAACAATTTTTGTTTATCTGAGAACGAAAATATTTCGTGGTGATAGATCTATTTATTAGGTGATACATAGAGATCTAGAGAGATGCCAATCGCTTGCGCTGAGTACGAAACCGTGTCTCATAAAAAATTTACGCACACAACTGCAGTAAACAAAATCAAAACAATACTTCGCGTTGTGTGCGTGTCATCATCATCACACAAAAATATGAGAGCGACTATTCGTTCGCACACTAGATTACAATCTAATTTTATTAAATTAAAATTAAATTAAAATTTAATTTTACTTACTTTTGTTGACTTTGGTAAAAGTGGCGTCACTATCTGTCTCGCTCACTCATGGCAAACATGTCCACTATCCATCTCTCTCATCATTTTGCCGTAAAACTAAGAACCTACCAAGAGTTTGTGCGAATAAAAAACATTTTAACTGAATAAAATGGGTTAGCAAAAATCGGGTTACTTGAGGTTTTTATTTTTGCATTCATTTTTTTTAGTATGAAACTAACAAGTATTGTACTATTTTACAATCCTGATTAAATGCGCCAACTTTTAATGGCACTTGCCAAGGCACTCTAGTACATTTTTTTTAAAGGAGGGGCCGTCAAAGTCGACAAATTTTGAAAATTTTAAATTCATAGTTTAACAAATAGTCTTCAATTCAAGGAAACTTGGGGCAATTGTGTCATTATGTTTGACTGTGATTCTAGAAATGTTATTTAGGGTTACGGTTCCAAAGTTTAAATGAACAAAAATAATAAAAATTAACCACAATAACCGAAAAATAGTTACAGGTTGACCAAATTTTTAGGTTTTTCTTAAATGCCCATAATTTTCAAACTGCATGGGATAGATTTTTTTTCAGATTTTTCTCATGATGGTTACAATCAATCCTGTCGCCCCGTTTTGGCTTGACGTTGAGTTTTGGGACACCCTGTAGAACGCCAGTTGCATGTATGGGTATTGAATTACTTTTTTAAAGAAATAATTACTGCAATAATGTGACTAGTAGTTACCTGTTACCTACTATTGAATATATTCTTTGTTTCGGCCTTGATAAATAATTAATTTGAAAAGTAAAATAAACGGCTCATTATTTAATTTCGATGAAATTAAAACTTTGATTGAGTAGGAAGTCTGTGTTTGCGCAAATATGTATTGTAAAGCATTTATTTATATTTATTTACTAGCTGTGCCCGCGACTTCGTCCGCGTGGAATAGTTACTGCATATAGTAGTTACTACTTAACTTTTATTGAATAAACACATACTACCATAAATAATTAAAAGAACTGTTAGTAAAATTTATTACTAAACTGAGCTAAAAAATAAAAAAATAAATGCCTAATTAATTGTCTACGTAAAATTTCTTTTAAATTATGTCATATTATTTTTTAGGCACCAGGGGGGAGGGGAGCAAATTTATTATCCTTCCTTCCTTGTATGGATGTTTTTTACAATGTATCGTGTTGGTATCGTGCAGCAACTGAGCGCCGAGACAAACGTCAAAACGCAAAGGAATAGAATCCGCTATCGATACTAATTGACATAAGCGTAGGATGTTTTGCTAAGGATTTGTTCACCCTACCAACGACGACGACGACCACGAACAAAATTTTCATCCAGTCGCAATTTAACAAAATTGTGCAAAACACAATTAAAAATAAAATATTTAAATTTCCTGTCGTTGATGGTGCTTGGAATTTTTTTTGAGATCAATGAATGAAAAAAAATAGACTTTTTGTAGAAACTGTGGCTCCTAGAAAAAAATGTATTTGAAGTTTTTTATAGATAATTTTATGATCTTCAATTTTGGTAAAAGGTGATTATATGATTAACTTACCGTCTCGCCGACAATCGCAAAAAACCTATTTTTATATTAATTGTCCTCGGTTTTTTTTCTTTCCGAGTACCAGTATGAAGGGAAATTTTAATATTTTATTTTGAACCAATTTTGTCTGGAGGACAATTTTGGTCGTAGTCGTCGTCGTCGTTGGTAGTGTGACCGAACCATTACTAAAATATCATGAGTTTATGTCAAAAATTAGCGATAGTAGTTTCTATTCTTTAGCGTTATTCTATTCTCTGACATTAGTCTCGGCCTGCTGATCAGCTTAATCGATACTCAGTTTTTATCAAATCCAGCACCAAATCCAAATCAGATCTTTCCTGTCTCACGCCTGTTGTAACTAAACCGTTTAGACCGTGCAATAAAAATTAAATAAAAAAAAAACCAACGCAACTAAGAAAAGTACATATAAAAAGCAATAAATAATAGTAGTTGTGCGAAATCACGTGTTGGCGAACCCGCAAATCAGTGGTACCCCATCCTAAAAAAAAAAAAAAAAAAAAAAAAAAAATTTGGACTCTTTTCCCACTAAAGCGGCCACGCTGAGTCGATAGCACTCACTCCCGAAGCGATAGGATGCATGGTTTCGGAGATGTGCAGATCGATTAACTCTTATCTAATTGATATCCGGTGGCCTTATCTATCAACACCGTCCCAACTCGGCGTTCTTATCTATTACTCATTGTGCACCTCGCTTATCACTGCTTTTGTATTAAACTTCTTTGCTATGATCTACCTCGCTATTCTAACCAAACGATGTATTATTATATTCAAGAAAAAATACGTCTAAAATACTATAACAATATTTATATATTATCGTACTATATTATTATAATTGTTGCTTTTTTAAAAAGCGATTCGCTTCTGGCGTTGTTTATCTAAATCTAACCTAACCTAACCTAACCTAATTATTTTTCCGGGTAATCTGATGTATCGAACTTTGTTACGAGCTACCTCGCTATTCTGAATCATCAATAAAACACATTCATTTTACTGCCATTTTTATTGGAATTGTAGCCTTATCTACTTATAAAATAGGAGCGAAACATCTCATCCACTAAAATATCGTTGTACAGTGTGTTCCCTGTAAATATGCTCGTAAAACTATGCATTGAATATCCCTGAAACTTATATAGCAAATACATTAAGCAATATTCACCACAAACTGAAGTCCAATCATTCTGAATCCTATCAACATTCCAGTCCCATCTCTTACAATTCCTTTTCAAAAACTGGAGATGATATCGCTCAGGTGTTCGTCCATATGAATCAAAATATTGACCGATGCCATTCGTATCGATATGTACAGCTACCCAGTGTGAACCTGGTTTATCATCCGCATCCAAATTGCATATTATATACGTTGGTACATGGGTATACATAGGCAGTCTATTAGCAGCATAAACATTATTTTCTAGACTGGGATGAATCTTTTTCATATGTTTTTGTAATTCTAGTGTATCCATGATAGTACTGTTATTAGCAGATTATTACAGTACCAATCTATTCAATGGTTGGCATAGGAATGTTCAATTATAGTGTTTTGTATAAGATTAAATAGGAAGTTTGTAATGAAATAAAAAAATAGTAAATTGCATACAATTTGTTTTATTTAATTTTATAATGTTTCCTTTAGTTACATATACACAAAATGCATTAAGCATAACACATAAATCTAAAATATAACACACATTATAACCTTAACTACTATAGTCTACAGTAACATTTCTATTTTTATCTATTTCAATAATATTATCAAACTCAGCATAAACAATACAGTTAATTGTTTGTGTTAGTGAGGATTCAAATCGTACTTCTAATCTTACACTACCATGCTTTATGAGATTCCAATGAGCTGATGAGTTAGCTGATAAATCAGGAGTTAAATCAAATGCTAAAAGACAGTAGCCTTTGGCATACTGTTCACGAGAGATTGCATTTCCTTCATTAAGAAAGTGAATACCAGTCCCCGAGAATAGAGTATGATATGCCGATGTGAATATATTATTATTAAAAGATGGTTGCAAAGCTTTTGAAGGTATTTGTTGACCATCAATATATAAGCTGAAAGAGTTAATACCATAGTTTTCAAAGTTAAATGGATTTTTAGTAAGTGAACCATTAAATGCGGAATTGTTCACAAATCCAATAATACATCTTTTGGGTACCTGTCCCAAGAATATATTATCAAGAGTTTTTCCTTGAACACCTGATGGAATTGTTAAAACTTTAACCTCAGCACGAGTAATAGGATATTTAGCAGTTGTAGAAGCTAAAACTTTCTGATGTGCGAGTAATACACTTGGATTAATTCGTGCTCTTCGAACAATAAGAGTTGCATCCGTAATGCAAACTTTAAACTTTTCATCATTTGACCCAGCAATTAAATTAAAACTCTCTCTTGACCGAACTAATTTTACACTCATTTCAACACCATTAATTAAAAATTTATCTTGATTGAAAATGTCACCATGAAGATGACCAATCATTTCTATTTCCCGGCTTTCATTAACTAATTCCTGTCTTTTAGCAAATCCTGTGTTTTTACCATCTGTGGAATCCATTTTGCCTGCTGTATCATCATACCAAAGACTACAAGTAAGATGAGATTGTTTAGCAGCAGGAGCATAGTTTAAAAGGGTTTCCATGTATGCTCGATAGGCATAGGTATTATTAGGTGGTGATACAAGTTTTTGGTTTAAATAAACATCGAGTTGACTAAAAAGTGAATGCAGCCAATTATTTACAGGTGCTACTACTGTAGCTGATAACAAGTTTGTTGAATCTTGATTTAATACTTTTGCCTTTATGTGGAGTAATGTATGAGACAAATCTATGTAGTCATCGCCTGTTCCAGGAACTTGAAACTCGATAGGTCCATCATCAGCAAGAGATGAAATTGGTTTATAGTGAATCCACAATCCATTTTCAATGCTTGTTTGTGTGGACGGTAATGCAAACAAATCTAATTCTGACTTAACGCACTCACAAGAATGATTATGTAGGAAAGACATACTTAATTTGAAAATATATCTTTGATGTTTTTTGGTTTTAGACCAAGTTTTTTCGTAGCTTTCACTTTAGCTGTTAGTGGTGGAATGAACGAGGCCAATCGTTTTCTTTTAGTTATATACCCAGATCCTGTCATGTTTAATCGATCAATTTTGTTATCAGCCTTTCGTTTTAAGTTCGTACTAACTTGCTTTAGACGATCTTTTATTGAGGCTTCCATAGGACGGGCTTGAATCATATCCGATAAAAGTCCTACTCCAGCGTTTAATGCCTCCTTACCAACCACTCGAGCACCACTTGAAAGTAAAGGTAAAACTGATCTAAATAACCCTCCTAAGAAGCTCCCAATACCATGACCGCGTTGGTATGGTGAACCCTTATAAATTACTCCAACTCCTGATCCAGCTTGATGTGAATAATAATTTTCATATGGACATTTATGATGATCATGAGGAGAATACATTATTATAATTTGCGGAAATGTAGTTTAATACACACGGTTCCAAACTGGAATGGTATTTTTTGTCCTGCGCTCGATCTTATATCCATTTCCAGCGTATCGAACTCTCTTCGCATAACAGGTAAGTAGTGAGGTGGAGAGAAAACGTGCATTTTATACGCACCATAAATGTATTTTGAAGGATCTAATGAAATGACTCTTAATAGCGGAGTCATAACATCACCCACAATCTGAGGATCGATAATGTCGCAATATAGAAATAGTTGAGATGGTAACCCTAAATGTAAATTAGCAGGACACTTCCCAAAATTTCTGTCTAGGAGATTTGTATTTGGTTCATAACCTAGTTGTAAACTTAATTTGGGTGATAATGTTACGGATGTTATATTTTTATCCAAAACAGAAACAGACACAAATTTCGTTATTTCATCATAACGAAATTTCAAGTTCTCTCCGATACCATTTAACGCTCTCAAAATATGTTCAACGTTATCGTAGTTGGTAGCGGGAATATGTTTTTTGTAGTACACTGTTGATGGTTTATCTTCATTAGGAATTAACATGGTTTTTGTGATGTATACAACATTTTCATGATCTTGAACAGTAAACATTGTGCATGGATATTGAAACTCGACAACTCCAACCAACCATTCACCTTCTAATTTCATAGCTTTTGGTAATTTTGTTGAAAAATTTGTGGTCTTGTTATCAGGAAAGTATTCCATTGAACTATTGCTAAGCAAAGTTAAATAAAAACTTTCTTTATTCATATTTCTTTTAAACTAGAAGCTAAAATCCAACTGTTAAATTTATCTGGATAACCTTTCCACTTCACTAATACTTCTTTTCTGTTGCCTGAATAACGAGTACCAATTATTTTATCTATTTTATATTGTGAGGTGGGGTTGTAAGTGACCTTCTGTAATTCTCTTTCATAAAAAGTACCAACTATTGGTTCATTTTGTAAATCTGTAATTGTATAAACAACCCATGGAGATCTATCAATTATTGAAGATATAATAAATATTTCATCACTCCAATTTGATTCATATCCTTTTTGGAAAACATGTTTATATTTAGTTATTCGAACATAATCACCCACGTTGAAATTTGGTTTTGAATTTTCTAAAGAAAGTTTGTTTGACCCTCTATCATAAAGATTAGTCCAAACTGTCATAATATTGTTGGAACTTACATCACATGGGCACATCTTAATACTCGAGTGAATGCTGTGATTATAAGAGTATATTAAATCTTGTAAAACATCTATATATCTATAAGTATTATTATGAGTGAAATAACGCCACATTTTCATTTTTAGAGTTCTTTGAAATCGTTCAACAATACTAGCCTTAATATCAGGATTGTTAGTGGTATAGTAATTTATCTTTTTGGATTTAAAGTATTTTTGTACATCTTTTGAAACAAATTCTGTACCTTTATCAGATTGTATGTGAGTAGGGGTTGAATTACTTTCAGTAAATATACTTTCAAAACATTCTTTAGTTGTTTCTGAGTTTTTCTTTTTCATTGGTCTTGCAAAAGCATATTTACTAAATACATCAATAACACAAAGTATGTAATTGAAACCATCATTATATTGAGAATAAGTTCGCATATCACTTAAATCAGCTTGCCACAGCTCATTAATATTTGATAGAATGTACCTATTACGCGGGAATTTTTTCCGAATGGGTTTATGTAATGTATATGTTTCTTGTGATTGTAACCATTCCTTTACTTGCTTTTTATCCATTTTACCCTTCATAGCTTTTGATAATTTATCAATACTACCAAAACCAGCGGGGTTAGATGGATCATAATAAATCCTGTTAATTTCTTCTAGTACGGGGTCCATTTTTCCCAATCGATCTTTTTACGTATTTTAGTTATATATCTTTTATCTCCACTGCTCGGTGTAGAAAATTCTTGAACTTCAATCTCGGAGGTTTTGTTCAGATCTTTCGCTTGAAGTTGGTTAATAAACTCACATCTCTTTGGATTTCCAATATAAGTAAGTGGTACTTTAATATCTTTCAATGCTTTAGCAAATCTATCCCACCCTATCGGATCACTTTTTTTTAAGGGTCTAAGTGAATCATTTATTAAATCAACAATATTACTTCCTGGAATTTTTTCATTATCAATTATGACTGTGCCTTCATTATCCCAACGTATTTTACTTTTACTTGTTCCAATTAAGTTTAATAATGACTCACCTTTTTTATTATAAGTTTTTGGTATTAAACTGAGTATTTGTGTTGGTGAATACAGTGGATTTGCCTCACTTTCTATACTTTTAATGGAACCTTTCTCCTCCAACAAAGATTCAGCATCAACTGAACTTTTTAGATCTCTATCTTTATTTTTAAAACCAATTTTAGACTCATTTGAATATTCATTAGATGTAACAGAATAAATTGGTAATCTGAGTGGTTGACGATCCTCTTCGGTAAAGTGAAGGTATCTTTGTAGTGTTTGCAAATATAACATCCACTTCTTTCGGTCTTCCGTCTTACTATTCATAATATTTTGCATTTCAATATCTAATCGAGACAAATTACTTGTATCCTTATTTTCTTGTTTTAATTTTTCAATCAATCCAGGTTCAATAAGTATCATTTTCTTAGCATTTTCCATATTAACTGGCTAGCCCACTTACTAATCCACTCAATATTGCACCTAATATTATTGGTAAGAAAGTCCCTCCTTTTTGTATAATAATATTTTTTCTTAGTTTATGTTTACACTTACGCACCAGTTTACGGAGTATATTTTTGTGTTTATTCAATTTTTGTTTATCTTGATCTTTAAGTGGTATCTTTCCTTGTAAAACGTTATGAATACATTCACAAATACAATTTATTTCTTTTTCATCACACGTTTTAAGTAATGCTCTTTGATGTTTTGGTTTAAGCGTATGCAAAGCATTTAGCAAATGTTTATGCGTTGTGACTCGACGATGCATCATTTAGAAATGATTTGAATTGTTTGATTCTTGGTGTATTTAAACTCTTTCGTGGGGACGTAGACTGTACAGTGACCATTAAATGGGAATACATTTGTCTTGATACGACAAAAATCATTTGTATTCTGTTTTAAATCTACCATTAAATATCCATGTGCTTCTAAAGTTGCATCCCTGTAGGCGTCTTCAATGAATTTTGTGTTATCTGGTGACACTTGTCGTGCTAAATATCTTATTTGAGTTTTATCTCGAGGGTTTTTAAAATAAATTATATAACTTGAGTTTAAAGAAATGTCTCTTTGACCTTTACCTTGATGAAATAAATTTTGTGTTAAATAAAATACACTAAGATTCCGGTGATGACTACCTTTTGTAAATATATCCACAATTCTTCCATCAGACTCTCTCATTAGATCATCAATAATAATAAGGTGTGGGTTTTCACCATCGAACATATTAAGATTTGGAATTCCTTGATGATAGTTAACATTTGGTAAATTATATAAAGGTTGCATTTCATCAAAGCACCATGTGATATGATTAAAATCACAATTACATATTTCTTTAACTGATTTTATGAAATTTGTTACAAAATTTGACTTCCCACATCCACTTGGTCCGGCCACAATAGCAGTAAACGGATGGATAAAGTGAAACATTTCGCACGTCTAGAGTTTAAAGGGATGAAATAAAAAATGAAAATGTTGATGTAAAAATTTAATATATATATTATATTGCTAAAAATAAATGATCGGTTATATATTGATGGTCAACAAATACCTTCAAAAGCTTTGCAACCATCTTTTAATAATAATATATTCACATCGGCATATCATACTCTATTCTCGGGGACTGGTATTCACTTTCTTAATGAAGGAAATGCAATCTCTCGTGAACAGTATGCCAAAGGCTACTGTCTTTTAGCATTTGATTTAACTCCTGATTTATCAGCTAACTCATCAGCTCATTGGAATCTCATAAAGCATGGTAGTGTAAGATTAGAAGTACGATTTGAATCCTCACTAACACAAACAATTAACTGTATTGTTTATGCTGAGTTTGATAATATTATTGAAATAGATAAAAATAGAAATGTTACTGTAGACTATAGTAGTTAAGGTTATAATGTGTGTTATATTTTAGATTTATGTGTTATGCTTAATGCATTTTGTGTATATGTAACTAAAGGAAACATTATAAAATTAAATAAAACAAATTGTATGCAATTTACTATTTTTTTATTTCATTACAAACTTCCTATTTAATCTTATACAAAACACTATAATTGAACATTCCTATGCCAACCATTGAATAGATTGGTACTGTAATAATCTGCTAATAACAGTACTATCATGGATACACTAGAATTACAAAAACATATGAAAAAGATTCATCCCAGTCTAGAAAATAATGTTTATGCTGCTAATAGACTGCCTATGTATACCCATGTACCAACGTATATAATATGCAATTTGGATGCGGATGATAAACCAGGTTCACACTGGGTAGCTGTACATATCGATACGAATGGCATCGGTCAATATTTTGATTCATATGGACGAACACCTGAGCGATATCATCTCCAGTTTTTGAAAAGGAATTGTAAGAGATGGGACTGGAATGTTGATAGGATTCAGAATGATTGGACTTCAGTTTGTGGTGAATATTGCTTAATGTATTTGCTATATAAGTTTCAGGGATATTCAATGCATAGTTTTACGAGCATATTTACAGGGAACACACTGTACAACGATATTTTAGTGGATGAGATGTTTCGCTCCTATTTTATAAGTAGATAAGGCTACAATTCCAATAAAAATGGCAGTAAAATGAATGTGTTTTATTGATGATTCAGAATAGCGAGGTAGCTCGTAACAAAGTTCGATACATCAGATTACCCGGAAAAATAATTAGGTTAGGTTAGGTTAGGTTAGATTTAGATAAACAACGCCAGAAGCGAATCGCTTTTTAAAAAAGCAACAATTATAATAATATAGTACGATAATATATAAATATTGTTATAGTATTTTAGACGTATTTTTTCTTGAATATAATAATACATCGTTTGGTTAGAATAGCGAGGTAGATCATAGCAAAGAAGTTTAATACAAAAGCAGTGATAAGCGAGGTGCACAATGAGTAATAGATAAGAACGCCGAGTTGGGACGGTGTTGATAGATAAGGCCACCGGATATCAATTAGATAAGAGTTAATCGATCTGCACATCTCCGAAACCATGCATCCTATCGCTTCGGGAGTGAGTGCTATCGACTCAGCGTGGCCGCTTTAGTGGGAAAAGAGTCCAAATTTTTTTTTTTTTTTTTTTTTTTTTTTTTAGGATGGGGTACCACTGATTTGCGGGTTCGCCAACACGTGATTCGCCGGTTCTGGCGAATCACCAGAACCGGCGAATCACAACTACTAATAATTTCACAAACTTCCCGACGATCTTTAAAAATAAATACCATTTTAAATATTTACAAAAATAAAAAACAAAGTCGTCGGGGCTGCCATACCATCATTATCATAATATATCATATATTTTTTTTTTATAATGGTACTTAATTTTAAAGATCGTCGGGAAGTTTGTAAAATTATTTATTCCTTTTACTTCGTTGCGATGGGTTTTTTTTAATTTTCAAATTTTTTAAACTTCGGTTTCTTATTTTCATGTAATATTTTCAAGTGAGCTAGACCTACCTCTACCTCCATATTACATTCCTACATCATATTGATATCTATAAGTTTGTTGCTCTTTGACATCTTTTAAGTTGGGCCGTAACCGTGTACAACCGCAAATTGTAATGGACCACAGTGTCAAAAGAAGTGTTATATTTAGGAAAAGAAATTGCCAAGGGCCAGGCCTATGTGGCTTTGAGTAGAGTTCAAAATTTCCAGGGTGTGGCTATCATCTCGCTCCCATATCTTCTCTTCTTTCACAGACTTTCAACCCTTCCCTTTCCACCCCTAGTAAATGGCAGAACCGATTTTGATGTAAACCATATCTAATTGTAACTATATGTACACGTCATATCCTGTCGTTTGATGCTCCATTTGGTTATTTATACAACCACTGTCACCCCTAAAGTGCCCTATATGTAATAAACGGATGAACCGATTTCGATAAAACATTACTAATTGTAATTCTAAATTCACACGTTGCCCTTTCATATTTTGATATGCCGCTTGAGTATAATATTATTTGACCACATTCGATTATTGTTCATTCCCACTTTTACCGCTGTAATCTAATAAATGGATAAACCGAATTGGATAAAAATAAAACTAACTGTACTTCACCCGTTATGCACTTTCATTTGATATGTCACTTAGGTATATTTGACAACATTCGTTTTTTTCATTCCCACTTTTACCATTTACTATAACTATATAGGTATAGTAAATGGATGAACCGATTTTGATAAAATATGTCTAATTATACTTTACACGTCATGCCCTTTCATTTCATATGTCACTTGAGTATATATTTTGACAAAATACATTTTTTATTACCACTTTTATACCTATATCAAATAAATGGATGAACCGATTTTGATAAAATTTGACTTATTGTTACTGATAGGTCGTTCACTTTCATTTAATATATCCCTTAGGTATATTCGACAACTTTAGTTTTTTTTCATTCCCACTTTTACCCCTATATACCTAAATGGATGAACCGATTTTGATACACTTTATCTAAGAACCAGCGTCGGAAAATATGCTGCCTAACAAAAACACCGCATCTAATTCGGATTACCTGTTAGCGAGCTACGGTGGCACAAACAGATACACACACACACACACACACACACACAGACACACATAACGGTCAAACACTTATAACCCATCTTTTTGCGTCGGGGGTTAAAAATATATAATACGACATAATTTAAAGGCGATTTAGTATTTTTTTTTTTAGATTTTACCTAGAAGTAAGCAAAATTCTAATTTGACCCCTCCCCCCCTACTACCTCAGCTTACCCCCCCACCCTAGGGGACTTTCGATATGATCACCTGGACATTTATAGAAATAACTGTAGCGTATAATAACAGATAACTTTATCGTACAATGTATAGAATGCCTTAGCAAATGTTCGCCGTGAATACTTAAATGGTAATAACTTTTTTATTTACGAACCGATTGACATGAAATAAACACTATATGTTAAATGAAGATTACCACAATATATTAGTGAAAACCGCATCCAAATTGGATAAGCCGTTTCTGAGATTAGCGTGCACAAACATACAGACAAACAGACAAACAGACAAACAGACAAAAATTTTTTAAACTACATTTTTGGGTTTGGGATCGATTTAATAATAACACCTGTTAATTTTTTTTTACATATTTTCATTGTACAGACACCACTTTTCTAGAATTTTATTATATGTATTGATGATGATAAGAGATGTAAAATCTACATTGTTACAGTTTATTGGGATTGCCGAGCACTGTATTATATTTGTGACGGTATTCATAGAACTGATATACCTGTAGTTCAAGCGGTTAACGTATATCTGCAAACAAAATAATTTAAACGAAAACGGCTAGACGTATCACCTGATGGTAGGCGACAAAAACGCCCATAAGCATCCGCAATAGTTATTGAAACAGTTGCTAACCTGTTGTTATTCTGCGAGGAAGTAGCAGATCTCAGTAGGATTACATCCTATGAGAATTCCAAATACCTACAAAAGGTATCTAAAATCATAGCGTGCGAAATGAAAATTTACTTCATAACCGACAAAGATAATATCAACACACAACTCGTATTACACGCTTAGAAGGTTTAAGAGAAAAAATCTTTGGAAGTTCACCCTTGAAAAGGTAAAAAGGGTAAGCTTGTAAGAAAACTCGTTGTGTTATTTTAGAAGCTAAATCGATAAAAGGTGCGTCACATGAAGAAGTCAGTAGCAATACTGTTCACAAATTTTTAATGTAATCGTGTATGTGACAAGATATTATCGAGATGTTTATCTTTTTAAGCATAGCTCGTGCTTGCTTCATCAGCAGACATTAAGGCGTTACCCGGCAATTTCGACTATGTTCAACCTCTATAAAGTCTGGTACAACATAAAGCACAATACCGAAAAAAATATATAAAATAGGATGGTCTTTGATCTTTAATTGCTCGCGAGGACTTTTTTCCAAAGTTAATAGATTTCTAGAAAAAAAATGTGCCGTGGTCATCGATTTTTCCGCAAATACTCTATAAACTTCGTAACCTGCTGACTTAGAGCTCTGAAAATTTTATGTTTAATAAATTATCAGTTACACAACAATCCCTGACGAGGATTTTTTGTTTCACTGATTGGTATCTTTTTAAATACAAAATGCGAGGAAAAAAGAAGGTGCAGCGGGAGAGGTTTGAGATCCGTCAAGTATGGTCAAGGTTATTAGCGCATGTATAAGCCTTAATTAGGTCGAGATGCCATTTAGTGTTGTTAGTTACGGCCTGCAGTCACAAGATAAGTTAAACGAAGTCTGAGCTTTAAATTTGATTAAGCTCCTATTGATTTGTCTAGCGTATGTTACAACTTTAATCCAATGTAGCTTCAGCTTTCGTAGGTTTCATCGCATTGCAATTTTATTTAACAGCAGTTCTAACATGGAAAAAACTGACTTCATTTGTAACGTTAACTTCTTAGTTTCTATGGGATATAAAAAATAAAAGAAAGTCCAGACTATGGCTGAACATCGTTAATTGGTGTAATTTCATATTGGATTCGCATTTCGCGGCGTCATCTCACCTTGCATTATGAACTATTCAATGATTTTCACGACCATTCATATTTGATACATGAGCTTGTAAAATCTTCGTATCGTCATGGTGAGTTGTGGTGAAAGTGCCTTTAATAAAATGACAAGCCACGTTGCAGAGCCCAAAGAAACAACTATTCGCAGCGATTATAGATGAAGAGAAGAACGCATATTTATTTAGTTATCCGAAAACTACGCGAGTGAAGCCGTGTGCTAAAGATATAAAAGTAAATACATAGAAGAAATCTATCTAGAGAAATTACGAGCATTTTAAAATATGATATTACATTGTATGAATCCACATGGAATTTTAATTAAATTTCTTAAATAATTAAAAACTATCTGCTTCAAGGTGGAATAGACTTCAAGGAATATTGAGAGGGAATTTCGAACCCCGTGTTGAAATATCTTTAAAAATGCGTTAAAAAGGGCACAAAGTTCCTAGAACATATTTCTACAGATGAATTCTGAAAGTGATAAATGATAATATCATAAAAGTACCTAAATCTACAATAATATGCACAGTTATAATAGGTAGTTACCTACATAGGTTAGCACTATACAGTTCACTACTCTGCTCTAGTAGCTATTCAGTGCATTGCACTGTACGATGCAAATATGTCTCGGTCGAGTAAATAGGGCAGAAGGGGTTGATGGCTCACACACCGTAACGATCGTCGCCTATCAACATTTGCCATCACGTATCTAGTTAAGCCTTTCGTATTCTTGAGATTGCTACAACGAAAACGGAAAGGAATTCTATGTTTACTCCTGCGACACTGGACCACATAGGGTACTGGCACTAGTAGTCAGCCCCACACCAGTACTCAGCCTTTTTCGGTTTAAAACCTATAGAAATAGTTCCTTATTCGAAATTAACCAATCAATTTATTTTTAATTGGTTCTGTGACTTTGCATTTGTTGAAAAAATTCCAAACATGTTTGCTAAGTGGCTGCGAAGTACATTAAATATGAGTTCATTCCGACGTCGTCAGCTGAAGAGGCCACAAGCGATGCGATGCGAGCGCTATTTTTTCGTTAGTGGAAAGCGTTCGCAGAAAAGATAACTTATTTAATTTTTCTATAATATTTATGGCACGTTGTATTCGAATTTATATTTATCAAGAGTTTAGGAATCGTAACCAATTATAAAGTATATAATTTTTCTTAAGAATTATTAAATAATGAAGTGGCCGACTACTGCTTCCCGTTTTTATATACATTATCTAGTACTCAGCCACCCCCGGCTGACTACTGGTTTTAACGCATTTTTTTTATTTAAAGGTCTATGTCTCATTTTAACGTGATAACGTTTTTAAAATCGTTTTAGTCGGGTGACATGTTCAGAAACTTGTGTCACACCAAAACCTCACGAGCGCGATCGCAGGTATAACGAGAGAGAGACGGACCCATCTCCCGTCTCATCTCGAGCGCTGCCACCAATAAGACGTTATCACGTAAACATCTCGATCGTAAACCTACTTTACAAACAACCAATTTTTTTTAAGTTCAGAATTTATCCTTTTATCTAGAATACTCATACCATATATATTTTTATCAAAAACCCAATAGTCGGCCGCTTCAATAGTTAAATTTTGTTACATGGCTGAGTACTGGTGAACCTAGAATCTAGGTCCTAGATCCAGTGTTCAGCCGTTCATATTTAAATTGTTTCTTAAAGTTGTTTCTTATTGTTTCTTGTTTGTTTCACTGTTTTTAAACTTAGTACCTATTACTAATTGTTTATTAATGTTCTTAATCTTTAAGCTTAAAACTATTGATCTCAAGAGAGGCTGACCACTAGGTAGTAATACGGCTGAGTATTAGTTTTTGGCGGCTGAACACTGGTAAAAAGTGCCATATTTTGTTAAAACGTATTTTTCATTATATTAAAGATTATGTTTGTAACTTTTGTTAATTTTGTAATAAAGTTAAATAAATGAGTAAGTCAATTCATTCAAAAGACTTTTAATTTATATTTTCATATATGAGTTTGAACCCAAACTTACCACTAAAAGGCTGACTACTGGTGCCAGTACCCTACCTACTTTCGTTTTGATATGCATTATTTCGATGCAACTCTAATAACAGTTATTATCATTTAACAGCCTTTACAGTTCACTTCCTCATAACTGAGATGAAGTAACGGTACCAATAGTTATGTAAATAACATAACGAAGGCCGTATCGAGAACCGGTATTGGCTAGAGCAGAACAGGATGTAATTTTTTGCCAATAGATTGCAGTGAACTTAAAAAAAACAGTAAACAAGTGCTTGCTTTCGTTTCAAACCGGATCATTGTTTCGAAAGTGTTATACGTTTAATAAACCTAATTAATATAAGTTCGAGTGAAGTCATTATTAAACCTGTTACTTTTTTACTCAATTACAGACGAACTCCTGTACTGCTTTAGATGAAAAGATAAAAAAATTTGCGTAGATTATTACCGATTTAAGTAAGATTCTTTATCGCAAATATTCATGATACACTGAGATAATAACAAATACTGACGTTGACGATAAAGTAATACCGACATGTAAATTTTGCATATATCGTGTTTATTAATCATCATGCGAAACTGTTACTTAATTGACAATAATAACATTATCGCTAGTTAGCTATGAGCTATATGTTGCTCAAAGGTATTTAAAGAAATAATATTTCTACTGAATAAGAGTCACGCACATTGGAGAGAAATCGTGTTACTGCATCGAATCGAATACTAGCGATCGATGCGCACAAACCGAAGCAAATTACTTGTTGTGAATAACTGCGGGTGAAATTCGATAGTCGCCATTTACAAATAAATAAAAGATAACCACCATTTTGAGACGTGATCGTTAAAATAAAATAAAAAGTTTCGACTTTACCCAATTCGGTTAAACATTTTATTTTATAGTTCGAATTCAAATACACACATAAAATAACGATTGAAAACCTGATTTCATGAATAAATTTACGCCTCTTTTAAATATTCTTGTTTGCAACTTGTCCTTTAGAATGGTCAATGGCTAGGCTGAGATCATCTTATGCATCAGATATTTATTATAAGCAAGGTGATGTAAGTTGAAATATTATTAGAACCATATCATTTTTTCATGAAATTCTAATATTATTGGTATTATGGTAATTGTATGAAATTTTTGATAATTCTTATTTTATTTATTTTATTCAAATAGCTTCTGTGTTGCCATCTAACGAGCATATGATTGTCAATCAATTTTTGGATAAAAATATCCCTATCATCATTATTTTGAATTTAAGTAATTAATTTATGCACAGAATTTTCTTTTTTTATGTGATGATTTTTAGTTGGCATAGTTTCAAGTAGATTTTTTGGAGATGCCATATAGAAGTATGTGTACATTTTTTTTTATCTAAAGCATTTCATGATACATAAGATATAAATTGTAAAGTGTGTTACGGCTATATCAAAACAGATAAGAGTTAAGACTGCATGTAAATAAAATGTAAAAAAAAAATGTTCAAAATATACCGCATTTATATTTCAAAATGAACTTGATTCATAGTGATTCCTATTTACTTTTATGTGTTGCTAAGAATTGATGAACTAAGAATTTAACATATAATATTTATATGGTCAATTATACTTTATGGTACCAACAATGAAGATGAATCTTATAATAAAACATACATTTTTTAAAACAGAAACATACCATATCCATACATACATATTAGACAAAACAAGGACAAAGCTTGGATTTTACAGGAATTATATTTGAAAAATGGATTTCTATTATGGTTAGGGAGCCAGGTGCAAATTTGGTTAATTATTTCCTCTCAAGAGATAATTCGTCAGACGCATCAGAGTATAGTATTATAAAGCCTCGTGAACGTCAGCTGGCGCTCGGTTGGGGGGGTGAGCGGTTGTAGCCTCCCACGCACGTATGAAAAAAAAATACATTCATTCATTTCCTCTCAGCTAAAAATTTGTCAAATTGTAGCTAACCCAATATCTCAACGAAAAAAAATAATCAGCTGGTTACAACATGGTGTATTATACGTCAGCTGGTGTCTCGAACATGAAAAAAATAAAATTATTTTCCGTGATTTCCTCTCAAACAAAAATTTACCTGATGATAGCTTATATGTAACTGTGGATATATATATAGGTCAGCTGGCTGTATCTTGGTGGAAAAACCGTCAGCTGATACTTTGAAAGTTATTACATAGGAGTTAGACAGAAGCATCTATTGCCAATTTATATGCATCAACTGACTAGGTTTTCCTCGAATTATTGCTAGCTGATTTTTTTTATTTATCGCATCAGTATATTAACAATCAGCTCACAAATTTTCATCTGAGATGAAATGACGTATCTTTAATTATTATCGTTATTTTTAAAAATTCAAGCAACACACGCTAGCATAATATAGACAGTAATAAGGTACTTAGAGGTGGTTAGTTTTGCGCATGATCGGGGTACTACGTACATTCAGCCACATCGGTAAACATGTTTTTACAAATATTATAAACTGCATTTAAAAATAACTATCATATCATCAAATTCACATAACTACCTAAAAGTGTAACAAATATGAAATAACCCACTAAAAACATTAGTTAACTATAATTATTAAAAAAATAATAGTATAATATATAATTAATAAAGTTATTACTTATCTTTTACGGGGACTTATGTTGATGGAATTCCACGTATCTCGATGATTTTGTTAATGTCTCATTATATTCGAGACACCAGCTGACGTATAATACACCATGCTGTAACCAGCTGATTATTATTTTTCGTTGAGATATTGGGTTAGCTACAATTTGACAAATTTTTAGCTGAGAGGAAATGAATGAATATACTTTTTTTTCTTACGTGCGTGGGAGGCTACAACCGCTCACCCCCCCAACCGAGCTCCAGCTGACGTTCACGAGGCTTCATAATACTATACTCTGATGCGTCTGACGAATTATCTCTTGAGAGGAAATAATTAACCAAATTTGCACCTGGCATAATACTATACTTTGATGCATTTTACTAATTACCGCTTGAGAGGAACTTGGTCATAAAATCTGCTTCTGGCTCCCGGACCATTAAATCTCAAGTATTTTTGGTAATTTGATAATATAAAATTATCTGAATCAGTTAAATATTCTGTTTACATTCACTTAAGAAGTTGTCAATTGCAGTTTGTAAAGAATATTATAATATGATTTGAAAACTACAGAAGTCAAATTAAATTTAAAAAAAAATCAAGCAAACTAATTTACACTGACTGCTATGAAAAACAAAAGCAGATTAAAAAATGTTAATGCAAAAACTTACCAGCTCTCGGTGAGATAGGAACTGCTGGTTTAGGTGCAGCATTCGAGCAGAGTCGGCCAATTTTACTCGGTGGTTTCAGACCAGATGGCTTCGAAAATGTTGTGGGTCGTGAGGCTTCAGATCTTGGCATTGTTGACGTAGCAGTGCTTATCGTTGAAGCCGTATCGGATGAGGCTGACGACGGCGCCGGTGGAACCCCTCCGGCTTCCATAGTCGGTTCATTATTTTCATTCATTTTTGATGCACTTTTATCACTTTCAACTTTTTTATCCTTACGGAATCATGATTACATGACTGAAAACGTGTATAATTCGGTTACCTATAATAGAATGTGCGACCGAAACATTGAAAACATACGACGCGACTAATAAACTAAAAATATCACAAGTTCCCGCGCACGTAGAGGACGTGTAATCTGGATCACGGCCATCATGCAAAAGTAAATAAATTAATGCTGCGATTTTTGCAATTTCATTGTTTTAATAACAATATTACCCCGTGGTAAATTTGTTATTATCATAAATGAAATTAACTTTGTTTGGTTATTTATTTTAGATATCGACCAACCCCAAAGAAAATAACAAATTACTGCATACCTCACTGAAGAAATAGAGCGAAAAGGAGCTACAGAGATAAAGAAAAAGTCGCAAAAATTTTACCGCTCGTTGGACCAGCTGAGCTTGACGTTATCACTACACAAAACACATTTTACATACTTTAGCACTCCACTTGTTTTTAAATATTGTTCACGTGTTTTTAATATCGAATAGATTTTAAGCACCAACTACTGTCCATTAAAGTAAAATACTTTATTTACCATTACATTCACTATTAGCTACCAACGAAGATCACACGACACGAAAAATTACAACACAAGACGCAACTTAAGAATACATTGCTGCATTTGTCTCAATCGCTTATAACGTTATTTACATCTACATTGCTTGGTGAAATTATGAATAGTTTCGTTCGGTAATAAAATGAATTTGACAAGATATAGTTTATAGTGACGTTGACGAGCAATATTTGCTGTGAATATTTGCAATAATTTCATAAATTGCTCGTCAACGCAGCACATATTTAAAATAAATAATTATTAAATACATAAATTAATATTATTTATGGAGACGAAACAGTTCATATATTTTTGTAATGCATCACCATTTTTTTATTTCATACTTGAATGCTGCAAATTAATATTCACAGTGTTGGAGTATTTATCTTAAAGAATAATTAAGAAATTAGCACTTTAGAACAAGAAATCAGATTGATTTAGATAATAATTTAAAAGAAAAAATGTACGTCCAGATTTTTAGAACATACGTTCTGAAATATTTTTCATAATTTTTGATGTATAATGTCAATTGTCAACAGTATCTCAGATCTGCGTCTGCACCACAGGTGACAGATATATACGTACATACCTCAGAGCAATAATATTGCTCTGAGGTACATACAGTTAGGAAAGCCCCTGCGATGAAATTATGACGTTAGCACTGTTATAGCTATAGGGATGTTACCTTTTTGATATTTAACCGACTTCAAAAATAAAGGAGGAGGTTATCAATTCGGCCTGTATATTTCTGTTAGCTTTTTTTTCACAGTCGATTTTGTGGTAATTTTGAGATTAAAACTCGTTAAAATACAAAAATGGTGTAGCCTAAATATGAATTTACAAGAAGAAACAATCCGAATTAATACACCTTGTAAAAGTAAATACGTTTTTATCAGTGCTATATTTCGAAATCTTGTTTTGTTATGGACGCCGAAGGTTATTAATTAATGTACCTAAATTATTTATAATGCTTGATATTTGTATTATACATATATTCAATAATTATTTTAAACCAGAACTTACAATACTTGTATGTAGGTATACCTACTAAATTATTTTTAAAACGATAAATTAAATTAAATTAAAAAACACAAAATATGCAGAAATAAATTAAAATTATTATTATACGAGCATAGAACCTCCACCTTTTTGTTTTAGGATGAAAAAGAAAATAGTTTGACAGGCTCAGTGCTTGACAAATAGGTGACGTCACGTATCGATAAAAATACAATAATTATAATATCTATCTTTTATGTATTTATGTTTTAACATTTTGGTGAAATATATTATTTCAGTTTAATTTGAACACGTGCTTGTAGATAAGTTGATTTCGGCGATCATTTTAAAAATGCCACGTACTAATTGCGCAAGTATTCGGCTGCTTGAATTCAACTATACCAATTATACCACAAGATGATTTTGTTCAATATGTCGAGAAAATGGATAACATTTGAGTTGCTGCTTTAAAAGAGAACACATAAACTGTAAAGTGGCTGAATTAATTTACAACGAATTAAACATAATCAGTTACTTAAAAAAACTGTTCATAAGATTGAGAATTTTTACACTATAAAATTTAACAATAAATTCCAAATTAGTCGTAGTAGACGAAAGTATTTTTCAGTAAATAATTTGTAATTTTTTTTTCGAATACAGGCATATTTATGTAATGGTTATTTTAATATCTATAGATATATATAATAAAATCGTAGGAAAGTCAAAACTGTAGATTGAATATTTTTTTTAAAAGAATACTTGGAACAATAGATACCGAAGCCAAAAATATAGTTAGGCTACAAACTGAAACAATCGATATTTATTTAACGTGAAGTCATTGACATCACTTTTCTATACTATGTATCTTTGTCATTCAAAATCTGTGGATGTGTCACCCGCTACTATCGATCCCCCTGAATACCCTTATGATTCTCGTAAACACGCTTGCTTGTGTGCGTGAGCCATTTCGAACGTTTTGTATGAAGTTTCCTTACTGTATGTATCTGTATATTGTGCTATCTACCACTGGCAACACTGCAATTGGCAATAGGCATGACGAAAGATTTTGAAATCCTCTTCCATAATGTGTGTATGCGTTTACTATACAAGAAAAACCCTATATTTCGGTAATATACTTAAATTTAACGAAGATAAAAGCCATTTTTCAAAAAATATTTATTAACTGTGCCAAAACAGCTCGCAGGTGTCATGGCGTAGGCGTGACGTCACTCTTTAGTAAATACGTAATTATTTGTACGCATTGCGAAGAAAATTAAAAAAATATTTAATTAATATGTGTTAAAGAATCGAATTTCAAAGTTTATAAGTGGTGTGCAGTATTGCAGTGTGAATCCACATAAAAATAATGCCCAAAAATGTGTTAGTAATTGTTTCAAGCGAGAAAATAATAAGAAATGATTGTATAAAGTTGGTGCGGAGAACCCCGAACCACGTATTCGTGAATTCGCAATTATATTTCTGTTCTGAGTCGATAAAGCATACGTAAAACAATAGAAAATAAATAAAAATGCGTATTCTCAACATATTCATAACAACAAAACACATCTGACGTGAGTTGTTTACATAGGCGTGACGTCACGCGTGTTTTAGTCAAAATGGCCAACTGCAGAATTTCAATGTTTTATTTTATTGATAATCTCATTAATCTTAATGTTTTTAAGATTTCTAAGACACTATATTAATTTTATTTATTATACATTTTCCCTTAAAAACACTAATACGATCATTTATGGATACTGTCGTCATGCCTATTGTCATTGGTCAAATATGAGGAATGTGGAAAGACTAATTTTACGTGCTTCAATATTTTTAAATTGTGGAAAATGATGATTTTTAAATACGTATTTAGCTAAAATCAAAGATTACAAAATGAAGTTAGTTTACAAAAATATCGATAAGGATGGTAGCGGGTAAGGAGAAACTTCCTTGAGATAATATGTTTTGGTTAATAATTTATAGATTACTAACATTTCAATGATATTCATGCTTTCAGGAGCATTGCGCTCATACCAGAGGAGTCTGAGGATATGTGGCATGCATATAACCTCATCGCAGAAGGAGATTCTGTAACAGCATCCACGGTCCGAAAAGTGCAAAATGAATCATCTACTGGATCATCAACAAGTAGCAGAGTTAGGACTACTCTCACAATTTCTGTTGAAAATATAGATTTCGATACACAAGCATGTGTTTTACGGTTAAAAGGTCGAAATATTGTCGAGAACCAATATGTCAAGGTAATTGCATATCTAATCCTCAGATACTGTATGTGTAGGGAAGTCCTATGTTTCCTTGTGGGACAATTCAGATCCATTTTACTCAATCTTTCCTCTTTATGAACTTATAGGTGATCTGTCTCTGTGCTCTACAAAACTGTGTATTGTATAATACAAATGTATAACACCTTCAATAATAATATTTCAGATGGGTGCATACCATACATTAGATTTAGAACTAAATAGGAAGTTTCATTTAAAAAAACTCCAATGGGACTCAATTGCTTTGGAAAGAGTAGACATGGCATGTGACCCTGCCACTTCGGCCGATGTTGCCGCAGTAGTGATGCAGGAAGGTCTAGCTCATGTTTGTCTCATAACATCTTCAATGACATTAGTGAGATCTAAAATAGATGTTACAATTCCGAGAAAAAGAAAAGGATTTGTTCAACAACATGAAAAGGTTAGTTATTTATCATTACACATATATGTACTAGCGGTCCGCCCGGCTTCGCCCGTGGTACCTACATGTTTAAACTATCCTATCTCTCAAGTTGGATCGAACTGCACATGGTGTGCGAATTTTATTATAATCGGTTAAGTGGTTTAGGAGTCCATTGAGGACAAAAATTGTGACACGAGAGACAAGATATCTAAAATAGATAAATATTATTTAATCATTTTTGACAAATAGTATTTAAGCTGAAATAATTTGTTATTTTCACATCTATATCATATGTTTTAGTTTATAGTTATTATAATAACTGCAATATTTTGAATTTTCTTCTTGAAAAATGAAGAATACACATCAGTATTATTAATATTAGCTCACTCTTTTTGAAATATATCAATTTTAAAACATTTTCAGGGACTCGCTAAGTTCTATGAAGCTGTAATGCAAGGTATCCTAAGGCATATAGACTTTAGTGTTGTAAAGTGTATAATTGTGGCATCGCCTGGCTTTGTTAAGGATCAGTTCTATGACTATATGATGCAACAAGCAGTGAAGACAGATAATAAATTGCTGATTGAGAATAAATCCAAATTTCTGCTTGTCAAAGCTTCTTCTGGGTTTAAACATTCATTAAAAGGTTTGTCAATAGTTTCTTAACATTTAAGTTAATTCCTTAAATCATAGAAGGTAATAAAAAATGATGTGTATTATGTAATGATGCTAGGCTATGAACACGATATACTTAAGCAGGCACCATACAAAGGGAGGCGTCACAAGCGTCATGCCCCTTCCCCAAAATCATACTTGTCAAATAAAGAAGATCATAAACTTTACGAAATATATTATTTTCTGTTCTACATTTTCACCAATAAAGCAGGATATTTCCATTTGTTATACAATCAGTGTAATAAAATTGTGTATTGTGTTGAGTGATGTTGAAAATGGGTTTATTTTACAGAGGTGCTACAAGAGCCTTCAGTGGTGGCTAAGATATCAGACACAAAAGCAGCTAGTGAAGTGAAATTATTAGAGAGTTTCTATACAATGTTACAATTGGAACCAAATAAAGCTTTCTACGGTAAGAAAGATGTGCTGAGAGCCAATGAAGCTCTTGCTATTGAAACTTTGATGATCTCTGATAAGCTCTTCAGGTATGTAAAGTTTATAATATTATAAGAAATTAAACGCGAGGCCGGGTTAAATATTAGTTTGAATGTAATAAGAATGTACTGCGATTCTACACAACTGCCCAATTGATGTAGGTAGTTGGTAACAAATCGCAGCTAGTCAATGACTATTAACAAAGTGAGGGTAGTTGGGTCGAACGTCGTATAAACAACATCTGAACCCCTAGGCACGATTCGTACGAATGCGCCACGAGTCGAAAGAAGGCGGCATTTTCTAGTATTCGACAGCTAGCATGTTCTGACAGAAAATAGTGACAACTATTCATCCACAAAAATATTAAGGCTGCAGTCTAGCAAAATTGCGTTTTCAACAAGTTATTTGACAATTTTTTCCCGGCTATTGAAATGATAAACTGAATTTTTTTTTCTTGTTTATCAATTAGTGTTATATACGCAATGCGCGTGAATTTTTTCACATTTATAAAGTTACTTTATGTTACCTTAATCAGGCCTTCAAGATAAGTCTCTTTCCCCCAAAGACATTTCGAGCTAAGTTTGTGCACTCACTACGTTGCAACCGATTACAATTTATACAATTTGATCAGCGCATTATTATCCTTATATAGTCGTAATTAAAATCTGCTGAATACAATTGCCGAAAAACTTATGATTTTTTCCTAATTAGAACGTTATAAATTCATTAAATTTCCCATTTTTTTGCCTTACAAAAAACTATTGATAAATACTGCTAAAAGTTATTTGTTCCATTAATTTATTCGAGTTGGTTGAAGACCAATGAGTATTAATCCTTTATTTCTTTTTTTTTAATTTTGATAATTCTTTAAATATTAAAAAAATATTTAAAATAATTAGGAAAAATCCTAGCGAATTTCTTTAGTCGCGCTCCTTGGGCCGGAGCGTTCTGACGTGTGCTCTACGCTCCATTTTCCTTCATACCGAAGTGAAAGTTGCTCTACTTCATTAAATTTAATATTTTTGTTAATTGATTATTTTTATCTTAGTTTTGTGCCAATATTCGTATTTTTAAACATTTGATTTCGATATGGAAAATAAACGAAAAAAATATGCGTGTAACTACTAGAAAAAAAAAATTATCTTCGAACATAAAGTTAATGAAACCAAATACATAGATTACAAAGGTGATTGGCAACAATTTCGTTATTTTACGGGGTGTCAGTAAAGGGATGTATATTTCTTTAAAACTAAAGTAAGCTCATAAATTTTCTTATAATATAATTTTTTTTTGAAGTTCCAAAATTACTTACTCTATGATTTACTCATTTAAAATGTATCGGTGAACAGCGTAAAGGAGAGGAGGACAGGAAAACATTATGAATGTGGATGGTGGATTGTATACAGGGTGTAATCGATAAGTATGTGCAGGCGATTATGACGTTATTATTGCAGGTATCAAAAAACTTAAAACTGATATCGAAATTACTTCACCTAATGAGCAAAATGACAATAATAACTTTTTAAAAGTATAACGAGAAATATCTAAAAAATTTACTATATACACTCCCATATCAAGAAGGGAAAATGGGAGTAGTAGAAGTTAAATGTCTAATTCCGGCAAAAGACATTAATGCGGAAGATGCGGTTAAAAATAAAAAATTTAATATTTGAAATACAATGCAAAAAAATAACACTTTTGTGTCATAGATAAGAATCATGGCTATTTTTTTCCAAATTCAGGGACAACTAAACGTTGCAGAAGCAGAAGTCTGCTTATTTGCTGTTTGGACTGGAGTGAATCATTCGTTAAAAATAGAATATATAAAAAAGTATGTAACGTTTAGGCAAAATAAAATGATGGACCATTATCAAGATTTTACATAAATTGCCTACTGTCAGAATTGATTGATTCGAGACTTCAGCATTCGATGCCCATCAAGGACCCATCCTATATCATTCAAGCGATTGAAAAAAAAAAAGAGAAAAATCCAGTGCAATCGATAAAGCATCAGAATGCTAGCAAAAGATTTATTAGATTTATCAATATAAATCTATATATTATACATAATATAATAAATCTGTAGAAGGGTCAATTCTGTACTTTGAAAATATTTAAAAAATAAATAGCAGTGTTACTGGATCGATACCAAACACAAATATGTGATTAAAAAAATTTTTGTCTGTCTGTCTGTATGTGAAGGCATCACGTGAAAACTAATGGTTCGATTTCGATGAAACTTGGTATAATTATACCTTATTATCCTGGGCATAAAATGGAATACTTTTTATCCTGGAAAAATACGAAGAAAAAAAATAAATCTTAATTTTTCAGTTTTATCCATAGACGTTGTTCTGTAGAACCGCGAACACACGTTGCGTTACCCGCAGTGGATTCAGCGATGTAACCTGTAGCGCCAAAAGTCGGATTTGGCTTGAACCGTTTGCGGCACACGCGGGCCGCACGACACCACGCCTCCTCGACTCCTATATAAGGACGGCGTTCCGCGCGATGCATATAATTTATGAATTGTCGTGTCCAGTGTGGCGAGCAGTGATCGTCTAATATTAATTTAGTGAGAAACGTCTTCCCAGTTCAAAATGGAGAAATAAACCATCCACGCGAAGACCGACATACGCGCGGACGGAGTCGCGGGCGGAAGCTAGTCAGAAATAAATATATTTTGTTTTCATTTGCGTATTTTTCTATTTTATAATTTTTTACACAAACATAATATTTTTTTTTATTATATACAAAATTTGTTTATCCGTTTTATTAGTGAAACTGCACAACTTTTACTAAGAAACTTAGGTCGAAAAAAATGTATAGAGTTATGCATTTTGTATGGAAAGCTTATTTTTTTTTATATTTCGTCCAAATTTCTTTGTAAAAGTTGATCAGTTATATAAACATGAAGTTGAAGATATCAATAGAACGTATTCGCAAATTTTGTGTACTGATAAAAAAAAATCACCCGGTGTAATTTTCACGAAAATTGTTTCAAATTGTCATTTTTGGTACTTATTACGAATATTAAATTATGCATACGAATGATTTAATTTTTTAAAATTAAGTGGAGCAACTTTCCCTTAGTACATTTGTATTATTTACATATAGGATGACAGGATGCATTTGTTTGCACTACTAGACCAAGCCCTTAAATCAAAAGTTATGTCTAACAATATTATAACGTAAGTGCCTCGATGCCTCGATAGTATTATTTCAAATAAAAAAGTATTTCTATAAAATGCTGTTTTTCCTGTGCTTAATTATTTTAATTCAAATTGATTTAGGCAAACAGTTGCAAAATTTTCACAATTTGAACCAATTAATTTAATGGTTATTAGTGCACAATGATTAATGAACTGCCAAGATATATTATTATTCCAAGATAATTGAAATTATATTGACATAAAAATTAACGAAATAACAGAACTTTAAAGTAATGAAATAATAATTAAATTATTATTGTAGGTGTCAAGATATACAGAAAAGAAAAGAATATGTAACATTAGTTGACTCTGCAAGGGAGAATGGTGCTGATGTCAGGATATTCTCAAGTATGCATGTATCTGGTGAACGTAAGTTATTTTATTTGATTCTCTAATTCAAATAATTCAGGATGTAATAAAATATTTTCTTAAATTCTATTTTGGGTTGTGTGTACTACTTAAATCACGCGAAATAGGCGCTCGTCATCGAGTTGCGGAAATATCCCCATAATATGCAACTTAAATTTTGTTTTTATAATACATGGAATAAGAGTTGAACTTTATAACAAATATCAATTTGCCATTTTTGATTTAATAAGTGTTTCAATTATTGAAGTGAAACTTCTTTATCGGGGTTGGAAAAAAATTTAGTGTAACATTTTTTCGTTACGCGTGACATTTTTCCGTTACGCGCCATCTTTTTCTTATCCCTACCACGCGTGATTCGACGTATACTTTCTCCAGCGGAGTAGGGATAGCATATCGTTTTAACAAGATATAAAATAAGGTCATAAAGAACTTTCACTTCTTACGTGTGTACACTAGTACACGCACACATTTTTTACTTATTTTTATCGTGATCTTGTCTATAGTAAAATAAAATATTTTATTGGAGGCAAAATGAAGGTTTCTTTTTGTTCTTTCAGAATTAGATCAGCTAACAGGAGTAGCAGCCATTTTGCGTTTTCCAATGGCAGAACTGGAAGACAGTGATGTAGAAGAGAACAGTGACTCAGAAACTGATTAACTTATTAATAATAATAGTTATTTTATAGCCTGAATTCAAGAGATATAGTTTTATATACCTATAGCCTCAATTTGTTATCGGTCAATTAGGGAAAGCTGGCATGTTCACAGTACTCACACTTATGCAATTTCACTTACAGTATGTTCAAAAATAAATGCGACTCTAGTTTCATTTTAGACTTGAATTGTAAAATGGTGCGTTGTAGATAAATATATGCTAATATAATTATGAAAGCTCTCATAATTTACCTGTAAAATTATAATTTAAAAGTAAATCAATTGATGAACTTAAAAACCACGGTAAAAGTGAAACTGTTCGAACGGTTCCGAACACTGCTTTGTGTAGCGCATGTCGCGTGACGGTCGGCTGCCGAGTAGGTATACCTACTCGGCAGCCGCGATACACGCGACATGCGCTACACAGACCAAAAAGTTTGAGACGATGTAATAAAAGTTTCACTTTAATTAATTATTTATTCTAATAATAATCAATTGGATAAAAGTATTAATAATCATTCAATTATCAAATAATAATTAAATTTCAGGTCATAAAAACAATACAAATAACACGTGCGCTCACTCCCAACACACGGATGGTTGTTTTGATAATGATTTAAATAACGGACGTCTTCTGCAGTTGCGGAGCAGTCTTGTCCTGACTTTGGTCGAGTAAAGATATCTAAGAAATATTATATTTGTAGTAAGTACGTAATACCTACCAATACGCGCTAACAAATATGTGTTACATGTTTATTGTATAATTTTCACACTATTGGTTTTCTCAAACTCAAACATTTATACAATTAGACTTCTTCTAAAAGCACTTTTGAATCGTCATAACAGTTTAACAGTTTTAACATTTACCACCAATTCAGAAAGCAGTATCTATGGAGAAGAAGAAGAATCTATTTAATCATAATCGTAATCTTCTACTTCACTGAAACTTTCATCGCTCGAAGAACTCGATGTTTCGTTGTCGGAATTTCTTAATGTTATTATATTATATATTATAAATGAGTCAGTGTAATTATCTACTTTTGGTTATAATTGAATATATTTTTCCTCATGTTCTCGTGTCTTTCTCCAAACGTCACTAAACATATCCAGACTAATAGCATTTGCTTCCTTTCTAAATAATTCTTCCACAGTTTTCAAGTTAAAGTTCACATTTTGTGATGCTACTTTCCCTTTAATTATGCCCCATAGTAACTCTATTGGGTTGAGTTCTGGATGGTGGAAGGCGCAATACACTATGTCCATGATCTTTGAGGATTGCATCAAGTAAAAATTGTGTATAGTTTGCCTTATTTTTTTTAATAATGTCATAAAGAATAGGTATTGTTTCTTTCTGGATATGGTATATTATGTTTGTCCAACCAAGCTAACATGTCACTTTTTCTTGAATTCGATGTGGGCACTGGATCCGATACGACGTTGTGGTATGATGCATTATCGAGTACTAAAACTGACTGAGGTGGTAAATTTGGAAGAAGTTTTTTTATGAAATAAAATATTATCTATGCTTAGGAATGCTTTTCCCTTATGCCCGAGATCCAAAAAGCTAGTTTTTTATGCTATGATAGCAAGCTAGTGTCAGTCAGCTAGCAAGCTTCTGGCTTCGTGTAGACAAAACTAGATTCGTTTCTAAGCTAGAAAACTAGTTAGCTAGTTGACAAGCCAGGACAGTTTCAATAGGATGGAGTTCTATTTTTTAGGCGAATAGCCACCCCAACCACTGATTTTACTATCTTAGCTTATGTACTGTGTTTATGTGACCGATGAAGCTAGTTTTCAGTAATTGATGAGAGCGTTTAGCATATGTGGTGCAAGTTGACGCCTTTGCTGTTATTTACCAATGATTCCGGTTAGGTTTTCATCCGGATCCACGAAGAACACGAGCCGGAGAAACGCTTGGGATAGTTAGCCATCTGTGGCATCCTCAGGAGGTACATCTATATCATCACGGGAATATCATAATGTGGGTCCGGATCAGGAGTCTACTTTGGCGCATGAACCCAGCGCGTTTGTTGGTTACAAAGGTAGTATAAAAACACGAGGAGGTAGTAAATTAAAGTAGTAAATTAAAAAGTAGTAGTAAATTAAAAAGTATTGTCTCATACAAAGTAAAAATGGACCAGAAATTCTTACTCATGAATCATAATGTCCCTTCGCATACGACATGACAGGGAACGGCCGCTCTTCGAGACCAAAATATTCAAGTTTTAGACTGGCTTGCATATTCGCTCGTCTTTTAATTCTATTGAATATGCTTAGGATATGTCACAACTAAGCGCTCTAAAAGATTTTCCGCAAAATTTAATTACGGATCAACAACTTTATTATCCGATTTATCTTTGGTTTGAGAAAATTTGATCACGTCTCCGACTTCCGTAAGAGACTGAAATGGCTCCCTATCCGACTGAGGCGAAACTCCCATATCCTTCATCTTCTGTACTGTGTGTTGTTTGATCCAAAAGCTCCAAGCTATCTTCGAGAGAAATTCAAATACTTGAGCTCGAGTAATCTACGCTCCTCTACTAACCTTTTACTTCTGATTCCGGCTCACAAAACTAAATTCTTTCACAATTCGTTTGCAGTTCGTGCGGTTCAATTATGGAACTCTCTCCCCACAAAGGTCAGATGTGCTCAAAATTTGAACGCTTTTAAATTTTTATTAAAAAATTAATATCTATCTCTTGTGTAATTTTGTATAGCTGTCGTATTTACGTTTATTTTTATTTCTTGTTTTATTCTATTTTTCTGATTCCTTCTTTTCTGCATAGTTACTAATATTTATCATGTATATATGTGTGCTATGGATATATATTTGTATATGTATTTATGTATTTATTGTATGTATTGTATGTAAGTGTATGTATAACTATTTATTATAATTATTATCGTATTTATGTATATATTTATTTCATTATTTTTATGTATTTTATATTACTATTAGTAAGTACATAGTTAGCTTTGTATACGTTTATTTTGTACATTTTTCAATGTGTTAGTATTGCCTTATTTTTGCTCACCCACATCATATTGTTAAATTTCCTCTGATTGTTGGGTTGCCTGGTAGATATCGCTACCTAGCGATAAGGCCGCCCTTTGCTGTTTCTGTAGTATTGTCTTTGTTATATATATTTATGTATTTTTAATGCAATAAAGTATAATAAATAAATAAATAAACTTTACGAACACTTCCAAAGAACACATACCGCAATAAGACATTGGTATTCAATTTTAAGTAAGAACAACCGATATCGTTTGTAAATTAATGTAAATGGTGATAACTCTGATTATTAATTAGTAATTTGATTTTTGAAAAAAAAATGCCGATTTTAGTCAAAATTTATATTTTTCTAACAAGATCCTTATCATCCAAATTTCCACATTGGTGAGAAAAATTGACATTTCTAATGAAAATGAACAAAAAATTAAATGATTTTATTAAATACTGTAAAATCCATACTAATATTATAAATGCGAAAGTAACTCTGTCTGTCTGTCTGTTACTCAATCACGCCTAAACTACTGAACCAATTTGCATGAAATTTGGTATGGAGATGTTTTGATACCCGAGAAAGGACATAGGCTACCTTATATTGCGAAATATGTACCACGGGCGAAGCCGGGGCGGACCACTAGTAGTCTATAATTCTTCCATTTACTGTATCACAAAATTCTTCATAGATTTTTAGATATTCGTACTACACCAATTACATCACCCTGTATTTATAAACAATTGCAAAATATGACACATACATAGGCCGGGAGATACTGACACAAAATTTCGGGTCATTTGTAACAGAATGGCGGTTCTACAGAGGTCTTATTACGCAATGACTAAAAGAAAAATGATGGTCAGAACGCTGGTACCGGCGGACTAGTCGCGTGGGCGTTAGTCGAACTCGTCGGATAAATAGCGAAAGTCAAACGATTTGTAACACAAAAGTTTTAGAATTTACCGATAGCCCATAAAAAAGATGTAGGCGGTAGTGCGGTTTGGAATCGGAATCGGAATTGGAATTTGGAAGCGGTTTGGAATCGTCCGAAAAGTATGGCATGGCGATTTTAGTAAATGGCTGCACGACGATGGTTACCTGTGCAAAAGTTAGCCCGGTACAAATGGTTGAATTGTTTTTTTTAAATCAACGCATTCACGTCGGTATGGCGGACTGTAAGTCACATCGTAAAAGTATGGCATGACACTACCGCCTACATCTTTTTTAAGGGCTATCGGTAAATTCTAAAATTTTTGTGTTACAAATCGTTGGACTTTCGCTATTTATCCGACGAGTGTGACTAACGCCCACGCGACTAGTCCGCCGGTACCAGCGTTCTGACCATCATTTTTCTTTTTGTCATTGCGTACTAAGACCCCTCTAGACCGCCATCCTGTTACAAATGACCCGAAATTTTGTGTCAGTATCTCCCGGCCTAACATGTGCAATGTGTAAATGTGTTGACGTTCCAGCTCTTCTTAATATAGGTATACATATAGTCAAAGTTGTGCTTAAGAATTAATATAAATACAATTCATCAGTTTGTCCGCTACATTTGAAGTAAGCATTTATAAGAGACATGTGATTATTTAATTTATAAAATTGACTTATTTGAAAATTTATTGTTATTAATTGTACCTAGTACCTACCATAGATGATTCGGTCATGTAAAGTGTAAAAGACTATGTAGTTAGAGAAATATTTTTATTGTATGTAGCATTTGATGTAAGATTGTTGATCATATTTGTTTGCAAATGTGCAGGTTTCTATTTGCTAAGATCTTAGCTACACGTAATTTCATGTAAATATATTATTTTTGAATATAAATATCTCAAAAATAAAAGTTCTTCCTTTTTTAGTTAAAAATTGATTTCTATAATTTTGTCAAGTCCAAATTGTCTAAGCTAATAAAATATTTACAATACCTAATTACCTTTTTATATGACTCACAGTCAAAATAATGCAGAAATATGAAGAAATTCTAACAATATCTAGATTTAAGTTATTTCGTGGACAAATGCATCTTATTGTGTATTTTGCATAAGAAAGCTTATTTTGATCTAATATAATGTCTGTTTACATATTGTTGTAATTTATTTCCAATAAAACACATGTTTACTGTTTACAATTTAATTATTTCTGACAAGCGCACTAAGCGGATGCGGCGTCCAACGCTTTCATTTTCTGTTTACGTTTTTCAGTTTTCTTATCTTCCTTAGTTTTTTCGTCATGAAGGCGCCTCTTTTTGCGCAGAAGCCAAATCTCTTGCTTTCTCTTCTCTTGTCCTGCTTTCATACTCTTGTATAGGTTCCTATGCTTCTTTCTTACCAGTTTTTCTCTGAGCCTGAATGCCTGCTTGTCTTCTATTTCCTTTTGATACGGATGTTCTTTATGTGGCACTCCTGTTTTGACAGCCATGTTCTTTTTCTGTTGAATAGAATAAAATAAGCATTTTTCCTTGATATTATAGGAAATTCATATTGTCAGATAGAGACCAAATTAAATGGGACCAAAGAGTACCTTCCAGATTTTCAAAAATATAAAAATAAAAATTAATTACATGTTAATAAGTATTAAAATTTTGAATACCTTTTCTTTAGCAATCTTCTTTTTCTCTGGATCTACGCTGTCATCTCCTTCATCATCATCATCATCATCATCAGAAGAGTCCTGGGCAACTTCTGCTTGATATTGCTTTGTGAGAGCTTCCTCGGCATTGTCATCAGAATCTGGTTCACTTTGCTCTTCTTTGTCTTCATCACTCGCTTCTTCCACTTCTTCATCAGACTCATCATCACCTTTAAAATGTAATAAAAACAATTAGTTATATAATACATGTTTAAAAGATATCTGCTAGATTTGTTTTAAAGTGACAAGTTGGTAATGATAATTAATACTACAGTTTCATAGCTGTTTATTGTCTTAATGGCCAGAAAGTCAATTTAAAAGGTAATTTGTACAAAGAAAGCTTACCTGGTGGTTTGTATTCAGGATCATTGAGTGCTCTCTGCTCTGGTGGAATGTAAACTTGATCCTTAGTTTTGTCTATAAATGGTGACAAGTGAGGAGGTAATACTGCACCCATGAGGTATTTATTTATGGGGAGTAAAGCCCTTGCATTGACACTGTCAAATACCCATTGCGGTTGGACATAATAGCGTGATAGATATTGTTTATCCATACTTGGTCTGTCCACAATCTGATATGCAATGGACTCATCTGTTTCATCAAAGGTGGCACCAACAAAGTGATCCCTGTCCCAGGATACTTCACCACCAAAACACCTGATTATAAACACAAGAGACTCTCTAGGGACTTCTCTATTCAAAAAGAATTTCAATCCTTTGAACAACGTCTTCAATACTTTTACTTTTTCTGCCTCTTGTTTAGCTTCCTCGAGCTTTTGTGGATCATTATCTCCTGTATCAAATATATCTATTTCTGGGATTTCTTCTACTTCATTAGCACCTGCTACTTTGGCTAACGATAAATTCATCGCAGCAATTCGTTCAGATACATATGCTTGTTCGTCTATAAGGTCTTTTTCAGATTCTGCTGAAAATCCTGCTGTCAATTTTGGAGGATATACAAGGTTGAGTGAGTTGAACAGTTTGAAGTTTACAAATCCCAGCATCATAATATAGAACTCAACAAATGTTGACATAATTTTGAAGTCAACCTCATCTTTGCTTTGTGGCTGTAATAAGATAAGATTTATTTGTTAATGAAGAAATTTATATTTAAAAAAAAAATTATAGAATAGAACAAAAATAAAAAATAGGTACCTGGAAAGAGAAGTGGTGTGGAACAATCCATGTAATAGTTTGGCCTTCAAGCTCAGCTTGGTAGTAATAACCTTTTACTGAAATAAATACTTTCCGCAGTGCTTTTGCAACTATCACTGCATGCATAAATTCAACCGTCAATCGTCGACACAGCAATGATTGATCCCTTGGCACTCTTTTCAATGACGGAAAAGTACTGAATAAGAAGCATAAGGTTAAGCAATCATCTAAATCTCGGAGTGCATCAACAAATGTTGGATATCTTTCTTTTACAATGTGATCAATATTGATTTCTGGATAGTCCCGGAAGTATTTTCTCATTTTGCCATATTCTCGCATTGATCGCGCACGGCGAATTTTTTGTTGGTATACCTAAAACCAATACGTTGAAAATATAACTTAATTTGTAAAAAATTTAGGAAATTATCTAAAAGTACATTTAACTTCATTTTCTATTTTCTACAGTTTATTGTTACCTTCAAATCTCGTAGTTTCCATATTATGGGTTCGTGTAAAAGAAATTTGATGTCCTTTGTATGATAAAGAGTCTTGATGCCACCAGCGCCTTTTTGAGCCCTTTTTCTATTGCGTGGTTCGCGAGGGTAAATTCCTTTAAGTATGCAAATTCGGCGAAAATCTTTCAATGATAACTGTAGCTTTTTAAGGGCTGCTTTCCTAGTCATAAACTGCGCTCCCTCTCCGGATGAATACTAAAAGTAACACGTAATTGATTATTTTTTGGTTATGTGTTTACATTTCAACACGTGTGAGATACAAATTCAATTTATGTTATGTATAATGTAAAGTTATACCTTCTTCTTCTTTTTTGACACCATTTTGATTATTAACTTTAGGTACTATAAAAGGTTTGAATGAAAATATTTTACTTCTTTCTGTTTAATTATTTCACACACTACACAAGGACTTGAACATCCATGCTTGTTTTCAAATCAAAAGAATGACACTTGACGTAATGACGTTTGCGTAAGTTCTGAACGTAGGTTCTGAAATATTTTGACAGAACATGATGTATTACCATTCTTAAAAATATTTATTAATAATCACAGTTAATAATAATAGTTCTGTGTAATCTATACTAATATTATAGAGAGGAAAGGTTTGTAATTATGTATGTATGTATGGTTTTCACGCATAAACTACTGGACCGATTTCAAAAATTCTTTCACCATTAGAAAGCTGCATCTTCACTGAGCAACATAGGCTATATTGCATTTTCAAAAAAATAAGAGATCCTTACCAAAAATGCAATAATGTAACCCAAGGTGTAAAAACTAAAAAATTCCTTAATAAAAATTCTGTCATTTCCTTGAAGTACGAGGATGGTTCTTATGAAAAAAAAAGTAAACATGTAGGTACCACGGGCGAAGCCGGGGCGGACCGCTAGTGTAATGATAATTTTGGGTTAGACCGTGGTTAGACCAATAATAATTCTATTTCCTATTTTCATTATTTGGCAAGTACAATAGCTACCTATTTTTTTACGTTGGGATTTTTGTTACAATTTTGTTTACGTCAATATGTAAAGTACTTAGGTGAGAAAATTCAAATTGTATTATTTAAACATCGAATAAAAGCCAATATTAAAGGCTTTAAGGGCATTCTACTTAGGATAACAGCTTGAAGGCGGGAAGTCAGGTTAGTCAGGTGGTTACTATGCAAAAAAACATCGATTGTATTAAATGTATTTATTTTCAGAAATAAATTAGGAAAATATTACAAATACATAATACCTATAATAAATTATTATGAACTTAAATTAGACAGGTTACTTAGCTATATAAATTAAAATTATTAAATTTAAGAGTTATTTTACGATTCATTGTTTCCTGGTGTTGTGGACGGTGTAGGAGCTGTTGTAATTTGATTAGCCCAAGCATTAGGATCCACCATCACATATTGAAATGGATAGGCGTAAGTATGGGGCCATACGGCTGTAGGCACATTCGAAGTTTTGCCCTCCTTACTTCCACTGTTTTCTTTGTTATGAGCATTAAAAGCATTAGCAATAGCTGACATCATTTGAGGATAGAAATATTGAAATGGTGAGTAATACTGAGTGGCCGTAGCGCAAGGTGGTATGTTAGATTCTTCGGTATTAGCGGCTGATGGTGCTGTATAAGGGTAAGGCAACACTGTGTTTCCTTCGGAGCCCGTGGTGGATAAAGCATAGGCATACTTTATGGGTGGGGTCGCAAGAACGGCTCTTTTTTGAGTGTTCAATTTCTCTTCCAGTGGCGAATTTGTTAAGCCTGATGTCAACGTCAGAGGTACAGCTTGACTCTCAGTAGCGGCTGCTAGAAAGTTCACAGGTTGATCCGTTAGCCATTGAGATTTGCTTCCGTTCTCTTCTGTGGCTGCTACGTACAAGTCGCCAGTGGTTCCGTCGTCTGAGGGCATTACGTAGAGACCATGCACTGGTTGAAGACTATTAGGTGTTTCCCAAGCAACATGGCTGCTGGCACATGTGATTAAAAGGGAAATCGAAATGGTTCCTATTAGTCTGGACATCTTTCCGCGTTAAGATAGAGGCGTAAATTGACAAATTATCCAGAGCAGTTACATTTTTTATACTTTGATTTCTATTTGAGATAAAAGATTAACGTGAATTGATAATTAATAAGTCACATGAAGAATGTAAGTTAAGACACGTCGGTTGTATAAACTATATTCAGCGATCATCACGTTAATATCGATAAGACGAGATTTAGGAAAAACATACGAACTTTTGCTAAGATAGAGAATAACTTAAACGCTATTAGAATTGTAATTACATATATGTAGTTAATAAAGTATGAAATAAAATAATCGTAATCCTATACATATCTTTTGTTTTATGAAGCTACTTATGTATTATTTCCAGTCCGAAATATAATACATATCGCTAATAAATATTTTTTGTTTGTGCGTATTGCTTTAATAAACTCCTTTTCTATTTTTATGTTTTGGATAGTGTCATAAAAGCTCTACAGTTTAAAGATTGTTCATTTTATCCGTTAAATAGTTTGGAAGCTTCCAAAATAAAAAAAATTACATAAAATAAACAAGTAAAGGGTATGAGGTATTAAAATATAATGTTACACAAACATAACTCCTAGCAAGCTATAAAATTTAAATTGCGATTTTACGCATTGCATCTAGGACCCAGTTCATAGATGCTAACAAAAATTTTACTAGTAACATTAATTTTCAAATATGGAACATGTTACAAAACCTCTGTGTGTTTGCAAAAAAATGAAGAATTTTCTCTTTGCGGCTGGAAGTGTCCTGTAACATGTATTAACTTTCGACTTTTGAGAATGCCTTTAAGGTCACTCTGCCCTGATAAATGGGAATGCTATGTGGGTTGCCGTTGTTCTGCAGGCTACGTGAGAGACGAATATACTAAGGATTGTGTCACAATTCAAAATTGTCCCGGTAAGAATTAAAAATAATTTGGAAAATCCAAAAGTGCACGCCTCATAATTTTTTTTTAATAATTATTTATTAATTATTATTTTTGTTTATTTAATAACAATTAAACCACATCGAATCAGACCCTGAAAAATGAAAGGGTTCTATTCCTGAGCATACTCAAGCGTAAGAGAAAAAAAAAGACTCGATTAGTAAAGTATTTCGGTCGCTATCGTGTTAACAAGAAAATCCTCCGCACATACAGACACACGGACGTCCAAGACAGAACTTTTTTAAACTGTTTTTTAACTAGTATAAATAACAAAAATGACATCAAAAATATCATGAATGTTAAAAATAGTGTTTTTTCTTAATATGTGTGTGTATGTATTATCTTACAAGTGCAATGTATGATACATAAAGACATTTTAAGTTTGAAAAATCAGATGTTTTGCGCGAAGTGACAGTAGTACCCACCTCAACGCTTCGCTTATGAGGCGTGCAAAAAAATTCAAATGATTAAACTCCTATCAAAGTAGGATATGCGAATGTGGTAATAGAAGGTTTTGTGGGTAACATTTTCAGTAACTACTCTCATTTTAAATATAGGGGAAGCTGAGGTAATACGATCCCTGGAGGTCAAATGATCCCCCGGCGTAAATCAGAGACAAGTAGTGCCATCTATATATCATACGCATGAAACATATTCCCTGCACACCTGCCAGTTGCCTCTTTAAGTGTCATCGCGGTGTGAGCGCTTGGCGTGATTTTATTAAAAAATAATCAAAAAGTGTGGCTCTGATCTAAGGTAAGCCTGTTTTTGAACTTTCATTACTTTTTACATGTTCGTGTTTATTGAAATTTTGTTTTATTTGCGGGTATTAATAACAGTTAGCTAATATTTAAGCAATTTTCGATCACCACACGCGGTATTTGAAGGTTATGTTTTGATCGATATCTTGGAATTTGGTGTTTGGGGAAAAATGATCCCTTTCTGTGTGTATAAAATGATCCCTGGAATCATTTTACCACATGAATATTTGTTGTTTTTACAGATCATGCCGAGAATTTATATACGCAAAACTAATCGCCAAAATTGGCCTGAAGAACTGCAAAAGGCATTAGATGCCGTCAGAGGTGGTATGCCTTACAAAACCGCAAGTAGAGAGTTTAAGGTTCCTGTGATGACATTTAAAAGAAGAGCCAAAGGTAAAAATAAAAGAGCTGTAGGCTCCATTAAAAAGTTAGGTAGCAAACAAACAGTGTTTAACCTAAAATAAGAACAGGAGCTTTAAGGACATGGAGTCTAGAATGTACGGGCTGACCACACATGATGTTTTAACCTTGGCTTACCAATTGGCAGAGAGAAATAATTTACAGCACCCATTTTCTGAAGCAAAAGGGAAAGCTGGACTTGAATGGCTTCGTGGATTTAGACGTAGACATCCTGACATTACGATGCGTGCCCCAGAATCAACGTCTTCTGCGCGAGCGCGAGCTTTTAATAAGCCTGTGGTGGACAAATTTGACAATGGACAAATAATTAAAAAAAAAATGATATCTAATGAAACTAGTAGACTGCAAAAGTTTTGTGTAACTTGTGATAGTACTTAAATTGTTATGAATAATACATATGATTAAAATAAACAGCCGAGTGTTTTATTTCACTGATATTTATTAACTTATGGTATAAAATGATCCCTGGGATTATTTTACCCCAACCCCAGGGATCATTTTATACATAGGTGTGTATAAAATGATCCTTTACTAAACTTTAACAAAAGCCTCTAATACAAAAAAACTATATTCATATAATAAAAAATAAGTATGCAGTTACAAAGTTAAGTAAATTCACTACTTCCAACAATAGAAATCTTGCGATTTTGCCTTTAACTTTAGCCACAGTTAAATTTTTTCCCTTAAGGGGATCATTATACCTCACCTTCCCCTAAAGTTCATATTATTACATACATGAAGCAGATAGGTAATGTAAAAATATTAGATTCATTACGAAATCTAGCTAGTTGTAGTTGTAACTAGAAAAATATGTCGTTAGCAAACATTTAGCAAAACGTAAATTTTGCAATTGTTACATATCTATTTCTATTCGTATAAAATTGACCATTTCGTATAACTACGTAGGTACTAAGAAATTATTTTAGGTCAAGTGTTTACACATGTTACAAGTAACAACAATATACTTCGTATAAACTGAAATCTAATCATAGTTCAAATAACTTGCTCTTATTTAATAATACATATAATTCTACTTTAGCTAGGTATATTGACTCGTAGTTAAAGTAGGTAAATTTATTAAAATAATATACTTATTAATAGAAGAAATTATAATTTATTGATAAAAGCGAAGCGAAGCAATAAAAATAAATAAGATGATTCTTATATATTAATTGAGATCCTATTATATTATAGTTGTTGATAAATGAAATAAAAATGTTGTCCTACTTTTTGCGTCATATTGTTGTAATCTGAGGTTTGAATATTTTTCTGGGCAAATATTAATTTTAATTGAAAGGTTTATTTGTTAAATTCAAAAAAAGAATGCTGGCATTTGTAATAGAAATAGTAATAAATGCTTTTATCTCGATTCTTGAATAAAGCATAAATTAAAATTTTAAAAGTCATTATTATTTCTGTGACTGAATTAACGTTAGGCAAAGAAAAATTAATAACCAAATTTGAATAAAAAAATATAGTGAATAGAAAATAATCATTTCGTTGCTTATTCGTTGTATACGGTTGCATAAACAATATCCGATCGAAAATATGATTGTAATGCAACCTACAAGTAATGCAATCTAAGTACCTACGTTTGGCCAAAATTGTTTATGTAAACATATATAAATATTACATTTATACCATTTAATAATTCATTAGTATTATATTACACCCTACGATGAAGGTTGTGTCGATTTTGGTATTCGCTTTCGCCACTTCAGTGACGGGAGCTCCTACAATAATAACTTCAATACCAACATATACAGATGAATTGAATAGACAAATACTTCGTGATAAAAGGTCTAAATATGGGCATGGTTATTACTCCTACGGAGCGGCATCGTCACCGATTGCAGCATACACGCCATATCAAATTGGTATGCCTGTCCAAAGTTACTTAAACCCTTACACCTACGGCTATCAAACGTTGACTCCCAGCTGCGGACGCGGATATTACAGAACCGAAGGCTATCACAATGACCAGGAGATAATGAGTTACTCGGACAAGGAACACGAGCATCAACCAGCATCAAGGAACGCTATGGATCCAGCAGAAACAGCATCGATCAACCAAATAACTCCGTTAAGTCCTTCAAGCATGCCCAGCATTGGTCAGCTGGTGAACCCCACAAGTGGACAAGCTTATGGGGTGTTCTCCAATGTTCAGAACGTCGGGTGCAATGTGCCGCTGCTGTTCAGCTGTTCACCCTCTATAGTGCCTCTAAGGATGAGGCCATCTCCGCAAGTGGGTTATGGTTATGGGCCATATGGATACCGAGGTGTTGAGGATATGTCCTATGAGCCTCATCGAAGTTTCCACGAGGAACATACTCATGACAGTGAGGGTGCGGGCGTGAGCGCGGTTGAAGCAAACCACGTGGGTGGACATCAGTGAAAATCTTAATTTAAGCTAGAAGTATAGTAAAATAAATGTATTTTATAAAATAAACACGTATTAAAAAAAAAGAAAACGACTTTTATTTTATAAATAAATTACAATAAAGCGCTATAAATTGTGTTGTGTTTTATTTTTGATGGGGCGTCACTCAAGAATATCATTATATACCAAAACTATGGTTAATGATATAAATTGTAGAGATTATAATTTTATAATTATTGTCCTTTAAAAGTTGTTATTCAGCTTAAAATTAAAAATCAATATTCTGTAAATTATATTAAGTATTTAAATTTATATCTTTTGATTTTTGTAATAATATCTATCACATTAAAATTTAGTCGTAGAAGTGGTTATAGACCTTGAATATGTATTTTCAAATTTTGTATCAGTGCACTTGATGAAAATAAGTGCCACCACTACCTTTAGGTACTTACACGATACCTATTATCATTAATTTATGCTACCTACTTTCCTAAATTTGTAGAGATTTTGTTTGATATAGATGTATTGTTAATTCCATCTTTTATTATTTCATGTATTTGTTTGACAATCAATTGTTGTTCGTTAGTCTCGCTAAAGCTCGAGGACGGCTGGGCCGATTTAGATGATTTTGGGTTTAAAATGTTTGACTATTATAGGGAAGGTTTAAACGGTAAGAAACATAAAAAGTTAGTATTTAACATACATAGTTTCTCGAAAACTCGATACTAACTTTTTATGTTTCTTAGTTCTTACCGTTCACCAGGACATCTTGCCGTTGATACAAATTACAAAGTTATTTAAATTAGATACATATTTATTTTTCATAGGTACTGTATATCTATTTAAATAAAGGAAAACAAAACGAACTAAATAGGTATATTCACTGAGTCATATTTTGTAGCGAGAAAACATATATTTTCAAATGTATGTTTAATTGTTTAACATATTTTATAATGGTTATCTATTAAAATAGATTAATCTAACAAAATTGAATAAGGGCAATTTATAATTAACGAAATAAAGAGGTCATGATGTTTTTACGATATGTATGAGTCATTGTCAATCATAATCAATTCTTGGTATGTGAGTTCTTTTCAAAACTACTAAGAAACGTTCTAAGAAAATTGCATCATATAATTGAAGAGAGAATACTAAAGAATCTTATATTTCATTATCTTTCAAGAATGATAGAGCCAAGCCAAGGCAATAGGAATTATGAGTACCTACATAATATTATGTGGTTGTAGGAAGCATATTGCACACCTCGGAGAGGTAGTGCCACAGACATATATTAAGTAGACAACGCAAGTACCGCGATCTGTATGAAAACCAAGCGTGTCATATTTTTTGTACTGACCTTGACGCGTTATGACGTCACGAGCGCTTTTTAGTGATGGGAATTTCATTTTACGCTAAATCGATTAGGACGCCACTCGCGCGGCGATTCTAGTATCGTCCTATCCCATCGTACTATCTTGCTCGCTTTACCGAGCTACCGCTAAAGCTGGCTTCACTAAAATGTTTAGAGCAAATTGTGCTATATTTTGTTGGAAACCAATCTTTATGTCCCGTTGCATCGAGCCATTTTTCTTTTATGTTCGGGTTACCTACTTGGAAAACTGAAAAAAGAAACATAGTCTAAGCAATAAGGAGTTTTCTTAAAAAACTCCCAAGATGACACTTTAACTAATGGCGTCCATGTCATAAATATTTATTTTTAGTACCTTTGTATTAAAATACTTAAAAGTTCTAGGTCAAGTCGTATTAAATGACAAAAAAAATCTATGCCTTTTTTGCTGAAAAATTGCTCCTTCAAATTATCATTTTTCTGTTCGATTATAAAATCGATTAGAATCGAGAACTGTTGCATCAAATGAACATCACTAACCACAAAATTGGACAGAAAAATGAGAACAGAAAAATGAGAAGACGCTATTCATTGCTTATTATCATACGACGCGATCTTTACCGTGCCAAGTAAAAGCCGCAATGTATTCCGTATGATTTGGTATCCATGTTTGTCACGATCGTTTTCCACAGATATTCTTTATTTGATTTTAAAATAAATAGTGCATATTCTGATTAGAAAATTACTTACCGGTGGAAGGAAACATCTCCGATAACTCGGCCACTCACAGCTGTGGAGTTTCTACAGTTTTACTTTATTCAGCTTCACGTCTTTCCTTGGCGAACTGCAAGCGCGGACTGAGTGTAGGCCAGCGTCAAGTAAGTGTCATAAACTTAGTTTGGACACGGGAAGTACATACACTCGCGTAGTCTATCTTAATATATGTCTGTGGGTAGTGCACTATTTTTTATTTACGTTCAAACAAGCTTCTACTAGTATTCTGTGGTTAACCTTAATTTTTAAAATAATTTTTGATGTATATTTTGGGACATCGATATCATATTCATTTAAAACTAGCGGTCCGCCCCGGCTTCGCCTGTGGTGATCACATGTTTACGTTTTCTCTCCATATGAACCATCTCACCTCAAGGAATATTAAAAAAAAAGAATTAACGAATTCGTTTCAGCCGTTCTCGAAATTTGCGCATAGCAATACATTTGGAGATTCATTTTTATTGTGTATAAAGACTATAAGCTGTCCGCCCCGGCTTTGCCCGTTATTTACGTTCTCTCTCCATAAGAAAAAAAGAAGAAATAACGAAATCGGTTAACCAGTTCTTAAGTTTTGCGCTTACCAACACATTTAAGTAGCGATTTATTTTTATTATAAGTACTAGCTTTCCGCCCACGGCTTCGCCCGCGTTTTCAAAGAAAAACCTGCGTATCTCCCGTTCCCGTGGGATTTCCGGGATAAAACCTAGCCTATGTGTTAATCCAAGTTACCCTCTATATGTGTGCTAAATTTCATTGAAATCGGTCCAGTAGTTTATGCGTGAAAACCATACATACATAATTACAAACCTTTGCTCTTTATAATATTAGTATAGATAAAGATAGATGAAGTTATTGTGAGAAAAGAGGATCTACAAATTCTGTTGGCTCTTCTTTGTAGAAACGATTCTATAGCGCTTCTAAAAGATGTCTAGTTAAATAATTGAGTCGATACATATCAAACTCCGGTAAGTCCATTCTAACAGAAATGTGGGAATCGAGGTATTTTTAATAACTTAAAAAAACAATATGTTTGGACCTTTATAATTTATGACGGATATAATATAATATGTAGGGTCTTGTTATGTGCGGGTGTAATAAAAGATGGATAACTACGCAAAGGTTATATTTCGTTAACTACATAAATATATTCGTATGTAATTAATATTCGACCTAATGCGACCCACCCGCGTCCCGACAAGCCCGTGACTGTCTATGCATAACGCACAAACTGTTTATATACGAGTTACCGTGTGAACCGATGGTGTGAACTTTCTTAGTAGGTACTACACTTGAAATTCGGTAACTCGTAAATTGGCTTGTCGTCGCTACATCATTCCCCCCTTAAAATAAAAAGGGTATACAAGTAAAAATCTTACAATAAAAGTAAACTAAACAATAAACAGATGGGTGTATATAAAAAGTGTCGCTATATAAGGTTACAAAATGTTTACAATATAAAGTATAAAAAAATGTTCACAATATAAATCAATCATAACGTATACAAGTGGTTAAAAGTTAACACCTAATTTCGTTAAACTATTTATGTTATTACAAAAACTTGGTTGGTTCTTCTAAGTGGCGTGCGATAATTGTTACACGTCATCTAACACTTAGTAACAAATCTCAATACGTTCTTTACACTTGTATCGTTTAATATTACAAAGGCTATTACTGTACACTCATAAGCCATAAATCAAAAGTACTTAAATTTCTAAGTAGTAAACATTTCAATAAAAACTCAACACAAACATAAATTTGAAATACCATACTTAAAACGTTAAACAATGAACTCTTTTCAAAATTACTTAAGTTCTATTATTTATTAAATACGATGTGTTGATTACTAAGTATTTATTATACATTTCTATGAAGTCTTATGCATACTTATAATCATCGTAATTCTAATAAATATAAAATAGTTGAAACAATTACAAATACAATACTATTACCTAAATCGTACCGGTAATCGTATAGCTCTTCCACTACGCGTGGTATGTGTATTAGGCAATTCGCTACTTGGAATTTGTAACGGAACCTTAGTATCTGCCCCATATGTCGTATCACTATCATCACATCATTCAAATAATATGCAGGTTTTAGACGGTCTACTGATATTCTAACTTTCCTGCCAGTCATTTGAATGTAATATACCTTTTCCTCTCGACTCAACACACGATAAGGACCGTCGTATGTTGGTTATAAAGGCTTACGTAATGCGTCGTTTCTTACAAAAACATAATCGCACTTTTCTAAATCGGGGTGAATAAATATGTTCCGTCTTTCATTCTGCCTAATAGCTACTGACTGATATTTCCTAATAGAGTCTCGTAATTTACTTACATACTCAAGACTGCTATCTATTTCAAAACTCGACTTTTTATCGTAATAATCACCTGGTAATCGTAAAGTTGTTCCGTACGTAATTTCTGCTGCGCTTATGCCGGTATCACTTCTTACTGCTGTTCTAAGTCCTAGCAACACAGTTGGTAATTCTGTAACCCAAGATGATGATATATTGCATAAACGAGCCATTAATGCCGCTTTAAGCGACCTATGCCAACGCTCTACCGCCCCGTTACTCTGTGGGTGGTAAGGTATCGTACGCAACTTAATAATACCTAATAACTTCATTAGTGTAGCAAATAATTGACTTTCGAATTGGCGTCCTTGATCGCTTGATAGCTTTTCGGACAACCAAAACGAGAGATCCATCCTTCATATATTACACGCGAAACCGTTTCAGCAGTTATATCTCTCGTAGGAAAACATTCTGGCCATCGCGTCCCCCTGTCACTATGGTTAGGCAATACGTCCTAAAACCTTCGGGTGAAGTGGGTAAAGGTCCAATTAAATCAACATGAATATGTTCAAACCTATCGCACTGCAGAAACGATCCTAAACCTGACATTGTATGTCGATTAACCTTCGATCGTTGACATTCAATGCATGTTTTAACTTTTAACCCATTGGCCAACGTGACGAATCATATTTGGCCAATAAAAACGATTTTGAATCAATTTGCGTGTAATCCTTATTTCGGGATGACATAAATTATGTACACATCAAAAGCAATACGTCGAATTTAATCAGTCAAATAGGGTCTAATTTTATCATTATCTAAAATATTACAATTAATAAATGTACCGCTTTCAGGTAACATTATTTTCTTTGACCTATTATTAGCGTCTTTCGAATTAGATAATTGTAACATATAAGAATCTTGTTGTTGTTCCTTAGCAAGTTCCGCGTAATCTATTACAGTGGGACAACTTATTGTTGCGACTCGTGATGACGAATCTGCAACGACATTATCTTGCCCACGCGACGTTGTGAACTCGTAATGAATATCAAGTGTCGTGTACGTCTGGGTAACTCTTTCTCGCTATTTACTTTAGAAAACGCGTAAATTAACAGTTTGTGATCCGTGTACCTACACCGTTAACTGTCGTCCTTCGACCATATTCCGAAAATGACGAATAGCTAAGTAAATTGCTAATAACTCCCTATCGTACGTACTATACTTGCGTTCAATCTTAGATGGATTCTTAGAAAAATAACCTACATGAGTATCCGATGCGTCCGTCATAAGTGCGAGCGATGCATCGGCCCTAGGGTGCTAAAAAATCTGCACCTTATAAACCAAAACATAGTTTGAGTTACCTCGGCGATAAATGACCATTTATACGGTCGCCGTAAACTAAAATCTAAAGTCATTAACTTAGTACCAAATGTCTTAATTACACTACCGTTTGCCGCGTAAGGTTTATAATCACTACACAGTACACTCACTCGCGGATCGGTTATTTTTCGACACTAGTAAAATTAAAACATTTTTTAGTCGGCTCTCCTGCTGCTTCTGCCACGCACAAGGTTGAAGATAGTACAATCTGGCGTTATGCTTAAAGCAGTAATGAAAAAACATAACCAATTTGGTTTTCTCTGTTTTGAGCTTCCTGCACGATTGCGACTTTGCGATGCGGAATGATGCGTGCTATTTCCATACCTTCGACCGCTAAACGATTTGCCTCTCGAGCCTGCACATTCCAGCAGGTTTATCCGCTGCTTTAGTTGTGCTAACTGCTCGAGGTTTAACGGTACCGACGAAACTGCTCTAACTGGAACTGCCGGAATCATTTTTAATTGTAAACAAACGATATCTATGCAATTCACTATAATAATGTTCACTTTTCGTCGGGAGTCACCAATGTAGGGGCTTGTTATGTGCGGGTGTAATAAAAGATGGATAACTACGCAAAGGTTATATTTCGTTAACTACATAAATATATTCGTATGTAATTAATATTCGACCTAATGCGACCCACCCGCGTCCCGACAAGCCCGTGACTGTCTATGCATAACGCACAAACTGTTTATATACGAGTTACCGTGTGAACCGATGGTGTGAACTTTCTTAGTAGGTACTACACTTGAAATTCGGTAACTCGTAAATTGGCTTGTCGTCGCTACAAATACATTAGATTCATTAGAATTATTTTTACGAAGAAAAAGAAATGTATTACTTGATGATTATGCCACAAAATTAGATTTAAATCTGGACATACAGGCGTTTGATATGTCAGCAAAACTTACCGGGATTTGAAAAACATCGTCTTGGACTTACAGGAGTTAGAAATAATATATCTAATGGACTTACAGAGATTTGATAGAACTCAGTTTTGGGACGTACTGAGGTGGTGGAAATGGGTAGATAGTTCGTCGCGTTGTAAGTATTGGACATTAAAATAAAATATGTAAATTAAAAGATACAAATTATTATTATTATTAACCTTTATCATCCCACTGCTGGGCAAAGAGAGAAGTCAATAAATCAAAACGGTTGAAAAAATCTCAGTACGGCCCTGGGCTTCATGGCTGGGAATTACTACTGTGCGTGCTTTGCGTCTAGTTTCATTTATCTTTTAGCTGTTTTCTGAGCCTTGTCTGTTTTAGCTTTTGGTATTGGTTTTTTCCTTGCTTTGTCTAGAACCACCACCTCTATTCATCTTCTCGTTCATTTCTTCCATCATTTATCAATAAAAACGATTTAAAAGCATTGGTCACACGTGTTAGCTTCAACAAAATTAAGAGAAATGGCAGCCATCTTAGTGCCATACTGCGCTGTGATTGGTCGAAATGGACTTGCCTGAGTTTGATAAACCACTGTCGATGGACATACCGGAGTTTGAAAAAAAATATTTACTTTAAACCTTATTTTAATAGAGATACGATTGACTTACCTAAATTTGAAAAGTAGAGACTGGTTTAGTTTTACAATTCAAAATTGGCGCCATTGTTATCTCAATTTTGGCGGGGAGTGGACTTACCGGAGTTTGATATGTATCGACTCAATTAAAGTTTGATTTTGAGTTTGAAATACGAACCTATCTAATGGCTTAAATTTTAAAACATCTCTCCTTTTTTCGATTGTATTAGAGAAAAATTATTTATTACTTTTAACTTGTTTACAATAACTATTCTCAATCACATAGTTTAAACTCTAAGTCGAATGGCAAATATAGATATAATTTCACCAAAAAATTGCTTATAATTAAAGCTGCGTATATGACAAGAAAAAAAGAACTATTCATTTCTGAAAAGTGATGCTAACACATAAAAAAATAGACATTCTTCCATATAAACAACCCTTCCAAAAAAGTCCGTCGTAATATCCTTGTTTAATGTGCATTTACTCTGTCGAAAAATCGGTTAATTGAAATTAAATAAATTTAAATCGTTCCATAAAATAACATTATAATATGCCTTATCATCATCACTACATAGTATAAAAAAGTCACTTTCTCTGTCCTTATAGCCCTATGTCCCTATAGTCCATTGAAATGTTACATTTTTTAGGCCTAACCTTGCATTTTTAAGAGGACGCAATTTTATTTTTTTTATGTGTAGGGGGGGTCAGTGTGAAGCTATCACCAAGTTTGTGGGGTCGCTACCCTTGTCCCACGGCCGCCATCTTGAAAATAGCGGTTGAAATGGTTTTTACGATATATCTCTTAAACCATTTATCTGATAAAAAAAATTTGTTAACATTATTTGTTGCAAATTAAATTCTCTACAACTTTGGTCCAGTAACTTTTTGACGTAGAACTATAAATAAAAAAGTTATAAGCGAAAATGTTCAGAAATTAGAGCTATTTATATTTTTCAATAAAACTTTTTTTTATCATTTTACAAAGAAATAATATCACACCATTTTTGTAGATTGTTTTTCGAGGAACAACTATTATATAAAACATTTTTTCATTACGTCAATAGCTAAGGTTTTACAGCGCTCCGAAGTGAGTACTATTTTTCAGTACTAACTATACATAATATATTGGCTATTGGCTCTTTTACCAGACTCCAGAACAATTCAAGCACACTGCAGAACATTTCAGCCCTGCTTTTCGACGGAAAAAAAACGCACTTCCGGACTCTACCTCCTGGATGGTGGGGAAAAGAGCCATAATAATTAAATATTAATAATATTGCAAAATTAATTATTAAAAATATTATAATAACAAAAAAAAAACAATTACTGATGACAAATTATTATTAGTACAAACATAATATATGTAAGTGTATAGTTAAGAGTACTGAAAAATAGTACTCACTTCGGAGCGCTGTAAAACCTTAACTATTTACTTAATGAAAATATGTTGTATATAATAGTTGTTCCTCGAAAAACAATCTACAAAAATGGTTTGATATTATTTCTTCGTAAAATGATAAAAAAAAGTTTTATTGAAAAATATAAATAGCTCTAATTTCTAAACATTTTCGCTTATAACTTTTTTATTTATAGTTCTACGACAAAAAGTTACTGGACCAAAGTTGTAGAGAATTAAATTTGCAACAAATAATGTTAACAAATTTTTTTTATCAGATAAATAGTTTAAGAGATATATCGTAAAAACCATTTCAACCGCTGTTTTCAAGATGGCGGCCGTGGGACAAGGGTGGCGACCCCACAAACTTGGTGCTAGCTTCACACTAACCCCCCCTACACATCAAAAAAATAAAATTGCGTCCTCTAAAAAATGCAACCCCAAATGTAACTTTTCAATGGAATACTATGTATGCTTAAATCTTTAAAACTACGCAACCGATTTTGCTGCGGGTTTTTTAATAGATAGAGTGATTGAAGAGGAAGGTTTATAATTTATATGTATAATTTATTATGTTTAAGACACAGCGGGCGGAGCCGCGGGCGGAAAGGAGTGAGTTGTAAACTTATATTAACAAATCTAATAAGTAGGTAACATATAATTTTCAGTAACCTAATGAACTACGATTAATTAGTGTTAATATAGTTTTAGTTATAATTTTGATAATAAAATTCTGATAAAAATATAATGTTAAATCATAAGCTGATTACGGTGTATGTCGTGGTATTTTGATGACTCTGTATTACGTGTGCCCTCTTTACAAACATTCATCATTCATATTGACGTGATTGTATGCAAAATATTCGATTACAATTTATGTATATTTTATAAAAGTAAAAAAAAATATCCTTGTAAAAAAAATTTTCTTTGTCGATATAACATACGACCATACATAGGATGATTTTAGTAGACGGAGACCCGGTATCCATTTTTAAGGATTCTTATTTAGAACGTAAAACTATAGATTAAGCTTAGGTAATATAATTTTATAGGAAATACTAGCGGTCCGCCCCGGCTTCGCCCGTGGTACATATTTCGCAATAAAAGGTAGCCTATGTTCTTTCTCAGGGTCTAAAGATTATCTGTGCCAATTTTCATCGAAATCGGTCCAGTACCTAGTTTATCCGTGAAAACCATACATACATACATACAAACCTTTCCTCTTTATAATATTAATATAGATAATTTATAAAAAACTAGCGACCCGCCCCGGCTTCGCACGGGTGCAATGCTGATACTAAATACACTACAGAAAAACTGTGAACGTTGTATATAAAAACATAGCGGCCCGCTCCGGCTTCGCACGGGTATAAAATATATAGCCGGGCGGCCGGCCGGTACCGCCGCAAACGCTACGTCCCGCAATTTTTAAATCTGTAATATCTTCGAAAATATTCACTTAAATCATACGGTGTAAAGGGCCATATAGATCTATATTAAATGAACAATGTATTCAAGGTATTTAATTGGTTAAGGATTAATGCTGTATTGGTTAAAATCGCTTCGAAAATTAGCCATTATTTGTCGTAAAAAGTAAATGACAAAAAAAAGTTATTGTGGGTTATCCATAAGAGATAGACATATACCATCACGGACTTTTCTGTAGACCTTTTCAATGTGTACAATACTTAGTACATTATTTTGATAAAACTCGTAGGGTTCAGCCTGCGTTTGCAATGTAAGCGGAAAAAATGTAATTTTTTACGACATCACATTAAAACCTCAATAATAACAGTACTTCTCCACTATTTAATGGATGTTATTATACACATAAACCTTCCTCTTGAATCACTCTATCTATTAAAAAAACCGCATCAAAATCCGTTGCGTAGTTTCAAAGATTTAAGCGTACAAAGGGACATAGGGACATAGGGACATAGGGACATAGGGACAGAGAAAGCGACTTTGTTTTATACTATGTAGTGATGTAGTGATTGTTCATGCCGTTATGTTTAGTGCTTTTGGCTTTAATAAAAAGTGGAGGGTTCGAGAATAGAAAAATGAAATATAATTTTCAAGTTACCTGTAGGTACGTTATCTCTATCACTAAATGGGTAGTCAACATCTCCAAGAGCCAAAGGAAGTAAAATATTCATCAACAACTTATATAATCTGCTAATCTCACTTGATTAGAGTGGTGGTCTAAGGCCTGAGAAAAGTGCATTGGCTATGTAATACATATTATGTATTACATAGCCAATGCACTTTGGGAGTATATATACTAATAGTAATGTTACTATTAGTATATGAGTATTATATTTTATGATTACTGTTAATTATTTATTGAACACTATTTCAATATGACTACTTACTTATTCAAACCGAAAATTCGATCTCACAAACTAAGTAAAAAGTTTCCTTTACGTTGCAGTTGTTGACTCTATTATTTTATCTTAAAAGCTCTACGTTGTAACAGTTATGTAAATAAAAATGTAAAACATTAAAATACACACGGTCTATGAAAGTGTTAATAAAATGTATATTTTTTTAATCTATAAATGATCATAATCCTCTGAAAGGTGTATAATATGTGAAGCTAATAGAAATAAATAACGTGTTGATTCTAATGTTTTAGTTATGTGCAGAAAATTAGGTTCTATCCTTTTTTATAGTCATATTTTCCTGCTCGATTTTTTTCAGCGACTCCTGTAATCATTCTTTGATAATGAAACAATATGTATATTTTAATTTATGCTACACTTTTTTGGATATAAAGTATATATATTAAACCTAAAACATTAAAATTGTTTGCTAAATGAGGGACAAGGAAAATCCCACAACTGACGAAAAGTTCATATTATAAAGCTATGTTTACAAAAGCTATAAAAGTACATAAAATAAATTTGAACTTTTTTTACGTTTAAATACGTATATAATAATTTATATCACCTGACCGAATTAAACAAGATATAGTTATAATGAAATAACTAAAAATGGGCACTTATAACAAAAAAATTAAAGAAAAAATATTAACCGATCGCTCATATAATTTTGATATCACAGTTAATGTCTGTAATTCTTTTATTTATGCTTTTTAAATTTATTATTATTTATTACATTACTGATTACACCGATAAAATTAAAATATAAATCAATTTATTATAAATCAGTTGTATTTTTTTTATTTGAATTAAATGTGTACATAGCTTAGTCTTCAATAATGTTTACCAAAGCGAAATTCACGTTGTCTCATGTGTAACTTTAGGCACGTTTCGATGTTTCGTACTTCACCAATGGATTTCATACTTGTGAATTTTAATATAAATGCTTATACCGTTTCTCCAACCGTCAGTTCAGCGCCAGACCATGAAGACATTAATATTACTCACTGCTCTGGCAGCCATAGCCTGTGCAGGACCAGCATATTTGGGAAAAGATGGCGTTGAACAAGAATCCAGGCTTAATGGTGTTTTAAAAACCATTAAAAGGGAACGGAAGTCGCCAATTCCAGAATCAACTTCTGATTTATCTTCCGATCTACACAGTGAAACTTTACCAGGCATCATCGAAAAATCATCAAATTCGGGATTCAGAAAACCAATCATCGTGAAGAAGAAATTCGGTTATCACATATACCGGGATTCCGACGAGGAACTTGCTCAGTCTGAACCACGTCATAATTGCAGAAGACAATTCAGATTCAAGTTATGCGATGACGATGACGAGACGTCAAATGAAAAGATGAGAAATTTACACACAGAAGATATTGACAATACCGACGTTGAACAAAGCTTGAAAATGGCCAAAGAAGCAGTAGAAAGTTTGCAAAGAGACCTTCAAAAAATTCAACGTAATGCAAAATTGACGCAAAAACACCATGACGATGAGCAGCTGGAGACTGAATTAAACAAAAAAGCAGAAGAACCGAGGCAAGTAGAACACTTAAGTGAAAATATTTCCAGTCAAGATCCTCTTTGGAAAACAATGCCTACAAAATCGGAAGAGACAAGAATGGCTGAATGGAAAGAGGCTATAGAAAATATTCAAAAGAACGTTGAAATTGCGAAAAATATAGAAGATTCACTAAGAAGTTCCGAGCGTAGTCATTTGTTATCAAGTGAAGTGTTAGACATATCAAAGGCTCGAAAATCGGAGTCAGTAGAATCAACAATGGTCGATCCAAATTTACTTCCTGAAGAAATGAAATTAGAAAATAATGAAGAAAAAGAAGCAAAAATCCCAGAAGAAAATATGGAAACTTATGCGACCGAAAGCAAAGATGTAAAAGTAAGTTTAACCAGTGACAATCTTAAGGTTGACAAAGAGGGAAGTGATTTAATGCATCACATCTCCAGTAAAATGAGTTTAAACGAAGAAAGTAAAATTCAAGATGAAAACGATCTAAAACATGAGAAACATGCAGATGCTGATTTACTGTCTACTCAAGATTTAGAAGAAAAAACGATATCTAAGGATATTATTTCCACACCTAAAGCAGCACATGATTCTGTAGAAATCCATCAAGGTATAGAATTACCTAAACCAGAAAATCTCGATACACGCAAATCTATTAAATCTGATAGCGTCAATGAAAAAAGTGCTAATTTAGACAATGCTGAGGAAGAGTCACTGCTTAAATTAAGTAAGGAAACGTTAGAGGTATCTGATGAAACCGAAAAAATTAAAGCTAAAGAAGTCACTGGCTTAGAAAAAGAGGAAAAGTTAGAAAACATTAATATGAATAACTTGGAAATTAAAGATGCAGACACATCAGAAAGCAGAATTTTGGTCAAAACTGCAGACTCTTTAATGGAAAAAGAAGCCAATATTCAAGATTTGTTTGAGAAAAAAATATCAGATAGACCAGTACACTGGGGAATGCAAAAATCAGCTAACACAGAAGAAGAAAAGCAAACTACTGTGGATTTAAGTAAGGATCAGTTAAATGCTGAAACCCCCGAAATGCGTTCTACCCATGAAATGAATGAAGGTAAGAAAGAAGTTCACAAACAATCCATTGTGGACTTAAGCAAGAATAAGTTGACTGTTGAAAAATCTGAAGTACGTTCTAACCATGAAGACAAAAACGTAGTTGAAAAACAAACAGAATTGAAAGCCATGATTCCTGATGATCTTTTAAAAGAACGCAGTGAAATGAGAGAAGCTACAGAAGATGATGAAAAACAATTAGTAGCAGGAAAATCAAACATGGAAAATGATTTAATGAAATTACGTGAGTTTGAAGAAAAGGACGTTAAGATAATTCCTAACGATATTAGTCAGGCATGGAGCGTAGAGTCTGAGCAGACCGAAAAATTATTTGATCGTAAAATTCATGATGACAAAATAGCTAAATCTGTTGGTGGTATTGATTCTGCAATCAAAGTGGAAGCTCCGCATGCCCCTAAGAATCCCAAAATTGTAGATATGAGTCATGAGAAGCAACACTTTAACGATGACCTTAAATTTAGAAAAGTATCGGAAAGTTTCGACAACCAAAAGCTAGGAAAACATAATAGAGATATGTTGCATGAAGGAAATACATTGCGACTTATTGATCAATCTGTTGGTTCCCATGGACATTTACCAACGGATAGTATTATCGATTTGAACGCACCTTCTACAAAAATGTCAGAAATTGATTATTATACTAATTTGAATTCACAAGATTCTGCACAATTAAGTCAGGACCACAAAACCAATTATCATACAGCTACTCATATAAAGGATGGTATACCTAATTGGAATCGCCATGATTACGATATGCAGGAACCTTTTGTGATGCGTGGCTGGCCTCAACGCGACAGATTCAGGAGTGACTCTCAATTAGATACTAATACTGGCGCACTTGGTCACATTCACCACCATCATCACCCAGGCAAGATACATTTCGAAGACGATTCTCATCATTTTCTACCAATGGGAAGATTTGTAAACAACGCTCAAGGAAATAAACATGAATTCATGATAAACGAAGATATTCAAGAAAGTGGTAGGGAAGCCGAGTGGGATGCTGCAATGCAACCCAGTTCGTTTATGCATATGCGCGACGCTTTAGATAAAAATGGTTCGCCATTCGGCTACCGTCATGCCGGTTTTGGCCCAAGTATGCCGTTAGTGGGTCCAGCTCCGGGTGGTTCCAACAACGTTGGTCTATTTCCCAGCAGCAACGGAGGATGTGGAATTCCTCTGCTATTGAGTTGTTCCCCATCTGTGGTATCAGGAAGCTTGGCGAAATCTCATTCAGTTGGCTACAATAGTGCCGCCGCGTATAGATCAGGGGATGACATGAGATTCTATACAAAAAGGGATGCAAACAGTCTGACTGAGACACAAGCTGGAAATGTCAAAACTTTCTCACTAACACCTTGAACGATAAGTAGATAAAATATGTTGGTCCAAAGAAAAGCACGTCATGGCATTGAACTCGTAATGAACAATTAGTGTATTCTTTAATTGTATTTAGATTAAGTAATTTAAATGGAAAGACATCACAAAGATATAATAAAGCATTTTGAAATCTTTTTCGTATTTGCTATTTATTTTCATGTCCTATCTCAATTCTCAGTTCCATTGTTAGTTAGTATCACAATAAGACTGAAATTAATAATAAAAAAGTCAACAAAGTAACAAAAATAATATTAAAAAGTAAATTTATGTTCTAATAAATAAATAAATAAATATTTATATACGTTGTATCTTGTATATTTATATGTATAAATGAAATTTCTTTATATTTTATTATCTACACGTTTAGAACCATTAATAGTAATTGACCTAGGTATATACTAGATAATATAACTAAAAAATGGTTATGATAACTAAATAAATTAATACCTAATAAATGTTTAGTAAAATAAATCCATCCAGTATTCAAAAGTCGATTGAAAGTATTATAATATAATATATGTATTATGTATATATTTACTTTCACTCGGTAGGATTAATTTTTATACGTCATGTGATAGAAATGTGTTAATTTTTATAAGCATCTGCAATTTTAATTAATTCCATTACATATTATTTACTGTAGGAATTAAATGTAACATTTAGGTATACAACTTATAGTAATGCTGTTTTGTATTCAAGGAATTTAAGTTTTTTATTACGTGATATCCTCATTAAGTTTTAATATTTATGAATAAGATTTGAAACACCTGAATTGAAAAATTATATTACTTAAAACATTTACGCAATATATTATGCATTATGCATCTATCTGCTGACAAATATTCATAGTAACTATGGCGATAATAATTGCTTACTGTGAAAATTTACAGTAAACTATCTAGTCGTATATTTTAAATAGAACTTTTCAAGATGACATACATGATGTTGCTCGTAATATTCAATTTTATTTTTTTGATTAGTATGTTTAATACATTTGCATTCGGTTTGGAAAATAATTTAGAAAGTCTAATAACTTCAGTGGATAAACAGGATAAGAGTGGAAATGAAATAAGTGGAATTCAGAGCAGACCAGGATCATGCAACGACGTTGTTCTAGAACCTCAAGCATTTAATTATTACTTTGAAAAAATGTTCCCGTTATCTACTTTAATAAGACAAGAGCCAGCAGAAAAGGAGGAAAAATTTCAAAATACTTTCCAGGTTTTCAAAGATGCAGTAAACATACCTGAAGGATATTATTTAAATGATAACCAGATCAGTCATAATGGATATTACATAATTGATCCCTACGCATTTCAGTCAATTTCGCCACCGAATTCAATACAGTTTGACCAAATCATCCCACAAGATAATACAATCCTGAACGAAGAAGGAAATAAACCACGTTATACAAGAACTATACCTGATAATTCCAAAAAAGATATCTGGGATCAGCTTTTACATGACAGCATGTTAAACAATATTTTACCGACGATGCCTATTCCATACGTTCACAAATCATCCCCATATTTGGACAACGCTTATGGACCTTATAGGCCAAATTATGGTGCGGATTCAAACAGGAATGGATGTGGAGTGCCAATTTATTTTAGCTGTACTCCAAGAATAACATATGATAGTAGTTTTATGGATCGGCCTTCATGTATGTATCCAAGTTATACAAAGGAACACGAAGCCCAGGATAGTACGAAGCAAAACATTAATAGCAAAGAGCCTCTAAAGAATTAGCCATAAATCATAATTTGTGTAGAAAAACGCTGAGAATGTTTTTTTAATGCGTATTAATATAATTATTTATCACTTCTTTTGCGTTTTATTTCAAACACTATCCATACATATTTCAAACATTTTATTGTTTTCGATGTAATTCATAGCAGTATAAGTAGAGAATGTAAAGCGTAAGAGATCTTTTTACAGTTCACCTACATAAAACATCCACTTTGTAATATTGAAATATATTTACTTAAATATAAATTATATTTACTAGTAAAAATTCGGATGACGTCAATTTTAATGCAATACTTAGCAGAAAACATTTGAAAAACACATGCCTTACATTGAAGTACAGTAAGTCAATGATCTGATGTAATATGATTAGATAAGTGTTTTTTGTGTATTTTTCCTGTTTATTTGCGCTTTATTGTGGCAATTAATATGTTTCCTTTAGGATGTGTATAAAGGACGTCTGTATGTATATTGCAGCGTCATTATTTACACGAAATAAAATAAATTTACAATAACTTTAGGTTTGTTGATCAAAAATTAAATAGGCTGGTCGATGGAGGTAAGTAGTACTAAGGTAGTACTTATACAGACAGACTACCGAATTGAAAAAAATATAGGAATAATCATAATTTTTTTTCAAATTATGAATTATTTAACTCTTCCATCTCCTCTGGCATATTTCCGGATGCCTGGAAAAATGCAGACGTTCTACCGTTACCTAAAAAAATACATCCTGCATCCTTTTCCGATTATCGTCCAATCTCCATCCTCCCTTTCTTATCCAAAGCACTGGAACGTTTAGTCCACGAACAGTTAACCCGTTTCCTCAACAAAAACTCCATCTTAAATCCTTGTCAATCTGGCTTCCGTCCTGGGCATAGTACGGCTACTGCACTCACTAAGATCACTGACGATATTCGAGCGGGAATCGATGACAAGCAGCTCACTATTCTTACCTTACTGGATTTCAGTAACGCGTTCAACACTGTAGACTTTGATATCCTAGTGAGCTTGCTTCGCTCCATTAACATATCTCCAACGGTGATTGCGTGGTTTCAAAGTTACTTGCTGCGGCGTCAGCAACGAATCAAAGTTGATAGCACTTTCTCAACTTGGTCAAGCATCACTGCTGGCGTTCTACAAGGTGGCGTCCTTTCTCCTCTCCTCTTTTCCATATTTATTAATAATATCACTGTTTCCCTTACTTCGCTCTCACATATGTATGCAGATGATCTCCAAATCTATACTCGTTCAACTCTCGAAGATTTACCATCTGCTATTCGATTGATGAATAAGGATCTTGCCTCGATAGTAGCTTGGAGTAGATCATACGGTTTGGGAGTCAATCCATCAAAGACTCAATCTATTATCATCGGGAGTCCCAGTTTCATTTCGAGGATTGACTGGTCAATTCTTCCTCCTTGTACTGTAGATAACACAATTATACCGGTAAGTGATTCGGTTAAAAATCTTGGTGTTATGTTTGATCGCACTTTATCTTGGCACAAACAAATTAATGAACTGAGTAAGAAGGTATTTGCTGCATCACATTCGTTAAGACGTATTCGGAATTTCTTACCCATTCCAACAAAAATTTCTCTTGCACAGTCCCTCCTCCTTCCCATCCTCGATTATTCCGACATTTGCTATACTGACCTTACTGAATTGCAATTGGACAAACTCGAACGGCTGCAAAATGTTTGTATAAGATTCGTATTTGGCCTCCGCAAGTATGATCACGTCACAGAATACCGTATGAGGCTCAAGTGGTTACCTATACGTCTACGTCGCAACATGCATATACTTACATCTTTGTACAAAATCCTTTTCTATCCTCAAGCCCCTGTCTACCTTAAAGAAAAATTTGAATTTCGTTCGAATGTTGATTTAAATCTGCGATGCACTAGCAATTTGCTATTGAAAATTCCTCCCCATAAATCAAAATTTTACCACAAATCCTTCCATATACAGTCGATACTTCTTTGGAACGCTCTGCCAATTGAAATCAGACGTGCGAAATCGCTGAACATATTTAAAAATTTAGTTTTCAACCATTTCTTCTCCCAAATAAATTGTTAGTATCCTTATATTTTATTTAATCATTGTATTGTATAGGTATATATACAGGGTGTCCAGTGGCAGATTTCAATGTTTGAGGGCTTGTAAAAAAAGAAGTATTATTTCTAAACAAAATATTTTTATTACAGTCAAAAGAAGACGAGTGCGGATTTTATCTCCTGAAAATTACATTTTCCAAATGCCGCCCTTCTACTCTCACACACTCCTCAATCTATTCCGCATGTTGAGAAAAACTTGTTTGCAAAGGGAACTGGGAATTCTGTTTATTTCAGCCCGGATATTTTCCTTCAGTTGTCTTATGGTTGTTGGATTTGATTGGTAAACCACAGTTTTTAGATAGCCCTACAAGAAAAAGTCACATGGACTTAGGTCTGGTGACCTGGGTGGCCACGGGATAGTGCCGTTTCGGGATATGTGCTTTTCAGGAAATAGCTGCCGCACTGAATTCATTGACACATTAGCAGTATGAGCCGTAGCAAATCTTGAATAATCTGAATTTAGTATGGATGGAGCTTAACCTTTTTTCACATAATGACCTGAAAAACGATTTAGGAATTCCCAATATCGACGAACGTGTGCGAAGTGATAAACGAGGATTTTAAATTACAGAATTCATAACAAGTTTAATGTTTTCTATCATGGATACTGATGGTGCTGGTCCCGGCCTAGGGTTATTAATGACTGAACCTGTAGCCCTAAACCTTGCTAGCCACGACTGTATCAAATTTATCGAAGGTCCATCTCTTAAACGATGAATTTGATAATGGTTATTAAACCGACGGCGTGTTTTTGCCAGCGAAATCACCCGAAAAGTATGCCTCAATAGCATAAGCGCGATGCTCTCCGCTCCACTGCTCCATGGTGACTAAAAAATCCGCAGAACTCACGCGCTGAATAACACCCCCCGCGTCCCCCTCGTACGTCGCGTTTTAAAACTAGAAGCGTTCAAACATTGAAATCTGCTGCTGGACACCCGTTATTATGTATTGTATGTATTGTATATTATGTGTATATTAATATGTATATAATGTAAGTAGGTATTCTTAAATTATATTTATTACATATTATTATGTATTTATAATATAAGTAGTTATATGGTTTAAATATACTGTAATTCATTTTCATTGCTGCACCACCTATTGTTTTCACCTCTTTCTTATAATTAAAAATCCTACCCATAGGTTGCCTGGTAGAAATCGCTTAGTAGCGATAAGGCCGCCTTTTTAGCTTTATAACATATTTGTCTGTTTCTTTTTTTACGTGTATTTACTTGGTGCTGAATAAAGTGTATTTATTATTATTTATGTTTTTTATATTTTATAAGTTCTCTCATAATCGAGGACTCAAACATTTTTGCGGGCTTTTGGCCAAACAAAGATGCCTATACAAGCTTATATTTAATGGGTGGGACAAACAGACAAACTTAATTAATCTAAAGATAAAAATTTGCGAACTATACGGCACGTGTTTAAAATAACGGCCTTTTGTAAAAGAATATGTGTGTTACTATGAATGCTTAATGTTTTGAGGCTTAAGTGAAGTGATTTTGGTATGATTCCTGTAGAGGAGATAACTATTGGGACCGTTTTGACTATACTGACTCGCCATTGAGTTTTTATTTCAATGGAGAGATCAGTATACTTAGCAATTTTGTTGGAGAATGTGGATGTTAGATTGTGTGTATTAGGGATAGCGATATCTATTAAATATACAACTTTGTTTCGTTTATCTTGGAGGGTAATATCAGGTCTATTGCTTTGTATTGTTTTATCCGTGATAATGGTTCTGTCCCAGTAGAGTTTGTAGTTTGTGGAATCTAGAATTATTTTAGGGGTGTATTTATAGTAAGATACTTTTTCGGTGATGAGATTATATTTGATGGCCAGATATTGATGTATTATAGACGCGACTTGGTCGTGTCTATGCTTGTAGTCTGTCTGAGCAAGCGACCTGCAAGCCCCTGTAATGTGCTGGATTGTTTCGGATGCGCTGTGACATTGTCTACATTGGTCTATAACTAAATTTGGGTCTTTCCGTATGAACTTCCTATAGTTTCTCGTATCAATTATTTGGTCTTGTATGGCAATCATAAAACCTTCTGTCTCTGGAAACAACTCGCCGCGTTTGAGCCATGTGTTCGATGCCAGCTTGTCGATGTCAGTATTCATCAAATCGCGTCGGTGTCTGCCATGTAGAGATTTCTGTAGCCATGCATCTATTTTCTCTTGTGGTTTTCTAATTTTTTCATTTTTTTGGGTACTTCTGTCTGATAGGTTTAGAGGTGTGAGTTTTTTGTCGGTGTGAGAGATAGCCTTGTGCAGTATGGAATCTAAGGTTTTATTGTGAAAGTATGAACGTAGATTAGTAATAATTTTATTATGTAGGTTTTGTATATCGATAATACCCCGTCCTCCTTCGGCTCTAGGTAGCGTCAGACGTTCTATTGCAGATCTTGGATGGTGTTTACGGTATTTAGTGCTTAAAGTATTTATAATTCGTTGAAGCTTTATTAGTTGTGTTTGAGACCAGTTAATTGTTCCAAAAGAGTAAGTTAAGATAGGTATAGCAAAGGAGTTAATGGCTTTGACAATATTTTTAGCGTTAAGATGTGTGTTCAATATTTTATGTAATCTAGCTTTAAAGCATTTTTCAATTTCGATTTTAACCTGTTTATGGAGAATATTTTGATTTTGGTAGAAGCCTAGATATTTATATCCTATTTGGTTGTCTACTGGCTGGATAACTTCGTCATTATGTAAAGTGTATGAATTCGATTCTAATTTACCTCGTTTAACACTCTGTATCTTACATTTATCAATACCGAAATTCATCTGTATGTCGGAAGAGAAATCTTGCGTTATATCTGCTAATTTGTTGATTTCAGCTAAATTTGAAGCGTATAATTTTATGTCATCCATGTACATTAAATGTGTAAGTATGAATTGATTATTGTTATATTTTAAACGGAAACCTACATTAGCCTTGTTTAATAAATTAGAAAGCGGATTTAATGCTAAACAAAACCAAAGAGGGCTAAGAGCATCCCCTTGAAATATACCACGGCGAATACTTATGGGCGCTGTTTCTGTAAATTTAGTTTGTGTGTGGACTCTTAAAACTGTCTGCCAATTATTCATAATGTTTCGTAAAAAATTTATAAGTGTAGGATCTATTTTGTAGTGTTCGAGTATATATATAAGCCAACTGTGGGGGACCGAGTCAAACGCCTTTTGGTAATCTATGTACATTGTATATATATTTCTTTTCTTGTTGTATGCCTGCTTTGAAACCACTGAATCAATAACAAGCTGTTCTTTACATCCCTGAGTCCTTTTACGACATCCTTTCTGCTCTTCTGCTATTATGCTATATTTTTCTAGGTGCTGATACATTATTTGACTTATACATGAAGTGATAATTTTGTATATATTTTGTAGGCATGTGATTGGTCTGTACTTTGCGGGATTTTTTGGGTCTGATTTGTCTTTAGGTATCATGACGGTTATTCCTTGAGTAATATATTTAGGCATTGATTCGGGTGATTTAATAAAAGTGTTTATATGAGTTAATAACAAATGGTGGATGGCAGTAAATTTTTTATACCAGTAATTGTGTAACTTATCAGATCCAGTAGCTTTCCAATTGTGTGTCTTTCCTATGACAAACCGAAACAATTCAATAGAAACATCTTCATATTTCATGTCTAATACGTCGGTAAGACTGTCTTTTTCATCTTTAATCCATTCTGCGGGGTTGTGTTGAATTGGTTTCGCCCAAATATTTGACCAGAAACCATGGACATCTTCAGGATTCGGTAGTTCATCTAACTCGTCGCGTGGCTCTGAAGAAGATTGATTAAAGTTCCTATAGAAAGATTTTTCATTCATAGTGAAATGGGTATTTTGAGATTTCCTCAGTGTAGTTTGCTTATACCTACGTAGCCTACTGGACAGAGCGCTAAGTTTCTGCTTCAGAGTATCTAAAAAATGTGAAAGATCTGTATTTTTATTTTCATGCTGAGAGTGAATTTTATAGCTGCGCTTAATCGATTCAATGTCTTTTTAATCTTGGGCTGCTGTTTCCTTTAATGTATTCGGTGAGTCTGCCAATTTTAACTCGGAAGTCTTCAATTCTTTTTTCCAATCTAACCTGCCAGAGTGGAGTTTTATGCTTATGTGGTGTATGAATGGGGTTATTTCTAATTTTCGATCCATTGTGTGTAGCGGCTGTGTATGCTGCGGAGTAGATAATTTCTTGGAGGTTGGGAAAGTCTGTATCCTCTCGACAGTACTTAGGTAGTATGGTGTGATTAATGAAGTTGACTAAATGAGCTAGTTTTTTGGTTATTTTTTGCTTAGGGATTGATGGTCTTTGTGTAGGGTCAGTGTTTTTAAATATATCTAAAGTATTTATAAAAGTATTTTCAACATCTGAAGAAACAAACATTGGAGTTTCTTTATGGGCCTCCGCTTCATTTTCTGCGAGCAAATTGCGAGAAAGAATAGTTTCATCATTAGTTAAAACTCCTTCAATACTAGCATCTGTATTAATATATTGATAGGAAACTGGTGTTTCATTAGTGATTTCATCTTGTGGTTGTTGCTCAAGATGCAAAAGTGTACTAGCTACTTCGTTTCTTATTTCTTGCAATCGGGTATCAGATATGAGTTTGTTATTAATTATGACTCTACGTTGATCAGATATACGTTGTTCGGATACATGCGAAATATTAGGATGTTTAGATATTACAGCTTGATGCAGAGGTTGAATGTAAGACGTTCTATTGGTTTCTAAATTAGTGATTGCATAGTAATGATACATTATACTTTCGTTTATTGCATTTGACCATCTCATTCTTTGGCCTGAGTTCTCTCTGTTACGTGAAACGGGATTAGCTGGAGTAGCAGAATTGTTTTGACTTGATAAAAATACTTCAACCTCTCTACGGATTTCCTGTACTTTATCTTGATTAAGTAAGTTGTTGCGTATAATAGCTCGGCGTTGGTCGCCTATACGTTGTCTGCTGACTTGCATTTGTGGGAACTGTTGTATGAATGATGTGTGTAATGCTGGTAAATATGTGTTCGTATCAGATTCTAATAGAGTAAGAGTAAAATATGTGCGCAAGATAAAGATATTCATTTCATCTGTCCATTTCTTGCGGGCACGTTTTTCAACGTTGGTGGGTGCAGGTATTTCGGCACAGGTTGCCTCCTGCACAACATCCTCGGTTGTTATAGAACTTGAATAGTTAGATGAGCATGATGAAGGTGAAAGATGATTGGTATAAGAGATTGGGGATGATTGGAGGGAGGAAAATAATGATTTTGGGGATGATGCAGATGATGAGGGATTTTCATTTGTTGTGTTGTTACGGAGAGGGCTTCTCCTGTTCAGCCCCCTGTCGCCGATGGTTCGCATGCTGTCACGTCCAGCATCGGCTCCAGACGCGCCCCGACGCCCTCCGGGCAGCGACCGTAGGTTATATCTTTGTCTGCCTCCTACCTCCTCCATTTTTTTACATTGTGTTCCCACGAGTAGCTAGGGACGATCGGTCCACCACGGCAGAGCCCCGCGTTCACCGTGGCAAGGGTAATTTAAACCGGATTTCCCCTGGTCTCCGGAGTTCGCAAACTAGCGACTAAGCTCCCCTTAGCCATGCATCCTTCGGCGCTTGCTGTTCCACCTTGGATTGGGCTGTATCTCGCTTGGTCTGGTTTCTCGTCTTGGGCCTATCCGGCATGAGTAGCTCTACCGGCTTATCCCCGAGAGTCATTGAAACACACAAGCCCCATCACGTCGTCAACGTAGAGATACGGTGATGGGGTTATTATTATTATTATTAAATGTAGAGCAATTGGCAAATTTCAAGTCAATATCATACAATGCATTTACAATTCAAATACGTTAAATTTACTAATAAATATATCTGAATTTTTAAGTGTTGTAATCATTTAATTTATTGATATACTTTCTGCTATCAACTCGATTTAGTTATAATACGAGTAACGTTGAAATCTTCTTATTAAATTCACAAATCAAATTCAATAGGTGACGATTTTTCATCAATTTTTCTCAATAGCTAAATTTCAATATACTATGTCTAGGCTAATCAAGTATGTAGTTTATCAACACGATTTATTACATTTATAAGTTAAAGGGAATTTTGTAACCCTCCCAGAAGGAAGTATAAACTCAGCAATGTACTTTGAATATACCTGTATTTTTCACAAATTTCCATTCCAAATTTTCTTATTGACAATAGTATAAAAGATATATGCTCTCACTTAATTTAACTTTGATAGAGCTTCTCTTATATTGTTTATAAGAATATATTTATTTTTTTCAGATTATACCGAATGTCCTCCCGGCGAATTAATGGGAACGAATCTTCAATGCATCATACGACGAAAAACTACTACAACTGAGACTTTATGGCATTATTATGACATGCCCACTTGAGTCATAAATATAAAAAAACTGGTATTAAAGTATCTTAGAGACTTACTAGACGTATTTTTTAACCTTAAATTGTTGTTACTTATAATTAATTATTAAAAAAAGTACCAGAAGCTCTATCGAGTTGAGCACGTTTTGATTATTACTCTCGTTAATAATTTATATTTAAAACAGTTAGTTGATAAATGCTTGAAAGATCATAATATCTTAGCTTCCAGAAATTACGCTTAATACTTATAAAATATGTTAGTTATAATGTACATTCAACACGAGGCGAATAAGCAACCATCAACGAACCTTTGTATCTTAACAACATGATGCAAGAGGAGTACTATAAACAACATATTTGCTGTAAAATGAATTCAAAGAAATGACGTATTATATCGAAATCATGAGGTCACTGGAAAAATAACCAGACGGCTTGTCGCAGCTGCTTTTCTGCGTCAAATTTATGACGCAAGAGTTCTTTAGGTAAACAGATAACAAGATTAATATCATTTAAAAGGGTGGTAAAATAAAATCCGTCAACCATTTCGCAACGTTCACTGGAGAGACTCTGAATTACTTAATTGTTTTGATATACATATTCGCAAAATCTTTTTAAATTCGATAATAATATATTCGCTTATAAAAGAATCGAAAATGAAACTGATAGCGTTGGTGTTTGTTTTTGTTTGCTTCGCAAGTGTTTTTGGGAGGAATATTCATCCTGGTTATGAAACTACTTGGGAGGACATAGAAAATGGAGACGTTATACCTATGGTGAGTAGAGCTTGAGCTATAAAAGTGTTTATTTATGGTAAAAACTTGGTGGCCTACCTGCCCCTTTGATTTCTCGCCATAAAAACATCTAAAGAAACTTCTGTATATAGGAAACCGAATAAGATTTAAAATAAAAACACTTTAGTTACCCGATCGCCATAGTGTATAAATAACTTTATTCATTATTGTAGCCATTCTAGATGCTACGGTGAATATTTAAATTAACGAAGTGTCTAGTCGTCCGCTAAACGGATGAATAAAATAAATTAGTCGTCCGATTACCGGATGAATAAAATAATTTAATCGTCCGATTACCGGATGAATAAAATAATTTAATCGTCCGATTATTCGGATGACTAGATAACCTTTTAACACTAAAGCTAGTTGGGTTGGACTAAAGCAAAGGGGGCGCAGGACTTAAAAAATTTTTGATGGAGTTGGTGTCATTATAACACCTATTTATTATTGTTTTATCGTAAAGATTACGCTAATATAAGCATGTTTTATAGGAACAACTTTTCTCTAAAATCAAAAATGGCCGAGATATTCGCCCTCAATTCGTTAGGTTAGGTTTAGGTTAGGTTAGCCTTTAGGTTAGGTTAGGTTAGGTTTCTTAAAAAAAAACTACACAGAAATAGGAGCCCCGCTTCGCGGGGCTCCGTCGACGCGCAAAAAAAATCAAGTTTAGGTTAGGTTAGCCGTTAGGTTAGGTTAGGTTAGGTTTCTTAAAAAAAAAACTACACAGAAATAGGAGCCCCGCGAAGCGGGGCTCCGTCGACGCGCAAAAAAAAATCAAGTTTAGGTTAGGTTAGCCGTTAGGTTAGGTTAGGTTAGGTTTCTTAAAAAAAAACTACACAGAAATAGGAGCCCCGCAAAGCGGGGCTCCGTCGACGCGCAAAAAAAAATCAAGTTTAGGTTAGGTTAGCCGTTAGGTTAGGTTAGGTTAGGTTTCTTAAAAAAAAAAACTACACAGAAATAGGAGCCCCGCGAAGAGGGGCTCCGTCGACGCGCAAAAAAAAATCAAGTTTAGGTTAGGTTAGCCGTTAGGTTAGGTAGGTTAGGTTTCTTAAAAAAAAAACTACACAGAAATAGGAGCCTAAAAGAGGATAAAAAAACTACACAGAAGGAGGACCGTCGACGCGCAAAAAAAAAAATCAAATACCTACGTGTGCCCTCCTCCCCCCTCTCCTCCCCCCACAAAAAACCTATAATACGTGCGGCAGTTCTCTAAAGAAACCCCGATAACCTAACTATATAGATAAATAGATGTTATCGGACGATTAAATTATTTTATTCATCCGGTAATCGGACGACTAATTTATTTTATTCATCCGTTTAGCGGACGACTAGCGCTGTCCTTAAATTAACTATAGGTAGAGCAGAACGAAATTGTCAATAATAGGCCAATACTCAATTTCATCTGATGATTGCTACATCCACGCAGGTACCTTATTGTTAGAAACTATTCATGTTGCCCAAAATTAATAACAATACCACTTTAAAATCAATTTCTTGTTTAACAGTAAATGAGGGAAAATTTATAAATGTTAGATTCTAATATCAATGAAAAGAAAAGTGAATGACCGATAGTTAAAGTTACTACGCGTGATTATGATAACATGGTTATTGTCAATGAAATAACTTTGTTTATTTTACAAACAAAAAACCCACATTGACATTTATGTATCTATTAGTACCTAATTAGATAATAGTTATCACGAAGCTATATCTATGTGTATATTTATTTATTTAACTGACACCAATCCAATCAAGAGACAAATTATTTCAAGAAATGTATTTAAATGCAAAATGCTCCATTATTTCAGAAAGTTCAAAACCTTATCATGCTAATAAATATAAATCTTTTTGCTTTCAGAACGTACTTTTCAACGTGAAGCTAAACCGATTTGTGCCCGTGAACAATCCTCTCTTTTTCAAATTATCTGAACCATGTCAAAACGGATTCAAGAGAGATGCAAGGGGTATTTGCCGAGATGTATGGGATTGAAGATAATTACTTCGTAATATAATATATTATTTTATATATGTTAAAAAATATCAGAAATGATTGTGGAATAAATCTGTATTAACATAAATATGATAATTAAATGAAAATGTAAAACGGTGCATTTACATCAAACGAACATAGAGCTAGAGCAAGAGCATTCTTTCGTGATCTTTTAGTGTAAACGATAACTAGTATTCAGTGTTGTTAAGTATTAGAACATTTGCATTAAATCTTTTCGAACGCACTAAGAACAACGAAAGCATGCTCTACCAGCTCTACGTCTATTTCCACTAAAAGAATTTGGCGTAGGTTAGAATGAGCTTTCGCTCGTTTGATGTAAATGCACCGTAAGAATTATAATCAAAACGTTTTGCTAATTTGTTAAATCGTTTGGATGAAACTGAAGCTTTAATTAAATATTTTTGTGTCTGTATTCTAGAAGTTAAGAATATATTAATATGTAAGTTATTAAAATAAGATATTTATGGATGACGAAGTTTTTATGCTTTAGGTATTATTTTATTAATATATTTTTTTTGGGAGAATGTTTTTTTATTATTTATTATGCCTGATCGAACAATTGTATTACAATTATATTATACAAGTATAATTACTTATATTTTAATAAGTTAAAATATACGAAGTATTTAAATACTTTAATGAAAATAATTTTTAATTTACTTTGATGATATTTATAAAAATTACGATTAAGGGCGGCCGTACACGGACCGCTCGAGCAGTTAACGGCTGAGCGACATACACGGACGGTTCGAGCGGTCGACGTCAACTGCTCGAGCCGTCGGTTGTTGACCGCTCGAGCCGTCGCTACCAACCGCTCGAGCGGTTGATTTTTTTGACTAGTCGAGTCATTGATTTTCAGGGGGGGAGGGAGCCGTCGACGGCTCTAGCGCAGTCAACGGCTCGAGCAGTCAGTGTATGCCTCACGACCGCTCGCGAGCCGTCAACGGCACGGTGGAATTTCGTCATGCAGTTGACGGCTTGAAGCGGTCGCGACGGCTCGAGCCGTCACGTGTACGGCGGTGAATGAATGCCTATAGTTCACCGCGCGGTCGCAGCTTCAAGCGGTCGGTCTCAACTGCTTGAAGCGGTCCGTGTACGGCCGCCCTAACAATAATATCTGAGAGACGCTTTTTATTGATAAAGAATATTATATGTAGGTAGGTTTAGGTAAAAATAAATAAAAGCACTTGGAAATATTTTGACACTTTAATGAACACTCTTACAACAATAAATTATACATTTTTTACAAGGAATTTACATTCAAAACCAAAGACATATACTGAGGTTAAGAGGTTCGTTCAATATCAGAAACATTTGAGACATAATTATTAGTGTAAACTACAAATTCAACAAAGCGAGTACAAAATAAACCATAAGCAATAATATCCTACATATTGATACCGCATATCCTATATTGATTAAAATCTGAGATCACTGTAATTCACTAGTCATTTACATCGCTACAAACATAATTACACCAAAACAATAACAATTTTTATAACATTTTCAAAAAAGTCATAATAATGGTACAATCACACAACAATTTACCAATTTACATTAACAATTTATTACTCTCAATTAGTTCTGGAAGTACAAAATTTACATGAGAGACGCCGGGGGTAAAGTAACTGCGCCGTGGCCAGAGAGAGGTGATGGTAGAGATGCCACTCCTCGAATCCAGGCTCTACGCTCGCAGCAAAATGACTCCACATTGCTGAGGGCCCGCATATAAATTGTTGTTACACCACCTGGAACATGAAACAAGCACATAACGATTTTTATTCAACTCTTTCTTGCCGGCTCTACTTTGTAAAAACTAATTTCCGAACTGGTGGTAAATGGTAAGTAATGTCATGACGATTCAAAAGTGTTTCTAGAAGAAGTCTAATTGAATAAATAAATGTTTGAGTTTCAGTTTATAAGAACCTACATTATTCGGGTCCGTGCATTATGCTTGCTCTATATTACTTTTAGCACCCCAATATTCGTCCTATACATATATTAGTCACATTTTTACTAGTAAATCTTCATTCTATACTTGTATGTACCAACCAATATTAATAATATATGATTAGTATTTGATTGTATTATAATTTTTTAGTAAACTAAAGTAACTTCAAAGTGATAGCCAGAATGCATGTTAGTATCATGTAAACAATATCAAATCATTTTCAGAAGTGGCTTGGCACACTTTTATTTATTGAAACGCCAAAAAAATATTATTTTAACCACCAGCTGCTATCATCCGAATATAAATTAGCACGGTAAGTATAAACAAACGCTGTCATTTAGCACAAAATCCATTGCATATTTTGCTAATTTATAAACACTCTCGACGTACACGTGAGTGTAGACTGTAGAAATAGATTTTTGTTAAAATGAGTCAGTGTGAACTAAATTTGGCCTCAATTCGTAAAACTAGGTATTAGAAATATTGTCTTGAATATTTCTTTTTCAGATAGAAATGTTTTCTTAGGTGCCCTAATAACAATTATTAGCCTTTCGTTTCAGTTTTTTAAATTAAACTTTCCAATTAGGCATTTCTGTACAAAGAGTCAATAGTCAGTTGTTCCTAAAACTCATATTATATTTAATGAATTTTACTGTGTTACAAAAATATACGCTACCATTTGTTCAACATGCATAACAAATAAATTTGTCTCCTCTAATTATAGAGCTATATATAGAGCTAATATATGAACAAAAGGCATATTGATTTGAATGACAGTGTAGGTACAATTTTTTATTGTATATTACAAATTACAATACTTTACACAAATTAATAAATTAAAACTAACCAATAATAATGAGTTGTGTGCCCAAGTACGCGAGTGCGTGTCCATGTCTCGGTATGGACATCTCAGTTTCTTGCTTCCACTGTCGATCTTTCCAATCCCATACATCAATGTCTCCAACACTACTGGGTGTTTTATTCTATTCAAATTAGCAAAAGTACACATCAACATATCAGAACATCGAAGATATATTCATTATAAAAGGTAAAAAAATTTAAAACGCTGAATAGGTACTATCAATTATTTAATCCTTGTATGCGGTATAATGAACGAGGTCCGATTTTGTCTATATGAAAATGAGGCGATAACTTGGTTGTTTTGGAAAATATTTATTAGGCCTGTAATAAATATTTTCTTTCTTACTTTTCTTATTTGAATCCTTATTTAAGATTAATCTTTGTTCGACGCAATTTGTTGCCATAAATATCTAAGTTAATATTTTTCCTTCTACAAATACTACAAGTATTACATAGTCTCTATTTCACAATCTGTATTTATATGTAGGCGCAATAAGTTTGCGCAAAAATTTAAATATTTATTTAACATATTTATATTATTAGATAATTATCAATCAATTGCATACCTTATCGGATATTTTTCCGGCTCCACCTACAATATACAGCTTGTCATTCATGGAAAATAATGTAGCAAAGCATCTTGGGAAACGAAGACTATGAATTTCCGTCCATCTATAGAGCAAGCGAAGATATCAGATAACATAAATAATAATTTAAATTCCTAATACAAAAAATTCAACAATGAAACAAAAATAATTATTATCAAGTAGTTCCTCTGTTTCTTTGTGTACAGTTAGTTAAGTATTTAAGCTTTTTTTATGAAAATTAACACAAACAAAACTGAAGTTTAAAATTCAATACAAAATCTTTGACAATCATGTGATTTCAGAAGAGTTTCTCTGAAGTCTACGGAAACTGCAGGTAATTTCCGAGCTGGTTTGCAGCTATTTACCATCTGTTTCTGCAATTTTTATTGTACGCGCATCTAGCAGAAAGTTTATTGAAAAAATAAATATTTGAACAGCGTACTCATTGGTCTTCGAATTATAGCACTCCACAATCTTGCACACGGGTTTCTTCTTCTCGCCAGTCATGCCGCCCGCCACCCATATGTACTCTCTGTACTTGACAGCTGCGACCGCCATCCTCGCCACTCCCATGGAACGGACCTCACTCCAGGATCCCGTTTTTGGATCGAACTTCTCTACTGATCTTAGTACTCTATGAATTAACAAGTAATATATTATGTGTATTTGCGAAATATATTATGAGAAGGAATACATTTTTGTTATAACGAAAGCATTGCTTGAAACGAACCAAGCATAAAACCATTTGAAAGCCATACATACACTTACTATCTTTGGTGATAAGTTCGTTTAAAGGATTGTTTGTTTTTATATTAAGCCTTTTGCTAATGTTAATTGTTAATGATACATATTACCGTTTTCTGATCGACATAAGAACTAAGCAAAAGTCCAGAAGCTTAAATAAAACTATAAAAAATATTGAACGCGATGTAGAATATTCCAAAGTAACCACCTGCCCTTTTTATCTTGCCCTCCAATTGCATACAAAGCCATCTTATGAACAACTAGACCAAAATTTTTCCTTGGTATTGCAAGTCCTGATTCACTGTACCAAGACCTTGTGACCGGTTCATAGCTCCACACTGTAGATACGACTACCGATTTACCACGTAAATCGTCTTCACGAGGATCAGCACCACCTAAAAATTGTATCGTTATCTTATATCCATCATTAATTCAGACACTTTTTTCCTTTTGAAATCTTTATGATTCATCTCGTAACCACTTAAAATTTGTTCATTTTCTACAAGATCCTCTTTCTATAATTCCTCTTATTTTAACACAACTTTACATTAGCAATGACTAGTAATTTGGGTTTGACCCAAGAGCATTTCTGAATGGGTCAATAGACTTTGTCAAATACGTTATAAGTTAAACAATGATTATTGTTTAAACAACAAACACTTATGCTCAGCAAATATATGTAAAACGCACCAACTAGAAAAACCCGTCCACGTAAAAAGGCAACCGAATGATGATGCCTTGGTTCGGGCAATTCGCCTACATACTCCCAAGCATTTGTCACAGGATCAAATCTGAAAGATGTAATAAGTAAAAATGACTATATTTTTATTCAAACAAACTTTTATTCAAAGAAAAAAAAATATTTTAGTAAAAAGTTGTGTAGATGAAAAATATTAAAGATATAAATTCTGCATTATTACCTAATAATATCGTTATAAATACGAATACGAATGCAGTGCAGAGTTTATTACACAGGTAATAAGCAAGCATTTATGCAAGAAATGATTTCAGTGTAAATCTATTTTAAATATCTACGCTACAATTTGCGAATAAATATTTTAAAAATAACTATGCATAGCGAAAAGACCTGTAAATGTCCTTTCCAGTGTTTCCTGTGACCCCATACGATGTATGTGGATCGATCCCTCCGAACACCAGGACAGTTTCACGATCCCAATTAAACAGAGATCCATCTATGATGTAATTTTTATTGGATGGACCCAGTATGGATGTTGACAATTTATTCCTACGAAAAAAGTTTTGTCTAAAATGTAAATCATAAACGATCAACGTGACAGTTACTCATTCTTAAGGTCTGTTTTCTTTCTCAATTATTAAAATAAACTTATCTATCAATAATAAAATAAAAAGTCGAGCAAACTAAATTCTTTGAAGTGCAATCCGTCTGGTTTTTGTTTATTATTATATTATACAATTATAAGAAAGAAATATAAGATGACGTATTGTATTACGCATTACATATTAGCTCGAGCAAGCGATTCCTTTGACTGATTGAATAGAGATGCTTCAGGGCTGATAATATTTTGTGACGTCAGTGGCCGCGTCCCTACATCAGGACGAGTTGCATTGCTTGTTTGAGGACGTCGTTCAGGATTTTGGGAGTCTCTGTAAATTTTAAGTTTACGATAAATGGACTCTTTCTATACTGATATCAAAACTAAAATATGCCTCGTCATCGTGAAATGATCATTATAGTACTATGCAACTTGTAACACTATGGGTAACACGATAGGATATCATGCGATTACTTTTATCAGAAAAATCCTAAAACGAGAATAAATAAAGGTTTGAAAAAAGGATTTTTATGTACAACAAAATATTTAAATTATTTTTCACCTTCTATTGCCTGCCAACGCAGCAGCCAAGTAACAAGCTGCTACGCTATGTCTCTTTTGACTCTTTCTTGTATCCTGTAAGAACCAATTTTGTATCAGAGGCTCTAATTTCATTCCTATACTTTAACATAGTTATATCACATACATTTACTGTTACACTGGATCCAATTGTGTCACTTGTATCACTGTTAGTTGACTGTAATTCCTCTGTAGAATCTTTTTCAGGCGGATCATAGATTTGACCTGTCTACGGAATAACTTTTACTTATAATCATGATAATGCAACATTGTTAAGGAATATATTCAATTTGACTCATATGGTTTGATAGATTGAACAAATAAAAAAGAAAAAAAAAACATAATTACGATCTGTGTATTAATATCGCAGACGTGTATTTGCTGAATTTCCTTTTGACAATATTGGCTGCGGTTTAAACATTCTTGTGTGTTTCGATATTCCTAAGAGAAGTAATAAGACGATTATTACAATAATTTATTTCCTAATTCTAATAATCTAAGTGTTAAGTGCAGAATTTGGCTATTACTACAACGTAAACTTAGGCAACAATAAATTTCAAATAGCCAATTTCAATATGCATGATGAAAATGCAAGATGATAATTTCGTTACGTCTTTTGTTGGCTTCTGTTTTCTATCAGTTTCAGGTTTATTTGTGGATTTATGTATTGTGGCTTGCGTAGGCGCATTGCTCTCCATAGGAGGAGGCGATCTTGTAGCCGGAGGTGATCGAAATGGACTGCTGTCTCGCATCTGAAAGATTTACAGCAATAGGCAACAAGCAAAAAACAAAATAAAAAATTTACATTAGCAAATTTTACCCTACTACAGACAAATAATAGGTAGGTAGTGCTCAATCGGAAAAGTTAGAATAACAAAACGCTATTTTTTTTAGTTTAACAATATTTTTTTTATGTATTTTTTACATTATCTATCAGCACTGAAATTTTCTTAAGTGGGCTCTAGAACGAATATGGTCCAATTTAAAAGTTACGCAAAAATTATAACATCGAAAACTTTATTACGGAATCGCTAAGTTATTTAATATATTTTATGAAAATTACCATTTTAATGGCCTTAAATAACCAAGGAATATATTTATACCTTTCTATTGAAAAGATCACTCATGCCTGGAAACTTATCTTTATCCGTCAACCCCATCAGTGTAGCCGGTGAGGGAAACTCTATTTTTGGCCTTCTCATTTCCATTTTATCTTGGTCTTTTCCTCGAAAACTACCTAAATGATTTAAATCATCGTTCAATTTAATTTGGTCACTTTATAATATGCATTCATTATAAAGTAGGTATGTGTATATTTAATTGGATAAATGGTCAATACATTCATTATAAAGTACGTATGTGTATATTTTAATTGGATAAATCACTATCACTACATAGTATAAAGCAAAGTCGCTTTCTCTGTCCCTATTTCCCTATGTCCCTATGTCCCTATGTCCCTTTGTACGCTTAAATCTTTGAAAGTACGCAACGGATTTTGATGCGGTTTTTTTTAATAGATAGAATGATTCAAGAGGAAGGTTTATATGTATAATAACATCCATTAAATAGTGGAGAAGTACTGTTATTTTTGAGGTTTCTAATGTGATGTCGTAAAAAATTACATTTTTTCCGCTTACATTGCAAACGCAGGCTGAACCCTACGAGTTTTATCAAAATAATGTACTAAGTATTATACACATTGAAAAGGTCTACAGAAAAGTCCGTTATGGTATATGTCTATCTCTTATGGATAACCCACAATAACTTTTTTTTGTCATTTACTTTTTACGACAAATAATGGCTAATTTTCGAAGCGATTTTAACCAATAAAGCATTAATCCTTAACCAATTAAATACCTTGAATACATTGTTCATTTAATATAGATCTATATAGCCCTTTACACCGTATGATTTAAGTGAATATTTTCGAAGATATTACAGATTTAAAAATTGCGGGACGTAGCGTTTGCGGCGGTACCGGCCGGCCGCCCGGCTATATATTTTATACCCGTGCGAAGCCGGAGCGGGCCGCTATGTTTTTATATACAACGTTCACAGTTTTTCTGTAGTGTATTTAGTATCAGCATTGCACCCGTGCGAAGCCGGGGCGGGTCGCTAGTGGTCAATATAGGTAAATAATTGACGTCTTCATTAAATTTAGTATATACAATGAATAAAATATGACGTTATATCTTTATTTGTATACTATGCATAGAACAAATTTTACTTATTTTGGTTGTAAGATAGCGATGTATGTTATGTCAGGAAATACATATTTGTTTAATGCCAAAACGTATGACGACATTGAATATTTGGTTAAGTACAAAAATATCTATTATGTTTATTTTATTCGCTATCTATTCTATGGAATTTACATAACTCACTTTGGTAGGTCCCTATACGTATTTGCGTGGTTTGTTATCGTAACATGATAATCGGACCATTGCCTATAAATTGCAAAATGTCTGTAATATTTTTTTTTTACCAATTACCAACTCTTAGTTTGTCTTTATAACTAGCTGTCCCGACAAACGTAGTTCTGCCTCATACTTAGCGATATGAAAAATAGATGTTGGCCGATTCTCAGATTTACCGAATAAGCACACACAATTTTATGAGAATCGATCCAGCCATTTCGGAGGAGTATGGTAACTAACTAGCATTGTGACACAAAAATTTTAAATATACAGGGTGTAATCGTTAAGTGTGCACAGGCGATTATTCCGTAACTATTGCAGATATCAAAAAACTTTAAACTGATATCGAAAGCCCTTTACCTAATGAGTAAAATGACAATAATAAGTTTTTAAAAATAAAACGGGAAATATCCAAAAATTTTATATCAAACACGCCCATACAGGAGATATGACTATCCCCAACATGTAATATGAAAGGTTTTGGTTATTTTTTTGGTTTTGTGCTTCAATAACTTCGTAAATTTTTATGAAAATTCATTTATAAACTGTAAATAGAGCTCGATGTGGAATACAATGGTATTCCAAAACGAGGATGTCACTCCGAACATTTGCTTTGAATACAAAATGTATGAGGAATTAAATGTATGGGCGTGTTTAATGTAAATTTTTTGGATATTTCCCGTCTTATTTCTAAAAAGTTATTACTGTCATTTTACTCATTAGGTAAAGGGCTTTCGATATCAGTTTAAAGTTTTTTGAAATCTGCAATTCTTACGGAATAATCGCCTGTGCACACTTAACGATTACACCCTGTATAGAAAATATATTTTTATAAAGCAATTCTAAGTTTACCAGGCCCTTCATCACTTCTTCTTGGAGGCTGCATCATAGCCATCTGTTGGTACATTTGATTCTTCGGCACCATAAACTGTTCTAGATATTTGAGGAACTCCTTGTACGTCACGTGATTCTGTGGACCAGACAGTATGCACGTATTCAGCGAATAATATGATTTTCCTGATATATTTCTGTGTACCTACATTATCGATTACGACATAATATTTGCGCAGCTTTACTTCGCGGAATAGTTTGCGTTGTAGTACTCAAAAATAACCTAAACCCAACTAATTTTCAAATGCATGTCGTATTTGGATGTGTGAATATTTGTTGTGTTCAACCGATATTTATATTTAGTGTGGACTAACAATGGTTTTATGGCTGTATAATATTGAAAATATGCCTACACTGAGTATTGTTTTGACTCTACACAACTCAAGGGTTTGATAATTGAACCCAAATTGAATTAAATAATAAATCCAGAATTTGCAATTGTACATATAAAAAATGTGCATAAAGTTAAAAAGGTTATGAACCTTTTCTTCGCCTATCCAATTTCGTTCAGCTGGTTCAGATAAACCCAAAACTTCAATCCAATGATAATAGTTTTTAGAATTGTTTCCATACCAATATTTAATGATAACGTATCTGCAAAAAGAAATGATCAATAACTTGCAAAGCGTTTAGGGTAAAATAGTACTAGACTTTTTAAGACTTACGCTAAGCCGTCGTCAACCATTTGTTGAACTTCTGGATTATTGACAATCTCCAATATCTCAGCATTTTCCGGGTTTCTCTTGATGTCGACGAGTTGCCATGGAGATATGAGACCGAAGCGAACACATCGCATCACTTCCACAGCGAAGCGCTTGCGCAGGTTCCAGTCTCCATATAACCATCTTACACCAGCCATTAATATCTCGATTTCGCTGTTTCGAAATATAAAGAATAGCTCTCATGGATTTAAATTAGGTCTTACAATCTCTATAGAAAAAATTTATCGGGGCAATTCATCAATCCAAATAATACAAAAGACGACGGCGTGTAAAAATTGGTTATTTTGGGCAAAAAATCTTAGTTTATTTAAAAAAACTTGAATTTGAATTTTACCTTGTCACACAGATATAATCCGACTTTAAAAAGGACAATATTTCTTCAGCTTCTAATTTAAGAAAATCCTTTGAAGCAACGAGTGGTAAAAAGAACCTCTTGACTCGGCGCACCTTTAATTAGGGGACATTTTTAAGAGTATTTTTGTTCACAAATCTTAAAAGAATTCAAGTATATTCAACGCTAGATTTTGGTAGAGCAATACTGAGGAGTTGGTAAGCTATGTAAAACACAAATTAGTTACTTGAAGAACGAAATTAACTGCATATGTTTATATATTGGAAAAAAGGGTAAAATTTGTTACGGCAAAAAAATTAACAGTAGATAAGATAAAACGACTCTAAATTCGAACTGGGGCCGGCGCTGAGTACCTATAGTCTAGTAAAGTAGGTATTAGATTATAGAGTGAAGTCTTCGTTACCATCAATTCCATAACGGAAGTCATATTCTTGATCCTTGCTTTTCTATATAAAACAAAAGCTGTATCTTCATTAAAAATAGTCTCGTTTTCCATAAACGACCAACATTGGTCTTCTAAATCTGTCTTGGTATAAAACGTTTAAGATTACTATTAGACTGTTATTTATTATAAGTCTATATTTCTACAACATTTTGCATTTGTGTACCTTTTATTGCTAAATACTGAGCAGCTGAATATAAATCTAAAATATTTTCTCTTTTTAACAACTTATTGCTTTCAGAACCGCTGTATATCATCCATTCATAAATAGTGTGAAAGGCATCTGGTTTTACATTACTCTGAAATACATAAAATAAAATCAATATAAATGTAGGTATGTATTTTTCCTTAAACTTAAAATTTCATGTTCAAAAGGTTACTTACAATGGGCAGTTCTATTTCTCTTTGAGTGTTTGTGTTGAAGAATGACGAATATATTTGAAGTACCATGTAATGACAATGAAATTCCTCCCGCCCAATGTGTACAATGCAATCTGTATTACTAGAAAGAGATTTCCAATATAAGATTGTATTTTAATAAATAGTATCGATGATGATATTCTGCTTTTTACTCACATAAAATTATGTACTCTGCGATAGAATTCTTGAAATAATTCCTGTTTCTTTGGTAATTGTACATGCATCCAGTCTATTGCTTCCATTTGCCCATATCCCATGCTGAGCAATTCTTTGTTTTTTGTTTCAGTTCGAGACTTTTCATTTAAATTTCTTTCTAGAACATTTTTTACGTGTAGTTGCGTATTGGGACTTTTCCTGGGACCATATTGCAATTGGAGATTCGGTTCATCCTTCAATTTAGTTTCGGATTAATTTGTTATAGTCGTATTTAATTTCATGAAATAAAATTTTGCTTTTCACTTACGTTCATATCATGATTATCAGTTAGTAAATTATTTAATTCATCATCTAGTTCTTCTGTAGTTTTACCCTCAAACTTAACTTTAACTTTTGCCTGTGTTGGATCAGCTAACAAAACTCCGACTGTGGAAGACTGAAATACTACCTATATTCTTTTAATATAATAATTACCTTTACCTTAATATAATTTATTAAGAATATCTCTAAAAATAATTCCATCACCTGATTGGATTGAACTTTTAAATTTCCACTTGGTGTTGGTTTAAAAGGGAATGTCGCCATTTTTTGATGAGTCGCATCGTCTGTGCTACTCGTACTACAATTGAATTTTAATTATTCATATTGTATTTATTTTTTCATAGAAAGTGGAAATCGTAACTGTACCTGGAGTTTTCAGCATAATATGAAGACGCATTTTGATCGCCAGAATATGTAAAATCAGCCGCAAATTTTGCTGCATACGTATCAGGGGTCATCTCGATCTTTTTCTTCATCTTTCTTATTTTAAATAACAAAATGAATGAATCTATTGAAATTAATTAATTCAGTGATAATTTAAGTTTATTAATAAACAGCTTACTTGTTTTTAAAATTCCACGACATATATGACGATTCAGCTAGGCATCTAGAGTATTTTTCTAGTGTGTCTCCGGAATTCTCGTAAATATTGATATATCGTCGATTGTGTTTACACAAACAACCGCTTTTTGTGGTAAAAAAATCGAACGCTAAAATGTAAACATGCATAAATATATAAGTATGTATTTGAATAGTTAAATAACAACTTAAGGTAAGTGCAATACTAACAACAGGCACTCACAATAGTCGCTCGTCTGTGGTGTAAGATCAGATAAAGAACTGCTTTTATGGAGTTTTGGTCTTATTATAATTTGATAATGTTCGCAAACTTGCCCTGGCGATTTAATCGGTCTCCTTTTGTTATATGACGGGGTTCTGCTTCTGAAATAATAGCTGACATTGAAGCCACACATCAATTCATTTATTTCATTGTTAATTATGATATTGGCATGTTAAGGAACAATTTTAAAAATAAATATTACTTAGACAAATTACATCTAGAAGTCTTGCTATTTACATTTGAAATTACTTCAGTGCCATTTATCTGAAACGGAAAGTTTTAATTCTATTATTTAGTATGTCTAAGAATATATTTAGGGGATATGGTTTATGATAGAAATAAGATATCAATTTATAACTTATAAATAAATAATAAATAGTATTTGACGAAACGAATTGTAAGAATTGAGATAAGATTGAGTGATTAGAAAATTTTTCGGCCAAAATATAATCATCACTTTAGTAGTCATTTTTTTAATATCTAATTGGATATGGGATGTTTCCTCCTGAGTATGATTCATGTATATAATTTTGACTTACTGAAAATAGTCTACGCGGGATTATGAGCTATTTTTGTATTTATCTGTGTATAATTAACACTGCATAATGTTTCATATGACAAAAGGTTTATTGATAAGCAAAATTTAAATCACCTTTTCTAGACTAACACTCTTTTTCATTTCATCAAACGAGTAGTATATTAACATAAAGCATAATGCACTCAGAATTGTTTTTATTTTAGCTAAAAATGTCCAAAACTCCTGAATAATTTTTGGCAACTGTCCCTTATTTCTTTGTAGAAATGCTGTCAAGCTTAAAAATATTCCAAATAATGACATAACAAAAGTAAGCTCATTGTTATAATATCTATGTCAATTATTAGATACTTTGATTGATAGGAAAAGAAGTATTTATTCAAATTGATTATTATTTCATGCTGTGATTTCATGTGAGGTGCTACTTGAGAGCAAAGTACATTTATTGCATAAGGGCGTATTCAGAAAGAAAGCTTGAAACTTATAAGCGCTTATCGGCGCTTGTCAACGCTGGTTCGTTCTACACAAAGGAAGCAGGTTGAAGCAGACCAAAACAAATTTTATATGGCAGCGCCCAGCGCTGACCAGCGCTTGTCGGAACTTGTCGGCGCCGATCAGCGCTTATCGGCGCGTGTTCATATATTTTCCTGCGCGGGTTACCAGCGCTGATAAGCGCCGATAAGCGCTTATAAGCGCTTATAAGTTTCAAACTTTCTTTCTGAATACGCCCCGTATTATTGAGCGTTTTTTTTATTGATAATATTGTTTTCAAAGGTCCTTCCGAATACATTAGCTGTAGCACAGACTAATAATAATATACTACGTGCTGTAGGTTCTTATGGGTATATGTTGCGAGACATTTGTATTTTTTGGTTGCTTAATATTTGAAATCTTGAACATGCAATTGAAGATATTAGTGTAAATAAAAGCTATACAATCGACAGACATGAGGATGATTCAGTACTCGGATATAGTAAAGCCGTCTGATAAATACATATAAATATAGTGCGAGAAGTCGCTTCTCATACGTAATTTCGGACTCATCCTGATAAGTCGTGGAGTTTAGTGCACAAGTTCTCAAATCAACTATTGTTTCTCAACATTGTAAATAGGACTTTTAAGTTTTGTATTAAAACGACATTATTTTGTGTATACTGTATAGGTAGGAACTTTAACATATTTTAACTTGAAAGTTTCATCTTAATTGAGAAAATAATTCCTGTTTTAAATATATATTATAATACTACTTATTTTTTACTACTTATTTTAAATTTTTCACAATAACAAATCGTTGTATTTTTATATATTTTCTTTGAATACGTATCTATGTTTTCAATTTTAATTTTTGAATGATATTTAAATACAGAAAGATTGATCAACGATTTCGATTCCTTTTTAGAAATAATGAAACTCTTATAATCCATTTATAGTAAATAACTAAATAGTAATTGTATTGAAAGCTCATTATAAATATAAATTACTTTATATTCATGTTATTAAGTATAGGTACATGCCCAATTTGTAAAATAACAAGAACTATTTTTCCAGAAATGGCAGACACAGAATGTGTGGAACATCCAACTGAAGTACAACAAGAAGAAAAAGAAGTACCAGACCAAAAAGAGAATGATTCTGTTACAGACGCACCTCAGGTACCAATAATGACTAATGCCATAACTGTGCCTGATAACTGTCCACCAGGTTTTAGCAGAGGTTCTGATGGAGTGTGTCGACAAGTTTTTTAATCGATCTGATCAGCGGCGCCTAGATTTTAAAAATCGGAATGTTTGGAAGGATGTATCTTATGGTCCTCTGATATAATGTAGCTTTTTATCGATGAAAGGGTTGGAAGTCCCCACTTTTCATCAGTAGTATTATTTATTCCTAATAATTTTAAGGCACACCGGATAAAATTTGTTTAATGTTTTTTGTGTTTATTTTCCCTTAAGCTCATGTGATCAATACGAATTATCATTGTGATAATTGCGAATTGTTAATTATCTTATCCAAAATACAGTTTTGGTGCATTGATCTAATCCCTATCTCAAGATATACAGTGTATTATGACTTTTTAATTGCGTATTTTATAATATTATGTAAGAAGATAATGTATGTACCTAATGTTAATTAAAAGATTTGTAACAGTATTACTAAGTAGTGTATTAAGTATTTTATTACGTGTGAATTAATATTAATGTAAGCGTGATTTTATTTTTTTAATAAACGATTTGAATTAATAACCATTGTGTATCATCATTTCTTTCTTTCTCTGAATTTTTAACCTTTATAAGCAAAGAAAACATGTTCAAAACTGAATATTATAGATAGTTTGATAATTTATAAGCAGCAACAGTGAACCCTTTCTTAGGAAACCCTACAAAATGAAATATATTATGATGAATATGTAAATACATACCTATCTCTCCATGATTTTCGATCTCTACCAGAAGATAAACCTTTTAGAGAATTTTAAATTGTGCTATGTTGTTATTACATTTCATTTTTAATACACGTATTTTATATGTGTAGGTAAGTTATAAACGCGCCAAAATATATCTTTGCATCATCCTGCATTTTTCCTGCTCCAATCATTATTCTGATAGCAATTACGTGGGTGTAACGAAATGATATGATATACATAATAATAGTTTATTTTACCTATTTCTATTGTATGCTATGAAAATTAAAAGTTATGATATAACGCCAATTTCAGGAATTAATTTTCTTGAAAATTTTTCCTTGAATTTCAGTAAAGTTCTTGTGGAAATATAATACGATATTGGCATTTGCCTTATTAAGCTCTGTATACAACTGTCTTTACTAGCTAAATTCTACTAGATACCTTTCTCTTTGAAGTATTGTTTGATCTTAATTCACCATCATATTATTAGGGTTACCTTTAAGTTTATAGAGAGTTTACTTGAGAGATTCGAAAACGAATGATTTAAGTACGATTGAGTAAAATATTTTTCTTTAATTTTTGAATGAGATTATCATAATACGGTACCTACTCGAGGTTGACTGCAGAGAGACCTACAGGAGATGCAGGTTTATAGGTACTACCTACTGAGTTCCACTTTTCTTTCTAGTGGAGGCGTGAATCGTCCCTAGGAATCTTTCAGGAATTAGTTGCATAATTATTATAAAACTATAAGCGATCTGCCCCGGCTTTCAGCAGTGGCATAAATAATTTTTGAAATCGGTCCAGATCCTGAGATATGCTCAGCTATACGAACAAACTTCTAATCCTCTCTTCTCTTATTTTCAATCTCAGCAATGTAATTATATGATTTACTTATATGTAGAATAAAGATAATTTATCACGCTAGCGCCCCTGACTGCCGGTTATTTTGGGCTCAATTCCTTTAGATTATTTTCTTCATGATCACAAACGTAAATGTATGATACTGAGGGCAGTAACGAGAAACTCTATTTAAAAATCTTGGTGAGAAATGTGTCTATTCTCTGTTGAAATGAATGAACCCATTTAGTACAGATAAATGGGTTCATTTTCCACGCATAGGTGGGTTTTTTCTACCCTATAACAAACCACATAGATAAAATGCTGCATGATTATTACGATTTTTTTTAATAGCGTGTGACTCGTGAATGCAATCTGACTGTAGACCTTTTTACGAGTGAATTAGTGCAAAAGACACGAGGGATCTGAAAGTTCTCAGTGACACAACATCAGTCTTACATCTTTCCTTATGACTTCTTTTTAATCAACTAAAAAAATTGTACTAATAAAATGCTGTGTACCAAATACATTTCTTAAAATTAGGTTAACAAATAATAGGCGTACTTATTCATGATAGCGACTTGGGGAGGCCTTTACCCAGCATTGGGACACAAAAGACTAAAACGATACAATACGTTAAAAAATCTCGTGTCCCTAAGTGGACCTTACTCCACCAGGCACAACACATCTGCTCCTTAGGGCAGATGCATTGTGCATAATATACCTATATGTGTTTCACTGATCGATATTCTTTAGGGAAAAGTAGGTCATCGGTGTTGGACACATTAGGCAGATCTGATAATAACACATCGTGTCCTGCCAGACCGAGACGCTTTTTTTCTTCGTTTCTACCAGGAATCGAACCCAGGACCTCATGCTTACGCGTCACCCACTGTACCAAGGAGGCGGCTGTAATATGATACTACGTAGGTGCCTAGATAGTGGATTGAATCAGTCTTTCATGAGGCGCTTCCTTTGAAGTTAGGGGCCCAAATCCCCCTAAGGTAGACCAATAAAGATACCGTATCAATTCGTCATTTACTTACCAGTAACCCTATCATTATATTAGTCAGAAAAATTCCTATCGATTGGGTGTGTAATAGTGACGTAGATGTTTTTGTTAGAATACACTGATAAATCGAACAGGCCTTTCAGTATAAACTGTGAAACTTAGGTATCAGAATCATAAGCGATTACGTTCTTTGCCCTGTCGGACATCGGGCAGTGACTGAAAACTCCTTTGGAATTATTGAAATAAACTGCGGAAGCTTAAAAGTAAGTGTTTTATTATTTTGATATAATTTTAGGTTCTTATTTCGTGTAGTACTAACTTTGAATCATGTTTGATATGGTAAAATTGTTTTTAAAACATGTACCTAATTATTTTGACAAAATTATCATTTGAAAATTTAATTATCTTCAGTTGTACATAAAAGTTGCAAGAAAAAACAACAATAGTTAATTAAAATCATATGTAAGATAAATTGACGTACAATGTACATTCATGTACCTACTAAACTAGATTTGAAGATACTAGGTAGGTCATCTATGGATAATACCTACTGAAACGTAGCATTCGTCCTCAATGAATAAATTGTTACACATATCAGCATTTTTAAAGCTTTATTTGCATTTCATTGTAAATTGATAAACAAGCCATGATATATCTATCGAAGATAGAAAAAATACAGAGGATGTTATAAGTGTTATCTTGTGTTATAGGGCTGAATATTCTATTTCTTCTGGTATATCATTTGTTTCACTTATCGATTTTACGAGCTAGTAATCTATATAACCAGTATTTTGCCGCTATACTTAACTTTATATAATTATCCAACAGATCGGCCTCCTTAAAGGATTCTCGCTTGACATGCTCTTCTGGTATACACACTTCCATACCTAAATCTCTAATTAAATTCTATTTGCTTACAGAAATGGCAGACAACGAAAATGTAGAACAGCCAATCGAAGTTGAAGAGGAGGTAAAAGAGGTGCAAGAGAATGAAAGTGAAGATAAATCAGAAGAGACATTAACAAGCAGAAATGTTGTCTCCGTTCCTTCTAACTGCCCAGCGGGGTATGTACGAGGCGCTGATGGTGTCTGCAGACAAGTGTTCTGACCAATAACTACTACTTATATTTTAGGTTAGAAATAAGTTAATCAACTAGGACCTAGGTTAAATCGTATGTGTGACAAATTATTTAGGAAATGAATCGCCTATAGAATAAGTTAGGTTAAAGACGTACCTAAGTTTTATTATGGTTTGTAATAAAATTATTATCAAATATATTTTACTTTTATTTTTGAGACTTACCTGCTTTTGGTTTAAGATTTCTTTTTGGTTTGAAAAGACTCAAGTATAATGGAATTGAAGAGATTTCGATCAAGTATGAATAATGAATATCAGAGAATAGTCAGAGATATAATCGATGTTACACAACTACGTGTTCCTTCATATCATTTACATCAACAGAATGTGCCTAATATTGAATAATTAATGAATATACAGCTGATTGACGACCAGATAAAAAATAATAAGCTGTCTCTTGTCCGTCTGTAGGTACTTAGGATTTTATTTAATGAGTAAAACTTTTTCCAAAAACAACTAACGTAGGTGGTAGGTACATACTACCAACTTTAAGAAATAATAATAATTTGTGGGCCTCATTGCGATATCATTTATTTCAAATAAGCAGCCATCTAATAAAAAATTCTTAAAATGTATTTTTTAGACTTTAAGAAATAATACTTTTTAATTGCTTTCGAATAACATTGTGTGTCTATCACATTGAAAGATTTCTATATAAATATTTTGTCATAATAACTAATAAGGAATACGATACTCGATAATAATTTATCTTCTTATGAATTATCATACTTCTTGGTATTTCTCCATAAATTTCTACGATGTCGTCTATTTTCTAATTTATAGGTATCTAGGTATTTATTTACAAATGACTAAATAACCATTAAATTTACACTATTTAATCTGCAAAATAATTATTGTTCATAAAATATTCACAACACCTACTATTTCCTAAATTATCCATAATTTAACCTAGTTAACATAGTAACATTAAAAATGTAACCTTCTAAAATCGTCACTTCATTAAGCCAAAACAATATACATAATAATATTATTACAACAATATTAACACTTCATTTTCACCTGGGAGAATTTATACCTATCTCGTTTTATAATATTCGAGCTGCTGTCAATTTGATACTTAAAATGTACGCAACACTTAGATACAATTTTATAAACTTATACAATTATTTCAATAGGTAATAATTTACAACGGAATAAATGTAGTAGGTAATATAAAAATCGTCAGAACTACATACAATTTCAGATAAAACTTCATAAGATAAAATTTTTGAAATGGTTAAAATTAATCGATGCCAAACTCTAGATTTACAATTAACTAAATAATATAATTAAAAAAAATTAAATACGTTTTCGTAAAAGTAGGTTTTAAAACAAGTTTATCCACAACCAACGTCGATAGTTAAAAAATAGAGCTATATGGACTAAATTTCCTCATTTTTCTACGTGCTTTACCTATAGACAAGTTTGACAAAAACATGCACATTTGAATTTAAAAGGCTAGCAAGAAACGTTTATGAATAATTAATGTTCTATGGTCTGAAATAAAAATACCTACCCCAAAGAGCTCTATCTCTCTTTGTTTATTAGATGTATTTGAGCAAACAATTTTTCAAATATCCCAAAATTCAATAAAATAAATAATAAATATTTAAAACAATTTGTCAAAAATGTATACTTATTTAATATATAAAAAGAATTATGCCACTCTGCAAACATTATTATTTATCACAAGACTAAATTAAACTATGTCCATATTTTATTACAATTTTCTATATGTATTTTACGTAGGATCTTAAAAACATAAAGCTGTATACTTGTTTGTATTAAGTGCACTAGATTAATCAAGGTTTTTTTTTTGTACGATGTTTTTTACTTATTTAGTAGTCCGTTAAATGATTAATAATTATACAAATAAAATTGCTTTCCATTTGGTAGTAGATAAGTTATTCAGGTATTTATATATATATTATAATATATATCATAAGGATTATCTAAAGGATTTCATTACAACGCAATACAAAAGCACTATTTGAAGAACTTCCCACCAATAATGCCATGTTCTTGAAGTCCACTGGCTTCTTTATTTTATTTAAGTATATGCAGTTTTTGTACAATAAATTATATTACAGCCAGAATACCGTCTACTACTTATCAATAGTGAAGAGAAGATGAAAAATATAACGAGGTTAGAAGCTTTATGCATAATACGCATAATTATATATAGTCATTACATGCCATTGAGTGGCCTAGACCAAACATTACGAAATTCATCCATATTCTCTGGACTATAATATTGAGACTCGTTTATATATAATAGTAACAATTGTTAAGAAAGGCTTTCACACGTTACCTCTCTTCATAGACTAAGTGAGCGCACCCGTGTAATTCTAACTCGAATCAATAAAGGCTAGCAAATGATATTTAAGTAGATACAATTTATTTATAGATAATTACAGCAAATTATAAAAATAGGTACTACGTTTAAATGTAGGCAATTCATCTAATATAATAATTTCATTAATGTTTATGCTGAACGTAAGGAAGGAAATGTTAAAAATGACGCTCATATACATAGGTGGGTATGCGTATAAAATAGTATCAATTATATCGTTACATTCAAACGTTTGTCTTCTAACATGTTATAATAGAAAGGATTCTATTCACACAATTTAAAATATACATAACGGACTATTTAGAGTAACGATCATTTTTTTCATAAATGCTTTAATGATTCTACTCTGAAAAAATAGAAATCGGTTCTAAAAACTAAATTATGTTTACTATAACCCTGACATCATAAATTATTATCATTTATTTCACCTACATAAATTATAAATAACCAAGAGTTGCATAAGTTTTAACAAATGGAGCGTCACTCTCACAGGAATTCCTGCAAAGAAAAGAATATTATTATCAATCAAGTGTCGTTGCCTCCTGTGAAATTATTTCGAACCATGCTCCGTCAAAATTTATTATCTTTCAAATTCAGTATTCTAAATGACTATATAGAATAGTTTTAATAAAAATCTCCATAACTAGAAGTAGGGAGAACTTCACGTTAGAAAATTCTAGGTTGAAGCTATTTCTATTAACACGTTCACTGCGGCACCTAAAATGCCAAACTTACCGTTGTTGCGGCATGTCTTCAATACTTCACATCACCACTGTGCGTCATGAGTCATTTTTATCACATCGCACCTACTGACTTTGAAGGTTAATAATTTCATGAAATTTCAAGATATTTCAAAAATTTTTTTTTTCGGATAATAGTATATATAGTCTTGTATATACCGCATAAATAGCTTTTAGTTTGACTCAATAGTTTAAAAGATATGAGGGAAAATGTAAACCCCTGATTTTGTGAAAAATTATTTGCCATCCCGCACTGCGTTGATACGGCATGTTTACAGTAATAGCGATGGGAAACACTGTAAAATAAAACATCGATATCGATATAAATCAATTTTGTATATTTCAGTCTGTTTGTTAACAGATAACGAGATCGTCGATACAAAAAAAAACACATATAAAACAAGGTACTTGATCAGGAAATTGTTCAGTAACTTTTGTTTTAATTTGTTCAGTAACTTTTGTTTTAATGTTTTATATTATTTTCACAACTGTCATCACATTTTTGCATTTATGCTACGAAATAAAAGAAAGTAAAAAAACTAAAGCCTCTAAGGTATCATTGTCATTTAAAAATTTGATAACGACGCGTGCGGTCCTGGTACATCACTATGCGAGATTGACACGCGGCGCGCTCGCAGTACAGTGCGGCATGAGGTGCTTGTCCATGGCAAAATATTTGACATGCCGCACACAAAAGAAACGGTTTCTTTTCTATGCGTGTGTCCAATATTTTGCCATACGATTTTTAAACGAAATTGAGTCCTACTTCAAACTGTGATCACAAAAATATATTTGTCTCTTTTCTAGTCATTGATTAACATATAAAAAACCTCGCCGCACCACGGTGAAAACTGCGATTTTGGGCGCCGCACTGTGGTGTAGTCGCTGATGGCCCGATACTGGACATGCCGCAGTGAACGTGTTAATATTGATCGATTAACTATTAGGTAACTACTAACTACATTATTTTTTATACCGACTTAAAAAGAAGATTCTAAATTGTCGGAATTCATAATAGTGACATCAAGGTGCACTAAAAAAACCAAAATAGATGTGCAATACTGCAATAGGATACAGGTATTGAAATTTATTTTTCTTATATAAAGTTTAATTTTCATTAATAATCATGTGCTAAAATGTGCCTGTAGTAAAGGTGAACTGGTGCTTATATTTTTACCAACTACATTATTTTATTTTCTGTTTTATATTAAGCATTAAGATTCATATTTAAATAATACACATCTATTCACATATTTCTTTTGAATGGTCATCAAAATTAATATTTATAAAAAATGACAAAAACAAAATGAAATATAAATATTAAATACCCAAAAATAAATAAATAAGCATAATTCAATGATAAAGAAAAATGTTTTGAAGATAATAATATATTAGGTAGTTATATTCACTTATATTCGCAAAAAAGATGTAATGATCGAAATAATGACTTGCGGATAAATAAAAATCATGAGGTAAAATGTACATAAGTGTATTTACAAAGGAAAAAATACAAAAACAAAACGAGTAAGAAATAAAAAACAATAATTCTATATTTAATGTATTACCAATATACAACATATACAGAACTATCTACTGTGACTAGTGCTACACGTATGCACTAAAATTCTTAATTTACTTACTCGTCTTCCCAAGGACAAATGTCATTCCTCTGTTTACGTTCACTGATTGTGCTTTTGCTATCACGCTTAACGATATTATCAGTTTCAGACACGGAAGATAGTTCGTCCCCATGAGCAATTGTTTTCACATTTTCAGACACCGATTTGGAATCCCCCGTCACCCTCTGTACCAAAGGCACTTTATCTACACTATCATCTTCCACTCCGATGTCTTCACAAGTAGCTAGAGGTGCTATTGGAAATCGGATCCCCTCCGAGGTCGATCGCACACTTTCTTTATCTGAAACTATGCTTAGAGGTGGTGACATAACTTCCGTACTTTGCTGACTTATAATAACACGCGTTATAACGTTTTGCGCTGGAGCAGCATCGTGTCTGTCAATATTACTCCTAATAGTATCTTCTGGAATATCTGATATTTCAGAAGATGTTATTATATTCTCTAATTGCGAGGCCGGATTTGTTTCTTTGACCAAAGATGTCTCTCGAGAGAATGGGGGAGTTGAGGTAACATTATCATTTAAAGATTTTGTATTAGCATTTGGATCTGTGACCGCCATAGACAGTTCTTGACAAATTATATTTACAGTATCATCAGTTTGATTATCTGGAATTTCATCTTTTGAGTTATCAGTTCTTACTTCACTTGAATCTGCACTGACTTCAACAATAGCGCGTTCTACAAATACATGGCCAGGTTCAGTCGGAGTTACATCTGTTGAAGCGAATACTGAAGATGGTTCTTCGGAATGTATCAGAGAGCGGCGTTCGTCAGGAGAGTTTGTTCTCGGAGGAGAGTCACCAGATTCTTCATCAGGAGCAGAACTAACACTGATCGTTGGAGTAGGATGGTGCGCTGTAGTTTGCGTATGAGAAACTGATGGTTGTATAGCGGTTATGCGTTTTTGTCGAGGGGAATGTGGCGGTGAGGCAAGAGGTGCCAAATGTCTTGGTTCTACAGCAGAAAGTCTTCGTAACGGTGGCGGCGCTCCTCGGAGTCCACCATCCAATGTACTTTGCTGAGGAAGCCGTCTCATTCTTTCTCCACTTCCCACAGCTGCACTAACATCTGACGATGAACTGCCTGAATCAGCCGTAGAATCTTGTCGCCGTCTAACTCCACCGTAAGGTCCTTCTCGAGTTGAAGTTTCCCAAGGTAAGACTTCCGATGTCTCATCATCCAAGGGATCTCTGTAATGCGAAAATAAAATTTTAAAATTTAAATACACACTTTCGGAGTGGCATTTCGACTTATGTTTAAAAATTCAAATGACCGTTGTATGAAGTATTACCTGAAGGGAATGTCACATAGATTAGACTGCGAGTGGCTATGTGGTGGTGGTTCAGGCGGGCGCGGCGGCTGCACGGCGCACACTGCCAGCTCATGCGCCGAACCGGTCAGCGAGCGGTCAGACCCACGTCTTCTAGACAGACCTGTACCGCTCCCACTACCACCACTACCACTAGTGGAGCTAGGCTTCTTCTTCACTTGTCCACCAAAGTTGAAGAATCTGTTCGTGATATATTTTTGTAGGTATTACAATTAAGCCACAGGTTATTTTATGATTTAACCTACTCGATATGTATTGTAAGGCGCGATTGCCGTAGATTATTGTATTCTTCATATCGTTAAAGTGCCTCTTAACAGATATAAATTAAATATTGAAGTGGGTTATAACGAGATTTCAATTTGAAAATTTATAATTTCATAAAAAAACGTACTTAGCCTTCTTCTGATAGACATTTCTCCCCTCAGTGAGGAGTCGTTGAAAGTGATCAGAACGTATAAAGCGAGGATAACAGTCCTTTTTCAGCAGCAGACCATACACGTGGTCTGCGGCGTGGTCGAGCGCGTAGCGGGAGCCGCTTCGACGCGCTTCTGCCACGCGCTCAGCGGTCGCACCGTCGATGTTTATCTCGCACGGTGCACCGGGTGTAAGGAATTCTCTGAAAATATTACAGTTTTGTATAGATTTCTGGTGTTTTGGTAAAAATAAGATGCAAAATGTTATAATCATATTAATATGAACTCTAGGCATTGTATCCATAAATATCCAGTTGGGTCCTCTTCTTATTATTTATATTTTATGAAATTAGCTACCTAAGAATTTATTAACAAACCTCACGTTAAACATCGTACTTTTTTTAAATATATTGAAATGTTTATGTTAAAACTTACTCGAAGATTTCATCAAGCTTCTTAGGTATTTGCTTAGTACTACTTCTTCGTAAATCCATAACAGCAAGCCAAAATCTAATATTTTCATGGGAATACTCTTTTCTAAGAAAACTTGTGAATTCTTGCAGACCAGTTGGATCTGACACTAGTTCTTCTATCGATAGTGCCCATCGCTGCACCCGTTTCTCACTAGGTATTTCAACTCTGAAATGGATAAATAAAAAATGAAAATCAATGGGGCAGAAAAGAAATTCATATTATGTACACACAAATAGCATTGATAGTAAAGTCTCGATTCTTATTATTATAATTATTGTTTAGGTTTAGCAAAACAGCATGCATGAAATACCTATTATTTATATAAAAAAATTATAAATTATGGTTATAAACTATGTCCATTATATACGTAAAACGCAAAATTCTTCTTACATTGGACTATTAATCTGCCAAAAGAGAGTGTCATCGCTTATCCAAGGGTTGGAAGGTTGTGGTTGAGTAAGCCAAGGATCATAAGGAGCATAGGTTTCTGAATACGCCATAAGCGCTTCTAAAGCCACTGAAGTTTTCACTCTTGTGCGATCCAGGCTTGCTTTGAGGTGTTCAATCTGCGAAAAAATGTATTTTTTTATGAAAACTATAAATATGAATAACACGTAAATTGTTGAAGGTCAGTGAAACATCAAGTTTTGGCGGAGCAGGTGTTAATTACTTTCACTTCGTTTATTAAACAAACAAACATACATAGCAACATGCTCTCCTTTGCAAAGTACACATACAATATAAATAGAATAAACAGGTAGAGGAATATGGAATAAATTGACTTTTAAGTCAAGTACTCATAAGGAGAAGATTTATAATCCGGGTAGTACAGTTATGATAATAATCCATGCAAATATTAATGATGGGCTTAACGAAAACCTACTTCTCGTTGTAACTGTGGTATTGTCCGTTTTTTCGCCTTCGGTTGCCGGGAGCGCACTGGTACTGGGCAAGGTTCCAGCGCGCTCGGCACGCCGGGCGGCGGCCTCGCGACACGCCAGTAGGCACGCTCTTGGCTGTCGCTGATTATTTTGTCACCCTTCTTCCGCTCTTTGGCTAGACGGACCTGGAATGGACAATGTGCACAGAAATGTAACTGAAATTGGTTGTTATGTTAAATATTGACGAATGTGTTTACGGCTTTCAAACCCTAAAATCGTTAATTTTAATGAACTCAAGTACTTATAAATGAGACAATTAGAGCAGGTATGTGACTAAGTAGTGACTTTTTATTATTTATTGGAAAATATGGCTTAAGAGCACAGTTGTTAAGAAGATAAATTTCATGTACATGAAAGCCTTTTCATAAACTTGAATGAAAAAGTATAAAGAATCTATCTAATCATAATAATAAAAAAATTCGAATTACCCGAACCTGTTCCTCAGCCTGCATGGTGATAAAGTCCCACTTGGCTGCGAGGTTCTTCTTGAGGTTAGCGAGTGCTTCCTGCTCGTAGTCCTCCAGGCCATGCCTCTGTTTGTTGCGGAGGGTTCGCTTCACGAGGTATATCGCGTACTCGATGTTGTCCGGGCCGAGCGTGGGCGCACTCGACCCGCTACCGGCCACTCGTGGCGCTTGCCAAGGCCAGTAGTAAGGGCTCTAGTGGATAGAACTGGCTGTTTAATTTGGCTGGCTTACATAAATTCATTGAGGAACATTTTGTAGAATTATATTTGTTTTTGAATACTGCACTTGTTCTTTTTCATTCCTTATCAGCTCGAATTGAAATAGTTTTTTCGATTCAAATAATGATAGATAAACCTGACAGGTCGGTCTTAGTTCAATAATTATTTATCTCATTATAAAGTTATTTCAAAGCATATTTCTAGGAAGACAAAAGATTGAAGAATAGTGGTCATGCTTAACAAACTAAAATATCTAAATAAAGAGACGTGGTTCAGGCATTGAATTCAAAAAAAGTATGTGTTGTGAAAAAGTGATTAATTTATCAAATGTAAAGGACAATACTTACTTGAAATCGATATAGAGAAGAATCATCTTTAAAAACTAGATTTTTCAGATCGTTGACAGGAAAGAAGTAACCGTATTGACATAGAAGATTGCCTAAATTTACAGCTTCGACTGAAATAAGTAAAAAGAGACAATTTTATGTGGTGAACAAATTTAAAAGCTTTTTCATTCAAATAAAATTCGAATGAAACTCACCATTTGTACCATCTTCATAATGAAATCTTTCCATAAGCCATTCGACAAGATCACATCCTGAAACAAAAGAAATATATACCTAAGGATTCTAATCGACGTCATTACGTTTTGGATATTCCATTTGTTATTGATCATCGATATAGATTACTATATATTTTATCATATATATCATATATATTATGTCATATATATCGTTACGATAAATAAATTATTGTTCGTATGGTAACTATGCTGATAATCCTATATCACGTTTTTATTGTTAACAATGATCGTCTAAGTATTTCTTAGTTTCTCTACAGCTCATCTTTTCGAGCAATTGGTTGACACTACAATAATATTACGGCAGATATTATGTCGAGCAAAGAGCACTTGAATTAACGGAAGAATATACATATATACATATATGAAAATTGAGAGAAAACAAACCAACCTATGATCTAACTTAGCCAAGGAAAAGGATTGGTGAATGACCGAGGGCCATTGTGATGACTGTGACTAAATTTTAATGATAACGATAAAAATGATAACCTTCCCAATATCAAATAGAAAATTCAAACTATATGAAAACGCAAAAGTACAAAAATAAAACTACATTAAATGACCCAACCTAGTCAAGGAAAAGGAATGGTGAATGACCGAGGCCCATAAATAAGTTCTAGGTATTGATTTTACAATTACCTAGACAGTCGTCGTTTGCGAGTCGAGACTAAACCATTTGATACAATGTTCGTATTGAACTCTTTAATCGAAATATGAGACTGTTCAATTATACGAGGATTCATAGAAAGTAATATTGCGAATGTCTTACCCATAAAAGCAGATGGAATAAAGGTGAGAAAGAGTTTTTGACTACGTATTGGTACACCTGTAACTGGATCTTGCATTTCCTTAACCAAACATTCCATCTGAAATGTTAAAGAAATTATTTAGTGCTTATTCACATTTAACAATTAATTGTAACGTTAACATGAAATTTAAATATATTATCATAAAAAATTAAATATATTTGTTTAGCTATGCACGAATTGTTACGTTATTTCTGCATTCTTATAGGAAAGGCGAAATGAAACTTATTAGTATGTTTAATCAATTTCAACAAAGCGAGGATGTTCTTTGTTCCACTGCACATTTTTTGCTTTCCTACTTTCTATAAGATATTAAACCATATCTTTTTTATAATTAATTAATCTTTGTTATCTGAATTGTAGTCTTATTTTAAAGTTTAAACATCGAACATCTGATGCTACAATAAGTTTTGTGTCATAATAATGTTCTTTTTAATATCTGAATACAAATAAATCGTTCATAATATAATTAAACGAATACTATGATATCAATGTTTGTGGGCGTTACTGAAAATCAGTGCCGTGACTAAGTCACATATATCATGAATTGGCGTCCAATTTCAGCGAAATTTGTCGCACGAACCCAATGGTACCTATGTCGTGGCCATATCGTAGATTTGCTCATTTCATGAAATGGCCAATTTAGTTTGGCCAAATCGTTAAATCGTCAACGTTTCACGATTTGGTCATCGACATTTGGCCAGATCGTATAAAATATCTTAGAGAGTCCATAAAACATTAAAAAATTCAGAATATTTTAAGAACTTGTTTATTGTCATTTAAGTTAGTGCCGCGGTAGCGCCGGCGAATACAGGAAGCGAATGGTTTTTTCAATAGAAAACAGTTAGGTTAGGTTAGGTTAGACTTTAATAAACAACGCACGAGCCGAGCGAGCAAAGCGAGCGTGCCGCGGCAGCGGCCGGCGAGTGCCAGAAGCGAATCGCTTTTTAAAAAAGAAACAAAAATGGTCGCATTTCGTGAAATGGCCATCCACGTTTGGCCAGATCGACGATCTGGCCAAATGTCGATGACCAAATCGTGAAACGTTGACGATTTAACGATCTGGCCAAACTATGTTGGCCATTTCATGAAATGAGCAAATCTACGATATGGCCACGACACCTATATAACTAATTTCTTTTATAATAATTATCAACATTTTATTTTAATTGTGTTTTATCTTATTTAAAAACTAGCGACCCGCCCCGGCTTCGCACGGGTGCAATGCTGATACTAAATACACTACAGAAAAACTGTGAACGTTGTATCATGTATGTATAACATAGTCATTTCTAGTTAATTTGAGGGGTGGGCGCAGGTATCTGTAGCACAGTTCATACTACCACAGATACCGGAGTTCCTCCTATTTTTATTGTATAATTTTTCAAATAAGTTTATGATATTAACTTTATGTGTAACTTTATGTGTATATAAAAACTTAGCGGCCCGCTCCGGCTTCGCACGGGTATAAAATAGATAGCCGGGTGGCCGGCCGGTACCGCCGCAAACGCTACGTCCCGCAATTTTTAAATCTGTAATATCTTCGAAAATATTCACTTAAATCATACGGTGTAAAGGGCCATATAGATCTACATTAAATGAACAATGTATTCAAGGTATTTAATTGGTTAAGGATTAATGCTGTATTGGTTAAAATCGCATCGAAAATTAGCCATTATTTGTCGTAAAAAGTAAATGACAAAAAAAAGTTATTGTGGGTTATCCATAAGAGATAGACATATACCATCGCGGACTTTTCTGTAGACCTTTTCAATGTGTATAATACTTAGTACATTATTTTGATAAAACTCGTAGGGTTCAGCCTGCGTTTGCAATGTAAGCGGAAAAAATGTAATTTTTTACGACATCACATTAGAAACCTCAAAAATAACAGTACTTCTCCACTATTTAATGGATGTTATTATACATATAAACCTTCCTCTTGAATCACTCTATCTATTAAAAAAAACCGCATCAAAATCCGTTGCGTAGTTTCAAAGATTTAAGCGTACAAAGGGACATAGGGACATAGGGACATAGGGACAGGGAAAGCGACTTTGTTTTATACTATGTAGTGAAGCAATCGTGCTTATTTTTGATGCTTCTTTTTTTGCAACTTTTACATTTTAACAATCATATCTGAAATTCTTAAAATTCCTTAACACGCTTCTTCATAAAATTGTGAAGGGCAATTGATGCTTATACAGCTTATCTCGAAGCATCTTCTTCTCGCCGAGGACAAAGACCAAGCCACTGTAAGGGATGAGAGCCCTTATCATGAGGCTTTAAGCAAAGTCTGACGCGATATTTTTAAATTCTTAAACTTGGAAAATTTCTCAATGTATAAATTCCATTGAATTGTGACCTATAAACTAAAGTGCAAATACAAATTCCAGCAGTTTTGACGTCAACTGTAGCGGAAGTAAGGATATTTCATAATTTCCGTCTCTCAGTGAGAAGCTGTGAAACAATTTGTGTTGTTGCGAGTTTATATTTTGCATAGCTGTAGCGCCTGTAGCGATACATAATTTTAATTAAGAACCACAAGATATTTATATTCTAAATTAAAATACTTCTCAATTAATCGACCTACAACCTGGTACTAAAGAAATTCGATCATTAGAACAGATTTAGGCATGCATAATGCATCTGCCCCTTACCCCACTAAGGGACACGGGACTTCACTTTTTTTAATTATTACTAATAACAGTAAAAATTGTCCAACTAGACTCTAGAGTAAGGTAATTGGCAAACTATCTTTTGTTCATTTATTTCAGTGAAATTTTGTTGTTAAAATTAGATGTTGCTCAACGTTATACATCTTGAACGTCAGTACACAATCGATTCAATACTACGTAACAAATCAAATACAATAAATAAGGTGTGATAGTAATATTTGTGAAATGTTTAAAGCGTATACGGCGGGTATCTGAGCCGAGGCGCGAAGGCCAAGAAGGTGACGTCACAGGACGATCAATACTGGCCCCGCATCCCGGCTGCCACGAATCTTTACTTCACGGACAATTTATACCTATTGCAAATAATATTTCATACCCTGGTCCCTGCTCGAAACTTTGTCTTTGATATGGCTTGCAATTTAATCCAAAATTAATTATAACGATCGTAGCACGGCAAAGCACAAATCGCTGCGACAATCCGCTTATAGGAAATTAAATTTTGACGTGGTTAATTTTGTAGACGAAGTATTTTGGTAAAATAAAAAATTTGATACGTTGAATATTAGGTACTATAGAACTAGGAGTATGTGGGTTTTTTATTTGATCGTATTATATCATGTTTAGTTACATTTTACATAAAAATTACGTCACTTTTGAACTATGTAGGTAGGTAGGTACTAGCTGTAACTGACTAGCTGCTTTGATTCTAATTTGCGATGGATAGATTCTACAGGATATATTTTTAGTCCCCACTCCAGACAAAGAAAAAATGTACCTAATCAAGAAATTTGTTTAAGAGTAGGTAATTGTAGTAAATTCTTATTTCATTAAGTATTACCTTCTTGCTTCATATAACGAGAATTTGCTGACGTTTTGTTTTGTACCTATGAGTAATGTTTATTTCCTTATAAACTATAAGTACTTAGGTCAATTAAGATCTTTTAATTAATATGTTTTACACAAGGACTAATTTTCAATTAATTACGAATTAAGGAAGAATATAGAAAAGAAATATATAAACAACGGCACACGTACAACCCCAAAGGGCCAAAAATCTTCTTTTAAAAAAAGTTTTCTTTCTTCATTTAATCCGATTTAAAAAATATTAAAAAAAGTTTTCTTTCTTCATTTAATCCGATATAAAAGTAGGTATTAACAGCAATCATTGCTACAAGCGTAATCCATGTTTCCGCGGTATTATGTGTGCCGGTTATTGTTCAACCCTCATTTTGTATTGTTGTACGCTATCCCGAAGCCTTACAAATTACAATACGAATGGGGTACAATAGGACAATAGAGTACGCCAGCGCTGAGTAAATCAAAAACATCAAACATAATAATTACGAAAATGTTTTCATTGCTTTAAAGAGATCTTCTTGAAATATTACAAGTTTAATAAAAATAACTTTTTCCCTAACCTACATGTTATGCCAGGCATTAATCTGGAAAGGTAAGTATAAGCATGGGTATAAGTACAAACGAACTGCGCTTGCTGGTAAAAACTGTATGAACAGTAGTTACGTAAAATGTTTCATACAGGATCTTTTTGCTAATACCATGAGATTATCTAGTACAATTAATTTTCATACTTATCTTAGTTTTACGTAGGTACATCAAAAATTAGAAGCAAGGTGAAGCGTGCGAGATAACGATCAAATTGGGCTAAGCTGGACTTAATGTACCGTGTGTGCTGTTTCGCTTAGGTATTTGAACCGTCACGTAATTTTTTGCTTTTTACCCAAGGCCAATTTAAATATGCATAGGTGTGTCTAATTAGAAAAACTTAGTATAACGTCAATATTCATACTCAAACCATAGACAAATATACTCTAGAAGACTTACAATAGCCATAGTAAACCAATGATATTATATATAGAAACAAGAGGTAGATACGTCATCAACGCACCAAAACTGATTCCGTGAATTGGTCCTATTTGGGACCAATGCAATCAGTCAAAAATCAGTCAGATTGTGACGATCCCAGTGAGCGCATGTGCCGATAGGTACATTAAAGTTGTCGAAAATGCCTTCCTGTGTGTTCAGAAAGTGCACATATTCGTGCAAAAAAATAAAGAAAGATAAAGGAATATCATATCACAGGAAAATACTATTAAATTATTACAGTTTAAGAGTAAAAATAACAATTTACAATTATTTATGAATGACACTTGTATTGAAATAATGAAAGGGATAAAACATTGCTTCAATCATTAGTGTGACAAAGCTAGCGTACACTGTGTTCAAAGATTATCACGTAGATACGATTATTGAAAATAGAACGGTTATTTTATTAATATCGATTTGGGTAAATACTTGATTATTTTTATATTTAAATCCACACAGTGCATGTAATTAACAAATATATCTATTTTTATTATATACAATGAAATCGTGATGGAAAAATGTTTGTCTGCAAAAATGATGTTGAATATACGTATACATTAAAGAAAAGATTATCGCTACTGACGAAAAATGCTATTTGCTTTTCTGTAAATAGCTATTGAACATAAATTTTATTTGTGTTTTAGATAAAAAAGGCTTATACTTCATCCTTTCTTTTATTTCATCTAGGCACCACTATTATTATATCCTACAAGTTGGAGTGATGACCTTGTACAGGTTTCGGGAACTGCCTTGAAACGAATAGCGTAAGATCGGTCCTTATGGAGTTCTATAAGGAGGACTATGCTCAGCAGTTGGTGTTTATCGGGTGAAATGATGATGACCGAAAACGAACACCACAGCTAGTAATAAATACTTAATACAGTTAAATCTCCAAAAAAGTTTTTTTCATTTTAATACAACATCATAATAATAATTAAATAGTAAATTAAATTGTCACATTTGTTTACTTGTGCAGGAAACGTAACATCTATAACATTGAACCTTCTGTGTCGTTAGTCTATGCCAATTACCATGGCAACTATTTGTTTATTTATATTTAATTGGTGAATTCTTATGACTTTTGCTTACACCTGCGCGGAAGTGACAAACTATCTTTGTCTTTTTTGTTTATATTATTTTATTAGAGCCATCTCTCTTATACAGTCTGTCAATGTAATAAATTAAGTAAAATGAAACTTGTATTTGTGTGTGCTTGACACTGCATATGAAGCATTTTTTTTTTGATATATTGTGAGTATATAACGTATCTATACATAAAATATCATTGTAGTAAACAGCGTAATTCGTTTCTCAGTTCCCAATTTAGTCGATAGATGTCACTCGCAGTAGCATTTGGCATTTTTTATAATTGAATGGTTCTTGTCTCAACTAGATGTCGCTACTAAAAAAATCAATGTGCCAAATAGTATCTTGACGTAAAATATAATACGCAAAAAACGTAAACTATAACGTAAAATATAATACGTAAAATATAATACGCAAAAAAATATTTTTATTTAAATGTTATTTTTTGCTCTGAATCGCGCAAGCGAAATGTTTTTGCTACAGAGCATATATACAACTTTCCGCGATCAATTATGGGGGCCTTTACGGCCGGCTGGTCGAGTAGACTAGTCTCTCCCTTTTTCGTTTGAGGAAATCTACCTCCCTACCTCCGCATCATTTTGTTTTAGTTTTAAAGATTTAATAAGCGTAAAATAATACTTTCTTCATTTTTGTATTTTGAGTAAACGTAACACTAATAACGGTTAGTTTGACCAGAGGCGACTCGTGACAAAATTGTATGGGTGTTCAATTATTGAACTAAAACAAAGAAAATACAGTAGCGTAGTAAATTCATTACAAAAAAAAATGAGCACCACATTAATGTCTATTTAAACATGATTTAAACACTTAAAATGATAAAGTACAGGCTATTTCAAAACGAATTCAATGATTATCAATTAATAATTAGAAAATCCCCGAATTTGCTTTCGCGAGCGTATTCTTATTGTTTGTTTATAATATAGGAGTGGCAACGTCGCGCGCAATTGCTGCTGTCATGCGATGCGGCAACATCGCGTGAGAGCGGCGCTCCAAAAATGGCTATTTTTTAGTGGTAAATCTTTTGTTTCGCGCAGGACTGTCGCAAAATTTCTCTTTCACTCTTATTGGATTCCGTATTTAGGCATTTGATATTCGTATTGGAGTTTAGGTGTACGATAAATTTAATTTTAAATTAAAGATATATTAATAATTGTTAAATGAATGAGCACAACTTTATTATAATTATTTATGGGAGTTCACTGCACCAGCGCTCCTTAGGATGAACCGCCTATTTTTTCACTTCGTTCATCGCTGTTCGAGAGTGACTTCGTGACCACCATGGACCACGTTGCTATGAACTGTTTTTATCAAAGAATTACTCGAACAATTAGAGCATAAATTTCAACGTAAGACGTATAAGTGCCTGTAGCTGTATTGACTGAGTCTCGTACTTAAAAACCGATAGTTGCTGGTTCAAATCATCGCCGTACATCCAGATTTTTTTTTTCTTTTCCCGTATTTTATGCTCATATAAATAATACTGTTTACAAGGGAATAATTAAGAAGAAAAAAGATATAGACATTTTTTTTAACAGAAAATAAAGAATATATATATATATATATATTATATACACTACTCTGATCACTATGTCGAATGTTTGTAGTGGGTGTCGAAACCCATTTGATATTCGTATTGGAGCTTAGGTATACGATAAATTTAATTTTACATTAAAGATATATTAATTGTTAAATGAATGAGCACAACTTTATTATAATTATTTATGGGAGTTCACTGCACCAGGGCTCCTTAGGATGAACCGCCTATTTTTTCACTTCGTTCATCGCTGTTCGAGAGTGACTTCGTGACCACCATGGACCACGTTGCTATGAACTGTTTTTATCAAAGAATTACTCGAACAATTAGAGCATAAATTTCAACGTAAGACGTATAAGTGCCTGTAGCTGTATTGACTGAGTCTCGTACTTAAAAACCGATTGATGCTGGTTCAAATCATCGCCGTACGTCTAGATTTTTTTTTCTTTTCCCGTATTTTATGCTCATATAAATAATACTGTTTACAAGGGAATAATTAAGAAGAAAAAAGATAGACATTTTTTTTAACAGAAAATAAAGAATATATTATATACACTACTCTGATCACTATGTCGAATGTTTGAAGTTTGTGTCGAAACCTTATTATAGGTACTCACTTCCTTAGATGCTCCCTATGTTCTTTAGCGTATGACTTGCAGTGCGCTGGAACCAACGATAAGAGATTTTATGCCATGTTACCTGAAAAGAAGTCTTCTTGGAAATGTCCAGCATGTCTTAGCCAGCGACCCAAACTTGATAACACCAACACGCCAATTCGTAACTGCACTAAGCCCTGTGAGGAGCATGAACGCTCTTAACTAAAAAATAATAATTCAAAAACACCGGAGTTTTTAAAACAACGCCCTCTAGATGTAATAATTGAAAATCTATAGTTTGCTGTTTCCTCAGTTCTAAAATTGGTCACTAGTGGCGCTTTTAAAACTGCAAATTAAATAATAAGCTCAAATGAGAGCGCCATCTAGCAATAAGCTGAAATTACGGGGTACGATCTCTAGTATGACCATTATCAGTCCTCTAGATTCTATTTGTCCATGCTCAAAGTAATAATAGCTCCCTTGTTTTGCACCTATTACTTGAAGAATGGTATGTTTTGAATATTTTTTAAATGATGAATAGAATTAATATTCTAGAATCTAGAAGCATTATTTTTATTTCCTATACAGTTCGTCCCCATTCATTCCAATAAGAATTTCGCTTTCTCTTCATTCATCCACTTTATGTATATTTGTTTTGTGACTAATATCAGTTTTCAAACTTTTCGCAACTCCTGGGTGGAGAAATCAGAAAGTGTCTGTTTGCATGTTACATTTTTAGTTTGATTTTTTTGGAAAATAAATATTATATCATATTTAATTTATTTTATATAGGTACTTAGTCATCTTGTCGATTATTTGTTCTCCTTGAGATGATCTGCAGTACCTACTTCTCACTTATCGATATTCAGATCGCGTCTCGAGGGCTATATGGATTAGAAGATCTATTGTGCATACAATAGATACTATAATATCCAATTAGCATTGAACGTAAACGATACGATACAAAAAATTGAAATTAAATCTTCAAAAGAGTCGGGTCGTTAACCTCACAATTTAATTTTTTAAATAATATTTCAGTGTTATTCAGTCACGAAACATGCTAGAATTGACACGCTCGGATTAAATTCGTGGAAACGTACGTTGGATCATATTGCCATTTTAAGTTGCATTAACATTTTATAAAACACAATTATTTTGTGCAGTGGAACACATGACGTGATGTTATTCGTCATCTATTAACTCGTTTGTTGAATTAATTAGCTTACGTTTCTAGCAATGCAGTAGAATGTTTTAAATTCTAGAATGGCGAAACTGTTCATTAATTAAGATAGAAATCAAAGAACCGGTACAACACGTATATTTACGTTTGCAAAGGGATTATTTATTATCTATTAATTAATGATGAATGACGAATGTTTGATAAACCTACTTTTTATAATACTGTTAACATGTTCTTATTAAACAGTGATTAAAATAGGAAATTAGGCGTAACGAATTAATTGCATTACTAATTACCTTTACCTTTATTAGGTATCTTTAAAAAATATATTATTTTCAATTTAGCATCAATAGATGTTTGTTTATTGTGTTAAATATATTCTGCGAGCAACAGCATGTTTATTTAATCAGTCTAATGAGCATATGCATAACGCGGATTTGCATAGATAACAAAATATTGAAGATCTCCCAAAATGAGGGTACACGCGTGTTGCAACCACCGTCATTAATCCATAAGTCACAGTTATTCGGCAATTATAGTCATAAATTTATAATCTGTAGCAGTGTGATAATCTGTACTGACCTTATCGAAGGCGAGGGGTCTGTGCCTCGGCACGTCCGCGAGTTCCATGGCGTCGTTGGTGCGGGGCGAGGAGAGCGGGCGCGGGGGCTGAGCGCGCGCCGCTAGCCGACCTCCATGGGCGTCTGCATGGGCCGCATGCCGCTCGCGCCCGCGCTGCGCCCCCGACACCTGTCACCGCCACCACCATACACTATAACACTCGACTTTTTTATAGAGGGGGCACGACATGGACTGGCGCCTCATAATTAATGTATCTACGTAATACTTAAGGTCCAAAAGGTGACGTTCAAATACGTACGTATATAAGTAAGTGATATGTAGGTTTATTTATTTTTCTAAATTTAATTCGCTGGTCCGCTGGGATTAGGATAACCAATATAGTTACGTGATTGGATTAAAATAAAAATGCTTACGATATCAAATTATCTATACATATAATAAATCTGTAGAAGGGTCAATTCTGTACATTGAAAATATTGAAAAAATAAATAGCAGGGGGTGTTACTGGATCGATACCAAACCCAAATATGTGATTAAAAAAATTTTTGTCTGTCTGTCTGTCTGTCTGTCTGTCTGTATGTTCAGGCATCACGTAAAAACTAACGGTTCGATTTCGATGAAACTTGGTATAATTATACCTTATTATCCTGGGCGTAAAATAGGATACTTTTTATCCTGGAAAAATACGTAAAAAAAAATTAATCTTAATTTTTCAGTTTTATCCATAGACGTTGTTCTGTAGAACCGCGAACACACGTTGCGTATTACATATATAGGCCTAGCCGTATTTGGGTCCAATAGATATTTATAAGATGTCATTGTCAGAGTTACTCAAAATGGAGAAATAAACCATCCACGCGAAGACCGACATCCGCGCGGACGGAGTCGCGGGCGGAAGCTAGTAATTACATATAATAGGTAGAACATAGATAATTTCATGTTTTGTATTAGAAGTAAACTTGATTTTAATTAGGTTCCTACTTAAATTAACATACTAAGTTTTTCTTATTTTTAAACTTTACTGTATTATATTTTGATAGATCTCTTATAGGTGGATACTTCTTTTTTTATGGGCTATCGGTAAATCCTAAAATTTTTGTGTTACAAATCGTTTGACTTCCGTAATTTATCCGACGAGTTCGACTAACGACCACGCGACTAGTCCCCCGGTACCAGCGTTCTGACCATCATTTTTCTTTTTGTCATTGCGTACTAAGACCCCTGCCTGTAGAACCGCCATCCATCCTGTTACAAATGACCCGAAATTTTGTGTCAGTATCTCCCGGCCTATGTATGATTCATTGTACACATATTTCAATCAAAACCAACCATGTTTTTAATGGCAGTCGGCAGACGACATTTTATTAACTAAGATTTACGCAAGTGTCAAAACAAATGACTCATCATTGCAACATTGCATTGCAATTTGCAATAAATAAGAATCACGAAACTGCATTACTGCATACAGATGACGAATTAAGCCAAATATGATACCTATAAGTTAACGATTTGGTTTGCTAAATTGTTTATAGATTAAAACATAAACATTATCAAAATAAAGCAATGTCACTATCTCACTTGGGATAACATATCTTCATACCTTCATAATATATGGGGATTAACCATTAGATATGATTATTATAATGACATACACTTTCATAACTACTAAATCTTTGATATCGATAGAAAAAGAAAGATAGCTGACTAATTTTTATTGGAAAGAATTAAAATAGTGAGTCAAGAATACAAGTCTAAAATAGTTCAATGAATAATAAACCAGTCTAGTAGCTAGGAAAAAGTGGAACAGCACACCCATTGATTGGCTGTTTAATTATGTATAGGTACCATTAGCCGACGAGAACACTGAATAAGTGAAAGAAACAACATGTGTGCACATAAAATTAATAGTGGTACAATCCTTTTTACAGGTGAAAATGAGTATGATTGCATAGCTTCGATTTTAAAATTGAGAGCTCAACCGGGATCTCATCGAATGCCAGATTTTATTACAGTCTATTTATCTTGTAAACCAATGTTTACGAGCGGCTTTAAACATGTTTTCAAACAAACTCACTCGCTTCATTGCACACATACTTGGAAAACATCATTCGACGCTTTCGCATTCAGCTTTCTGTAGCATTTATTTCCATCAATGAAACGGAATGAAAGTAAAACATACTATACGATACTACTAAGGTCATATCTGTTATGAAGGAATTGTGAATTCATGATAGGGTTTACACCTATTACGAGCAATATATAAAAACGGTTTTATGAAGAGGAACAATGCTATGACAAATAGACAGTCTGTTTATAACGTTTGTTTACATGTTATTGTGGAAATATATTCCAAATTGAGTCATTAAGGCGTGTAAATTCGATGTACATGAACATTAAATCATTTACCTTGTCAGTATACTGGCATATTATAAATCAATAGGTAGGCTTGTAAACTTAATATTGAAATCCTAAGTATTAACTTAATATTAATAGTTACTTCTTATTTCTAAATAATATTAGGTAGATATTTTAATAATTAACCAATATATAAAAAAATACCTTGATAAGCCATGTCGATGAATTAACAAATTCATCAATAGATGACATTTCCTAGAATCAGTGCATGATCTGAAAGAAATAAAAACAAACACTGCTAATAACACGACCTCAACAAATGGTCACCAAATTCAACACAATTAACACTTGACTAACCTTTTTAAACTAATCGCAGGGAATCATATTGAGACAATGACGAAGCTCATTGGTCCCAGGATGACACACGAAGTTGAACTTCAACTACTTACGGACATTTGTTTCAACACCATTTGCGTATAAATAAATAAGATTTTCCGAGACGAGCAAACGATAGATCGCGTCTAGAAACAGCTGAATTATTAGACAAATTACTATTTTGCTACAAACGACGAACACGCAACGAATCGCAATATCTTCTGATAATACAGATAACGCAACGTCTAAAATCTCATCTTATGTCGTAAATTTTAGAGTCTCAGGGGAATTTCGGGGCTTAAGCACCTTTAGATAATTGAGATAAGTGGACTCCGGCGTGCAAGAGCCAGCCTCAATGGATAATAATGATGTTTAAACCTAGTTAGTTCGCTTCATAACAACCTTCATAGTTTAGACGTTAATATTACATATTCATAGAACGATTACCCTAACTGCATAAGTCAACCTTGTTGTTGCTCATCATTGATATAAATTATCCTCGCTTCCTTATCATTTGCTTACAAAATTTAAGCATACTATAAAATATATATTTCAAAATTAGGAAGAAAATTATCTACAATCTACACAAAGATGACTGAAGAGATATTGTCGTAACTATGAAGAAATAAAAAAAAAAATGAAATTTTTACTAATTATATAATATTACCTATATTCTGAAAGCAAAATTTCTTAATGATCTTAATTTTTTACTAAAAATCCTTCCTATCACTTTTAAATGTACGTTTTGTTATAATATCTATACTTAGTACATAAATATACATTTAGCAACTCAATTATTTTATAAATATTTTAAATTTTTATAGTTAATAAATTTAAAAATCACACTATAGTGAGACAAATGACTGTGAACATAGGTAAAATAATTATCTATCAATGAATACGGGCTTTAATTGAATACAAAGACTGTGAAAACTTTCTCATAAAAGCTTATCCTTCATATCTTAAATCTTAATAAGTATGAAGTGCAGAGAATAATTATGTTTAATTACATATTCATAGCTTGAATAAGAAACGAAACTGTAGCCTGCAGGTCGTGTGTGAGGAAAGGAAAGCAAACTAGACACATTAATGGTGACTACCTATTAGACCGGACTCTCAGTGGAGTTTCGTTTGCAAAAATAGCGGACCTAAATCTGACTTCTGATATATATTGTATAGATCCCAGACATCCTATAGACAGATGTTGCCAACCAGTTTTGTGGTCCCCCTCTCCCCACCCCGGTAATTAAATATAGCATACAAAGAAAAAAATAAAAATTTCCAAAACATGCCGTGTGGGGTATCAAATGAAAGAGCTTATTGAGTAGATCACGAATATATAGCATACTATAACATTTTTTACACTTTCTCTAAGATTTTTTAGAAAATTTACGAAAATGCTCCATTTTTGAGTTAACTTTAAACCACTATAGATTGAAAACTCATGAATATATTTTTTAAATTATTATTTTAAATAATTAACAATAGTCCATTGTTTACGATTCAATAGTTCGTACAGTGAAATAGTTGCATGGGGGAGTGGGGGGAGCATTCAAAGATGGCGAGTATATTTTCAAGTTTATGCCAGAAATAAAGGCCTAATACAAAAATATCGGTGTCAGGGCTTAGAATAATTATCTCTGTACTGTCGTTGTGTTAACAGAATGAAAAATATGGCAGAACATTCTTGAATCAGCCTCTGTGTGATTAGATTTCAAATCGGTAACTTCAGTGAAAGTTGCGCCTTGCAATTTAAAACATTTTGTGGGGTCATCAAATCCACCACATACATATAGCTCACTTATATTATATTACGAACTATTGAATCGTAAACAATGGACTATTGTTAATTATTTAAAATAATAATTTAAAAAATATATTCATGAGTTTTCAATCTATAGTGGTTTAAAGTTAACTCAAAAATGGAGCATTTTCGTAAATTTTCTAAAAAATCTTAGAGAATGTGTAAGAAATGTTATAGTATGCTATATATTCGTGATCTACTCAATAAGCTCTTTCATTTGATACCCCACACGGCATGTTTTGGAAATTTTTATTTTTTTCTTTGTATGCCATATTTAATTACCGGGGTGGGGGGAGGGGGACCACAAAAATGGTTGGCAACATCTGTCTATAGGATGTCTGGGATCTATACAATATATATCAGAAGTCAGATTTAGGTCCGCTATTTTTGCAAACGAACATCTCCTTGGAGCCTGCTCTATATGTATGGAGTGTAATACGACTGCTTTATCTTGTCAAGTCACAGTCAGCTGCGATAATATTGATATTAGCAGGTTTACCTACTTAACTGTGAATCATTTTCTTGGAATATGTGAAATTGAATCTAAAAGACAATGCATGGTACAGATTTATTCATATCTTAAACAAGAACAATATATTATAAAAATGAAAATAGAATAATTGCGACACTCAGTCCGAGAATAGTGAAAATACTATGTAGTAGGTATAAAGCGACAAATGAAAATCAAATAACTGATTTTAGTATCACATATAAAATTATATAAATATATAATATATGCATAACTATCAGTTACTCATAATACTAAATGCATATCAGGTCTTTGCATAATATTATTTTACATTTTGGCAGTCAGTCTCTACCTACGTTAAAATATTATCTCTGTGTAATGCGAAAGCTGTGTAAAAGATTTTTTTACTTTCATTTTTTTCCTGTAATACTTTATTATCCAATTCGTTTCACGATTTCCTCCTATAATTATATAATTCAGTCACTTGGTACCATTTATTATACAACATTGTTGACGTTGATCTGCGAGACTGCACTAAGGCGTGCAATTAACTGTGAAACATAACAGGGACACATCTATTTATATGCATATTATTATAATTTAAGTTGTTATAAAATACAGTAATAGTTATAAAATATAGTGCAACTAGCACTAAACTTACAATTATGTGTGCAATGAGTGCACATCAGTAGAGCTACGTACATAGAGTCAACATTCTACGAAAATATACTTTATTTTATTTTTATTTTTTTTTATTTTTATGAAAACATTGTAAAGATAATATATAAAGGATTAAAACATGAAGGCTATCGATTTTATCCGTAAAATTGCCTACCTCATTCTTGATGGACCCAGCACATAGAGACAAGCTTCTGACGAAAGAGACGTCTCTTCCCATGGATACATTGGTACATTTCTAAATCAGTATCTCGTTCAATTCGATGTACATAGTCGGTATTAATCAATTAACACCTATAATATTGAACGGCCATTGCTTGACCACTCAGTGTGTTAATTGCTTAGAAAATCTTTGAAAATGTTTATTTGTTGAGCTATTTATAGAGGATATACTACAATTTAGTCAAATAGCAATAATTCGACGTTAAAATTGCTCAAGATAGAACAAAGAGTTTTGATTTTAACCATTTTGTTGAAGTTTTTATTGGGTTATTTTTTTCATATTGTGGGTCTACGGGTCTACTGGGTCTACGAACAATACCTAATACTAAAATGTAAAAAAAAAATCACCAGTATAATTCATTAAATCATCAAATAATTAAATATCATCTACTCGATAAAGTAATTTACCTAAATATAAAAACTTTATGTTGCTTATGTATCAATAATTATTATTTATTATCTATAAATCTGTGACGTGAAAAACGCGTTAACAAATCGTAGAACTCGTAGAGGTCAAACTTAGTTACACGCAAGACTTCACTAGAAAACAGAATGGCCTAAAATATTTACTTGTCTTAAATCAATAGGTATATTGTAGGTATACTATAATATATTTATATATTTTTAGTAGCAGGTATATATGTTTACCTACATTATATTCATATTCCGAGTAGTAGGTATGATCTATGTTTATTTATTTTAAATGAGTGTAATTTTCTATCGGTCGTAAAAATATACGTAATTAAACGTTCCTTTGGTAAAAGAGTTTCTCGAGGCTGTGAGTGGTCGAACGGGGTTTGGCAAAGCGCCCATTATGTAACACCCACCTACAGCGCCTCTCCAAGAATTCACTTAATCTTGAGGCAAAAGCGAGATCTTAGTTAAGTCTCCGCTCGCTAAGGTGAAACTTAAAAGTTTAATCGATAAATTGCAAAACATTTAAAGCTAGTTTATATAATAAATAGTAACTAACCAACAAGGCATGAGAGCAGTCGAGGGTGGAACACACGGTGATTATAATCACAGAGGCCGTATAACACCAGTATTTTGAGTCCAGAATGTAGTCGATATCAGGAAACGGGTCCCGATAAATGTTTTGCCCGATAACGTTACCTACATATGTTCATGTAGGGGGGAACGCGAACGTCCCGGCGACGGACGAGGCTCGCCGGCGCTAGGGTATGGGCCCGGATACTTTACCTAGCGGCGGCGTAGCGGGGCGTGTGCGTAGGGCGAGGTCTCGTCGCGCGGTCGTCGGGCGCGGTCGTTCGCTGCGGTCAGCGGTCGCGGCGCGGCGCGGCCATGACGGCAGCGCGGCTCCCGGGGGCGTCTCGCGCACTGCCGCTCGCCGCTCGGGGCCGCCGCGCGCCGCGCGCCGCCGCCGGCCCGCGCACGCGCCCTGCGCCCGCCCGCCCAGCTCGCGAATTGATCAGCCGGATTCTCGATTGCGATGAAATTTATGATAGGTCGTGGATCCTATTATCGACGATATCGCGTTTCACGTTAGCCAAGATTGACACGATATATTATTATTTACAAAACAATACATTGACGATAGTCGTGTAAAATAGAAAATGCTATGCATTAGTTTGTATCAGGCTGAAGATTAATTAATTCCGTGCCTGCGGTTTTAAGTACCTACGCTCATCGTAGCAATTTCTTTAGCGTACAAATACTGCCTTTTTACGGCTTTTCATGCAGAATCGTTTAATTGGAGGGGATTTACTAGATTTTACTTAATATATTTTTCGAAACATTGCTACTAGGTTTAGGGACATATCTCTCTTACATATATTTTCTTATTATTTTCTTAAAATATACAGAACGGGTTGTTGATTTGCATACCTACTTTTTGTGTTAAACTCGCATTAGCATTACCTTTATAAAACTCACGCTCAATATCAATACGCCATACAGGTTGCCCCAAAATCTCACAGCGCTTCTAGAAATTATCATTTATTATAAACCTAAAAAACTCCAAGGACCCAAAATGGTAGATGAGGCTGATGGTATTGTAGATGGTTTCAAATTGGAGCATGTGCGACATACATAGATAGATTCTAAAGTGCTATAACGTTTAATACCTATATCTATGAATTACAATGAAGGTTATAAAATAATACGATTGTCTTTGAAACTATATACCTACGTATTATTTGCCTACCTTTAATAAGTATCTAGGTAAGTAGTTACTAGACAGTAAGAATTATCAATTTTATGTTTGTATATTCTGCTATAATATTCTGATACACACAAAATATATATGTTTAAAGAAGGAAGTGATACCTACTACTCTACTACTCTACATAGAGGCGAACAAATACCTGTATAGGTAACTACTGCGGATTTTTATTCCAAAAAAATATTATGAGTATGAATTTTTTAATAGGTAATAAATTAATCTGGTTTAGAGCTCCCATAACGTACCTATCATGGCTGGCAGGAATCAGTCTATGGACCTATGGACCATACACGTTCAATTATTGTCGAATCGAAAACACGTTAGGTACCTACACAAACATTGGACTGATCACGAATACTCTACTAAATAATATAGGTAGATACCTACTACCTACTATAGGTATCTATTAAATTTAGTGAACCCTGGTCCGTGATGGGTGTGATGATAGTTTATAGAACTTGACATATTTAAGCCATCAGATAGGTAATAAAAGTGTTTTTACTTCTACAGGACAAAACATTAAAACATAGGTACGTACCTAGATTATTATAGACCGTACTAATTGCCATAGATACATTATTTCTGAAAAGTTTCAAAGAGCTAAGCTACCAAGTAACAACTCAATTAACTTTAACATATTATTTAACACATAGAAGTATATAATTAAGTGAGAAGATATTTATTTGCTAAATTCATGAAAAACCTCCATTTCCTGACGATATTGCAGTGCTAGTTTGTGCCAGACGCCAGTTCATAAAAAAAAATATTAAAATCCAATAAAAGTTTTATTGGCGCAAGTTGCTGCTAAAAATAACCCCATACCACAGCCCATACTAAAGTAGCTGAATGGTCGTTAAGTTTCTTAGATTACAGCACATCACGCGATGAAGCAGTATTGCAAACCACAACTCACAAGAAACAATAAGTATCCATCCACTTATTAAATCGATCAATCTAATGTTACACTTTAATTGTTACCACACATTGCCTACGTACATTGGTAGATAAAGTATTCATGATGTACCTTTTCCTATATATCTGGTGGTCGCCGTAAGATTATATAAAGATCATTAGAATAATTATAATTTAACTGGCTAGATATTGTTATTGACCTGTCGACAAATTGATCCGTAACATTTGCTTTCAATTAAATGAATTGTTATCCGTGACACTATGCATGCGATTTTAGATGGTAGAATATTATGTATTATGCCGAGAATTTACTTTTACATGCTTTTACCAAACGTCGGTCAGGGTGCAGTTTGCCGAGTCATTTAAATAAAATTCTTTGGCATATTATGTAGTTAGATATAAGTTACATATTATTATGTAAAATTCAATTGTAAGATTGACATGATTTTAAAAGAGCAACTATGGAGATTCTTTCCGGTTCTTCTCCATAGGTAGATACTGCTTTCCGAATCGGTGGTAATTGTTAAAAATATGTAATGACGATTCGAAAGTGCTTCTAAAAGAAGTCTAATTGGATAAATAAATGTTTGAGTTTGAGTTTGAGAAAAAAATGTAATCCGCTTCTTTGAATAAATTATATTAGCAAAATATAATTTGTTCAGATATGTAGAATCATTTTCGCAGGCTGTATAGAAACTCATGAATATTTTTTTTTACATAAAAACAATTTTAAGAAAAAATAAAACAATCGATATTAAAAACAATATATTTGTGCAGCTATTTGCACACGCTTCCATAGCTGGTCCACTTAGCTAGTTGGATCTTTGTAGACATTAGTCACCCCCAGTGGAAAAAGTCGCTTTGGTTCAGGTTTGGAGATAGTAGGGATCACTTATATTTTCTAATTGCCCGATTAATCTTAAATTGTTCCTAATTATTGTCTGATCTATCGATCTCTGTGTAGAAAGCTGCACAAAAAAATAATGACACATGCAAGCAGCTTGAAGCAATCATTCGGTAAAAAATGTAGAGTCTACTCTTAGACTCATGGTGGCCACTTTGATCAACTTTTATAAAATTTGATTTATAATGTTTTTCCACTTTCCACACTTCTTACAATATTTCTACATTAATTTCAAGTAATGTAATAAATTTATGGATTTTGTATATTTAATGCCGAAAATAAAGTGAACCTGCCATTTCGGAATCATAATGAAAAAGGCATGTTCTTTCTGAAATTGGCACACCGCACCGGTGCCATATATATTTTTACACCACGTTATATTATACTTAAGAACAAAAATAAGCAAAACATTAAAGGTAAACTTTTGTATGGGCTAGTGGAGTCGTGATGACATTTCGTTGGATATTTTAAAAGAGCAATATATTGCGTACATATAAGCGTTCATATACAACGTTTTGATTAGTAGATTATTCTTAATAAATAAAGGAGAAACCTAAAAAACTCAGAAAAATCTTATAATAAATCATCTAGAATCTAGATTCTATGTAAATGAATAATACAAAACCAAATTTAGTTCCTAATACGTTTCGAGATTTGTGTCAATAATAACTTTTGCTTACAATATATTGCTCTTTTAAAATATTCAAGTTTCATCACTGGCTGCGAAAGTTCATCACGACGTCAACTTTACCCAAACCCCTTTGAGTAACATCTTTGTTTAAAAACAACTATGGATGCGCCGAAATAGAATACTGAAAGGTCTGAAAGATTGTGGTTCTGAACTCTGAAGTCACAAGCAATCGAGTTACACTCATAATATTATTGTATTTTATGCCCAATTGTGAATTGAACAAAGATCGAAATCATTGAGATTTCCTCATATTTTGTCTAATAAGTGTAGAAAATTCAAATAAAGGCATTTTTTGTCGTCTTATCGTGGCAATATATTTACTTATAAGGGAAAATACTTGAATTTCAGAAATATGTAGTCTTAAATTAGCCAATTAACATTTCACGAACTATAAAATGACATATTGACACAATAAAGTCCGTGGTGTAATTTAGATGAATCTATTTTTTTTTTCCATTATTTAACTTGGACACGGAAAAGGTGTCGCTTTTTTTCTTCTTATTACTGAAGCATGGTCAATGATTTGCAAACTAGGTGCATAAATAATACAATACATGAGGTTTTAAGAGATTTTAATAAATACCAAATTAAATTCGAATACAGTTCGCAGGTTTACAGGTTAGATACAGTGTTTGAACATTTTTATTTTACAATCTGAATACGGAAATGTTTTATAAGTTACATCTTACAATGTGTATTATGCGCAATATGTAATAAAACTGAATTATAATATTGAAGATCTGTAATAAAACTGATGAAAGAAATCTTAAGTCTATAAGGACATATTATTACTAGAACCATAACCAATACATAGTTATTATTTAATATCACATACATAAATTAAGCTTAAAGCTAGCAAAATCGTAAAATAGAACTTCATACTTTATAGAACAATATTCTATAATATCTTTACTCGTATATTTCATAAATTGTGCTCTTACGCTATAACGTGCGATAAAGAAAAAAATGATATATTACGACGGAGATCTAATCCCCTGTCACGCTTAAATATTCAAAAGAATACTGACGTAAATTCAACTTTAAAGGTGAGAAAAAATCAGAAAAAAAATCTTATAACAAAGGGCATAAAGTACTCTTTATGGCAAATCTACATTCGACATTTTTGTTTACAGGCTGTTTTTGCAATTGGAGACGAGGACAAAGAAAAATAATGGGCACATTTACGCTCTAGACTTGTCTGCTTTAATATATTTGTCTAAAGAGGCGTCACTACCGGGGTCCACCTGTGAGAGTTGGCGGAAACTCTCGTCATCGACGAAGCAAATTTCATGATCGTCTGGGTCGGCTAAAATAATGACTCTGACGGTCGCTTTTCCGGGTGTATCCAGGGAAATGAGTGGGGTGAGAATCTTTCCTTTGGCTTCTTGAATCTTCTGATCAATGATTGGTTGCTCGTCGAACGGGCAAGAGAACGCTATGCGGCCGTACGCTTTCGCGTGGTTGACTGGCCCGCCTGAAATAACAAAAATGTAATAAATTAATTGAATAATCTGCCTTATTGTGCAACTAAAACTGCTATAAAATAGTCGGACTGTGGACGTCATCCTATTTGTATACGTATATCGTTCTGTGTAAATTAGTGTATTTTATAAAATTGCACAATATGATGTTCATAGAAGAACACAAATCTTCAATTAAATAAATGATATCATAACTCAATATGATAAATTGTGTATAGAGCACTGTTTTATCAGACTAAACTACTTACCTACATTATACATAATAGATGTAGATGATATGAATAAACTAACATACGAAATATATTTGATCATTAACAATGAGTCAATACATGACTCATTATAATGACTAGCATGAAGAAAAAAATATGGAGAAAACCACAATACCTACTTTCAATTACTAAATTCGATGACTTGAAATTGCAATTTTAAAACATGCATTCTATTTTCCTGGTTAAAATATAGCATTTTTGATATCCTCATTGTGTTTGTTAACACTTAATTATTTATATTTTAAAAAGGTATGTAATATATTAAATAGCCAATTGGAAATATTGAAAACAATATTTATCAATAATCTTCCAAAAACATGCACCGGAGAAAATAATTATCTCTCACGCTGGTATATTTCCAAGTGCAATGTCTGATAAGCTTTCGTAACACGTCGTCGCGAATATAATCAAATATTGCTTCGGTAACATTTATCTGTTTAAAGATTTATTTATGTGTATAAAATTGAATCCCTCTTTCTTTAAGTCGTGCCATAACTTCACTTTACCGATTCATCAAAGAAAACAAAGTTTTCCTATTCTTATTTATAGCGCACAATATAGCAACAATGACAGAAAATCGTGTGCCTCATGCCTGTACATTTTTAAACGACAAAAACGTTATATTATACTCTCATAAAAGCTGTGTTACAGTCCATCTTTGTATAATCAATTAATTGCACTATCTATGGACGTCAGCATCGTCTATGACAAATGACAATCTACGTCTCATTACTTATCTGGCGAAAAAAGGGCATTGTGTATATTTTTCGTAACAATACAAAGTGTGAAGGATCACGCGTTTATGTGTTAGAACACATTACACAAAACGTGAACACTATCATAGTTCCTACTTATGACATCGCTATCTAATCATACATCTTTCAAGATCATAAAACATGAGTATACTCATATCATTTATCGAATAAATAAATCCGACTGTCTGGTAACAATTATATTGTTTAACCAAATGTATGCTATCTGCATTTTGATACATAAATAAAAATGTATTTTATGCTTCTGTAAATCATATTAATTCGTTCAGTTAGGTTATCTGTATTTTAAAAATCATAAACCATAATCATCAAACTCAAAACTATAAAAAAATCATTCTTACCAATATCAACAAGTTCCAATTTGGCCTGATCCTCGCTAAAACCAAGAAGGGCTGATTTCTCTGTCTTCTCAAAGACCTTCAGTGTTAAAAGACCATTCCAGTAGGCTACGGATCTAGATAGACTTGAGCTAGCTAAAGCCACTTTGACAACTGGATCTGAAAATAATAGACAATATTTTTTAATAAGGTCAATTTCCTCTTATATCTCTATAATTATGATAATAAATATATAAAGTTGAGTTGATTCAATATAAATGATAAAAGTTAAATAAAATAATTAAAATAATATATTATATCACTATAAAACTATCAAGCAAAATAGGCCATTTCCTGCAGTCAGGTCTTGCCAGATCGGATCCGTAGTTTCTGACATTTAAGCAAACAAACAATCAAACTCTTTTTCTCTTTAGCTTTATAATAATACTAAAGATAAACTGAAATCATGATGATTTGAAATTTTAGATTCGCAAATTTATACATTTTAAGATAAAGAGAACAGATTTAGGTATGCGAGAGTAGTAACAGACATTCTTTTATGTAACTTTCCTCTAGCCTGTGTGATTGATTCTTTGAAATGCTGATAATATAGGTGATATCGAGACATGCACAATCATGGTTCGTCTAATAAGATTACAACTTAGCATATTAATGCATAATTTATGGTGAAATAATCATTTGATATGATTAAGATCTGATAGCATTGAGCTATTATTACTACGTATAGAGGAGACACCACGAACAAAATCTGTGCTGCAAGCGCGGCGGCGCGGGGCGGCTTGTGAGTCATAGATTAAGCGATGTCATCGACTCACCGCTATAGAGGCGAAACTTTTTAAATATTTTGCTTATTACTTATCAATTAAGAACAATCAATGTAACAAAAAAAAAATAATTAATCTAATAAATAAATTATTACTTAATAAACATATCATTTAAAAACTTTTCAATTAAAACCAATCTATGTAACAAAAAAAAATGATACATAGGTAATTTATTTTCATCTTTCATGATTTAACCTTTTTTCAAATAATATCCACAGTACAATATTTTTTAAATGTGTAAAATTATTTTTTTCCACTATAAAAATTTACGTCATCTAATATTACTAAGTATCTAAACATCTTTCATACCCAATGCCGTTTCTTAAATTTTTAGGCTATGACAAATGACGCAAAATGGCGCCCGCCAAAAATTTTGCTTGAACCAAGTTTTAACAATGATTATCTAATTAATTACCGATGAAAAGTTATTTCTTTGCACTTTGCCGCATTACTTGAATTATAAGTGCAATTAAATATTGCAACACACTCGAGGGCATATTTGATGAGTTTCTTGGTTTTTTGCTTTAAAACAAACAAGACATGAACGCGACCATCGCACTAAAGCGACTGAGTGCAGTTAAGCCATATGGCTTATGTGATGTAGGCGGTGTCGTCTCCATATGTATATCTCAATGTCTGATAGATAATATTTATATATAGGACAATATCGATTTACAATCACCATAAATATATACTTTTCGTAATTACTGATTTGATTTCGAGGTACAGTAGAATATGTTATTATATTAAGAAACAAATTAAAATAATATTTGTGAGCAAAAAGCAAGTGTTTTTCTTTCTGCTTAGAGCCATAAAATACTAGTGTATTGTATGGAGCTTGACTTTATCTAAAGAAGTTTTAAACAATTATGTTATTGTTTGCAAACTTGAGATAGAGCATGCTCTTGAATAATGACATAAAGTAAACAGTATTTAACATATAGAAAACTCTTATTCTATATAATATTATTACCATATTAAATTTACCTATAATATAGTCTGTTAACAAGTTAGAGTAGTATTTTCTATTGTTTGATTTTACGCGAGTATCAAGAATTAATCACATTCAAAATCCGTTAAAATCTTTAATTTTTAATCAAGTTAAAGTATTTACCTACTTGAAAATCAATCATTTATTTATTATTATTGAGTGATTGACCTGATTAGTGTTTAAAATGTTTATTAACAAGTATTATTTTGAGATTGTATTTACATAACATATGATAGGATAAATACATTAATTGCTGTCTGCTTTATGATAGTACATATTTATTTAGTTAGCATCATAATACAATATATTATTATATAATATGTTTTATTTTTACATAGAAACTTATTTTCTGATTATTTATTTGAACTAACTAAGAAATATTTACTTTTAAGGTTTCCAGCTATACAGTTATACAGTGTCAATGATCCATAAATGAAGCAAGAAGTTTTAACTTTTTTATTGAACAAAAAGTGTATTCAAAGAAACTGTACTAATCTAACATGTTATAGTTGAATTCTTGGAATCATTATGCTTGTAGCACAAATATACACCACTACCAAACTGTTAACAAATAAATAATTAAATATGATTAAATTACCTTTGTCAATTGGTTGTGGCTTATCAATAATGTAGAATTTGTAGCCCCCAGGAGCCTCCAAATACTTCAAGCCATTCTCTTCTTTTACCGGCCAATTTGTAGCTGCAGCTCTCTTTAGACTTTCACTGGACTGGATTGTGATACCAAGGAAGTCATTTCCTTGCTCATAATGAGTAATACCATAGTTGTATGTGAGTTCAACAACAAAATGAGTGTCTTCTGGGCCATATCCTACCATGGTTTTGCTCCATCTGTTTGCATAAGGTCTGAAACAATAGTTTTTTAGTGAATAGATTATTATTTTTTGTGTTTTATAAGCAGTTATTCAAGTTAAGTTTTTGTTTGAACAATAAATATATTGTTTCTATGATTCATTTTAATAATAATTAATGGAAAATTTTAAAATTGTATTACAAATATTTGGAATCATTAGTCAAGGAATTTTCATAATATTGTGCAAGACTTACCCATTGCATGCAGCTTCACAGCCTTCCGTAAATTCTTCATGGCGTAAAACCTACAAGTAGAAAATTATAAATTTACATTTGCTTCACATTTAATAAAATAAACACTTTATAGCTATATAAATAAACATATTACAGCAAAAAATAAATAAATATATTGTTTCACACAATGACTTGAATGTGCATGATTATAACCAGTCATGAGACCTTGAAAACTAATTATACGGTAAGGTTGAAAGCCTTCACAGTTCACTGCAAGTGTAAAGCCCTATAACACTTGAAAAGCCCTTTAAAAATATTGTGTAAGAATTGTAGCGTATAGGTACTTACTTGCATTCCTAAAACTTCTCTGTAAAATTTTGCGGTCAATGTTCTGTCGGCGACTTTGAAAACAAAATGTAAAGCGCGGCCTGTAACCATTTTGGAAAAACTTCCACTTAAATGTTCAATATCACAAAATAATAAACACTATTATTCACAGTTACAAATATTTTAGGATGGTAATTGGTTGTAAAATTTGTCCCGTTCAAACTCTAATCGCAATCGGCAATTCAAGCAATCTATCGAACCGACGACCGACTGTAAAATGCGAATTGCGAATTGCGATGCGAAAGCGTTTTTGACACTTGACAGTGACTTTGACAATTGACAGTAATATAGTGCTTTTCATAGATACATAACTTGGTTTGTCGAAACCTTAGGTCGAAACCTTGGTCGAAACCCTTATAAATAGTAAATACGTGCATATAGGTAAACCAGAATCTGATGGCAAATAGGGAAATCAAAATTTTGAGCGTGCAACCCTAGGGAAAATGGACTGAACGATCTTGATACTGCTTATTTTTTATTTTGTCCTCAATATCATTAGTCACATTACATAAGTGGACAATACTGTACTTAATAATGAGATATCTACTTAATATTATGTAGGTACATACTTACATGTATAATATACATTACATATTACTTTTATAAAGGTAATTACATATTATTATTTACACATACCTATATTTGAATATATCATTATCATTATGCCATGTGAAAATATGGATGTAATGATAATGAAGATCAAAATTAGATTGCTTATATTTTTTATAAAATAAAATAAAAATTAAATAAAACTATGTTTATTTTCATAAGTATTAACAGATACACACATTATAAAATTGACTTGGACAGCTTGGACTTGACGAATAGCCGTATTGGAAACTCCTGTAATAAGTTTTCATAAAATTATATCGTAATCAACAAACAATATTATAGTTACCTACTCATAATATTTTTAATTTAAAGTATCAAAACGGGTAAGTCCAATTTACCAATAAAATCTACAAAATTGAAAATTGTGATGTGTATGACCCTTCTTCATCGAATATTTTTCTATACACATTGTAAACAACACCTCTTGCTTGTGATCGCAGTGGCTTTTTCGACATTTTTGAACATTATTTAAACAAAATTCTAAAAATTATTCATCAACTACGAAGAAGACAAATAATTTGACAACAAATTTGATAGTTGTCAAATAAAGTTGCCACATGAAAATCTTTTCTTAAATATAAATTTGCCATCAGATTCTGGTAGACCTATAGTTGTTTACTAGTTGTTTTTATTTGAAACAATATGTGTAGCTTTATCACAGCGGCTCCTGCTATTCATCAACAAATTTTCATAGAATTTAAAAAAAAAAATAATAAAATAAAAAATCTTTATTTACCAAAAAAGCAGTACATTACAGTTTTATAGGAGATCCAAACTAGGCTGTTGCCTGTGTCTTGGATCTAAGAAATGTTATACAGGTCTCTAAAAAGTCTAAAGTTTACTTACATAGGAACACTTGAACATTAAAATAGAAATATTATTTATTTAACAAAAAGTGTGATTGTGTATAAGAGGGTCGTGTGTGATTGTGTATAAGAGAGTTGTGTGTGGTGTGTGTGAGTGTGTTTGTGAGTGTGTGTGTGTGTGGTTGAGTGTGAGTTTATACTTCTGTGTGAATATTTGTACTATCAATGCTTTATATTTTGTTCCAAAAACGGACGAGAAGAAAATTTATTAATTGCTTTGTTTTCATTCTTACGTTTAAACCAGGTCTTTTGTGTCGCTATACGTTAATTCGTGAAGCCAGGATTTCATTATCTTGTTGCATTTGTGCAAGTTACAATTCTTCAGTGATTTAGTTTTGCAGACATTATTGTAAGTGTGGATGAGTGAGTAAGATGGACTTCGTCTAGCTATTTTTGAGTTGTATGCAGGAAGTGGGATACGATATTTTCTTTTCCTTAGTAGTTCCTCGTAATCGGGGCGTGAAGCAACAGATTTGTGGGTAAGGGTAACTGCTGATAGTATGTATAGTTGGCGGACGCGATGAACATTGAACTCCCGATACAGTTCGTTTGTCGGAAAGCGGAAAGGCTTTTTTAGAGTTACTTTGATTAATGCACGTTGTGCTCTCTCCAATTGCAGAAGGTGTGATTTAGCGGCACTTCCCCAAACGGAGATGCTGTAATTCATTACGGATTGACGGAGAGATATGTATACTTGTCGTAAAATATTAATGGGGGTACAGTTGCGGAGCTTCTTCATTATGAAGATGAGTTTCCTTATTTTAACTGAAACTTCTGTTATATGTTGATTGTAGTTTAGGTTGCTATCTAAAGTAACTCCTAAGTATTTTATAAACGGAGTGGTTTCGATGTGATTACAGTCGCATGTTGAGTGAGTGATGTTGGGGTTGGTACAAGTATGAAGTTTAATAGTCTGATTTGGCAAAAGCTTTTGATGTGCGGATTTTGAGAAAGACAAGAATTTCGTTTTCCTAGGATTTAAGGTGAGTAGGTTTTTGTTGAGAGCTTCTAGTATGGTTAATAATCCTAGTTCTGTAACCTTTTGTGCATGTTTCCAATCTTTACCGTGAAACAGAACAGCAGTATCATCGGCGTAAGCAATTGTGTGGGAGTTTTCTATAGTCAGTTTGAGTATATCATTGATGTAAATGGTGAAGAGAGTGGGGCCGAGAACACTTCCCTGTGGAACACCGAATTCTACTTTTTGTTTAGAGCTAAGGTTACTGTCAATTTTTATGCACTGAGTGCGGTCCGTTATGTAGCTCTTAAACCAATTTAACGCTGTGTCTCTAACTCCCATTACCTCCAGTTTCTTTGCGAGTAGTCCGAGTGATATTGTGTCGAATGCTTTAGCCAGATCTAAAAATACGGCTATGCAACATTCTTTATTTTCTATATGTGAAGATATTAAGTTGGTAAGTAGGGAGATAGCATGTTCTGTTGATTTGTTTTTTCTAAATCCGAATTGATTATCTGAAATTAGTTGATATTTGTCTAAGTAAGATGTTAGTCGATAATTCACAATTTTTTCAAGTACTTTTCCAAGGATGTTTAATAAAGCTATGGGTCTGTAGTTTTCCGGTTGGTTTTTTATTCCACTTTTATAAATAGGTATCACAACTGCTGTTTTCCAGCAGTTTGGGAACACTCCCGTCTCTAAGCTTAGGTTGTATATGTGAGTTACAGGTTTGATGATTTCAGGAAGAATGGCTTTTATCGTTCGGACTGTGAGATTATCTATGCCGGGGGAGCTATCATTATTTATGCTGTTTATGAATTTGCGTACTTCAGTTTCGTCGGTGGGGGAGAGGAAGAAGGATTGAGATGCTGTGTTATCTGTTTTATAAGAGTTGATTAGAGCTCCTTGAGATATATTTAGTTTTGTTAGGATCTTGTCGGACAAAGTTTTCCCGACTGAAGTGAAATATTTGTTACAATTGTTAAGAGAGCTGTTTATATCATTATTTATATGTAGAAGTTCTATCGAAGAATTAGTATGATTAGAGGGATAGCTTATGTTTTTAATGGTTTGCCATAGCATTTTTGTATTAGATTTATTTTGATCTATTAGAGTGCTGTTGTATTGTATTTTCACATTTCTGAGAATTTTATTACAGAAGTTTCTATATCTTTTATATATATGTTGGCGGATTTGATCGTAAGGAAATGCCTTGGCTTCTTTATGCAGTTTGTCGCGGTGTTTAATGCATCGAATTAAGCCTGGGGTGATCCAATTAAAATTTGTTAAGATAAAGTCGATTGATTCTGAACAATACTGTGTGGATTGAAAATTATTCTACCTGATTTTGCCTTAGAATTTGCCCATTTTTAGGGTTCCGTACCTCAAAAGGTAAAAACAGAACCCTTATAGGATCACTTTGTTGTCCGTCCGTCCGTCTGTCAAGACCCTTTTTCTCAGGAACGCGTGGAGGTATGAAGCTGAAATTTATATCAATTACTCAGGTCTACTGTCCCTTGAAGCTGTGAAAAAATCAAACTTCTAAGCCAACGCAATCAAAAGATACAGCCGTTTATGCCGCAAATTTTCGACACTTGCAAGGGAATCAAAACCTACAGGGTGCTTCCCGTGAACTCAGAATCTTGAAATTTGGTACGAAGCAACGTCTTATAGCATAGATAAAGGAAAAATTACGAAAACCATAAATTTTTAGTTACATCACATAATATATTTTTTTTAATAATTTTAAACTTACTACCCATTTCCTCATAAACGCGTAGAGGTATTAAATTGAAATTCATACCAAATACTCAGGTCTATAATACCTTTAAGCTGTAACAAACCTTGCAGGTTTGTACGGAACCCTCGGTGCGCGAGTCCGACTCGCACTTGGCCGGTTTTTATCTTTTTTGTTTTCAGTATAAAAATAGTAGGTAACTAACTATCTAATGATAACTTCAACACCGTTATAGTTAATAAAAAATTTTCTATTATGAAACTGCGCGGGCTTCATATTGGATATCCCTACCTACAAAAAAAAAAGTCCATGGTCCCTAGGTAGGTACGTGAAGAGGTTAGACAACGGATTCGTACTTAGAAAGATTTATTGAACTTCCTTTTAATTGCTCTGCAATCTGCTCCTTCACAATTCGTGGTAGCGTGAATCGTGATATTTTATAATATTACCTTTTTCGATAAAATTTATACTACGTATTCAATATTATGTTACAATTCGAACCAGTAGTTCCTGAGATTGGCGCGTACAAGAAACAAACAAACAGTCTTAATAATAGTACATACCTAATTATTTCAGTTTTCACAACTTTTCATCACTTTCTGCATGCTAAGCAAATCTTCGTAGAATTTATCTAGAATAATATGACTGGTCTAATACTACATTACGATTTACGAATCCATTTTTGATTTTAGGATGTTCATGCTGTGCAAGGTTGCCAACCGTACGAGGTTCCTCGTACAAATACGAGATTTGTGGTCATCCATACGAGGTACGAGGACACTATTAGCCTCGTACAACTTTGTACGATATTTTGGTATGAGGAAATTTTATAATTATAATTTTTCGTTGCAGGCAACATTTTTTAGCGTAAATCGTAAGTATCCAAGCCACAATAACAACTGGAACTTTAGGGAGTTTATAGTTAAGTGTGTCACTATCCGGGGATTAATCAGAAAATAAAATATGGCGTTCCTGACATTAGTCGTCTTTAAAACACATAGAACATTGATCTAAAATATTGACTTCATATTTGGAGATGTAAACTAAAACTAGAAGTTACTTACTGCCAAGCATTTTTTTTTTATTATTATTTCTGGTATACTATGTGAACAAGATTATTTTTAATACTTACAACGTTTTTTATTTAGTAGCAACCTTGAAAAAGATAACTTCATTGTCCTAAATTCAGTAGTTTATGCCTTATTTTTGATTTAACATAGGTAATTACGATTTTTATTGATGTACGAGGTTCGAAAGCCAAAATACGAGGTTTTTTCCTGCAAACGTACGAGGAAAAGAAATTTACGGTTGGCAACCCTGATGCTGTGTGTGCGTGTTATTATGTTAAGTACCTATTTGTTGACTAGGTCTAGTCGTCTTCATTCGATTGCGATAACATTTGAAAATGATAATATGTCTAAGACAATATGACTAGTGATGATATTATATAGATAAGCATAAGCTGACAATGTAAATTGATATAACTAATGGGTACATAATTTGTGCAAGAAATAATTACTTACTTTTTTGAATACTTTCCTTTTTTGCTAATGAAGCATCCAAAAGAGTAAAAAAAAAATAGATTGGGATTGTATACTTATGAGTTATGCTGTAACCACGGTCCACGGTGTGGTCCACGGCCTTTGGAATGCCTAAAGCACGGCGAGTCATCTTGCTACGTTAAAAAGTCTTAAATTTTTTTATGAAATATTTTAGTTAGGATGTCTGTGAATTTAACTTTTTAATTAAATTAAGTTTAATAAACTACATAACTATGCTTGAATTTCATAAAACAATGGTGTACCTATGTTAGATTTTGGAATTTTTAAATACTCCACACACCATACGACATCTACTAAGCTTTACTTAACCAGCCTTGTGAAGTATAAGTATAAAGTATTTGTTGCGCAGTGTTCGGTAGGTATACATATAACTATGCAGTGCTGAATGCTGACTGACATGAGTTATGATTTGAGAGTCCTCAAGTCCACCTTCTTGTGGTCAACGCGACAAGTACTTATAATTTAAATCGAAAAATAACAACAAAATGTTATGATACTTGTTATTCTGTTTTCACTTGTGTTATAAATTTAGGCTATGCATGGGTAATATTGTTTTTGCAAGGAAAGGAATTTGAAAAGAAATGAAGGGTATTGGACAGTTTAACTAACATCACCCTAGAACATTTTAATAATCAAAACAATTGAAGTCAATTCATTCACATTAATCTACATATAATTTCATACAGAAATACGGTTAAATATATTTTTTCCTTAAATCTAAACTACAATCATAGTTTCGTGGGTATGTTATATTTTTTTTTTACATTTTCTTAAAATATGCAATAAATATAATTTTATAAATTTTATAAACATACACAGATACGTTAGACGAATCCTATTGTTTCTGCTAAAGTCTGTAAATATTATCTTTCTCTCATCTATCTGATTATTTTTATCAGGTATTCCGTTATTTGTGGATATGATCATGGAAAGATATTGTTTGTCTAAAGCCTGATTCCCACGGCATGTTTGCTTCACAAGCATTGGCAGACGACAAGCGCTTGTCGCCATCCGTCGCGATTTGAACTGAGCGTTCCCACGGCATGTGTGCGTATGGCAAGCACTGGCGAGCGACAAGCGCGCCGATTCCCATGGCATGTGGTGTGGTGTGGCGCGGTCGGATTTGTGAAGCAAACATGTCGTGGGAATCAGGCTTTAGTCAAAGTAGGTACATCAATATTGAAATATCCTATACAATAAATAACATAGGCGAGTAACATAAACAATAACTTTAACTATTAAATATAACGTTGAATATATAGCCTCCATATAAAGATATAAGTTATTTAAAATTAACAATGCACGACGATAAATGGAAATATATTATGGCAACATAAAGCTTCGCTATAATCATAATATGTATGTAAGTACTTATTTATACATAGCTAGAAATTCTATACAATGTAATTCGAAAAATATAGTTTAGTGAAGATGGATCGCAATTATTTAATAAGCTAAATGATAACGTTAATCTTGTATATGTCGTGGCCATATCGTAGATTTGCTCATTTCATGAAATGGCCAATTTAGTTTGGCCAGATCGTTAAATCGTCAACGTTTCACGATTTGGTCATCCACATTAGGCCAGATCGTCGATCTGGCCAAACGTGGATAGCCATTTCACGAAATGCGACCATTTTTGTTTCTTTTTTAAAAAGCGATTCGCTTCTGGCACTCGCCGGCCGCTGCCGCGGCACGCTCGCTTTGCTCGCTCGGCTCGTGCGTTGTTTATTAAAGTCTAACCTAACCTAACCTAACTGTTTTCTATTGAAAAAACCATTCGCTTCTGGTATTCGCCGGCGCTACCGCGGCACTAACTTAAATGACAATAAACAAGTTCTTAAAATATTCTGAATTTTTTAATGTTTTATGGACTCTCTAAGATATTTTATACAATCTGGCCAAATGTCGATGACCAAATCGTGAAACGTTGACGATTTAACGATCTGATCAAACTATGTTGGCCATTTCATGAAATGAGCAAATCTACGATATGGCCACGACATATATACTATATAGGTAGTTAAAGCGTTGGTTAAATTTGCTGAAAATAATTTCTGGTATATTCCATAAAAATAAGCAATTAGACCATTTTCAGAAGGCCGTGATATATGAATAATAATATATATATTATGACGGTTTAAAATAAACTTTTGTAGCATAAGAAGGCTTGGTCAGTATAGAGCATATAAAATAAAAAAAAAAAAAAACGATAGATTGAAATTGTAGACAGCCCAACAATTGACCACGTAAAATAGACTATCGATTTAAAGGCTTACATAGATAACAGTGTCAACTTCGAGAAATAAGCACATAAATATTACAAATGGATAAAAGCTAATAACGTAGCTTTTAATAAAATATTACTTAATTTACGTATATCCGAAAACATTTAAACATATTAGAAAAGAGTTGAGAATCTCGCAAAATTAAAAAAGAAAATTCCATAGACAATGTTTTAGTTTCATTTTAGGTATCAGCAACACTTGCGCTATAACTATCCTCAGTCTTGCCAACATGCCTTTAATAAAAAGAATACTAAAGTTATTAGTGCCTTAATAAGTAGGTATAATAGTCGAAAATGTTCATTCGGCGAAATTCCCAACCTTTAACAACATTTAACGTAAATACTATATTAAATGCAAATATAAAGAAATCGGTGCGTTATTTTTAATTGTGTTTTTCCTTTTCAGAGCCATCTTTGTCTTTCTCCTTTTCCTTTTCTTTTTTCTCTTGAAGTTGTTGCAAGTGCGCCGGTAGAGCCTTGAGAATTGCGTGTACCTTAACAACCAAAGAATGATATTAAAGACAATAATTATAATCTGAAACTATACTTTAAAACCTATCTACGTATTTATAATTAAATTTATTTAATTTTCACTGCTTTTTTAAGACAAGGTGCGGTAGGTATTTTTTTTTTCATATAAACGCTCTCGTCTATTTATTTATTATCTTTAAGCCCCGTATGCATGTTAAACATTTAACAGCATTACAGTTAAACCAACATATTATTAGGAGTAGGCAGGATAAGCAGGAGAAAATTGGCAACACTTAGTGATGTAAACACGCAGTGCGTTATTAACTCTGTAACTTGCAGAGTTAATTGTTGCTCAAATGTTACCCACGATTACTAGGTTTTACCTCTTCAGCAACTGCCATGAGCACGAACTCGAACTGCTGCTTAGTAGCGACCATACGAGGTCGTTGGTCGCGAATATGTTCCAGGGTTGCCGCTATATCGATCTCCTTAGCGCCTTTCGCCATACGATTCAGGACCATGTCGATGAGACAGTATGTTCCGGTGCGGCCAGCTCCGTCACTATTGGAGAAGAACTTGGTAAAATCGTATAGAATAGAAAAAAAATCCTGGGCAAAAGATCCGTTTTGAAAAGTTTGGTCAGCCGTAATTATAAATTCTTCAAAAAATGTAAAGTTTCGAGTACGGAAACTAGGTCAGAAAATATTGTGATGAATTACAATATAAATACATGTTATTATCTAATTGTGCAAATCATATTCAGCCACTCGAAAAACACATTAGTCATCTCACATCATTCACATGACACAATGTTTTGATGGCGCTATAATCAGATTTTGCCGGGTAGTAAATATAACTTGAACTTGTATTATGGGGATTCAAATTATCACATTTAGAATGATAACTGTGATAGATATTTGTTATCCACATTATTTTACATACGTAGAGTCATAATAATACACACCTGCAGTGAACCACGATGGGGCAAGATCGTCCTCTGTATGACTTGTTCACCTTCCTGAAATATAAACTCTCATTAATTTTTCATTTGGTGGTCAACACTATAATAACGTTAAAGTACCTATCCGATATCGTATTTATACATATAACAAAATCATTGATGAATTTATGCCAAAATATGTGAACATTTTTAATACCTCCTGAATTCAAGCAAAGCCTTGGTGGATGAAGGCACTCCGTTCTCAGGCCAAGACAAGAAGTGGAACTGGGTGACCGTACGAGTTTCGCTTGTGCGTTGGTTCTTCAGGTAGAAGCTGCGGACCAGGTAGTCGTCGCACCAGATGTGTTCGCTCACGAGATGCACCTGAATTTTCAAGAAAATTATATTATTAGTTATGTATTAGGAAATATTTCATTCTTAATGATTTAATATTCTCTAAAGTCTGCAAGTTCACGTACTTTTACTGTTTTTTTTTATTTACATTTACGATTTATAAAATTTTAAATGTAATTGATTGCAATATTTTTTAATACTCACTTTCGTATCAAACTACGTTAATCACTATTTCGTTTGGAATTTTTACTAATTTTTATTTATAAGATATAATGAAAAAGTGAAACAATTTGCTGATAATTTTATGCACCACTTAGTAACTACTTCATACCTCATAAATATGGTAGAGTTCAGATCCTTCCTCAGGCCAGTAACGGTGGCACAGTTGTTGTCCGTTCTCCGTAAGCCGGGTCAGCATTACCATGACAACGCTCCCCTGTTCCCAGACCATTTGCCAGAAGTCAGACGATGTGTGCGGCATTGGGCCAGACGCGGCGATGTAGGCTGGGTTGCGAGGGTCGTGATCAGTCTGCAATATAAATCATATAATAGGCATAATAGGAGAGGTACTAATTGATTTAAGGCTATATTTATACAAGTGACATGGTCTTTAACTTCTCCATTCTATGCGGAATCGAATGATTTTAGATATTGAGTGTAGCAAGCATACAGTAAGTTCATAAAATTTCTGCAAAAAGTAACCGAAGAAGACCGTAGTAAAATTCAGATTTATTATTCAATATTTGTTTCACAATTTGTCAGATAAACAGTTTAGAGTACTTTTAGTTGAGTTGAAAATAGGATAATTTTGTATCAAACTTTCTAACTGTTCGAATGAAAACTGTAAAAATAATTCAATTTTACTCACGATAGTAGAAGCATTGATGTAGTCAGATCCAAGGTGGTTCGACAGAGGGTTCAAAGTCACTCTAGCATGATCGTACGGAAGGCAATGGGAGTATCTATTCTTGCCAGTATTATCTGCCTTATAAGCCGCTGTGGTAGTATTCGGTTCAGCCTCGTAAGCGCAAAGAGCTTTCCACTCCTGTTCCAAACGGTCCTTGTTGCGCAAGTGATCTTCCATATAAGCCTGATAAAGACAAAAATAATTAATATGATGTGCTATATCTAAAAGGAGATACTATGAATAGAAAAAAGTAAGGTACTCTATAAAATACGACGTACCAAAACCATGTGGCCAGTAGATATGTCCATGTTGGTAAGTGCTGGTTCCTCGCTCCTGTCGAAGTAAAAATATAGGTAAAACTATTTCTTGTAAATAAGTACCATAAAGTTATATTTTTACGGATTGGATTATATTACCAAAAATACTATTCTATACGCAATTTAAAATAACAATCCAATGGCTTATCGAACCCTACTGGATTTTAACATGAAACTTGTTTATTTATAGATGAATTCATGCTATTCTTCACAACAGTATACGTACCAAGATGAAGTGCTAGAGCGTGTGGAAGGCGAATTGCCCTCAGGTTCCCGGGACAACGACGTGATGCGTTGCGGGGCCTCCGTGGGGTGCGGTGCGGGAGCCTGCTTGCCAGTCATCTTGCCAGACATACGGGCACGACATAATTCCTGAGATTCAAATGCCTACGTATAGCGACATTATCGAGTTCAATTTTTGATCTAATTTGTTTTTTTTTTTTAAAGAAAATCTATGTGAATACAAGTCAAAGTACCTGTGTGATCATTTAAATTGAGCTTTTGCATCGAAAGCATAACGAAAAAATATCAACTAAAATGATTTTATTAAAATTTACTTAAATAAATGGATCCCGGTAACCACTACCTGATAGTCTCTCGTGGCTTCAGCGTCGATCTCGGCAGCCGAAGACAGTCCTTGCATCTTCCTCTTTGAGCTCATGTCCCGTTTTAGCAGAATCGCAAAAATAACCACTCCAACAATAAGAACAGCCAAGCTTCCAACCAGAGCAAGAAGAACCGGCAGTTCTAAGCCGAAATATTTAGGTTCTCGCACTGCGTCTTGGCGCATTACATGGTACTGAGTCTGGAAAAATCGCGCAAATAAACTAAACGATATTTACATAGAGTTAAGTAGGTACTTAGTTAAGTTTCAATTTATTTTTTTATTATTTGTAACTATACATATAAAGATAGAATGGATGTAACGTAGATTAGACGTACTTACCCTATCACCAATACCACTGGCAATAATTTGTGCTCCTGTTTCTTTGGCAACTTTATCTTTCATGTTACCTAAAATTTCATAAAAAAATCATTTAATATCTTTCAAACACAATATTAGATACTACAAGTCAAAACATACATAAGTAGTCAAAATAAAACATATTGAAGCATACCAATCTGCCTGGCTACTTCCTCCGCATTCCATCCTCGGTTATTATTTTCAACTTTAAAAGTGACCTCTGTAGGGTCAACTCTGTCAGAATTAAACAGTAGTATTTAATTAAAGAAAATAATAACATATAATATAAACATGAGTAAATTAAGCAAATAAAGTTACCGTGGATTTGTAAAAGTATCTTTCTCTAAACCGAGCATTTCTTCTAGTCTTGCAATAAAAGAGATGCCTTTTTCCCAGTTTGTAAGGAATCTGAGGCAAATAAAAAGCAAAATATATGTATTATTATGTAGTTTGGAAGCAACATTTTGTTTAATAACTAAAAAAATATTTGCTTGTACCTATTTTGAAATTTAACAAAGGCATAAGACGGGTCATATTGATATTCATTATTATTGATGTCACTCGGCTTTCCCACTGGCGCTTCGTGGTCTGAAAGTAAATCTTTAAATTAATTTAAACAATGATCATCCACTAGCATAAATTATATTTAAATTACAAAGACGTACAACATTATATACAAAATTCATGCATTTAAGGATTCTCATGAAGAAATCGTATTTTCGCACCAATCTTCCATATTTGATCGTTTTGTGTTACATCTTATGATATATATTTACACCGATAGCACCACAACATAAAAATTCGTTAAAAAATAAGCAAAAAAATATTGGAGTGAAAATAACCAAAAATAAAATAATAATTACACAAATATGTTGGGGAGTGTACGGAGAACCAGAGAGCATCATGCGAATTGTGAAAATCGAGAATAGAATGTGCTAATTTAGGGTACATTTAGTGCGTACAATCTAGAGAATATTTAGCAGTGCAGTTAGTATTTTAAAACACATTCTTCACGGACGCTAAATTGGCTTTATAGCTTTTAGCTACTTTAGGCCACCGTGACACTAACCTGTCACAGACATACTCTTATTGTGGTATAAAATCTTTAAAGCTTGCGCGTCCAGCCGTGGCCCAGGCTTTTTAACATCATCTCTTTCCCTACGTTTAAAGCCCAATTCTCTATCAAGTAAGTCTTGAAAATCTTCGGATAAGTAAAATTTTGAATTTTCACCTGAAACATTGTCGGTAGATATGTAATAGCCTTTGCTCTGGATGACTCTATCTCAGAGCTTTAAGGCTTTTTTATGAGATCATGATTTTTAAATAACATAATAAAACCTAAGGAAAAACATGGAAAAATTAAAAAAATAACTTTGTATGTTACAAATTATCTCAAGAAAGTAAAGTAGTGTATTGGTTTTTATAGTGCCGATGCAAAGAAGCAACACAAATTTCGTTTTGCCTACATATTATAGGGGGATAGAAAACTTTAATTCCAACCTTGCAACTCATTTGGACCTAACGGTCCACCTTCAGCTACAACTGCACCTTGAGGCCTAAGTTTTGATCCAATAATTTTGCTCCAATAATTCATTAAGTATTCCATGTTTTTGTCGTATTTCGCTTTTCCTCCTAAAAATGCAATGCCTATATTGAGCAATATTTACTTTAAAAACATATATAAATGAATGTTATGAGCGCTACCTTTAGATTTATATGGGCCTAATTCTCCACTACCAGGTTCTACTAATTCGTCTTCCATGCCATCTTCATCAAAGTAAATACGCGATTCTGGTATATCTCCGGGATTCTCATATTCAAAGGGAAAGTTTTTCGCTGCAAAACTCTGTCTATATTTTTCTAAAGCGTTAGATTTAACTTCTGCATCTAAAGGAGAAAATCGATTACCCGTCAAATACTCTGCTGTATATGGCGGAGGTTTTGTTTTATATTTTCTAAAATGGGCGCCCAAACGTTGTTCGTCAGTAAAATCATTGGTTTCTGGATTCGGCTCAAGTTTGTTTTGTTGCAGAGATTTTTTCTCTTTGTCGATAAATTGTTCAAGTTCTGAATCCGGTCTATTTCCTTGTGTCAACTGAGCTCGTAGTCTCTCGCGAAAACCTCCAAAAGGAACAATAGGAGATTCCTCACCTTCATTCATCATCATAATGTTACCTACTTTATCACCCGGGATGTCATTTTCAGAGGGATCATTGTCAGAAGCTGAATTGCAAAAATAGAAACATAAATAACATTATCGCGTAAATCAGACATAATTAACAGCGACAAGCTTTAACGTACCTTCTGATATTAAATACGGGACCGGCTCATCATCCGGCGTCAAAGGAGGATTATATATTTCATTTGCATAATCGGAATCAACTAATTGCGAATTTGGCATAAATCGTACGTAAGCTGTCTCGTCGGGTTCGACCTAGCGTAGAAACATATTAAAAGTATTTTATGTCTGTAATAAGACCCAAGTACTAAACATAGATTAATCCTATAATTTAACAAACTTACTTCTACATTTTCGTCCCCTTCCATAATTGGCGCAGAACTTAGTTTAGGATCAGCGAACTGATCACATAACTTTGAGTTCACATTTGTCGGGTCACTGCAAATATTGTAAGTGTACATCATCACTATCAATGGATCAGTTTTAGTACGTCTATACTAATATTATAAAGAGGAAAGGTTTGTATGTATGTATGTATGTATGGTTTTCACGCATAAACTACTGGACCGATTTTGATGAAATTTGGCATAGATAATCTTTAGACCCTGAGAAAGAACATAGGCTACCTTTTATTGCGAAATATGTACCACGGGCGAAGCCGGGGCGGACCGCTAGTATGTAATAAACTGAAATAACATCTTAAGAATCAGAAGAAGAAAAGGAAGTACTTACAGTTGTTGCCGCAAAGCATAGAGCATGCTCTGCAATACGCACTGGGTGTAAGCATGCTCCCAGCGGTACCCTTGGGTGGCTAGACGCTGCAGCTCCCCTTCGAACCATTGTAGCTGAGTGGAGCTCATGTCATATCTAAACATATGATTGTAATTTGAAGTTTTGAGGTCTGAATTACCGAAACCGATATCAAATTAGAATTTTAATTTATTTAATCATGTTTTCTTCGTTTTCAGATATCTACTTATGAAAAATAATAAAAAGAAATAAAAATATAAAAGAAATATATAATTTTCGGTTAAAACTATATGCTATCTTAAACATTCGTGTAATAAAATGTATTACAATAAAATATACTCACTGGTAGAGCGCCCCCTCCTCCACATCGCTTTCGTAGATAGAGATGCACTTCCCGAAGGCGAAATCTATATAATATGAACAAATTTTTAAATACAAAAAAAAAATTAACAACTAATTAAATTTGAAAAAAAAAATATAACATACCATCGTAGCACCATTCCGCGCCCTCTACGCACAAAGTCGAACTAAACAAACACCCTGCAGGAATACAAAAGAGATTTATTTACTTTTATCCTTATATTTATTAGAGTTAACGATTATTTATCTGTGCAATAATTCACTTCTCCTTGTGAATCCAGCTCAATAGGCAATAATATTATATGTACAATATATCAAATATCATTGTGAAGACCGTTAATTTTATATTTGTAGGGAATCAACAAGTAAAACCTAATAAAATAAGTTTGGAAGAACATTTAAAGTTGTATTCAAGCAAAACTAGAGATTACAAACACAAAGTAAAATTAAAAATTCGAAAGTTTGAGAGCGTGGATAGTTCGTGACTTTTTCATACAAAAACGGATGGCATAGGGTGTCCCAACAAGAATGCAAGATTTAAATTTGACATATAACGCAGATATTTAAAAAAAAATCGTGAAAACTTTATTATGTCGTAAAGTAGACAGGATGAGGTTATGTGTGGAACAACACATCAGGGAGATGGCCGCAGCCTCTTTGCTGGAACATACTCGTTCTTTTAATGAAATTTTCAATGACCGTTTTACATAAATGCTGCGGTATTTCATGAATGCAGCGTCCAATTTTGTCTTTTGAGGCTTGAGTCGTCGTCGGCTTAATCGCATAAACCATTGATTTCAAAAAAACCCCTAAATCGCATGATCTAGGCGGCCAATTATGGTCCCCAAAACGCAAAATAACACGACCGGGAAATGATTGATGCAGCTATTGTATTGTTTCTCTGGTTGTTAGACATGTGGCGCCGTCTTGTTGAAACCACATCCCCTCCAGCATGCAAGATGCAAATCTTTCGTCAAAATTCGCTGCATAATGGATTCGGAAACACCAATTTTTTTAGCTCGGTGTTGAATTAAGATGGATGGAGTTTGAGCGACATCATCACGTACAGCTGCGATATTTTCGGTTGGTCGAAGGCGCGTTGTTGTCTTTACATCACTAACAGACCCAGTTTCAGCAAAATTTTCCATTAATCTCTTTACAGTTGACTCCTTTGGAGCATTATTGTGACCCCAAATTGATCGCAATTTGCGTACCTACTGTAGCCGGAAAACTTTTACTATTTTTGTAAAACAAATTTCACAATGAGAATGCGTTGATCCTTCGTTTAGCGTTACATTTTTACTAACCTTCTACTAAAAAAAATAACACTTGTTGAAATGTCAAACAATGACACTTCGAATGGCACCAAATTTAAATCTTGCGTTCTTGTTGGGACACCCTATATAAGTAATATGAAATTTAGGACAGAGAGATTATAGTCTGGATTTGCACATTAATAAACTGTTGTAACCATAGAAATCTAAATAACAAGGCAATAGAAGTCGTAAGCACGCGTGACATTGTCGCCGCTCAGGTGGTTACCATGCCACAAGTCTGTTCGTCGCTTGGTGGTCGCTTGTTCAGTTGTTCCTGACACGTGCGTGAGTAAACATGGTGTGTTACAGCATTTCCCACTGCGGAAATTCTTCCATAAATTGTAATTATACTAATAAAGGAATAAAATTTCACCGGTAAGTATTTTTGTTTATAAATATTGCCGTTTTTCCTTAAAATTATAGAATATTTACAAGTATTACGAGTGTCACCATAGTAATCGAAATAACAATGAATGACACAGTCGACCATTCTTATTATCACGTTTAACACAAATTTCAACCTTATTTCTATGAGTTTATGTTCAAAGTTATATCTATTGAAAATTGACAACCTCTGTTGTAGAAAAGCCGAATTTTTGCGTATTGGAGCAAAAATAAACAAAACGTCTCATATACTTAGGGATGTTATTCTAAAATAAACCGTAAATTCGTGCGTTAGGATACATATTAAAAAGCTTAATTTAATATTTAAGTTAGTTTTCACTAAAATCAAGCTGTCCAATAAAAGGCATAGTTTACTTGTGTGTACTGTTTAGCTATCGGTTTACCTAAATGTGTTGATTTTGGCGACAGCGGTTTTCATACGAATTATGACATTATAGCACTTCTATGTGTCTTGTTATTTAGATTTCTATGGTTGTAACATATATGTTTTTGTAAAATTAAATTGTAAAACTGACATGATTTAAAAGAGCAACTATGGAGTTTCTTGCCGGTTCTTCTCCGTAGATACTGCTTTCCGAATCGGTGGTAAATGTTAAAATATGTAATGACGTTTCAAAAGTGCTTCTATAAGAAGTCTAATTGAATAAATAAATGTTTGAGTTTGAGTTTGAGTGTAAAGCTGTGAACTTTATTTTATTGAAGTCCAATATAACCTTTCAACCTATCTTTTTAAAAATATCATACAGTGAATGTCTCTATTACAGGTAGAGTTATTTTGTATTCACAATTTCAGAGCTTTTATTTTGTAGCCCTAGTAATAGATTATTATTGTAAAATAAGCATCAATCGTGCTTTAATCAGAATCAGAATCTATACAGAAACAGAACATAGAAATCCTTAATTCAGTGTAGGTTTAATATTATGTAGGTAAGTAGTTCAAATATTATTACGTGGGTATTCTTTGATATAAGATGAGAAAATTGCAACCCACGGGCCACGTTGCATGAAGGCATTTTCATTATATCTTATGAAATTTCTAGAAGATGCTCGAGTCTATTTTTATTCATCAAACGATTTTAATCTCGAAGATTCCTCTTTAGGAAAGGAGCATGAATAGGTATAATCTCTCGGTAGGTACATAAATAGATTTTAATCTTAAAACGTCGAACTTTAATGTTAGACATCTTTCATATAGTTATATTCAGTTACTCAATATATCTAGGTTAGGTATATCCCCTAAATTATTGTTTGGGTGGTTTAACTTTTAAGTTACAATTCAGTTCAAATTTTCGAGCTTTAAAGAGCTTGAAAGTTGGGGGATAATTATTAATTAAATACCTAATTAAATAGAGTATTTGCAAGTGTTTATAACGATAAAAAAAATGTGTGCGTGTACTAGTGTACACACGTAAGAAGTGAAACTTCTTTATGACCTTATAGGTAGGGATAAAAACAAGATGGCGCGTAACGGAAAAATGTTGCACAAAATTTTTTTCCAACCCCGATAAAGAAGTTTCATTTCAATATATTTTTTTTAACAAATTGTACGGAAGCATATAATGCTTTATCATACCTTGTAAATATTAATCTTTATTATTTAATTAAATAATTTTTTAAATGACTAATCATACTGAAAACAATTTTCATGCTTTTGTGACCCCAAGCAGACAAAAATTCTAAAATTGTGTTGGTCTAAAAAGATCGGCTGATTAATTCATTTTTTTTTCAATCGACTTCCGAAAAGGAGGTTCTAATTCGTAGGTATTTTTAAACGATATATTTTAACTAAAAATCTTATCGACGGGTTTAAAATTATTTTACCAGTTCTACAATCTTAAATGCAAGTCTTAACCCAATTACATAGGCTATACCTATTTATTCCGACATGGAATAAAAAAAATATGGACAAAGCCGGGTAACATATAGTATATCATATTATACATACCTATGTTCCCATCAGCGTTCGAGGGCGCCAGCGTGCTCAGAAGCGCCAGCGCCCATAGTGTTGGCCGAAGATACATACGGCACATTACATCTGCAAATAATAATGTTTTCCAAAACCTCAGAAACAAAAACAATCGCAAAACAGATAATTTTGTCGCAGCTGTTGATATATCTATTTACACAAAAACATGTCATAGTTAGTTACGATGTTTCTTTACGAAATAATTTCAAAATGATCAAATAAAAAAAAAAAAAACTCAATTTACCTAGGTAACAAAATATATGTAATAATAACTATAGCAAGCAATGAATTTTAAATATTGGATCACCTATTCCATTTACTATCTAGTTTAACCTCCCCTTAGGTAGGTACTATGAGATTTCATGGGGCATTTAATTTATGGACCTAATAAACTTGATGGATGTCCGCTGTAGATTGATTTAAGCTTAGCTAAATTTAATTTCGTCCGACGTTATTGCCACTTTATTTTTATTAAACGAAAAGCAAACGTACCTAGGTAATAAATACTTGTATATAAACTTGCGCGTTATAAATGGAAGATAAATTTTAGGGGGATTGTTATCTGGACTTCTATCTTTAAAAAAGTGAATTTCACCAAAAGTAGATGATATGTATGACGAACTTTAACACAATTAACGTATTAGGGATTATGCCTAGTGTATTTTTAATAAAGGAGTAATAATTCATAAACTTTATTAATCTATCCGATAGCTATAGATATTGCCGTTACATAGATAGATTACATTGACGTAGGCATCCATGCCCTGTAGAAGTGTAGATACATCCCACGCAAACGCTTGGCCTAAAAACTTTCATCCCTATTTATGGGGATGCATTCTAACAAATAAATGAATAATTATGAGCCTTTAAATAGCACAAATGTAATATAATTCAAATTCTCTTACAAGGGATGAATAAATGCGCACACCTACGCAGTTAGCTAGGATAATGTCAAAGGGTTCCTGGTTCTAAAAATAGAACAAGCTGATTGATTTTAAAACAAGGGAAAGAAATTAAGAAAAAGCTTCACGTACCAGATAACGATCTTATAAACAAACACAGTATCAAAACATCTCATTAACACTTTTAAGTAACAGGTTTTATAAACGGCAGTCTACAAAGAATACATTCACAGGAAAAAAATCGTATGTGAAATGATGATTCTGTTTATATAAAAGGTAAGAATACGCACCGTTCAAGATCAGCAATGATTACTGTAGCATTAGCTATGCAGGAAACACTGAAATCTTTCACAGCGGACACTGAGACACGGCTTCAGGCGGGTCGTCCGCGGCGAGATGCAAAGCGGCCAGCTGTATCGCCCAGCGAGCCTGCGCACTCCGCTATATCGATCTTGCGCCCATCCATTCACACAATACGTTCGCCGCCTACATAACTCGATCCGACTAGATGTTATACTTCAATCATCATTAGATAACGCAATATTAGCAATTGGTCCTCGAAGCTTCCACTCGAAGCACTTCACTGTAACGCGAAATGAGCTCAATAAATATAACGACCGAATTTATAATGCAATAACATTTGGTCGACACCAAAATACACTTGAACCTTTAGTGTATTTGTCAATACATGAAAAAGGAAGAAAATAATTGAAATATATTGCCTTGTTTAGGTATAAAGCGGCGACACTATGCCGGGTTATCTTGGTACAACGTTTTGCATGCTAATGACGTTTCGATAACGATGTTGGGGCTAGAGTCGATAAACGAAGCGATGCTTGGTACCTACAGCCACCCACATACAATCATTTATAAACCACATGATATTTTCAAGGAATAAATAGAATATAATACTATAGGCACAGACTAATAATAATATACTACGTATACAACTATAGGTCTATTATATTAAAAGTTCGGATTGCATTAAAAATAAAACATAGATATTAGTATTTCCTAGAATAAGAAAAGCTAATAGGAGTAATTTTATCTTTTGGAATAATTTGAGAAATACCCCCGTTTAAATTATTGAAATGTAAAAAGCAACTTTCATCAGGATTCAGGTACACAAATAAACGTGACAAGTCGAGAGATAAACGTGAAGCTCTAGTTTAGTAACTTGATCGAGTAAAAAAACTTTTAACTTTTAATAAGCTTATTACGACTGTCTATGTTATGCTTAATACGTTATAAAATTATCCTCCTTGAAAAATAAATTTTTGAAGTGAAAACTTCTTTAGCGGCGTTGAGCACTTTTTCTGTAATGGGTATAAAATCTTAAACTCGCGTCAGGACACGTGACCTGATCGAAAAAGCGTAAGACGGATGGATATCAAACATGCTCAACGTTAATAATCAAGTTTTCATTCTGCCGGCACACCCGGAGTGCAACCCGTCTTTTTTTTCCTTACAGATTGTGTACCTACCTAATCATCAAGCCCTGGCTACACTTTTATGATTTAACCTAATTTAGGGGAACCTACAAATCCATGAAGTAACATTTTATGTAGGATTAAAATAAAAGACAAGAAATAAAAAAAAAATCTCTGTATTATGATAACACAATTATAATACACATGATATAGTACTACTAAATTTTACATACTTTAAACTACTATACAGTTTTTACAAGTAATGTGATGGAGAAAATCTTCTACACTTATCATAAGTAGGTATATGTTTAAAAATACTAACATACATACATCTTGTAAGAATTTTTGAGTAAGGAATCTATACAAATATCGTAGAAGCGCTCAAATAAAATCAGATTTCAGTGAGCTCTATTATTGTACATAAATATTGAAATATATTCTATATAGCAGCTTCTAGAACAGATACGTAATGGCGAGGCACCATGTGAAAATAAATTCTGTCTTAATACCATACAATAAAATTCTTTTTTCAATGCACTGATGAAGACATATACTATTATAATGACGAGATAATTAAGCAGTGTAAAAAGGATCTCTTTTGAATATAATGAGTGCAGTTATTTCTGTAAACGACTCAGAGCACAATTTGATACATTCTAACTACAAACTTCACTTTGTGAAGAGTACCTTATGAGCATTTAAATAATTTAATTTATTTCTTTGTTTCCAAACTAATACCTCTGTGATACTGTACACACCCTTTAATTTCTGGCAACACAAGGCATAATTTTAACTATCTATTACAAAATATATTATTTTTACGTTGTGAAATTACCCAAAACTAATAGGTTTTTATTGGCGTAATTAACTAATTAGACTGCCGATAAGTATATTATAAATTATAAATAAAATAATATTATAGTACACAGTTAAACAATTCTCAAAGACAATACGCGAAAGACACATCATAATATAATAATTGGATCACGAATGCACAAATAAAAAAACAATAAATAGTTTGTAAAATTAAAGACTTTGTATCGAATTTTTAAAGCGATTTATTAATAATTTTCGTTGTGAAAACTTTACAGCAGGGTCACGTGTCTTCGCGTGGCCACGCTCATAATAAAGTGATCGAAATAACGGGATAAAAAATAAAATTAATAAATCGTGTTTTATAGTATGAGAAAATAAAAAAGTTCAGCGGAAATAATTCGTGTAGTATTGAAAATGGCTAGAGTTATTTCTTATCATGTCAAGATGATAATATCGAAAGTCCTCAATGGTAGGGGGTGAGCTGAGGGTTTGGGCAGGTGGTGGTCAAAGGACCCTTTAGATTTTTGCTCATAAGTCTAAAACCTGCACAAATAGATTTTTAAATCTACACGAATTATTTCCGCTGATGGTCCATTGTTATGATGATGGCTTAATTTGCTCGGGCTGTAAGTCTTTGATTTCTTAATATATAATATTCGCTAAATTTGAAACACAAAATATAATACTTTTTAAATAGATAAGATGCAAAGAAATAGTATCGATAATAGATAATGCAAGGAATAATTTAGAAAATGAGGGTCACTGAAAAACTTAAATAAAATAATTCAAAATCGAGCCCGATTGTAAAAAGTACTCACACACACAAACAAAACTAGATACTAATCTAAATGAAAATTTATTACAAATAATAAAAATTCAAACAATCTATTATGTTTTAAAAACAATAATTCTATATGAGAACCTTTTGTGAGATAAATTGATATGATAAAGGTACTTTAACTAAGAGAACATAAATAACATACTCCAATTACATCTAAATTACTACAATGAACACACTACATAACTTAATCTCAAAATAATACTCTTCAAATCCGAACATAAAGCAACAAAATGGCATTTACCGTATTGTCAGTCTTCTGACGATGTGATTATGCTCATATATGGAATAATCAAGGGAATAATTTACTTGCTAAAAAAGCTTCTTATGGGTTATAGTAGGGGAGCCCAAGAGGGGATTTTGGGATTTACTCGAGCGCGTCAGATTACTATAAGGGACGGTACCTTAGCTATTCATTAGTACCTCTAGTCAATATGAGCAGTTATGGTTGGTGGGTGCGCTCAGGGGCCCCGCTGGAAAATTTGAATAATCCATAATTCCCTAAGGTTGAGCTCGAATCGTCAGATTAGCGAAATGGGGACTTCTTATATTGTAATTAACCCCCCCCATATATTAATCTGACGCGCTCGAATAATATTACTTTAATTTTTTACCCTTTCTTCATAGCGATTAAATCGCCACTTAAATCGTCAGATTAACGTATACTTTTTTTCAGTGACGTCCTGGAGCATGCAAAATATCAATATCTAACGCGCTTGAGTATTTCCAAGCCAATTATTTTCTTTTTTAAATTAAAAAAAATCAAAAAACCCTTCCCCACCGCTAAAAGTGAAAACATTATAGGACCTTTTTTTCTCGCTATGGTCTAATCTACCAATTCTAATAGGTTCCCGTGACGCTCGAGTAAATCCACATTTAGCATCCTGGGCTCCCCTACTATTAAGGGGCACATGCATTTCACTTTTAATTCACTGGTAGTCTAGGAGTCTGTTCTGGACAAAATAGTTAAAAGACGAAGTTCTGCCTGACCCAGTATAAATTAATCTTTACTAATAATTAATGTTCACTGTTAGAGCACTGGTCCTTTTTTAGAATGTTATGATTCAAATATACTGGGTATATGTCGACTTATAATCAAGAGTACCTACTGGGTTATGGGTATATGTCCACTATACTCAGAGTTTATAATATTTTGTCATTATATTTTCCATATGAGTAAATAACACTAACTGTTAATTCAATTAGGACGAAATATTAAATTAAGAACATGTCTTAAAGTTAGAAATAAAAAAGTTATTGACAATTTTTCCCTAAGACAGTAAAGTTCGAATTAAAAATAAAAATGACTGTATACAATAACGAATCTTCATATAGTAGAAATTCTTGTAAATAAAAAACTCTAGTCGTATAGCTGCTTTGAACCGTAGGAAAAAAAAAATAAAGAAAAACGCAAATTGCGTATTTCTTGTACGTTAAGCTGCATTGATCAGCGTATATCATTAAAAATTCGCGTATTTACAACGTCCAAAATCGTATCCTAATATATTAGATAAACTTGACATTACTAAAAAACGTCATTTAGGTTTAGAAGGGCAAGGTGGCGCGGGCCGATGCGGGCGCGGTGATGGCTCGTACACTTCGTCATACAAACACGCGTTAGAGTACGTCGCTTGCGCATAATACTGGCTCGGATCATTAATCTCACTGTAAATATTACTCGCCGTTTCGTTCACTTCGTCGTACGCCGCATTACGAGACGTAGACGCCCCATAACCGTACCCCGAATACCCATATTGCCCCATATCCACATTCTGATACTTTAGCGCGGTGTAGTTTTTAGAATTCTCCAATTGCTCGCTGAAATTCCGCAACTTCTCCCCCTCGTCCTTTGGCACGTAAATGTTCTTCTCGTAGTTACTTGTCACCTTCGGTGTGGAATATTTAGTGTAATAGTCTTTAGTTTCCAATATGAACTGCTGCTGTTCAGAGTTTATGTCGAAATTGTTGTAAACGGGAAAATCGTCTCTGAACTCGACTGCACTGGTACCCGATGTGGAAGGACCATTTTTATTAATTGCACTATTTGCGTAAATTACGTCATAATTAGTGTTTTTCGATCTGAGATTCAACGATTCAGATATCCTATCATCTAGAGACATTTGTGCTAATGAGTTGGTTACGCTTAATTCTGAGAGAGCATCGTTATTTGAGTATGTATTTGTGAGAGTGCCATATGATAGCGTGTTTAAACTAGAGCTAGCTGCGTTTTCGTATGTTTGTGAGTTTGAGAAATCGTTGCTTGAATATATGCGTGCGAGAGATTCGTTGGTTTCGTTTGGAGTATTAACTACGTTAATATCATAGTTGGTTCTTGTGCTATAGGTTTCGTTTGGTCTAGTTATGGGCCAAAACTGAGAAGTATCGAATGGATCATTTCTTGTGTTGTTTTGATTGTTGCTAGGGGTCGCTAGAACATTGAGACTGTCTAGTGATTTAGCACCATAGAGATTAGATTGCTGCTGACTTGTTGCATTAGACGAATATGTTGGTAGGCTTTCTATGCTCTGTTGACCCCAATCGGCTTCATTACCTGAGTAAAAATTGATAAATTTAATTACATTCGCTTAAAAATATTTAATAATATGTCTGACGAAATACCGACACAGGATTATTTTACTTAAACATGATTTATATCAACAATTTTGTTCTATTATTAAAACTGAAACTAACAAAAAATAACTTACCAACTTCAGGTACATCGATAGGTTCATCAAGAATAGACACGTTTTGACTGACTGGTTTTTTGGCGGGTGTCGTGCGACTCGTCGCTGGAGGAAGATCCAGGTCGATCAGGAGATCTTCTTTAACTACAATTAGAATTAATTTGTTACGTTCAAAATTACACATTGATAGTAAAATGGTACTTATACAAAAGTTATTTATTAATCGTTCATCTCGTATTTTAGCCACTTTCAGAAAGTACTGTTAAGATGGAGCGGTGAGTAGTATCCGTAGTCTACTATATAAAAATAAGTCGGGTTTTCCTTCCTGACGCTATAACTCCAGAACGCACGAACCGATTTCCACGGATTTGCATGCGTTGGAAAGGTCTCTGGCTCTGTGAGGTTTGTAGCAAAGAAAATTCAGGAAACAATTTAAAAGAAAAGCGGGAAAAACGGGAACATCATTGTTCACATACAGCGCCTTATGTAACATTTCGTTTGGTATTTAAACATAAGGTGGCGAAACGGAGTTCGCCGGGTTCGCTAGTCGAGTATAAAAACGTTGTATCTTTGATCCGCTTGTTGTTGTTGAATTGTTTGTTGGCGCTGTTGCCGGCCCGCTGGTCACTAGCCAAATGAACACTATCGTGCGACGTTGCGCCGAATTACCTACTTTTGCATACACTACAGACTTATTCATGCAACTATAACTAACTAACTTACCCTGATTCAAACTCCTCGATTGGTTATCCCTAGCTGCCCTTGCGATTCTTTCATTATGCTGTAGCGTTCTATCATTGATAAGCTTGTTGTAGTTGAATTGCTTGCTGGCGCTGTTGCCGGCCCGCGTCGTTGAGGGCTGAGTGGACTCTATCGTGCGACGTTTGCGCAGAATCACTTCCGTATCGTCAGATGCGATGGGTATTTTCGAAGGCGACGTTTGGGTGGAGTCTAAAAAATTAATTTGAGGATTATTAAGATTTTAATTTTTTTTTTGTTACCATTCTTTAATGTATAACGTTTTAGGTTTCTCAAATATAAATAACATTTTCGAAGGTCTAGTCTATTCCTTATAATTTCATAAAATTTCCTTTTAATATCAAACGCATATTTTATTTTACATATGCTGTTCTCTGACCATTTTTTATCATCGAATAAAAGCCCATTTAAATAAGTTTTATAGATAATTAAGAGATTAGTCCGGATAAACAGATAGATAAAAATTTATCAAAGCAAATTTTTGTTTTGACATCGTGTAGCGTACTTGAGAAATTAAAAAAACTTATTTCACTTAATTTGCGTGACCAATAAAAAAAACACTAATTAGTACAGTACTTGGTAATAGTACCTTCGATGGTTTATCTTATTTTCGTTTTTATAATATCATATTATTGAACACCTGTTTACTCGTATCGTTTCAAGTTCACAAGGCATTGCTATAAGTTGCACGTATCCTCCTGACCTTGTATGATACGCGGCAAGGCTAATCCGCACCCAATTCATAATTAATATAACAAGAAGAAATAATCGTATCCTTCTAATATTATAAAGCGAAAGTTTGTGAGGATGGATGTTTGCTACTCTTTCATGCAGATACTACTGAACCGATTACAATGAAATTTGGTATGTAGGTAGCTAAAGACCCAGAATAAGACATAGGCTTTTTATCCCGGAAATGGCACAGGAACGGGACTGCATAGTCCAGTTCCGGGTTTTTCTATGAAATAGCAGGCAAAGCCGCGGGTGGAAATCTAGTTTACTATATTTTTCTTTTGGTTTCTATTTATTTAGTGATTATTATCGGTAGGTACTTTATTTGTTTTAAACGAAGTTATGGATGTAACGTAAAACAAACAATGAATAATTTATTTTGATATACAAGCGTTATTTCCACTTAGTCACCGATTGTGAATTTTAATGATAATCTTAATCTTAATACTATTATAAAGGCGAAAGTTTGTAAGTATGGATGTATGGATGTATGGATGTATGGATGTTTGTTACTCTTTCACGTAAAAACTACTGAACCGATTACAATGAAATTTAGCACACATATAGAGGGTAACTTGGATCTATCTCTATATGTGTGCTAAGTGTCATTGTTATCGGTTCAGTAGAATTTGCGTGAAAGAGTAACAAACACACAAACTCACAAACTTTCACATTTATAATATTAGTAGGATACCACCGGGTAATTTTAGTTCTCATTATATTGTGCATTGATACCACAGAACATTAAAAACAAATAGAAGTGCTATAATGTCATAATTACTATGAAAACCAGTGTCGCCAAACCCACACATTTAAACCGATAGTTATACAGTACACTACAAGTAAACTATGCCTTTGATTGGACAGCTTAATTTGAGTAAAAACTGACTTAGGTTATAAATTCAGCATTTCAATATGTACCCTAACGCACAATGTTACGGTTTATTTTAGTATAACATCCCTAGGTATATTAGCTGTTTTGTTTCTCATTGCACAGAAATTCCAAATTCGAAAACATTCAGCTACTCCACAACAGAGGGCGTTAGTTTTTGATAGATATAACTTTAAACCTCAACACATAGAGATAAGGTTGAAATTTGTGTCACTCAACATTAATGACATTAACTTGATATTTATCTGATGCTATGCCCTGAGGGATGTCAGCCTTGTTATCGATAATTCACAAATAAATATTTTTTTTGTGTATTTTTTTTTTTCTTTCTATTATATGAGTATAGTATAATGTGTCACATTTTGGAGTATGTTTATTACTACTAAGTACGTCTTTTTATATTATTATTATTAAATAAAAAACGGAATAGAATAGTATTAATCTATATTTACAAAATACAAACAGAAAATATGCATTATTTTAAATCTTCGAACTGCCGTAGGTTTGCTGTATCGGTCGGCCTTTGTTAGACCGCTTAGTGCTCTTCGGCATCCAGTTAACTCGTCACGTTGCATTTATCCATTTCTCTTTTAAATTAGCCTCTTTGGGAAATCTATAAATAAATTGGACAAATGAAAGCTAAGGAAAAATAAAATAAAATTTAATATTTATAATTTTTGTCTTTTCTAAAGTATCGATACTGTCGATATGCGCCACAAGCATCACTAAAGCGACATTCGTTTGTTTATTGCAATAATATTCCAGAAAGTCTTGTTTGCTGTTCAATCTATAATAGTACTAATTTATTACGGATTAAGGTTCATTTTGACTAGATATTTGTATACAATTTTGACAAATTACAAGCGAAGTTATAACATAAAATATTATATGTAAAATAAATAAAAATAAGACTTACCGATGGTATGAAATGCCTCCATTGCTGATATTATTTCGTCTGCTATCATTTTTGCACTCTAATACCGAACAACACGTCCTAATTATTGAATAAATATGGAAAAAAGGTTTGACAGCTGACAACCGACTCGAATATTTTTCTGCGCACAACTGAGAGCAAGTTAGGTGATCTTACCTTACCAGTGACACGTGGGCCACGCCCACATCACACTTCTATCTACTTTATTGTTCTGTGATTGATACATTGAACTATGGTCTTCAAAATATTATGTTTAAATGTGAAAGACTGACGCACTTTTAGTTGACTCTACATGTAGGTTACTATAAATTAAATTTTGAAAAATATATTGAAGCTCTTTTTTTCGAAAAACATATTTTTTAGGTCTTAGATCACATTCTACACAAACCCCACGAATTTGCCTTAAAAACGAAGATATTATTATTATATTTTTATCTAGATTTTTGATAAGTTTTAAATTTATAAGGAAAAAAAGAACGCAAAAAATATACAAAATTTACTTTTATACGTGATAGTGAAACCATGACGCATACGACACTCCTGCGTCGCCATATACCTACGTAAATACAATAATGAACCTTATATACTAGCCTCGTGCGTTTCATATTAACTAAGTTATATGCATATGGTTTGATTAACATTGGACGAGATCGAAGATCTTTATGCAAGCAATTATAATCTTGGAATTGTATGTTACGATGTAAGTATTATAGAAAATTTTAAACTTTTCTTAATAAGTACTAAGATAATAAATAGTATAGTTAAGGTGGATGTTCCGACCGTCCCTCCATACATTTTTGATGACGACTAAACACTTAACACAGACACTATTTCTTTAAAACTAATCATTTTATCACTTCTCTACAATGAAATGTGTCCGCGTTCGACCTTTTTAATCAATAACTTACATTATTTACTTAGAAAAACAACAGTGAAATACCGGCAAAATTTGACACTTCTACAGTAGTGTGCGTGACTTTTGCCAAGCGAAACACGACATAAAGCACGACATCTAGCGCGTCAATGTCTAAACGAATGGCGATGTTTAGACATTGACGCGCTAGATGTCGTGCATTCGCGTTCGTTATCTTATACATAATTCGCATAATTCTAATAAATCAAAGTTCTATGTGTAATAATTGAGTAATTTCATTTCCAATCGTTCAAAGAAAATAACAATAAAATAAAATAAAACTAATGACCTTAGAAACTATGTTTTTTTTTGTAAACAATTTATTACTCATTATTGTTCGTCCGTCGTAGGTCTGTAAACTGTATTGTACACTGAAGGTAAATGGTACTGTAGGTACTTTAGTTCGGCGTCGTCGTCGGCTTGATATAAAATTACATTCTTGATTTCATTGACACGCGCTATGATTTGCGCGCGGAATTTCTTGTGTTGTGAATTTATTTTTGTATGCTATGCATTTTAATTGATTCAAATTGCAATATTTCTCTAGTATGCATTTGAGACTATATTGTAAATTGTAATAATTGATCGTGGGTATAGTAATTAATTATTCTAATAACGCAATTAGTAATATATGTATTTTCGGTGGGATTCAAAACAAAAAATTGGCCCGTGATTTTTATGAAATTTCACCACATTGCAAATCACATCAATCATAGTTCATACACATGTATGACGAAAGTGATTAGTATTGTGGCTAACATTGACTCATCAGTTCATCACTGAAACCAGTGATAAATCAGTACCTATATAATATTGTGTTTGAATATTTTTAAACAATGATATAAGTATACAATTATTATAAATCGGTAAACTATCAAAGTAATCACAAACTTGCAAACATTGGTAAAATGTCCAGTAGTTTATGAGCCTATTCATTACAATCAAACAAACAAACAAAGTTTTCCTCTTTATAATATTAGTGTAGACAAACACTATGAATACGATCACGAATGCAAATTCGGGGATTTTCTAATTATTGCTAAATAATAATTGAATTCGTTTTGAAATACTCTATAATTTTTAGTGTATAAATAGACATTTATAATGTGGTGTTCATTTTTTTTGTACTGCTAACGCTATTGTAGGTACCTATTTTCGTTGTTTTATTTCAAGTGAACACGGCCATACAATTTTATCACGAGCCGCCTATGATTGTAGGTACTTTTGTTAGGCTCCTTCGTCGTCCGCGTCGGCTCGAAAGTTCTTGATTTCATTGTCACGCGCTATGATTTGCGCGCGGATTTTCTTGTGTTGTGAATTTATTTTTGTATTATTATTATTTTTTATTTTTTTTATTTTATTGATTCAAATAAAATATTTCACTAGTATGCATTTGAGACTATATTGTATTATGTATAATTTATCGTAGGTATAGTTATTCTTATAACGCAGTTATATTTTCGGTGGGACAATTTGACCCGTGATTTTTCTGAAATATCACCACGTTGCAAATCACATCAATCATACACACGTATGACGAAAGTATAGTGGCTAACATTGACTCATCAGTTCATCACTGAAACCAGTGATAAATCAGTACATATATCATATTGTGTTTGAATATTTTTAAACAATGATAATTATAAGTATACAATTATTATAAATCGATAAACTATCAAAGTAATCACAAACTTGCAAACATTGGTAAAATATGCTTTAGCGAATTTTCAGACAGACACACAATTTTATTACTTAGTTTGTTTTAGCAAAGTAGGTACCTACTCCGTTTACGTCACGCGTCGGCCGTCGCGTCGTCGAAAACGGTGCACCCAGACACGGTTCCCAACTTAGGGGTTTTCCCCCCAGATTTAGGGGGTAAATAAGTGAGATAGGATTTTTTTAGGGGTCTGAAATTTTTAGGGGTATTTTTAGGGATTTTTTTGACTCTTTAATATTTTTAAATTGATAATTACATAACTAGTTTTGATATTTATTTCTTGACCTAGCGACTCATAGCGACATCTAGTACGTAATTAAATAAAATGTTGTAAAGCATCATGATGGTCCGATTTACAATAAATCGAAATGGTGGATCTTGTACAACATTTAATCCATCCAATAAAATGTTAAATTTATTCAACATGTATGATTTCAAAAACGCTGAATCTTCAGATGAAGACGAAATATTTTATGTATTAAATAACTTGTAATAAAAGGACTTTTGAAACATATTACAGCATATTATTTCTAAATCATCATGAATTTATATTTGTATATTTTTTTAGGGGGACAAGTGAATAATTTAGGCGTTTTTAGGGGTTTTTGACACAAACTTTAGGGATAAATATTTTTGAGAGTTGGTAACACTGCACCCAGAAACAAACATACCTAATTACCTAATTCAGTTACAATCCTTCTTTTGTTCCAATACGATTTTTTTTCCTGATAGCTAATAGCAAAACCATATGTTACTTTGTTTTCGTAAATATGTTTTTCACCTTCCTGGTTATTTTCACATAATGAAATATATTAAAATAATAAATAGTGTATTAGATTTGTTATTGTATCTTGTATACGAATTATTCTTACTTGTTGGTTATGAAATGTTCAAATACCTATTGAAATAATTTACTGTTACAAATCATTAGTGTTATTAGTTTTGAGTGAATAGGCATGGATCAGAAATTCAGAATATTATATGCTGCTAACTACTCAAATACATACATGTTTTGATAAAAAAAAACAATAGTGTACAGTGAAATTAGTCTCGAGAAATTTTTGCATATGTAGTGGTGTGTATATTACTCAGATCTTAGAGCGCGTTTCCATTATATCGTTCTAGCCTATACAAAAATGTTTCGATATCCTAACATTACTATTTAATTTTATACTTATCCCTAGCAATACTCTGATTTATGTTTTAAAGAAAATGGTTTTGACTTTATAAAAAAAATAATATATCATTCAATTTTACGTCCTTGAGCCAATGACAAGGCGAATACCGTGAAACAATAAAATATCTTGTTCATAATAATTTGTTTCGTAATTAATATTTGACCATAATAATTACGAAACAAAACAAATAAATAAATCGTCACTTGATAGTGGAAAGTGGAAACACGCACAAAACCAGAATAAACCAGTTTACGCTGTCCGCAGGTGCCTCGTGCAGTCCGGCGTCAGTCGCTGCGCTTGGTACCGTTAGAACATAAAGCACACATTTCATTCGAAAATTATAATTATTACGTAGTTTAATTGTTAAATTTTGTATTTGTTGATTGTTGTTATTGTTTGTTATTGTTGTTATTGTTTGTTATTAAAGTGAAACTTTTATTACATCGTCTCAAACTTTTTGGTCTGTGTAGCGCATGTCGCGTGTATCGCGGCTGCCGAGTAGGTATACCTACTCGGCAGCCGACCGTCACGCGACATGCGCTACACAAAGCAGTGTTCGGAACCGTTCGAACAGTTTCACTTTTACCGTGGTTTACATTTTTGGCCGGAGAACACCTAATTCATACACGTCTTCACTGAAGTAAAAATCGGCACTGCTTGTAATGTTTGGAACTAATAAAATATTAATAATACTAATATTATATACTTGAATAAAAACTAAAAATAAAATGTTGTTTTTTTTTTTATTTGCTGACCATACACTACTACAAACGCAAAAATTTCTCCAAGCTAATTTACCTGTAATGTAATAAAATAAAACTGCGTTTTATTGTAATCAATTTTGACATTATTTATTTTCCAAAATTAATGATGAATAAAATAGTTTACGCCAACAAATATGTATAACTTTTATTTTTATAACAATCGTTCATACCGTAGCAGGTAGCGTTTTGAGTCTCACGCAACGTTGCCGCATCGCATGACAGCAGCAATTGCGCGCGACGTTGCCATTCCTTTCAAACACTATGGATACCTACGCGTAGGTACGCTCGCGAATGCAAATTCGGTGATTTACTAATTATTGATAATCATTGAATTCGTTTTGAAATAGCCTGTACTTTGTAATTTTTAGTGTTATAGACATTTATAAAATGTGGTGCTCATTTTTTTTTGTAATAAATTATCCCGCTACGCCATTGTATTTTCGTTGTTTTATTTCAAGTGAACACCCATACAATTTTGTCACGAGCCGCCTCTGGCCTCTGCACTGGGTGAAATCAACCAGTCAAATAATATTTTTACCTATTATTTTACTAAAAGTCGAGTGCATCGAAATCGTAAATATATGTTTTTCACCTTCCTGGTTTTTTTTCCATAGTAAATAGTGTTTTTGATTTGTTGTTGTATGAATAATTATTCTTACTTGTTGGTTATGAAATGTATATTGAAATAATTTACTTTTACAAATCATTAGTGATATTAGTTTTGAGTGAAAATGCTTGGATCAGCATAATATCATATATGCTACTTCAAATACATGTTTTGATAAAAAAAACAATAGTGTAATGTAATAAAATAAAACTGCTTTTTATTGTAATCAATTTTGACATTATTTATTTCCCAAAATTACAATAAAATAGTTTACTTACACCAACAAATATAACTTTTATTTTTATAACAATCCTACTTCCTACTAATGCGAAAGTTTGTGAGGATGTGTATGTGTGTGTTTCACGCAAATACTACTGAACCGATTACAATGAAATTGAGCACACATATAGAACGTAACTTGGACACATTGAATAGGTTTTATCCCGGAAATCCCACGGGAACGGGAACTATGCGGGTTTTTTTTTAAATGCGGGCGGAAAGCTAATCGTTCATAATATAAACCGTAGCAGGTGGCGTTTTTAAGTTTTGTCTACCCATACAGAAAAATGGAAAACTTGTTTTAGATTCACGCCATCTAGAGTTAAATCTTTATCATTTTTGTATACGTCTGTGTTTCACGATTCACGCCATCTAGAGTTAAATCTTTATCATTTTTGTATACGTCTGTGTGTGTAAACGACCCTGTATGCAATGACAGATGTTATAACGCAATTTTTTACCGAATTGGGTGGATTTTAAGGCAATGATATGACATATTTCAATAAAATATAATATTTAGTAACCGCCATGACTATTCCTACGACTTTAAGGTTTTCCAATTACGCAAAAACTCAAATAAACTAGAAATGTAGAATTCAGCGCCATCTAGCGGGACATTGGCTGGGAACAGATCGTAGCAATCACCTTAAGTTATTACTTTTCCCAATATTTAATCATAAGCTTTTACCTACAAAAAAATATGGTTATATTTTAAATTTTTATATGTTAAAATGTTAAAATCCGTAAGTGGAACAAATCCTACGCAATACATAAAAATTCGTCTTAAATGTCAAAAACTTTATAAACAAGGTTACTTACGCCTTCTGCTTGGTGATAGAGTTTGAGCTTTTTTCGTTACTGCAACATTTTTGTTCTTCGCCACCGTTACTATAGTGCTGAAAAAGTAAAATAATTATCTATCTTCGTAACTAATTTTAAAATATTTTTTTATAAATAAGATATATTTTTTTTTTTTAAAGAAAAGCTACCTACCCATTTAAGTTTAATTTTAATTCTAGCTAATTAGCCAAGAAATATGAAGTTAATGCGAAATAATTCTACAATTTTTTTAATTATATTTTTTTTCGTCATAAAATGATCTCAAACCTAGGAAATAGTCCGACTTCCAGCGTGCGTTGGTTCTGTCCCTTCCACCAGTGCAACTCGGGCCGTTTATCAATCAGGATAATGGAGTCGCCCGCCTCTATTGTCATCTGACCTTGCTTTCTGTAACTGAATTGATGGGAAACATTCAAATAACATCGCAATTTTGCGATATATCGATATTTCAGAAATATATTATTTATAAATTTCGAACCACAAAAAATTTTAAAATCTTTATCAATTTGGGCAATACATTTTTCCTTCTTATTTAAATAGATCTTTAGATCTTTTTTTTTATAAAGCATATTTCAGTACAGAACTAGAATGAGGATTTATTTTCCACAAAATAAAATGTAAACACATTTATTAGAAGCTTCTGTTCAATCAAATACGTTTTCGACGAAAAAACATTGAAAAATAAATCATTGATAATTTTGTAAAACATATTATGTAATTTAACAAAAACCTACTCTACAATTAAAATAAACGAAAAGTTAAATTAACTTACCTCAAATCAGCAACAGCTGTTTCGAATTTATTGGCCTCCATATACTGCAAGATGCCGGCAAAAGTGGGCCGTTCTTTGGGATTCAAGTCCCAGCACTGCATCATCAACATGTACACGTCTGGAGGACAGGCTTTAGGCGCTGATAGTCTTTGGCCTTCGCGCATTATGAGACGAAGAATTTCTGATCCGTTTAAACCTATGTGGGAAGAAAAATATGATATTGTTAGACGTAACTTTTGATTTAATATTTTTGTGGATGAGTAGTTGTCAATATAGTTGTCACTGTTTCCTGTCCGAACATGCTTAGCTGTCGCATACTATAAATTGCCGCGTTCCTTTGGCTCGTGGCGCATTCGTACGAATCGTGCCTAGGGGCTCGGACGTTGTTTATACGACGTTTGACCCAACTACCTTCACTTTGCTAATAGTCGTTGACTAGCTGCGATTTGTTATCAAGTACCTACATCAAATACGTAGCTGTGTAGAATCTCGGTACATTCTTATTACATTCAAACTAATATTTAACCCGGCCTCTCGCGTATTTTAATTTCTTACATCAGAAGTGGGATAGAATTCAAGCTCGCTCTTTTTAAATGTGTTTAAGTTTACGTAGTTTTGTAACGGCATATCTACTGGCGTTTGTGTTTTTTCGTGCGTTGTGTAAAGTAAAAGTTTGTTACGTGGATTATTGTAACGGGAATGTAGTTCATCGAAGGAATTGTGTGTACTGATCCAAATCGCTGGTCGAACCCTGGCGTTGAGGTATTGTCTAGTCGCTGACGTATCGTAGTGATGTATTTCACTAGTCGAACGAGCGTAGATATACCAAGATACGCGAACGGAGTGCCTATGTTATGTGGATGTGGTTATTGTTCTTTCAGGTCAGTGTGGCCGAGGCAGGATGGTTGTGTAATCCCGAGATAAACTACCGTAGTGTTTTAATACGAGAAAAGGCGTACGAGGACGTACGATTGTCAGTATGGCTTGTTAGACGTAACTTTTGATTTAATATTTTTGTGGATGAGTAGTTGTCAATATAGTTGTCACCATAGAAATCTAAATAACAAGACACATAGAAGTGCTATAATGTCATAATTCGTATGAAAACCGCTGTCGCCAAAATCAACACATTTAAACCGATAGCTAAACAATACACACAAGTAAACTATGCCTTTTATTGGACAACTTGATTTTAGTGAAAACTAACTTAAATATTAAATTAAGCTTTTTAATATGTATCCTAACGCACTAATTTACGGTTTATTTTAGAATAACATCCCTAAGTATATGAGACGTTTTGTTTCTTTTTGCTCCAATAAGGTTGAAACTGTGTCATTCATTGTTATTTCGATTACTATGGTGACACTCGTAATACTTGTAAATATTCTATAATTTTAAGGAAAAACGGCATTATTTCTAAAAAAAAATATTTACCGATGAAATATTATTCCTTTATTAGTATAATTACAACTTGTGGAAGAATTTCCGCAATGGGAAATGCTGAAACACACCATGTTTACACACATACGTCTCCATAGCAACTGAACTGTGACGAACACACTGGTGATGTGAAAGTCACCTGAGTGGCGACAAGGTCACGCGCGCTTACGACTTCTAGTGTCTTGTTATTTAGATTTCTATGGTTGTCACTGTTTCCTGTCCGAACATGCTTAGCTGTCGCATACTATAAATTGCCGCGTTCCTTTGACTCGTGGCGCATTCGTACGAATCGTGCCTAGGGGCTCGGACGTTGTTTATACGACGTTTGACCCAACTACCTTCACTTTGCTAATAGTCGTTGTCTAGCTGCGATTTGTTATCAAGTACCTACATCAAATACGTAGCTGTGTAGAATCTCGGTACATTCTTATTACATTCAAACTAATATTTAACCCGGCCTCGCGTCTAATTTCTTACAATATATATTCTATTAGATTTCGCCCGCTTTGTCAAAATTATAGCAAATTATGTAATTAAAACTTCTATGACATTTTATGGTCAATAGTATGAAAATTGGTGCAGTCGTTTTTGACTATCGCAATCAGAGAGAAAAACAACAATTTTTTAGCGATAACTTTGTGATAAAAACAATGATGTCCTAAAGTTCACATAAAGTGCCGAATGGATATATAAAAAGTGGCGTCCAAGTAAAAGTAGTGACTAATGTTACTCTACCATTTTTAGATCAAGAAAGGCACTTAATAAATTCACTGTGCACCTATTTATCATAAATTAGCATCAACATAATAACAAACAGTGCAATGTATGTAGGTATAACACTTTCATTGAATGCTTACATAAGGAATATTATACTTTAATAATGATCTTTTTTAACATTGTTTCCATTTACAAAACAATTATTTAATCAAACTCTAATGATATAAAATATATAATTAGAAATACATATTACAATACAATAGTAAGACATTATATTTTTTGCCTAACCAAAGCTTGTATTCAAATGCAATTCAATATAGTTATTATCATGTTATATATTTTATAAAATCTTACTATTCCCAATAATACTTTATTTAATTTATGTCATAATTATTTAAGACGAAAAAAATAGCTCATCATAACATCGGTTTAAGTGTGTAAATGCGATGGATGCAGGTTCAAATCACACTGCATATTATTTATTTTACTATTTATTTATTTTTTTTTTTTAATTAATATTCTTCTTCAAATTACCTATCCACGGCTCATCTCCAAACGTATACATCTCCCACAGAGCAACAGCGAACATCCACACATCAGATGCATGCGAGAACTGCCTGGACCGTAGTGACTCTGGCGCGCACCAGGGGAACGGCACTCGGCGTCGTTCACTCATCACGTAACAGTCGTCCGCGTCTGGGAGCGCTCGCATTAGACCGAAATCACCGATTTTCACCTGCGGGTGTAAATGTGTTGCATTTTGTAAACACGTTAATTTGTGTGAGAGACAATAATTCTTATAAATATATAGACAATAATTCTATAAATTTATAATGGTTTTATATCAAAAGAATAAATAGTTAACTAATGCATGGATGAACTTTGTGTAATTTTAACTATTATTCTTTACAATATGTAAACTGCTCTAATTTAAAATTTATCTTTTTAAAGTGTGTTAAAATTTAATTAAAAAAAGTATTGAACATAATATGTTATAAAATAATTTATGAATACAAATTATTTGATTTAATACATAAACAATAAACAATTAATATTAAATGGGTTTTAAATGATAACAAAAACTAGTTTCTCACCAGTTCCAAGCTTGACAATAAAATATTTCTACACGCAAGGTCTCTGTGAAGAAATCTGCTTTTCTCCAAATAAGCCATGCCGGCCGCAACTTGTCCGGACCACTTTGATATGTAGTTTAATGACACTTTCCCATTCTGAGCTCTAATGTAGTCTAATAAAGCACCCATAGTAGCGAGCTCACACACCATCATCAAGGGATGGAATACAACTCCATGGAGTTTTATTAAATTAGGATGTTTCAAACTATGCATCGCTTCCACTTCCCTTCGAAAGTCGTCATATATCCCCGGCTGAGAAAATGCATCAGCCTTTAACACTTTGACAGCTACTGGAAGTGTTTTATTGTGCTCTGACATTTTCCATTCACCTTTCCGTACAACACCAAATGATCCCTTGCCCAATTCATTTTGTAATCTACAAAACAATAATATTGTTGTACAATTTTTTCTAGTTATAAGTGTAATCTGTTCTATTGTGTAATTTTATTATTGTTTTTACACATGAAATATAGTGATTACTGTTGAATAATGTTATGACTGGCCTAAATTGTTAAAAATAAATCTATTTTTGTTTTATTTATACATAATATGAACTTTATACAAAATGATATAAAATTAAAATTTATGATATGCCTGAATAAAGCTAACAAATATTGAGGTAATAATTACTAAACAATACACTCACACAATATCTTTTTCTAATATGATACATGTAGTTCTGCTTTCTGTTTGGGTCTGAGGTCTCAGTGTCAGCTCAGTCTTTTCTCTTGATACGGAACCTGAAGAGCCAAACAGTTTATTCCAGAATTTACGATTCCATAGTTGCAATTTCTTCTTTCTTACAGCATCTAGCAGCCTACGAATTCCTGGTTTACTAATTCCAATTCTCTCAAGATCTTCTGTGTGCACATAGTCAAAATGTGCTAGTCTAGTAATCTAAAACAAATATTGAAAGCATATTATTGAAATATTTGTCTATTCTCTTGACATAAATAAACTTTGTTTTTATTTACATACCTGTAATTGATCTCGGATTGGTAAATAAAATTGTTCCAATTGAACATTTTGCAAAATTTCACACAACCAATCAGTTCCTGAATCCATGTTGAATTGTATATTGTGCATTTCTTGTTTTTCTAAAGAATCTCTCTATAAGGTAACATTTCACGCAGGATGTAAAAATTGAGTAGCGAGAGCGTTGGAATACCAATATTATTGAGAATTAAACCATCTATAATTAAAAGAAACAGAATATTCACACTTTTTTACTTTCCTTAAATCATAATCACACAAGTGTTTTGTATCTTTAATCACATTTTTTTAAGAGCGTAATTAAAAATTTCACTAAAATAAAAACGAACAAGCAATCACATCGCAAGCCTTCACAAAATGCAAATTGCAGAGCAACTGTCAAACTTCAACTCGATGATGACAGTTAATACAGATAAAAAATATGATACACAAACATTACACTTAAAACGGAACGTATTTTCAAAAAGCTGAACTTTTAAACAAAATACGAAAATTGTAAACACACACAATACAACACCGACAACACCACAGGACAACACCAATACAACTTATAAATTACACATTGCTAAATTACCTTTCGTGTAAAAAAAAAATAATAATAATAAAAATCACATCTAATCAGCATAGAGCCCATTTGTGTGAAATTTGCAATTAAATTACATATTATGTATTTGCTATGGAATTTATAAGAATAATTATTTTTGTTAAAAAATTTATGGGTACCTATACCATAACTTTTTCGGGACATAGAAAATAATTAAGACTATTTTGGAGATAATAAAAAAAATGCAGGTTTCTTTGACATTTTTCTTGTCTGTCAGAATACGTTACTACATAAAATATTATTGAATATTGACTAATCGATTTTATTTAATGATACGTAGATTATGAATATGCAGAACGTTTCTCTCGATAGTATATCTGATACGCGAAACGTCGATTTTGGTTGTTTACCTGTCGACACAGTAGCAGAAAAATCCATCACTATTCAAAACACAAGTGGGGTAAGTAAATTGCAGTTGTTAAATTCTCAAAATCTTGTATTACGCAGTTCATTAAAGAAACGAATCTTCAATGGCGGCCAAAGCTGACACTGACGTATGGTAGGGTCAGCAAAAAAGAAAATAAAAATAACGTAAATGGATAATTACTTTATTAATTATTATTTCAAATTGTTTGTTGACAAACTTTTTTGTTATGGTATTTATGTATTTATATGAATTATCATATTTACGTATACAGAATGTAACAAAATCCCCATAATATTTGTAATGAGCCCATAAAACTGAACAACTTTTCCCAAAGAACATATTTTGTCAAATTCCAATAAAACATTATTTACTTTCGCAAATGCATAATTGTCATTGTAAATTTATGATAAAAACTATTATAGGGAAAATCAAATACATTTTAGTGATTTTATTTTTCCATTTTTTTTTTGCATGCCGTACGGCCGTGTGTAAGCGAGAGGGAATGATAAGCGCCGCCATTGAAGATTCGTTTCTTTATTGAACTGCCTTATACCTACCTATTTTGACTATCATATCATAAAACGTACGATTACGATATAGTATGTACGTATTATTCCTAGAAGATGTCTTCAGCACCTCTGATTCTGCTAACAAAAAAATATCTAATTCAAATATTTTATCATTTCAGAAACCGTTAATATACCGGATATCGCACACCTATATTTTAAATAGTATAGACAAAGTTTTCAAAGTCGGTATAACTTCTACTTCTATAGATCCTTTGAAATGCGCCCAAGTAACAATTATTTTTAAGCCAAATATTCCGGGCCAATCATTTACTGAATACTATTTAATTGATGACATAATGGGAAATATGTATAGATTGATAGTTACTGGTAAATGTTACGGTAAGTAAACTATAGTTAACTACCTAAACTTCTTACAGATAAGTAAGGTACCTGCGTATATTTTTTACTGCTGTTTTTAATCCACTCTAACTTGATGTTACTACTAAGCGTTTCTTTACGGCTTTTCTAAAATGTAAGTAATTTCAACTTTAACTATCTTATAGGGCCGGAAGTTAAGCTAAGCAGACGAAAACTGGTCTTCAGAATATGCAAAAATGTAACTGAACAAAGGCACGAGACAATAAACATTATAAATAAGTCAGCGATCGATGCGCCTTACCAGTGGCTCCTACCGATTAGCGGTCAAGGATTTTTCCAAGTAAATAATTATTTCTATAAATGTTTATTACAGGTATGCGTATGAAACACGTAGGCGACTATTTCTTACGTTACAAATTATTGTACTAAAGGCTACTAAAGGCCGGCGTGTGTCTCTTATTGCCAAGGGACACGTTAATAATTGTACATAGTGTACCTACCTCACAGAGTCACAGAATACGTCTTTAGTAGCTATCGCCTACGTTAAACAGTAGTTGTATTTACCAAGTGTTAGACGACCCTATTTTTCTCATTATTTCATGTAACCTGACAACTGTAAATCTAATATTTAATAAGATCTATATCTAGATATTATTACTACGCATAACACACTACTATATTTTAAAAGTAAAAAACGGATTATAAAATATACAGGGTGTCACGGATCTACTATGGTCTATGGTATACCTATTGGAGCATATAGTTTTTAACCTTCTGATGCTGTAAAAAATATTTATAAAAGCCGGTCGTATAATCTGAACTCTAGTAGGTGTCCCTAACCACAGATCCCTAACTTACCAACGTCTGAGAATACGCGCCATTTAGGATTTACATAATGTTTTAATTAGATATCAACTGGAAATTGCGGAGTCGTTCGGGCATTCGAGACAATAACTGCAAATGTAATTTTCAACGGTTCTGCACTTGGCATATACACAACTGAACTTGTCTGTCTAGTTTTGCATCAGGTATGTTCATAAAAACAAATATTTTAACGAAACTTGTTAATGTTTTAAAGGACGATGGTAAACCGTAAAACCAGCCTAAAATACTTAACACTATTCTCTATCTAGATAGTATTACCACTACATATTTTTATTTCAAAACTAGCTTTTGCCCGCGACTTCGTCCGCGTGGAATAGTGACTTCCGGCAGAAAAGTATAGATAGCTGTGCCCGCGACTACGTCAGCGTGTAACTCCTTGTGTATTATTAATTTAAAATGTATTGGTAATATTATTTACATCAGGTTCACATGAGGCTTAAGGACCTATAGAACCAAAATACTTTAGCGCAAAGCTTCCGGGTAAACTATATTGAAAGTTGACCCGTCCGGCACGTGAACATAAAGATTTCTAGAACTGCTAACACGGGAAAGAGCAACGTATAACTTGACCATGCGAGAAACAACTGACACCGAGATCTACTCCGGCAACATGAAAAGTCTGCCCTTGAGCCTTATTTATTGTCATTGCATAACACACCGATACTGGGAATTGCGTCCTTTTAAATTGGAATGGAAAATTATTTGGTATTAAGGGTATTCTGGGGATAAAGACGGTTTCTCCTGCACCGCAACCTGTTAAAATTTGAGCCTCGATTATATTTTGTTGCAACTGGGTTACTTTTAGTCGAGTTCCATTGCAAAGTTGTGGTGGTCTTAAATTTCGGAGTAGAATAATCGGAATGCCAATTTTTAAACAAATTTCGTGAGAAGGAAGTCCGGGCATATTTAAAGAATTTAAAAATTCTATCGGGTAATTAGTTGCTTCTTGTTCATCGACCATTCTATTTATTGATCTATAAACTTTGCTTTCCCCCTGTATATTCGACAGTATTTTGTTATTAATCTCAGATGCCTGGTCATTGCGAGGAGTTAAAATAGATCTTTCGCATAGCCAGGAATTGTCCCTATTTAATATATTTGTTACGTCACCGTAAACCGACGATATAAGATGTGGTTGAGATTGCACTATACAACATAATTCAGGCGTCAGAATAAGTTTTCCTTGGTGTAGTTGTGGATAGGTACCTTCACCAATCTTTAATAATGAATCAGAAAATTGACTATCATCCGGGTTATCTCCAGTTCTCACTCGCATGTTTATAGTCAAATGCACCGATTGTATATCACGCCACAAATAAGAGCTTTTCAGGCAAGCCCTAACCTCATCAGCTCGGGTTCCCCGTGGTATTACCGGTAAGGTTTGTCGGAAATCACCACAAAATAAAACCGTGATACCGCCCATTGGTCGATCATTTTGTCTTATATCCCTTAAAGTTCTATCTACCGCTTCTACTGCTTTTCGATGGGCCATCGTACATTCATCCCATATGATTAAATTACACTCGCGTAATACCTTTGCTTTGTCGCTATTTCTTGAAATACTACAGGTTGGACTTTCCGTGCGATCTAAATCAATTGGTATTTTGAACATAGTGTGAGCCGTTTTACCTCCTGGTAGCAATGTTGCAGCTATCCCAGATGAAGCTACGGCAAGAGCTATTTTACGCTGATTTCGAACATAAGCCAATATTAATTTAGTCAAAAAGGTTTTCCCAGTTCCTCCAGGTGCATCTAAAAACCATATTGTTCCCAAATTATTTTGAACACTTCCGCACACGCGGTCATAAACTGAACGTTGTTCTGCAGTCATCATTGGGACACCGTTTTCTAATGTTGTCAGCAGTTCCATTAAGTTGTAACCAATCTCTGCGGAATATTCCCTATTAGTTACCTCTCCGACTGAGGTTGGTGTTGGCAAACCATATTCACATAGTGATTTACCGCCAACTGCTGTTAACTCATCCTGAAGAGCTAATAAGCACTGATTTATGGCAAGATCACGGAAATTATCATTAGTTGTGCCTTCATCATTGTTAGATATATTTCTAAGAAAGTCTTCTGAAAATTTGTCTTTATATTTTTCCCATAATTGTACAGCATCTGACAAATTACAAAATGTAAGTAATGTTACAAATAAATGACGTAACCGTCTTGGATTATCACTAACACAGGATTCTGCTAAAGCGTCATCCCAATGCTGATCATTTTCAAGCAAATGACGCGCTTGGCAAGCTGCATGATAACTGGGATAAACAACATCGTCTACTTTTCTCAAATCTATAAATGAGGTTGGTCCTCGCACAGTATGTAATAATAATCGCAAATAGAAACACTCAGCGTTGTTAGGATGAACGGTGTATACTCTACCAAGAACATGTTCTTTGAAAATACCTGACTCGCCATCTACAGGCCTGCCACGGCGTCTACGATTAAAGACACCTCGTTGCTTATCGTAGGTATAATACGATGGAACTTCTTCATATAAAAGAGATTTTGCAAAATCATCAGTTTGGCAAAGTCGAAAGAATGCTAATAAAGTTGTTTGTCTAGGGTTCTCTAACCGTTCTGTGACATTTTCGGTGTTGAAATATATACGTTGACCGCCTTCAAGATGAACATCCAGATGAGTCACAGGTGGATATCTTTCATGAATGTTGAAACTTAAGATCCGCCACACAGCTTCTGAAGAACTTATATATCTGCCTGACTGAAATCTTGTAACTTCATCATTTTCATTTCTCAAAGCAAATGTAGCTTGGTCACTGCCCTTATTAATGTACTTACAAATATATTTTATTGACTCTACACTATTACACATTTCAACATTTATGTGAGCTTGAAATGCTCTGGACAACACAGGAGAATACGGAACGACCCACCTATTGTCTAAAATAACCTGTTGTCCAGACACTCGCTTTTCAACAGTGAAACCACCAGTATCTCTTGAACGGCGACGATATAACGGGTATCCATCATGTCCTGTTACAGTTTCTTCCACTAAGGCTTTTGGATATCTTTTAGTGCAACGACCGTCTTGCATGCAAGAAGAATTCACGTTAAATGCACCACATGGACCATGTATCATATGAGTTTTAACAATGTCGTATAACTCGGAATCTGCAATCGGACTTGGAATTTCAGCACTGATTAAACTGTCTACATCATTAGGTCGAACCTTATCTTTTAACCAAAGCAGGATATGTGCGTGGGGTAAGCCGCGTTTTTGCCATTCAACACTATACATATAACACAATACTTCTCCAAAAATGTTATCTTTGGTAAATAGATCTATCATTGATTTTAATTTTAAATGAAAAACTCTTGCGATGATATCATGGCGGTCATGCGGTGCTTGACCCTCAAGAAGCTCCCGAGTGATTTCATCCCACTTAGGATTGGTAGTTACAGTAATAAATAAGTCGGGACGTCCATATTTTCTTACGTAGCAAAAAGCATCTTGAGTACGTTCGTGCATGTAGCGTGGACCACCAGTAAAAGAAGAGGGCAAAATAACTAAACGGCCCATATTCACCGTATCATTATCTTGCTGCATGGCGTCGCGAATGTGCACGTATTCTTCAGCGCGCAGCTGCCTTTGATTAGATCGTATATAAACTAATCTTTCGGTTTCAATTTTTGCGTACATGTCTACAATAAACTGATTGAATAAGCCACGATAACGTTGCAAGTATACAAACCTATTCCGTCTTACTTGCAATTGGTAACAGTAAAATTGAAGGCATGAAATCTTTTTATTATAAATAGGTGCGCCTGTATGCGGATCAGTTTGGTATAAAGCAAAATTATAACCATCTTCCCCTCGACAATATATCAAAGGATATTGTAAACCGTCGTAAGCCCTGTGGGTTTCGTAAATACGTTGTAAACGATTGTCTCTGGAACGGATAACGATATCACGCCTATCACATTCCTGGTCGACCAATACCACAGCAACTTCATTCGTGGATGGAGCATTATAACGCCCAGGGTGTTCCTGCGTTGGACGCCTATCGGCATTTATAACAATTTTATAATTGTTATCATCATCTCGAGGAAGAGCTTCTAATGCCGATTTAAAACTGCATACATACGAATTAATCTGATGCAACATGTTCTGAAGTTGTGAAATGAGTTCAGCATTTAAATTTGGGAAATATTGATTTCTTATATTCGACTGTTCGTTGTAGTCGGATACAAAATATATTTGAAGAAACTTAGGTTGGTCTTCAGGCAAAAGAGATCCTATCAAATGGTAAACCTGACCTTGTATTTTAAAAGTAGGCATGAAAGGACCTTCGGAGATTTGTTGAGCACCAAAGGATGTCATCTGAAACGCACTATTATAAGTGCGAATGTTGTCGAAAAACTGTTTAGATTGCACATGTTCCCCTAATAGTAATGATTTCAAAGGTTCCGGTGGGTCTTCGAATGAAGGCAAATTTATTTTACCTCCAGAACAACAGAATCCAGCCGACTCCTTACTCCACTTTAAAGCATTACAAAAAGAACATACCACGTTCATATCGCCTATTACAGAAGATGATCTGTAATCAATTGTGAAGTTATAAGCAAACCCACTTTTATATTTGTCGGACCACGCCACCGTATTTCTAGATTGATCTTCTATGTGTACATCTAAGTTATTAAGACTATGTCGAAATCTGTCTGCAGTAAGACGGGCCTCTCGCTGTTCGTCCGTTTCAAGAGACCGAATATTTTCGATTCTTAATCTTTCATTAGACAAACTTATTAATCGTTCTTGTGTCAAAGAATTGTAATGTTCGCGTACCGACTCTAGTCGTTGTTCATGCTCATGTTCATCTTCGAGTGATCGAACAATATTATGGTGCACCCTATCATTTGTCAAACGGTCTTCATATTGAGTAAAAGTTTCAGATTCTCGAGATAAAATATGACGTTCGCGGTCAGCTGTGAGACGCAATTCCCTCTCAGTGAAGGTTTCTGACTCGCGAGACAATATATGACGTTCGCGGTCAGCTGTGAGACGTAATTCCCTCTCAGTGAAGGTTTCTGACTCGCGAGACAATATATGACGTTCGCGGTCAGCTGTGAGACGTAATTCCCTCTCAGTGAAGGTTTCTGACTCGCGAGACAATATATGACGTTCGCGGTCAGCTGTAAGACGTAATTCCCTCTCAGTGAAGGTTTCTGACTCGCGAGACAATATATGACGTTCGCGGTCAGCTGTAAGACGTAATTCCCTCTCAGTGAAGGTTTCCGACTCGCGAGATAATGTATGCCGTTCGCGGTCAGCTGTGAGACGTAATTCCCTTTCAGTAAATGTTTCGGACTCGCGAGATAATGTATGTCGTTCGCGGTCAGCTGTGAGACGTAATTCCCTTTCAGTAAATGTTTCGGACTCGCGAGATAATGTATGTCGTTCGCGGTCAGCTGTGAGACGCAATTCTCGTTGTGAAGCAGTTTCAGCTGCTCGGGATAACACATGTTGTTCTTGGTCAATGGTAAGCCTTAGCTCTCGTTGAGAAAAGCTTTGAGACGCCCGTGATGTAGCTCGTCTCGCTCTGTCAGCTGCTAATCGCATCTCTCTCTCTGAAGAGCTTTCATTGGCTCGAGAAGTTGAGGCACTAACTCTCATAGAGTTTAACCGATGTGCTCTTTCCTCTGCCGATTCTTGAGAACGCGCATTTCTCATCCTCTTAGCATCTCTAGAATTTCGAGATAAAGATGGTCTTTTTTTAGGTGGCATTGTGTATTTTTAATCAACAGTAACTGAAGCTACCTTGCACTTATGAAATCTATTAATTTTATATTATAATATAAACACTACTAAAATAACTAAAATGCGTACCTACTACTACTTATAAAGGAATAAAATGTAAACTAATAATATGCTTAAACACTACCGAAACCTATAGAATAACAACAAAAGAAATCTATAAATGAACTATAATAATTATAGTAAAACACTACTATAATAAATATATGATAATTACGAAAATAAACTATTAATATCTACCAAAATAACAAAGATACGTACCTACTGCTACTTCACTTATAAAGAAATAAAATGTAAACTAATAATATGCTTAAACACCACCAAAACCTATAGAAAAACAAATAATTACGACAATAAACTATTGATATAATTAAACACTACCAAAATAACTAAAATACGTACCAACTGCTACTTCACTTATAAAGAAATAAAATGTAAACTATTAATATGCTTAAACACTACCAAAACCTATAGAAAAACAAATAATTACGAAAATAAACTATTAATATAATTAAACACTTCCAAAATAACTAAAATGCGTACCTACTGGTACTTCACTTATAAAGAAATAAAATGTAAACTAATAATATGCTTTAACACTACTAAAACCTATAGAAAAACAACAAAAGAAATCTGTCAATAAGGTCGAACACTCTGAACGTCTATTCGCATCAACAGCCAAATATTGTATGAACCTCGCACGCGGACCCGCCGCACGTTTTATTTTACAACCTTTACAACTTGATCATTTGGAATTTATTATCTCTATTGTTCGAACAAAAATAAGTTGCCGACTTTAAGAACTTGAACTTTTTTGTGTACTTTTTATGTAAAACAATCGATGTACAGCTGCTAATGAGCCTTAATAAAATAAAATAAACTTGCCGACAATGTAAGTACACTATTGTTTCTTAGAAAACATTTTAGGACTATACCATAATAAATTTATGACTCACGTAAACACGTGTTTGCATTATCTGATGACGAAATTATCGATTCAGTAGCTCAGAAAACCGAAGATGACATAGAAGACGTGCTTAGTACATGCGCTCCATGGGTTTCCATCAAAGAGGCGCGAACCGCATTGAATACCTTACGTAATTTTATATGTATAACTTTGGTGTTTCTACACCGATTTACATGATTCTTATTATTATTATTGAATAGGTAATAATGTTAACTTTTTTAATTAGGGATGAGTGAGAGTGTTGTAAACGTAAGAGTCGACAAATATAATCAGAAAGCTCCGAATTGCTAAGCTATTGAAACTACGTGTTATTGTGAGTCAATTTTAAAAGATAGACATATTATGCTGTCTAGGAATTTATTTTTATATAATAATAATAATTTAAGAACATTTGTGTCGTACATGATTTCTATGTAGCTTTAACCATTAAGGCTGCACACGCGACGGAAGCTTAAAAAATGGAGTAACTTCTCCCGTTTTCCCAATATTTCACTTCACTGCTCTGCTCATATTGATCGTAGCGTAATAAAAAGTATACTATAACCTGCCCAGGAGTATGAAGAATAATTGTGCCAAATTTCGTTAAAATCCGTCGTGTAGTTTTTGTTTCTATAACGAATATACAGACAGACAGACAGACAGACAGACAGACAGACAGACAGACAGACAGACAAAAATTTTACTGATTGCATTTTTGGCATCAGTAGCGATCCCTTATCACCCCTTCATAGTTTTTTTTTTAATATATTTCATGTACAGAATTGGCCTCTCTACAGATTTATTATAAGTATAGATTTCCACATTACCAGCATTACCTACTATGAATCTTTTGATAATAATTAAGCGATTGAGATATTATGCCGGGGCTGCGTTTCTCGATTTCCCTAGTATTTATAAAGAACGATTTATAAAATTACATAAGTGCAAAAATAAACATTGATACGCAAAAAACAAGTGGTTGTTAGCGGTAATTTTAATTCTAAATCAACCCAACTACATCTTTAAGGAGCCCATCTTTTTAAATGTTATTGCGGCCGTCGTACTCCCTGGAAACCCCCTATATAATATACATGATCATGTATTTGAGAAAAATTGGAAACGCAAGCGAAGATTCGTACACCTTATGGAGAATAGTCTGAACCGTTTGGACTATATACCGCCAGCTTCTGCGTTTGAGAGATACCTGGATTTTGGTACAGGCAGTGTGACAGACATTACCCTCAATATATCGCAGACTTTGTGTATCACTAACCATAGAGAGGAGGATGTGTACATTCTTTGGCTTTTAGGTAAATTAATGTTCCTTTTTTAACTGACGTTTCCAAGAACAAAGTAGGTTTTCCAATTTTTTTTTTTTGGGAAATAGATTTCTTTTCTTCTTCTTCTTTTACCATACTAGGTTGTTGTATATTATGTACCTCACCTTGTTGACTACAACATATCATACTCACATACATATCAACATATCATATATTTTATATACTTTGATCAAAGCTTTTGAAAAGCAAAACAAACACCTAACTACTCTATTGTTATGAATTGTGTTTCAGATCCTGATAACGTGTTTTTAATAGACCACATTGAGGCAGTTATACCTCCCAATGAGTCAAGATTGTTTACAATCAGATTTAGGTAAGAAATACTAAATAATTCGCAGACCTTCAATAAAATAAGAACATTAAGTATCTACTTTAAAATTATTTTACAGACCTGATTTCGATAACGAAGTGTATGGTTTTCTGCTATGTGGAGATTGCCAACAGAAAGTCTACGATAGTAATAATGAAGTTAAGATCAAACACACCTGGTTTAGGATACCGTGTATCGGAAATACGTGGTCACCGTGTACTGAATGGACTACGGAATGGGATTGTCCGCTTGAGGTTTGATTATTAAAAAATCATTTTAGGAATGATGTGTTTCATGCGAATAAAAAGAAGAACGTAATTTTCGAAGTTATTTCAGTGTTTACCTATGAAGATATTGACTAGGTCACGGAGTCATAACTTGCGTACTAACAACGTACTTAATACTTAACCACAGAATACATAATAGTATTAGTAGCTAAACGCTACAGAACGGACACTCTCCGCCTCCCGCCAAAATTAAACACTTACCTCACCCCACACGATCAGTCTAAAAATGGTCCGCATTTTTCTGCAAGGACGATACGCAACGAAGATTGACAACATTAATCAAATTGACTTAAAGTAAATTATTATTTTGGATTTGTGATTATCGTTTTTCGTAGAAAATGGTTAGATTTTGTGCTGTTTACGGATGTATTTCATCAGAAAAACGCGATTTTTTTTTTTACGCTAGTCACAAATGTGCCAACCATAAAGCGTTAACACACACACGTACGTACGCGTACACACATTTGCAGTCTCTACAGTGTGACTGTCAAAACGATAATTTTGTATGGAGTGTCCGGGGTGTGACTTAACTTAAGCGCACCTTTTTTCAATAAACCGTCAATTTTAATGCAACTCAATACAAGAATGTAGAGCTATCTTTATCTTTAAAATATTGTAGGTATATGAGTTTTATTTGCTTACGTTTTAGCAATACCTAGAATTTCTATACAGGTCGTGATGCCACCAACAGTTCCTGCAAGAACAACGTTTGCCAATTTCATGCTATCCAATAAACATGACATTCCAATGCATTTTAAATTCGAGGCACCGTCGAATACGTAAGGGCATTTTCTAATAAATCCATTCTCATTTGTGTGTAACGTGGGTAAGTGTAGTAAATATCTTAATACTACCCTCAGAAATTATGTTTTGATGCCCATGTGTGGTATAGTCCAAGGAAGAGGTTGGCAAATAATTTCTGTTGCTTTAGAACCCAAGGCGTTTGGAGAGTATTGTGAAACTTGGGATTTGATAATAAATAAAGTTCAAAAGGTAATGAAAAATACTTTCTTAGTGACTTTCCTAAATGAATGTTGTATTGACAGTTATATTGTAAAATTTGTACGGTCGACAACTAATGCGTTTCTTGGCATAATAAAACAACTCAACGTTTCCAAGTACCCTCATTTGTAATATTACGTCCATAAGGTTCAATAATATAGCTTAACAAATGTTTTAATTTGTTAACCTTTTCTGCTCATAAATCAAAACATTTTAATATATAATTCACCAGGCTCGTATATGCCTTTTCGGAAACGCGGAAACTAGTAAGGTAGAAGTGATGTCACACGGCTACAGCCCGCAAGCGCACGCCTTGTACGAGTTCCCGCCTACTATCACGGGCTGCACCAACTATTGTACCGCGTACCTGCATAACCTTACTAGAATGAGTATACAGTAAGAAATTATGAGATAATAAATGATAGATGGGTACCTAATACACAAATTGTAGTTGATATATATAAAAGACTTTATAGGCTCTCGAAGCCGGTTTCTTGGGAAAAGTTTTTGGCAGGAAATGAGGAACATACCTATAGCCCTCACATTTAAATTAAATACCGGATATTCTAGGTGTCAAAATAAATAACTGATAAATAATTGAGCATGATCTGACTAGACTGAAATAAGAGCTATTATTTGAAGCATCTTTTCATTGAATACTGTACCAATCCCATCCATATGTATGTAAAAACACTTGAATTTGGTTATATTATTTGTTTATAGTATGCGAGTTCTTAATTCTGTGCCGTGGTTGGGAGCTGACAATAACGGTTGCATAGTAATGTCCCCAAAGGAAATCCTCCGTTTCCATTGGTGGTTCTTTCCCAAAGAACCGAATAAAGTCTACGAAACTACGGTCACGTGTTCCTGCATCTGTCTTATTGATGACAGGTGAAATACATTGAGATACTATTACTACGTGAAATATCATTCATTTGTATAAAATACCATTCCCAAAAAAACGTTGGAATAAAATATAATTGTGTTATAGACCTGTCGGTGAACCAACTGAGCTGTTTATACGTATAACCGGCTTTTCTGAACTTCCGGATTTGAGGGTAGGTTGAGTTTTTAGCCATACAGTATCTTTATTACATGTCTGAGTTTATTTTAAAGTAAGATTATGCATGTTTTAGGTTTTGCCCAAAACCCTAAATATCCACGATGCTGTTGTTGAAGAGAGTGTTCTATTTACTATAACACTGTATAATTATGGATCATGTTATTTCACTTCAAAACTTTATCATGTAATCGACGGCATGGGCGATGACCATAGTGGAGATAAATTTGAAATAGATTCTAATGTGGTAAAGATTTTTTCATATGTAATTGCCAAATTAAATTCAATAATACTATAATGACGTCCATAATAAACTCAAAGTTTCATTATATAAAATAAAAACTAATAATAGTCATATCTTACGAGTTGCGATGATTTTGCTGAAATATGATACAAATTTATAAAATTTTAAATTTTAGAATAGCCTCAAACCATCTAACCACTGCGAAGTAAAATTAAAAGTAACAGCGCACGGTGCGGGCTCCAGACAAATAGATATAAAATACACGGTGCTCTTCAGAACTGAGTTCGATGAAATTGAGGAGATACAGCCGATAAAGAAAACAATTTGCATTGTTTGGTACGACGGTATCTATCCAACCATAAAGGTTAGATTTTACAATGTCTGCATCGAATTTGAGAATTACACGTGATTCACGTCGGCTTTCATGCAATTTGTGAATATACCGTTGCAGGTTAAACGCACGATATCTGTTAAATGTCCAGTGATTTTGAGCAACCACTGCGTTTGGAATATTACCAATGTAAAAGAGTAAGTTGAACATTGCGATTTACAAAAAGTTCATAGTACCAATAGTACCTAACTTTTCTAATAACGTCTGCTATTCTTCATCTCCAATTGTCTTCATCACCAATTAATACATTCACAAGTTTAGATTCTTCAATTTATTTTAACAACATCAGCTAATACCTACATTCATAATCGTTTCTACTAGATTCTAAGTATATTATGTTCTGCGAATGTTAATCTTCATCACAATATTGCAGACTCAACAAAGCGTTAGAAGACTGTAGACCAAATAAGCCCCTAAATGTGAATCTGTACGCACCAGATTTGTGCTTAAGATCTGAGCGAGTTGAGTTAATCTTCATAATGGGTTGTGTGTACCGAGTGCCAGTGGCTTGGAACTTGAGGAGGGAAAAGATATGTGATTGTGAAATGGTCGAAGTACAACGGGGTATTTCTACGTATATGATGAAGCATACGTGCGTGCATAGGGCTCTGGTGGAACTGACCCCGAATAATGGAATAGTTTCGGTATGGAATTTGTCCTAGTTATGTACATAAGAGTATTTGGGAATAAAAATTGTGACAGGGAAAAGACAGAATATATTCTTGTTTTAGTTTTTAATAATTTAGAGAAGGTACTCCGATGCACAAATTTCGGCCAATTGAATTTGGAAAAAATACTGTACACAAGCACCCCTAATCCGATGGGATTTAAGACCATCACAACAGTAGAGACAGTTTTAAAATCTATTCTATTCTAGTCTATTTTAACCAGAAATGTTTATTTTGAAATGACCATTTAATTTTAGCCCACGAATCCAGGAATATTACAAATGAACCTACAATACTGTCTCGAAGGGAAGAATACCTTATGCTACATATTAACGATGTCGAATAACCGCACAATAAACATATTCATTAATATTTTCACGCACTTGAAGTCCAAAGGTGTTCTCACGCCACTAAGACGAAACGTCGAAAATAATGACTACCTGACCATATTGGACTGTGGGAGAGTACCTATTAATAACCTAGATCCTGTTATACGAGTAAGTTAAGTTCCACTTTCGTATTATAGTGAAGCTTAATCAATTTAACGGCATTGACACAGTTATTTTACTGTTCAGTTTAATGATAATTATAGACAACGCAAAATACTAATTTTACACAACTATAACTAAATAAATAGGCTTCATGACGAAATGTATTTGCTCAATGAAGATATGATATAAAATCCTAGAAATGGAAAAAAATATAATTAAAAACGTGGGATAGCAAAAGCGCCTCACCACGTCATTTGTTACGACTTTCCTTGAAGACAATTTCTTTGAATTTATACGAAATCAATATTCCAGATTGTATGGCTTTACAACCCAACAGACGTTTTTACCACATGGCGCTTACTTCGAGGAAACACGATAACTCCAGACACAGTCATACGATGCTTGCAATATTTCGCAGAAGTGCCTCCTTTGGACAAATTGGCAGTACCCTTCGCTTTTATGCCTACTGAAATGATCGATTATGAGGTGATTCTAACTATCTAAGACCATATCTAATGGAAAACTGTTTCTAAAATATGATTCTAGCTTTTTCTCCCGCTTTCGCTTTCGTCATCGTTTTAACGCCATCTATAAAAATTTGAACACGCATCTTTTTGATCTTCCCATAGGAATTTGATAGGAATGTCATGTTTTACTGTGGTAAAAAGTAGCCTCTGTCACTCTTTGTCTCCCTCACTCCTGTCTATCTCCAGACACAAAATCTATAGACTATATTATTAATTCAAAGGTGGTATTCTTCTGCTCCTTCGGGTACGATATTGTTAAGATCTTGGTGAAGGGACAAGGCGGTTTACCAAATTGCATTGAAACACGATTGGATATCCCAAGCTATGTGAAACAAGTTATCCGATCTGCGTATACACAAAATTTTGTACGTGTTTTGTTACAGATTTATCTTTTTTTATCCAATTTTGATTGTTAGTTCGTGTAATTAATAAAAAATCGTGTTAATAATAACGTGTTCAAGGTATATTTATCAAAGGATCATATAACTTTGCCAGTTATGCCCACGCATTCACTCTCAAGAGATGTTATAGCTGTAAACAATGACACGGATCATGTTTTACGATTTATTTGGATGCCGTGAGTATTTTTAGTTTCACAAAATAATAGATTTAATTGGGGATACATATAATATATGAATATGAAACTAGCAGACCCACGCAACTTCGTGAGTAGTTAAAAGTAATATTTTTCATTGCTTCAGTCTTTATTGATCGTAGTTTGATGTACAATATAGCCTTCCTACATAAATGGACTATTCAAATATTTTTGAATTGGAACTAAGATTCTGAGATGAGCACGTTCAACCAAACAAACAACCAAATTCTTCAGCATTATAATATTGGTATAAATAAGTAAGTAGATATTCTAGATTAATTATTATTATAAAATCGACATTAAACAGGGAAAGAATAGCGAATATAGTTAACATTGTTATGACCCCGTGGTGGGGGGTGCTGCAACCGAAGTCATCGGAATGGATTACTATGACTGTTTACACTCTTCAAGAGCCTGCGACTTTTACGTAAGCCATTTCTTTTTCATTATTGAAAAAAATCTGATTAGCTGATAGACAAATTAGTAACCTATCTTGGACAAAGTACATGCCTTTGACTAAATCTAGTCTTCAAACATAAAGTAAAGGTAAAACAATCAATTAAAGTTTTCATTTAAGTAAATAATAAAATATAGCAAAAAAACTGTAGCAATTACATAGGTACTTAACTACGATATGTATGCGTTTAGCACCACGATTGCTTGCGAGATCTTGGATTTAACTGAGCGAAGGCGATATCAACGCAATGAACTTCTAAGGAGGAATAAAACAGAAAAATGCAACCAGGAATTCATTATAACAGAGGAAGGGATGTTCCATCCCGTGAGTTTAAAATAATAACATTATTATGTGTTTTTTGTATTTCTTTTGAAATTTAGAATAATTATTTTAATTATGTACTTACATTATTTAAACCCTTCGATTTTAAAGGATGTTCTGAGAAAAAAAAATAATTTTAATGTTCTCAAAATGTCTGAGATTCTTAATTCGTAGCAACAACGTTAACCATAGAAATACTTTGCACAATTATACCTACTTTAGATTTTAATATTATTTACTTTTTGAAGGGTATCAATGATTTTCCTCCATACGTTTTGGATCTTAAAAAACCACAACCGTCATATTTGTCTATGACTGTATCCGTGTCATCGAAAGGACAACGTGACGGTGTTCCGAGAATGCTTATGAAACAAATGTGGGAACAGGTATGATGCTTTACAATATTTTAAAATACTATTAGCAGATACAGATTTTTGACTTGGACCAAAAATAAAGTGATAGCTACAATCAGACTCCAAAAAGGGGGATATTTAAACTCAAATCAAATTTAAATTCAATCGTACCATAGATCTCGTTACATTATGATGATAATTTTTTTATATTCACTTTAGTTGAATGCAATTACTATCGAGAGATAAAGGTAATTTTAAAATTATATACAACTAACAGGCACCACCGTATGATTTAATGTCATCCGATTTCAACGACTACGGCTCTTCTGGCGCTGGTACTAGTGGAAACAATATGACAGTTGCCGACATTGTACGTATTATTGATGGAATATTATGGTGAGTCTGTTTATTGATTTATTCTTTGGACTTAAATTATCCAGAATTTTGCAATCTCTTAAATTTAAATTTTCAGGGACGCCATGCATAGCAAAATGTTTAAGTACCATTTACAATATTATTCCAGCGAAGATTTACCTATGTATGGACACCTGTTAAAGGTGATGGAAACTGATTCCAAACCGAAACTCAGTAGAAGGTATTTCTTTTATTTTCTATGTCGTAAACTTCTTTTACTTTAATTAATATGTAAACTGTTTTAAAAAATCTATTATCGGCGTATTTATTTGGTTTCAGGGTAACTTCGGGAATATGTGATGCTATCGTTAACAAAGCGGTGTTTCACGTTTACAATCTTAATTCAAGACGTGATGTTTCTATACTTGAAGCAGAATAATGCCCATTATTTAAATTAAAAATATTATTTTGTTTTCCATTCTTGTACTTAGTGTTATTTAAGTTATATTAAAATGCACTATAATACAAGACATTAAAATATGAACCAAAAATGTATTTGAATAGAGGAGTAGGTATATTATATAGCGAATTAATAAAACAACACTTCATTGAGATTATTTTTATTCAATCACTAGCGGTCCGTCCCGGCTTCGCCCGTGGTACATATTTCGCAATAAAAGGTAGCCTATGTTCTTTCGCAGGGTCTAAAGATTATCTGTGCCAAATTTCATCAAAATCGGTCCAGTAGTTTATGCGTGAAAACCATACATACATACATACATACAAACATACAAACCTTTCCTCTTTATAATATTAGTTTAAATTAACAAAGCTATCACAGCATAATCAGTCGTTTAGTCAAGTATCTTATCCAATCTAAGCTGAAGTTTCTTAGGTTTAGGGGTGTTTATCACAGTCACTGCTACCCTGTCCCCAAGTTTGGGGGTTTGGTTGCCTCCTAAATTACTTCTATGTATGAGCCCGTTGTCTCCAACCCCGCAATCGACAAAACATCCAAAAGGCACTACATTTCTTACAACACCTGAAAAATAAGATATTACAATTGTTATTTTTTTCGATTTTTATGTATAAATCTATTTAATATTTGATCAATAATAATGAATTGGTTAATGTTTGCAGGACAAATAAAACATACATACATTATTTAAAAAAATACAGACAAAATGAATATGAAGTTAATCTACAAAAAAATCAAGCTTTGTTTATGGTACTCTACCTGTCAACGAAGTTCCCGCCACTAACTGTTCGCTCGTTTGCACAGATAACGAATACACCGGCCTACAAAACGTGATCACATTGTCTTCATACGACTTCTGCTTGAACGCAGTAATGATCAATTCCAAAGTACTAACATCAGTGTCCAAATCTTTGCTGATCGATACTTTGTCGATACTTTCCGTTTTTCCTTCTACTCTTTGAGGGAAATCTGGCCGTGTCAAATGTTTTATGTCGACGCCAATTTTCTTGGCAAATCTAAAATGCGAAATTATTTTTATAAATTTTTCTTCATGCAAAGAATATTATGAAATATTTTAATAAAATAATTTTATTTTTCAAAAGCTTGGACAAGTTTTAAAACTTGCACCGTGCACGTTGCAAGGATTAACATGGAAAATTAATTATTATCAAAAGACACAATATTTAGTTTTGCTAATTACTAATTACTCACAATTTAGCTATTCCATAGCTCTCTGGATGTATGATAGTGCTGTCCAAGGGCTCAGAGCCTCCTATGATTTTCAAAAATCCAATACATTGTTGATACGTTATTTTTCCAATACCGGATACTTTTAGTATTTCAGCCCGCGTTTTGAAGGCACCGTTATCTTCGCGATACGATATTATTTTTTTAGCTCTCCCATCATTAAGGCCAGATATTCGCCTGTAGGTAAGTTATACAACGTTTTGCTAAAGTGTCGGTGGGATAAAGCAATTTATATTCGAGAAGTATGGAAAATTAGTTCAGAGTTAATAGAATTATTTAAAAAAAAATATTTTTTGCAATTTTTTCTCAGTTTGCGAAATTGTACGCGTTTGTAGAAATATTCCGTTTGCTCATTGGGTAAATGGCTCACAGCTTTGTTAAATAGGAATTTGGGCAAACATTTGACCTACGAATAAAAAAAATATTCGTAAATTGTGACTTATTCTGGTGCCAATTAGGTGTAAATATAATATGTCTTACCTAAGCATAGCTTGAGATGCAGTGTTGATGTCCACTCCCACTAAACTAACAACTTTTTCAACAGCATTATCTAGCGCAGATTCAAGCATTTTTGCTGGAATGTCGTGTTGATATAATCCGACTCCTAAATTTTTTGGTTCAACCTATTGGAAATTAGAAAATCAGTGTTTATGTTTGTAGTTTCTTGTATGTTATTTGCCACAAAGGTAAATAGGACACTCTTATTCGTTGGGAACAAACAGCATAGGAACATATCATATTCAATCTAATAAAATACGAATTACCTTAATTAATTCGCCCAGAGGATCTAACACTCTTCTGGCAATCGATAGAGCTGATATTAAATTTGGATCCATGTTTGGATGTTCCTGAAACCAAATTATATTATATACCTAATTCGATAGCCACTCATCACGCAGCGTAATTCGAAATTCTGCGCATTCGCGTGACCTAACGCAACGCAGGAAAGCGTGATCTAACGTTTGTATGGTATTTCCATTTGCATACAAGCTGTCCGGGATTTGCGGAACTATGCTCAAAGGAACTTTTAGTTTACGTAAAAGATGACATCATTTGAATAAGACGAAACAGAGTCGCTGTGAGTCCACAAAACGTAAGCGCTCGTAACAAAGCTCGCGAATGCGTATAAATAACGAAAAATTATGCATAAATAAACACACATATAATATATTATATAACAGGGTATGCTTTTACCAGAAATAGAATAAAAAATAATTAAAATAGAAATGAGTAGCTACTTTAAACACTTGTCAAACTATTTACCTTTTGTGCTTCCTTGCTAATGGAGTAAATTGAAGCGCCTTGTTCTGGTACAATGATTATTGGAATATCATCAGCTATGTGATGATATTTCAACCAAGTCTCTGTTTCCCGGCAGGCTGTACCATTGCCCAAACCAATGAGTTCTACTCTAAAAATTGTTGAATTAGAAACTAATAAATTATTAGTAATAATATTAAAACTACAAGAGATTATTATTTAAACATAGCAGTTTATATAAACTAAAAACATGGTTTATACTAAATACATATTTACATTTATATCACATACCTGTGTTTTCCTAATAATTCCTTTAACTGTTTTGCTGAGTTGTCGTTGCTATTAGTATTGCGTAAATTAGGATATATCGTGCAAGCTTCTAATTTTGCACCATTAACATCAATTATACCTACCTGTAATAAAATTATTATCATGTTCAATTTTGTATATTATCATGAAATTTTCAAATTAACACAACATTACTTTATAAAGAAGTTTGAATTTATTAACCATTTTTTTTACTACATTTTTATTTCTTAATAGTAACATACTTTACATCCTGCTTTGAAACCAGGATCAAGACCTGCTATTCGTCTATTTTTAATTGGTTCAGTAAGTAAGTATTTTTCCAAATTTGCTGTAAATGTTTTGATTGCTTCCTTCTCAGCTGCTGCAGTAAGGTCAGATCTAACTTGTCGAGATAACCAGGGCTTTATAAGTCTATTGTAGGCATCTTGTAATCCCTTGTGTACCCAATGATTGCTTTTCCAAATTGAAAAGCAGAATCTGAAATAATGAAATAAATATTTTGAATTGTAAATTTATCACAATGTATTACTTAAAATATATTTTGTTTGAAATTACTTTTCAAGTCTATTATAAAACCAATCAGGCACAATAACTTTGACTGATAAAATTTTTTCATCTTCCCCTCTATTAATTGCTAATGTTTGGTAACTCTTCACAAAATGGACGGGACATTTCCACTCAAAATACAATTTGTATGTTTCTGGGTCTGATTTTGTGTCAATCTTCTTGTTTTCTTTATCCTTCTTTGGTTCTTTTGTGGAACTTTTTGTTCTACTGCTTTGTAAAGTGAATCTTGTTTCTTCTTTTCTGAAATTTTTAAATTATGTTAAAGATATAAAATAGCACTTAATCTTAAATTATAATGGTATCCATACTAATATTATAAATGCGAAAGTAACTCTGTCTGTCTGTCTGTTACTCAATCACACCTTAACTACTGAAGCAATTTGCATGAAATTTGGTATAGAGATATTTTGATACCCGAGAAAGGACATAGGATAGGTTTTATCCCGGAAATCCTACGGGAACGGGTTTTTCTTTGAAAACGAGGGCGAAGCCGTGGGCGGAAAGCTAGTAATATATAACTAGTATATTATAATTAGGTAGTAAGTTTTATAAAAACTACTTACAAACTCCTCATTTGCTCTAACACCCTTGTATCTTTATAAATGATATCAGCAACTATATGAGTTATATGTGTGTCTACTTTCTCTGCATTGGATAGTTCCTCACTACCATCGCAGAAAGAGTTTATATCAATATATTCTCCATTTAGTGCTCTAATTGCATATGGTTCTAGACCCAAATTTCTAGCTCTTTCAGCTAGTGATAAGGAATGTGATTTGAGAGGTGCATACTGAAATATAAATAATGAGTTTATGTCTTAGTACTTTATAAAGCAACATCAAACATTATTTAAAAGATTAAAACAAAGAGAATACAAATATGGATTAAAAACTTATCTTGAAGTAGCTGTGCTCTGCGGTTTTACCCGCAGTGCTCAGCTCCTGTTGGTCTTAGCGTGATGATATATAGCCTATAGCCTTCGTCGATAAATGGGCTATCCAATTTTTCAAATCGGACCAGTAGTTCCTGAGATTAGCGCGTTCAAACAAACAAACAAACTCTTCAGCTTTAAAATATAAGTAGAGATTTGATATTTTTGGTTTTATGGCATTCAAATGCTTTATAACTTATCTTACCACTAAATCAAGCTCGGACAGATTTCTAGCATTCAGTATACTTTTCTCAATCTCGGGTGTGAGCTTTTTTGACTTTTTCAAACTTTCTAATACAGATTTGACTTTCTTTTTAAATTGAACAATGTTCTGGTAACTTTCATAAATTTCCTGAAGCCTGAAAATAGAACAGTGATGTTTGATTATAATTTATAATTAAACTTTTTAAGTTTACTTATACTATTTTCGTTATTATTTACCGGTCAGGCAGTAAGTGATCAACGGCCTCCTTACGATACCTAGCAATAAAAGGCAGAGTGCAACCTTCATTTAACAATGTAATAAATTTTCGGGCTAACAGCTGAGGAACCTTTTCTACATATGAAAGCATATCATCTTCATTCCACAAATTGTTAGTTACATTATCGTTTGAACCAACAGAACTAATATCATCTGAGTTTTCAACATTCTTTGTTGCTTTCGGTTTTAAAACTCTACCTTCTTTTTTTACAATCTTCTTGGTTTTCTCTTTTGGCTCGCATACTGCAGATTTAGTCTTTTTAGTCAAAGGTACACTATTTTCCTCTTTTATATCAGCTTTTCTTTTACGAGTAACAGGTTTTTTCCCGTCCATATTTAAAGAATATATTTATAGAGAAATATTAATTATACACTTGTAGTTTTTACACTTTACTGTTGTATTTTAAAATAAACTGTTTGTTCATTCATTCAAATATTAAATTGTTTGAAAATTAGAGCAGCTATAATATACTTTTGTTCCTTATCATCGCAACAGCTGCTATTTGACGTACAGTAAACAAGTTTGCCAGCTGTGTTATACTCTGTCACTGTCAATATGTTTTTTGTTTCTAGCAAGTTTATTTTGCGGGAAATATAATTTCCTATAAGAAAGTCGCTTTCTGTGTCCTTTAATTCCTATGTATGCTTAAATCTTTAAAACTACACAACGGATTTTGATGTGGTTTTTTAAATAGATAGAATGATTCAAGAGGAAGGTTTTAGTGTATAGTTTATTAGGCTTTAGACAGAGTGCGAGGCCCCGGCCGCGGACGAAAATCTAGTTCATTAGAAAAAAACCAATTTAGGGTTATTAATTCAACTTATATTATATTTTTTTAACTTTGCCTTCTGACCATAATATAAGGGTTATAACAAAAGATTTAAATCATATTTTTTACCGCCATACATCAATAGAAAAGGTTACAACTCACAACACTACTATTTTTATAATAAAACAAAATAAAAAATATCGTGTTATTTTTGCATTAGTCTTGTCAGTCTAGTTTTAGGTCTTATAAACCATGTTACGTTTCTGGCCAACCATCCAAATGCTGTAGTCTATCTCTTCCTTTCATGACATTTATTCCAAAATATTTTTAAAATCATGTGAATTATAATCCATTCCACTGCTAATCGAGATTTATAAATAGCCCCCAAACAATACACATATGTATGTATATATATATATATATATATATATATATATATATATATATATGTGTATATGTTTGAATCCCTTTCTGTTTTCAATAATTTTCTAAAATTGTTGTCCAAAAGAAAACACAGAATTTATACTTTGTAATTTATTTTTACAAAACATCTTTTTACACTTGAATCCCATTCAATATGAACATTGCCTCTTACTGTTAATTTCTCTATGGACATATTCTGTGATCCTGTAAAAAAAAAGCATTTAAATTTTAAACATATTTAAGGTGTTATTTCTTATATAGATTGTTTTTATTGAAAATTATTTAAGTTTGTTGATAGTGCAATGTTACCTAAAACAGTAAAAAACTTTTTAAGTGTATCCTCATTGCGTATAATGCATGCAATGTATACTTCCATATTTTTATTTTTCTCAAATAATATTTTCAGAACATTTGAAAGTGGTTGCAATATAGAGGGATCATAGACAATATCAGCTCCAATTACAATGTCTGGACTTTTAATACATTTTATATCTTCAACAAAATTCCAGTCCAACTTTGTAACACCTGTAATCAGTATTAATTTTTAATCTTTTATTGCATTTTTTTTTTCATGATTGATCAGTTTGTGTCTATCTCACCTATCCTTTTATTGTCATACTCATAGATAATTGAATTATTTCCACAAATTTTGTTTGCATCCGGAAAATTTATTTGTATATTATCATGTATTGTATTTATAACATCATCATGACAATCCGTTAAGCTGACACTTGATATTTCACATAATTTTGCAACACAGATGCCTGTAAAACCTACACCAGACCCCAATTCTAGGACTTTTTTATTTTTAAATAGATCCTTATGACTAATTATCCAATCTGCCAATATTAATGCAGCCTGAAAAATGTTTCAACATAGTTTAAATACAAATTGTTACAATTAATAATTTAAATGATTTTAATTATCATTAGGAGTAACTACCTCCCAAGTTTTCATGCCTGTTGTGCCATTAATCACCATATTCTTTGTTTCTTTCATTGTAACTATATTTTTTAAATTATTGTCAATAACATAATGCCTGTAGCAGAAGTCATTTTGATTTTGTTTATTTGCCATTATTGAACACATGTAGTCATAGATGCCTTCATGAATTTCATGATGCGGCTCTAAATAATTCAAAATTGTTTTCAAATAAAGTCTAACAAATTCTGCACTTAATGGATACTTTTTTATAAGGACGTTATTTATAGTCAAATTTAAAAGCTGTTCTTGCACACTCCAACTTAATGTTTGTACTTCATTCGCCTTTAAAGAAAAATAAAATATAAACAGATATAATTAAGGTTAATAAAGTGTTAATTGGAAGAAGTTATCTCACATCTAAATGAAACTTATATGACCCATTATAAAAATGTTTGGCCAGTTTATGAATAACTATATTTTCGTCAATTTGGATAGTATCCATCATCAGCATGTAATTTAAAATATTAATTTTTGGATTTGAAATCACTCCACTACCTATCACTTGTTTATTATTTTGAAATTTGAATTTTGACAGGATATTTTTTTTTGAAACCATATGATGTTGCCACTTGCCACAAAAATAATCATAGAATTTAGAAACAGTCTTCTTTTTTCTCTACGAATTTGTCACATCTGTGGGGTCTCACACATTCTGATGTTAGTTTCAATCACAATACAATACTATATTTTACTTCACTTCGAAAGTTATCCATTTCGAGTTCAATTTGAATCGAATACCGATGCAATATGTATGAAGCTACAGTCATGTACACACGGTACGTGTATATAATAAACGTCTTGGAAATAAAAGCTTGCAAATACGCAAATTGCATTCAAGTTTTACTTGCAAAATATGTAAATTTATTTTAAGATAAGCTTGTATGTGCCCACCACGTGCCCACCTTATACATGCAGCAAGCTACGCCGGATCTATTTTACTGGCACGTGTATTCCATCCTTATTAAATATTGACATTGACATATTTTGAATGCCAATTGTCAAATTTGACATTACCAGCTAGAACTTGGAACTTCCGTGGAACTTCCATGAATAGGTTAGATTGGCCCGTCTACGTACAGAATTTTGTGTAAGATTGTATAGATATTATTAAAATTTTACATGTAAATATGAACGCGGAAGCAACATCGCCTCAACCCGATGCACAAGTGCAAGGAGATATGCTTAAACAAGAAAATGGTGACCCCAAAGGCGAATCATGGGGTTATGATCTTTATCCCGAGAGAAGAGGAACATTTAAGCCAAAATTGACTAACATTTTGATGGGAAAGGAAGGAAAAGAGAGCATAGAAAAATTTAAATGCGAGAAAAATGTTTATCATTGTGTGAAAAACAGTGAGTTTAAGGCATATGCTATATAGGCCAGTATACAATAATATAAATACATAATGTAGTTTGCTCTTATAGTATCATAATTACTACTTTTGTCGATTTAGCCATTAATACTTTTTACTAATTCAAAATTATTTTATTCGTTTCCAGGTCCTATTGTAAAAACAATGATGTCCGCTCTTAAAAGTTCTGGTTGGTTAGTTGTTTATATAATTATTTAACTATTACTACTCTAGTAAACGTATCAGTTATGAACATGTTATGTTTACATTGTTTTTTTTAAATATTGTTGAATATTTGTAAAGTCAATAATTGAGCCTATGGTTTAAATTTAAATTTATTTTTAATCTGATTTTAGCCCAGTTGATATTCGTAGACACATATCGTGTGAAGTATGTGATTACTCAGTGAGTGGAGGGTATGATCCTCAACTGAATCAGGTATCTATGCCATTATCTATACTAATATTATAAAGCTGAAGAGTTTTTTGTTTGAATTTGCTAATCTCACAAACTACTGGTCTGATTTGAAAAATTATTTCGGTGTTAGATAGCCCATTTATCAAGGAAGGCTATAGGCTATATATCATACCGCTAAGACCAATAGGAGCAGAGCACTGCAGGTAAAAGCGTGGAGCACAGCTAGTTTTATTATAATTGTCCTAAGTTGATTTATCTGATTTATATTTGCATTATTAACATATCCCTATGTAACATTTTTCTATAAGTATATAATTATGACTAATCTTTTAATTTTTTTTTCAATGTATATTCTTAATTAAATATATAATGCTAGTTAATGCTTGCAATTGTATATGAACAATTAAACATTAAATTACACAAATATTATAATCTATTATTCTGAAAACGTTGACAAAATTCTCTCAATAATTTATATTACAGATAGTTGTATGCCAAAACGTGTCAACAAGAAAAGCAATGGTACAAGGAGTTCTCACTCATGAGATGATACACATGTTCGACTATTGCCGTAACCACCTGGACTTCAAGAATATGGAGCACTTGGCGTGTACAGAGATCAGAGCAGCCAATCTAACACATTGTTCGTTCATCAGTGCCTGGTCGCAGGGTGATGCTTCTTGGTTTAAAGTGAAAAAAGCTCATGAGGTATGTTAATACTACACATGGTATGTTTTTTTGTTATGTTGTATTAGTAGGTCATAGGTTCTGTCCATTGTGTTGATATTTTAAATTAATAATGGTTTAAAAATTATACTTAATAGAAATTCAATAAATATTACCTATATTATATATAATATTACTTGAATATTACCTATAAAAAAGTGTAATTTGATTAAGACTGAAGGCACAATATCATATAACATTTTCGAAAACATGTTTGAAATGCATATTACAATGCACCCAAGAGATTTTGCTTGTTGTGAAACTATGTATTCAATCAAATCAAACCTTGCAATATTATTCCAAATTATTAGTTTATTTCCATTTTCCAGTCTCTTCCATTTCTTATGATTAAACATGTAGATTGTAGAACATTGTAAATTGGTCTCTATATAAATAAGTAATAAGATATAAATTGGCTCATAATCATTTTGTTTTCAGGATTGTGTCAAAACAAAAGCCCTGTATTCTGTGCTTGCAGTGAGGCAAATTGGAAAACTAGAAGCAGTTGAGATTATTGAAAAAGTTTTTCCAAAATGTTATAATGATTTAGAGCCAATTGGCAGAAGAATTAGACGAAATTCAGATGATATGATGAGAGTTTACAGAGATGCCTCATATTATGGTTATGTATAAAAAATATATTTTAATAATTAGTCTAATAAATTAAATCATGTAGATATTAAATAGTGTACTATACTGGTTAGGAAACTAGAATAGTAAGAGGAAAAATAAAAGCAATACTTAATAATTAAAATAATGTCTTTTATTTCATTATTTTATATATTTACAATGGGTATATTTTAAAATGTTCATTTTTTTGTTCTGCAAGTTTCACAATTTAATACTTGGCAATGAAATGCAATTACAATGTCCCCAATTATTTCATTATAATTAAAAATATGTAATATTTGTTATGGCAAACTTAAGAGTTGAACTGTAAGATTGTTCATAACAATTCGAGAATTAGCAATCTACTTTTATACAAAGCACTTTTATTGCAAATCTAACTAAAACTACTCTTTACAATAGGTAAATAAATAATTATTGTTGTCATCAAATTATTAATTACATTTAAAGTGCTATTTGTGCATTGGCTTTGAAACTTTGAAACCGCATTATTATTGTATTTTTTAAAATTTATTTTGTGACTGAGATAGTCTTTATATACAGGGTGTAATCGTTAAGTGTGCACAGGCGATTATTCCGTAACTATTGCATATATCAAAAAACTTTATACTGATATCGGAAGCCCTTTACCTAATGAGTAAAATGAAAATAATAACTTTTTAAAAATAAAATGGGAAATATCCAGAAATTTTACACCAAACACTCCCATACATTTAGTATGAGATATGACAATCCTAAACATGTAATATGAAAAATTTTGGTTCTTTTTTTGAATTTATGCTTAAATTACTTCGCAAATTTTTAATAAAAATTCATTTAGAAACTGTAAATAGAGCTCGATGTGGAATACAATGGTATTCCAAAACGAGGACGTCACTTCGAACATTTGCTTTGAACACAAAATGTATGGAAAATTCAATGTATGGGAGTGTTTAATGTAACTTTTTTGGTTATTTCCCGTTTTATTTTTTTAAAGTTATTATTGTCATTTTACTCATTAGGTAAAGGGCTTTCGATATCAGTATAATGTTTTTTGATATCTGCAATAGTTACGGAATAATCGCCTGTGCACACTTAACGATTACACCCTGTATAAAGGCTGCGTCTTATGTGATGTAAAAAAGTGTATGTGCAGCTTACGTTCGCCGACACACATGCACAAAAAACTTTAGTGTGTGTTTGAAATGCCGCACTTTCTCGGTTTATAGCGATTATTAATTATTATTCTAAGTACAAAAGACGAATATTTTCGTATGATGTGCCATAGTATGTTATTACTTATTAGGTGTCGCTCACATGCTTCATGAAGCTGTGCTTTTGTTGTAGTAATTGGTTTCCTATTGCGTTCATTAAGTACCAAATAACATGAATGTGTATGGTGCAAATGTGCATATAATATTATAATTTATAATCACAAGGTTGTATATTTATTATTATGCGCAATTATTATTTAACACAAATAAAGTGGTTGATATTTTATACTTAAATTTATAATCTGGATTGGACGGTTGGCAACGGACGGTTGTTAAAAATAAATTTATGTAGCTACTATTTTTGATTTGACTTAAATAAAATTTAATTTAAAATATTCTACATTTTTAAACTATTCTTATTTTTAAGCTCATAATTTTGGTACAATTTTCTATACGAAAAGTTGATTTCTTATATACCTATTGAGAGTTAATATTAGATATTATAGTCAAAATGTTTATTTTTTGACTAGCAATTAATATTATGCAGTGTAATAAAAGTAAGTATGATCCAAATAAATTACCTAATAGGTATTTATTAAATAAAGTGTCCTGTCACAATCAGAGTGTACTGTGTAGGTACTATATTATATAATTACAAACCATGAAAAGTACCTAGGTACCTAGGTATTCTTAACTCGCAGCTTACAACATTCTGTAGTGTCCTTTAAACTTACGTCTAAGCTGTAATATACTTATTAAAAATTGATGCACTAAAGACGTATCGTCAATATAGGTACGTAGGATAAATCTATGAATAGATAGTAATAAATATTAGTAATTCTTCTAGGTGCAATAAGTTTTAAATTTAATTGTAATCGGTTTATTTTATTACTTAATATGATACTTTCAAGGTATTGTCTTCATCCTTATATTATGATAGTCTATGAAGGTATATGAGGTATCTATCTCATTACCTTCTACGCTTCGGGTACATTGTACCAATATCCATAGAATTATAAGAAGGCACTCTTAAAAAATAAAACTTAATTTATTATAAATATTATAGATATCGAATATTTACATTTTGGGAGATGAACATTCTTTAGCTTACTTAACTTACAATTTCATGGACGTTTTAAAATGGTAGGTACTACGTACCTCTTAATATATTTATGTCATTTTGCTATAGCAGAGTTCCAATATGTACAATCACAACTTTGCTTATTAGGCACTGTTCACAATCTTGATATGCAATTAACGATAGCACTATTGGTCTATGAACCTATGTCACCCATGCAGCGCTCGGTGCGCCTCACTGAGGTACGTGGTCCAGTAGATTACTGTGAAGAGTATGAAGCACATGGGAAACACCATGAGAGCGTATTTGTCGAGGGCTCCGTGCTGCGCGCCGCAGAACATGACGCCGCGTTCGGCCGCTGCGGCTATCCTCGACCACAGGGTATTTGCTGAACCAGTTCGGGGCATGGCCTCCAAAATTGGCGAGTCCTAAAAAGAATAACAAATCAAATAATAAAGTATACATCTTTTAAAGAAGTGTGCCCTTACAATTGGGATAAGAGATGCGATTCTTTATTTTACAATTAACTGGGTATAATTTCTGACTGACTGTTATATTTGGGCCGACACTATCAAATCCCGACGTGAATTTGTAACCCTTATTAAAACGCTGGGAGCTATACTTCCCACGTCTCAGATTGAAGTAAATCGTGTTTTATTTTTATATGCTTAAACCTAATGCAGTGTAATATTTATCTACGCAATCTTAACATTTCAGAGAACTTTTTTTCATGGAAACACTTTTCAGAGAATTATTACATGTCATGGTAAACACACGTCAAAGTCAGGTGACGTGATTTTGCAGCCGAAAACGACCGTTATTTTTTAGTTTTTTGTGTAGTGCTGAAAAAAAATTAGATGTAGATTTGAGTTTTAGAGCTAGCGCGCACGAGCAACTTTGTCTCCGCAACTATTTTGTCTCTCCCATCAATTGTATGGGGAGTTGCGTCGCTACGTGCGCGCACTTTCATACTAGCCCATGGGTGGAGAGACAAAATAGTTGCGGAGACAAAATAGTTGCGGAGACAAAGTTGCTCGTGCGCGCTAGCTCTTAGCTATGTAAACTAGACTATATTACGGTTGCGTGAAACGTAAAAATATGCCCAGAATCTTTCGTTTATACCTTGGTATAAAAAAAATAGAGTCGATTGAAATTAAGTCTATAGGTGGGAAGATATCATCCCAGTGTTCTTCACTGCACACGACATTCGGAAATTCTATATATAACATCCGTGTGTCTAAAAAAACTTTTTTAGTTGGTATAAGCAACTTATTTATTATTATTCATTATTTCCTGATCAGATAATTAGACATCTTAACTCAATTCATTAGTATTTACCTATTGCTTTTATTTTGTTTTAGAAAAATGCCTTGTTTATGTTGAAGTCATTCATTTTTCAATTCCCGAATTCTTCCCTTAGTAAAAGAAACTTGCATTGATGAGTACTTTCACCTGCTTTATTAAAAAATATGATTTATATAATTTTTTACGATAAAATTTAATTCACAAGTGGAGTCAGGGCAACTAGCTAGTGTTTTAAAATATTGGTGTCATACTGGACACTGGGAGCTATAGTTCCCACCTTTCCAACCTTTTTACAAGAGAGAACAGATGACGGGATATATAATTCCCACCAAAAAAAGGTTACTTCCCCCCCACTAACCCCTCTTTTATGTGTATTTTTGAAATCTACGACCCAAAATTACCCAGGAACGTATCTTACTTTTTTCTTAACTCCTCCGCATAGGCTCGCGTTTGAATAAGGGTTAAATTTTCGTGCTGTCGAAAGCAATACCAGTGCACATTGTTTCTGATTTTAAACCCAGCTTCGGCGTAAAAATCCTATTGGCAGATAAGGGATCTAAAGGAACTATACTATGTTACGTAATATACAGTAGGAGTTGACAGTGATCTTTTAATTCTAGGCCTGGGATTTAAATCTAAGAAATTCATAAAGGTTTACGCAGCAAATTCGTATAGGTACAGTTCACTAAAAGTGTTCGAAATCTATGCAATTCGTCTAGTTGTGCTGCAATCTATTTCTTTTTATAATTTAGCTGTGTTTAGCGATACCATTTCACTCTGTGCTGGGTTGGTGTTGAACACTTTTGTCATCTTTTACCTTACTAACGTGTCTCGTCTCACATCCAACCTTATTTCCTCTCCAACTTCTCCTTTCCGAAGAGGTGGACTAGAAATTTTTGCTCGTTTAAATACCGATCTTTTTCTTTTTGCCTTTTTTATCATAAGGGAGAAAAGCATTAATAGAAATTCCGGATAAAACATATAATAATAACATGGATGGTTTTCATTTAATTAACGATTCGATACCAATATCTTCTTTTGTAGACTTGCGACTTTTCTTCTATATCAATGGGATTATTTCCTATTTCTACCTACATTTAGTGCATTGTGACCATCATGTAATAGAATGAGGGTGATATTTGTATACGTAGTATATTATTATTAGTCTGTGGTGATATACATCTATGGAATCTACTTCCTAAGATGCTTGATCGAGTAAAATATTTACCCTTTGAATGGTTTGATGTGAGAACTGTTGTTTGAGGCCTTCATCTTCGACACTGAGTTGTGGAGAAAAAACGCCGCCTTGCGGTGTTCCGGTCACCGGCGTGCTAAGCCTCTGCGAATTTGACATATTATGATGATTATGATATTGCGTATAACATTTTGATTTGATATTATTAAGTATTTAAATGGGGAAGGGGGACTATAATCTGTAATTAAATAATAGTCCAACGCTTTTTAAGCGTTAGGTATAATTGGTGCCTAAAATTCCCGCCTTTATTAGTTCCTAAATATCCCGCCTAATATTTTATAGTATCAACAACAACATGTAATTATCGTAAATTAAGGTCACATTTCTTTTATATATGGCTTTTAAAACGACAATTGTTACCTGTGAATGATTCATATGTAAGGGTGGTGCAAGTTGTGCTGCAGAAGCTGCTCGTCGAAGGTCCTGCCTCCGGCGGCTCCAGCTCTTGTCGTATCGGATACCGAAGAGGACCACGAAGTACTCCAGCAGAGCGAGGAATACGAATATCGTGCATGAGATCAGCCAGACTTCTATACACTTCAATTCTAGCGCGTCAGGTGAGTTCGTGCTGGAAATTAGATAAGTACCTAATATCTGTAGCTTTTGTCACGTTTTGTCGAATTTTATACTTGTTGTCGAACTTTAGAAGGTTCAAAATCAACTAGAGGAGGAAATTATTAAGTTCGGTAGTTAATCACTAGTTCGCCAACAGTATCGTGAAATTATTTTTATTATACTTTTTTGAAACTTGTATGTTGAATTGCAAGAAAATAATTATAATGAGACGTCCATATAACCTATACATATAAACATAAGGAGATACGAAGGAAAATTGCTAGTAATTTCATAAAAGCCTGAGCAAACAGCAATCAACTTTAAAGCTTTGCTGTGCGTCAAGTGGGGGAATAAATTCAATTTTTTAAGAGGGCAATTAATGGTAGGATCGATGACGATACTTAAAAAGTTATCGTTATTACTTATACACATACACAATATACATATACATTAGTCAATTATCTTCTAATTATAACATAACATTTTCATGTAATTCGTTCTTGAATCTTGCATTGACATAAATATGATCCGCATAGATATGTTGTTTTGAAAGTCAGAAGCCTTTCAAATATTACATACCTACTTATATACATTCTTAATGCCTTAGCTAGCTAGCTACAAGTTATTATTCTGTGCCTTAGCTCACCTCACAGTATCGAACATCGTGACCAACGAAAGCAGCGTAGTGACCAGTAGTACCATGCGTCCAGGAACAATCTCTGGAATAACGCAGAAACTTCCCCAGGAGATTATGACGAACAACGACGACGGGAGGTAGCTCTCCAGGAGATAGCCTCGCAGTTCTCTTGATAATTTAATTTGTAAACGTGCTGCTGAATGTTCACCTATTATGGAAAATACTTAGTAACATGTCTTGATTAATATGATCATGTATTTGGAGTCATTTTGACGTCTTCGATATAAGAAGACTTCGAATACATTACCTAATATTCTACATAAAAATGTGATTTATTATTATTACTAATTAGTTTACTATTATACTACTACATGTACAGTTTTTAAAACGGTACGGTGTGAACCGTTATTTTTTTAATTTGTTAAAGAATATAGGTATCTATGGAAGATAGATAGAGGAAGTAGAATCAGCACTAAATCGGGAGTCATAACTGCAAAAGCTTCTTAGCAATAAGTTTATATAATAATAACTATTTCGTACTAAGTATTTATATGTTTACCTACTCTAACATAACATGCGTCCACTACTTTGTCTACTGTTCTACAGTTCATGGCATTATTATACTGCTACATCTACTTTATGCTAGCATTTAACATTCATGTTTCTTTTTTCATTATACTTACATTGCATTAAACACATTTATACAGTAGACCTGTAGCCTTATTTCTCTGGTAGCCTTATTTTAACCACAGATATTAGAACAAATACCATGCAACGTTTACACTCACTTACACGCGAAGATAAGAAAAGTTTGGGTTAGTAACATTGGTGTTACAATGTTTACGTTTTGAACAAATAACAAACATGCATGCAATCTGTATTTACAATTATTGTATCTTCTTCATTTAATTAAGACGCTTCGCTCTTATTTCTTACATCAGGTTACTTCATGAGATAAATTTAATAAAAAACTGACTATGAACATATATCTAATAAATAGAGATAATCAAATTATTTTTTTTATGTTTAGGTAATAAATACGCAAAGATCTGATAATTGCTATAAAGATATTCTGGCAATCGATATATTAATTCTCATATAATAAATTAGATAACTTAATCAATTATCAAAAATCATATCTGGCAATTAAATACGAATGCCCTTATAATAAAATAGATAACTTAATATATTTGTAAAGTACCTTCAGTTCCAAAACCTTTGAACCTTTCCTTTTTTTCTATTTGAGCTTTGCGTCAAGAAGTATCGCGGTATGCGTGCACATTGCGCTAGCGTTAGTAAATAGATACACGTTATTACAATATAACGCGCAAACAGAAGCGCAAAGCCATAAGTATACATTTACCTTCACCAAAATTTCGAATATGATTACTTTTATCAGTAACGAATGTGACCACGTATTTGGGCAGGCGGAACTCGTGACGTTGCTCGCCGCCCAGCCCGAACCACGGTGCGACCTCTCGCCACTCGAAGCGGACGTCTTCTGTGGTGTATTTATCTGGAGATCATAATTTGATAGGTAGTTAATTAAATATGAACAGCAATGCATAAAGTTTTCGCACGCGTAGTCTGTTATCTACCTATAAATGACTGAAAATTATTTATATTTATCGAAATGCTTGCCTTTATAGAAATCATTTACTTCCATTATGTTATTTTATGTTATATTATAGAGGACTTTAATAATCATACTTTAAAATTATACATTCTTTAATTATTTATTTAACCAAACGTAGCGTTTGTGGTCCGCATTTTTATTGAGCGTGGTGCGTGGAACAAAATATCATAGCGTGATTAATCTGATTAATTTTTAATTATTTTACTGAATGACTTTATTAAATCACCCATAAAATACACAAACGCGTATAAAAGTGATATTTGTTTAATAAATAGGTGAAACAAAAAAAAGTAAGAAGTATACTATAATTACGAAACTGCTTGCCGCGTTTTAAAATTCTGCACCATTAAAAATATGCAGGTTAATTAAGTGATATGGATTTCATAACATGTTCAGTTCTCAATAAAATATTATTTAGTAAAATAACATATTTTTCATAATACTTACAACTACTGAAGTCTATTGCACAGTTCTGTACGTCTAATGGGTAAAGAACGAAATCCATCTCGCACTTTATTGTTATTGTAGCACTGTAACATAAAACAGAATTAAATAATATTACTCGCCCGTACACACTAAATCTGTGAAATTTCTATTCAAAGTCAAAGGAGTAAGTAGTAGTCTGAAATCTTGAAGTGACCTGAGAGTTGAGACCTCTTACAGAAAAGAACGTGAAGAAAATCTATACACCTTATGTCCATGGTCCTTATATTATGCAAAACAATGTCGTATCGCATTACGAGAGTATGATAAATGTAGATAGTATAATATCACATATTAGGCTTAGGCTTGAGGATATATTTAGAAGCAGAAATATACCATTAATAATAATAATCATCGTCAACTGTAGGTCAGAAATGAATTCAACGATTGGACTAAGTGTTAAATTTAAATCTAACCAAAATAACTTTATCAAAATATGAACTGTCGCTTAAAATAGGCGATGACTGTTTCTGATGACGGAGTTACGTGTTAATAGTGAAAATAACATTTTATTATTTAATTATGGATTTTTAAGTATGATTAACTGAGTGAATGTTAAAAATATACAACAGACGAACCCAATACTGACTGAGACGGTGCGGTTTGCGTATAGCCTTAAGGAGGCCATTTCTTGCAGTACTGAGAGGATCCTCATAGTCTGCAACTGCCAAATATACAAATCTGGGGTCCAGATCAGCTGACGGAACTCCCATGGCAGGTCTATGAACGCCATGCCAGGTGGCACGTTTAATCGTAACTCTTCCCACGACACTTGTAGGAAAACATCTAACGTTATCTCCTAGAACAAAACAAAATCACTACAAAATTCTATGATCGAAAAGAAAGAAATGGATGAGTATTATTAAAGCTTCCTGATGAAAATGCTATTGCAGATTGTCAAATATAAGTAGGTAGTGCTCTAATTGAAATAAAATGTATACCTAATTTACAGGCACGGTATTGTTGTTATTACTAATTAAAATTTAAGCTAAAAACTCAAATATACCTTTCCACCCAGAAAGTCGTTTATGAATCATCCCTCTGAATTCCATAATAAATAGGCCAATTGAACTATGTGCTTTACGTCATCAGAATATTAATACTCTTAACAATATTTAGGTTGTGTAGGCGTCACCAAATTTCACGTAATTGTTTGCAATGCATTATCAAATACCAAATATTATTGAAATATTGCCAGTTCAATTGAAGTAAATTTATCAATTTGTATTGCGGAATCGCGTTAAGAACTACCTAAGCGAGAGAAAATATTGTGTAAATTAATTACACGAGCTTATGATTTTTAATAACACTAACGTTTAATTATCTCTACATTTTTTGGTATTATGATAAGTGTTTTAATGAGCAACATTTTTAATTAGTACAGAAGTGTTAGATATGGACATGTACCTCTTTATTCTCGTCGACACCAGACACTCGGTTTACATTTATACCTATGTATACCGTAGTATTTTTGCCTGAAACATAAAAACAAAGATTTAATATTAAGTTTCATAGTAAGTTGCGGTTAGTTTCATTGATATCCATAAACTGTTGCATAGGTTGTAGGAATTATCAGTTTTATGGCTCTTGGTGGAGATATCACCGATACGCGCCTTGTTCCATAATAACCAACTGTATTCGGGTTTCGATGTTTTAACATAATCAATACAATGTCTGTAAATTGATTACACGATTATGTTGTAATAGGTGATTTATCACATAGGTATTAACTATATGTAAACAATCATACTTGTCCCATGAATTTATACACTCTAGTTAGTAAACCTAGTACGCTTGTTACGGAAATTTGTAGACTTTCTTTTTATCTACCAATTAACGTATAGCTACTACGAAAACTATAATATTTTTCGATTTAAGGGCATCTCAACTTACGTGTAATGGTGAAAATTTCAAAGTGAATGATCTCTACGTCAAATTTATCTTCCTGCTTCCTATCTAATATTACATTAGAAAATATACAAACTTTAATTTATAACTAACAAAAGAAAGTTTATTATTTTAGACGTCTAGGGTCTGTCCTTCATTAACTATAGATAGAAATTCTAATACACATTTTCGTAATATGTTAAGCGGAAATTATAGTTTGACTAATGACTGCCTATGCTAACAACGTCTATTTTCCGCTGAATAATGTCCGGTCTTAAGTGGATAGCTGTCTGATTTAGCCCCATCATGAGAGATCAGCGCAAAATTAAAATTGCTAAAAATTAGTGTCCGACCGAAACTGGTTTCCAGGCCGAAACCGAAACCGAAACCGAATGTTCGGCCGTGGCTTCAGTTTCGGCCGAAACCGAAACCGAAACCGAAACTTACGTGGTCAAGTATGAAATTTCTAAAAATACTGAACTTTGGTGCATTTTACCTATTATTTTACCTTAATTAGGGCATGAAATGAAAACACAGAAGGTATATTAAATTTGTTGTAATCATTTATTTAATATAATATAAAAAAAGACGTGTGGCACTCGGGGACTGCCGCGGTAAAGCTATTGCATGCTATGCCTTCAAGCCACACCTCCGTGCCCGTCGGAGTGGGGAGCGTGAGGTTTTTTCGTTACGGAATTTCTGGATTCGGTCCCCGCGCTCAAGGCCCACGATAGAAGCTATGCAATAGCTTAAAAATAATATTTTTAAAACATTTATAATAACAATTTTAATTTTTATTAGTTTTTAAAATTAAGTTCTCAGTAAAATCAGTCATCTAAATCAAATCAGTAATTGTTACTGTTACTTTAAATACTAAGTATTGGTATTTTGAGCAGTGGTGGCTCAGTGGTGAGACCTCGGACTTTGAATCGATAAGTCCGGGGTTCGAGACCAGGCGAGCGCGCAGGAAATAAATTGATTTTTCAATTTATCTGCGCATGTTGTAACATCACCACTGCTCGAACGGTGAAGGAAAACATCGTGAGGAAACCAACATGTCGAAGAATCAAAAAGTTCGACGACATGTTTCATCCGCCAACCCGCACTTGGCTAGCGTGGTGGATTATGGCCTGTACCCTCATAGGAGGCCCGTGTCCCAGCAGTGGGAACGTATATGGGCTGATGATGATGATGATGGTATTTTGAGATCTTTCTCTTTATTAAAGAGTCTTTAATACTTTGGATTGGTATTTGTACTTTGAATAATAATCAGTCTCTTTTAGGTACCTCTTATATAAAAATAATAATTACTATTACACCCAGTTCCAATCTCAACATAGATAATCAAAAATTGTTTCCACCAGCGTGGGTCAACCAACGCTTTGACAGCGTCCGTCAAAGCGTTGTCGAGGAAAACGAAGTTAGACGAGCGTGAACGTGTGTGAACTAAGTTCACTGAACTTGCGAAATAAGTTTCGGTTTCGGCAAAAGTTTCGGCCGATTCTGGCCGAAACCGAAACTGCGGCCGAAAGTTGATTTTTGGCCGAAACTCAGCCGAAACCGAAACCGAAACCGAACTTTCGGTCGGACACTACTAAAAATATCCGCGTGGATATAAATAGAAGGTCGCGTCTAAAGTAAAAACAAATATCCATAACTTCCTATCGTAGCGTTACCCTGACCTTTTTGGTGGCCTGAACGAAAAGTGACAGTTCGATTACTGAAAGAGTGGAATAGAGGAGACATTACTAGCGTTCATTTCTTAACTAAAAGTTCTCTAGCATTTTATATTTACAATCTTATGATCATATTTAAAAAAATATGAGAATTTTTACATTATAACTTTTAAATCAAAACAACCAATCTATAAAACCGTTCATTGTAAGGGAAGGTTTCATAAGAAATAAGCTGTTAAACTATAAGTGGATTACAAGTGTCATTGCCGTAACCCTGATTTAATAATAGAGACATACTTACCAGGCGGAATGTTTCTGCTGTAGTTGGTTGGTAGCTGATACGCGTATTGGTCTATGTATAGGATCTGGCTGAAAGAAAGTGGATATATATAATATTTAATTAAATTATGATATTACCGTACACGATATAGGTGGACAGATCAAACTGGTTATTTATTATTAACATTCTAAGATTTTTATTCTAGATTAATGGCAAATCATGAAACCCTTTGAAATGGGAATGTAAATGAAGGCTCTATTAGTATTAAGATTGAAAATTTATATATATATATTATAGTTTGAAAATTTTAGAGTTTACCTTTAAAAGTTAATATTATGAGAATATTAACTTGTAAAGATGAACTTGTAAACATTTGACTATTTTATTTTAAATTGTGTAGGTACCAAAACCGAAAAGTCTTTTTGAAATATTTCATATAAATACGTTCATACGACCGGTTGGTAAGATAAGTTATACTTTGTATTATTGCCTCTATAGATGGAACTTCACTGTAGAGTTTTTGTTTGTTTGTTTGTTTGAACGCGCTAATCTCAGGAACTACTGATCCGATTTGAAAAATTCTTTCGGTGTTGGATAGCCCATATATCGAGAAAGGCTATAGGCTATATATCATCACGCTAAGACCAACACGAGTGGAGCAATGCGGGTGAAACCGCGCGGTACAGCTAGTTATAATATACTTTTCTTTTGCACTCGAAATACAACCCAAAATTAGTCCAGTTATAGACCAATCATTTTCGGAAAATTGTTAAGTATTAAAATTTTAATTTATTATTGAAGCTCCATTCGTTTCACATTCGTTTCTTATTTTTTGCTTGTTGGTCTTTTATTTTAGCCAATACGTTGTCTATACCAACTTTGATCTTGATCATAATGTTATCAAAACACAATAAACAATTATTTATGGTTTTAAAGCAAACATCTGAAGGTTCATGTATTATTATTCCTAATCATTATTTAATTTATAATCCATTATTAAATATAAGACGTCATTTTGATATAACAATGTGTAGATAACATGTTTGTAATAAATACAATACTTGATGGGAATTTACTCTTAGTTAATACATATTTACGATTAAACAATTTCTGATTATGATTGTATTCTGGCAATCCATTACGCTTAGGATAATTTTGTTTCCTTCTACTACCAAATTTCCACATATGACATATTATATATATAAAGAAAAGGATTTAGTAATTATAGTTTTATTTGGGTAGGTACTACTGAACTGAACATATTATTTGTATTAAATTATTGTGTGTCGCAATTAAGCTAGTTACTATATAATGACTGAGATATTATTGCAATGTAATATAAAAAATGTTCTAGGGTGCATTATTTTACAAGGATATTCTTGTAGTAAAACAAGTATTCATAGTTGCAAATTGACGTGACACACCCTTTGCGTGGCGACCATTATAATTTCCCAACGAATATATGTAACTGCATTAGCTTGGAATCAACCTTGAGTGGTAAAGTGGGAACAAACTCATGTAGAAACTGTAATTGCAGCGGTCGGTAAATCGCATGTCTCGAACTTGACACGACTTTATACCTACCGCCTACAGTCTACACGTTCTGTCTTACACGGCCCTTTGTAAAGAAAATTCTCGGTTGAGATAAAGAGTGTAATTATTAATAGCGATGCATGTATGAAAATTGCGTATGGGCGTTGTTGCTGAAATGATTACTTATTATTATTGAAGAACGAGGATGACAGATAATGATTAATCTTAGCTACGATAATGCGTAGGTATGAGTATGATACATCAGGTTACTGGTGATATCTTGAAGATGAAAAGAAGCCAAGCAATAAAAAATATCTGAGGGCCTTTCCGAGTTCATTAGAAACATAGAGCTACATTTACAAATGCTATCGAAAGCGAATAAAATAAATGTAAATTTTCAAAGTTTGGTATTTCACGGTCACAAAATTATGGTTTACATGGAAATATCTCGTTTGTTACCTGACTATACCCTCAGAGTATTGGAATTTAAAAATCATTTGGTCAGATAAATATCATAATACATATTGAACTGATGAACTTTTCGTAAGGGTAAATGGCCGTCTGGTTTCTGTAATCTGCCAGTTAGATATTTTACTTTCAAAGAATAAAGGCCAGATTTTCCAATTCAAGGCTTTGTTTAAGGAAAACTATAACATAAATATAAATATACCTAATATAACTCATAAATATAACACAAAAAAATTTCAAGTTAACTTGTTCCAAATAAAACAAATGGACTAATATTTTTATAATAACTAAATAATAAGACGAATCATTTGTCAGGAAAGGCGAAGGCGTAGGTATAAGAAATGTCTGCAAAAATAACGAAAGTCAGATGGTTTCTAAAAATATTTTGCATTCATACGTGTGTTATTAGCTAAGAGTAAATCCTTGCTTATACAGACAAGAAAAATATAATCAAAGCGTATGATTGTCGGCTCAATGGTCATTTAACAGCACATAAATGTTTCTCAAACGTTTTATGTTTGCCGTTGTTTTGATGTTCGGGAGAATATAAGCGTTTTTTATTTCAAATGCCCTTAAGTTTTTCCTCCTAGTAGTTGAGCATGTTTTGATATCAATTGGATGAGAGATAGAACGGGCAAAGATTTTCCTCCAATAAGAATGTATTCATACATTAATAATGTCAAATGTTGGATATTATTTATTTAAGGGAACTTTGGATATACATAATGATAAAGAAGGTGTGTGGAACACGTGGGAAAGCTGGGATTAATGACGGCATATAGAAAGTTTCATGAAAAACACATTCGGTGTGTCACCACTACTCACTTATACAATAGGCGATACGTGAGACGAAGGTAAGAAGAAGGATGCAATTATTGAACATTAGCATAAAACCCTCCCAATTAAGTATGTTTAAGGGTTGGTGGCAGAAGAATTGAAAATGAAAAGAATTGAAATTCGCTAATTTTCATACTTAGTATTTGATAAGATCTATCCTAATGGCTTTACAAAGTGTTACAAGTGTGATCTATAAACAATATTTTCATATTATGATTCTTTATATGGGGAGGAATACCATCGAATCTGATAAGGCTTCAGTTAAGTCTATGGGGGTATTAATACTCTTAGGAGTATATGTAATTATGTACTTGTTACGTATATGCAACCTAACGTAATAAATAATTAATCTTATTTAAGAGGCAAAAATAAGTCTTGGAGCACTGTTTATACCACAGTTTATACATAATATTATTAAGAAGTAACGTTTGTTCAAATTAGTTGTATAGTAGTATCAAATTTCGGACCACCAAACCGATTTTGACAATTACTTCGCCGGTAGAACTACTACTACTATTCGTAGGATGAGATAGAGTACATTTTTTGTGTAATATGGAGTTTATTCAAGCGGAGCAGGAGTAAGCGACTATATTGCATAAAAAGTGAATAGATGACATTATCCAATGTATTTAGCGGATTCGTTTGATAATGTTTCGGGTAAATGGTATGTGGCAGCCACTCAGGCGCTCCTGGCGAAGGTCCAGATTGTCTACGGTTTAGTTATAAAGCAATATAATTGAATTGTACAACAAATTACACATTTTTAAACAGTTGTCATAAACATGAACCCTTTGATCAATTTCACTTTGTTTGATTCGTTCAAATCTTATTAGGTACTTCTCGTCTCTGCTTTATTGAGTCGAAATACTGTTAATCATATAGTTTATGTAATATTTTATATTTACCGTACAAATAACACATAAATTAGGCCTTTACGAAAGACATAAGATAATAATTTACTCTTAAATATGTTCTGACATTTTGTAGATGGCCTAAATTTTACGCTCTATTTAATTAATAATAATTGAATGATTTATATTTAAAATTAAATAAGTCAAATTACAAATATTATTATTGAACAGCCGTACGAACGCATGAGATGATGCATTTTTCACGCGTGTAGGCACCTAGAGCTGAATACGACATAGTATTATATGTATTATATGTGATACGACAGACGCAGTTGCAATGTTAGTTATTCAGAGCAAGGGTTTATTTTTGTTGTCACAGTTACCGCGATAGCTGCAGTATATTTGGGTTATAAGTGACGCACATTCGTCTGATGATTACAGCTAATTTTGGCATCTGTTAACTCTATTATTATCGATCATTAGACTCTTTGATTGGCATTGCTAACCTTGTGTTCTTTTGTAGAGCTCGTATGACACGCTTTGGGATGGATTAAAATATCAATTTATTTATAAAATTACATTTAATTGAATTTTCTCAACAAAGTTTTTAAAGTTGCTTGCTTATTAGAAGACATTATATGAACTTATTTATTATTATAGTTTTTGCTCTTGTAGTAAATTAAAGGAATATAGGTCGTAGAATTCTGTGTGAATTTTTGACAAATAAGTTAAAGTAATTGGAATTTATCTACATCAAACCTAAATAAGTAGGTACATAAGATTTCAAAACTCAATGCACGAAGGTGTACTTCAAATGACTTTAAATGCAACTAATATAATAAGTCTCACGTTAATTGTATATGTCAGGTTCAAAGTTCAACGGTCTATTTTTAACGATCGTTGAGTTTTAGTTTACAATTATTGTTTAGTTTGTCATCAGTTCATCACACACCGATTGCAGATACCGTGATGATGCCTGTGCGTCATACTGACGTACCTTGGTAGTAATCTAAACTCTTAGTGTTGCCAAAAATAATTCTGAACGGCATTTAAAGGAAAATATTGCAGCTATATTGTGCTGTAATGGGCAAGACCACTTTGTGTACAAAGTGAGTACGTTACTACAAATTAGGTAATCATTCAATAAGGTTTATTTCAGCTTATGTTTACCGCCTGCAATAAATAACCGCATCACTGATACACGCTTACTATGATTCAACTCTTGTTTTTTCCAGTAATTATATACATAAAAATCCATTTACCTATGTGCGTTGGCGATTTCAACTTTATTAATGTCGAGTTTTATAAGAATAAATGTTAAAGCCGAATTTAATTATGTTGATCGTAAATATCTACAGTAATTGCGTTTCAAGCTTTTAAAGGATATTCAGGTCAGAACGTTAACTTTCGATTTTTACTGAAAAACATATACTTCAGCTGTAATTGGCGCGTCCGGTAAATCTGTCACAAATGTGGCAGATCGTTGCACCTGGCCAAACTCAGGCGGTTGGCGCTTCGTTAGCGAGATCTGTTTATGTCAACAACTAGCTGTGCCAAGCGACGCTGTGTCCAGTCGCGCAGTTTTTGATGACATCCAGCTCTTTATGGTTTCATTGAATATGCATGCTTTTGTTTATGTCTAGTGTTAATATTTTCATTCAACGCCCTCATATTTCACCGTTGGACGTTTTTATTTCGTGTAAATGGATTTTTAAATAGAATTTCGTGTATAATAAAAGTTCACTCGAAAAAATGATACTAACTACAACAAAAGCTTCGCGTATAGCTGGAGTTATTTATATCATCAACTTTTACCGGAAATTGAAAACAAATCATGACATGACAGGTATCGCGACAATGTTTCCTCAAAACATTCCAATTCGAAAGTGGTGACAATGCCAAATAAATCTGAATCTAACTGGGCATAGTTACAGCGAAGCAGCCACAACTAGTATTCGCGTGTTTTGCGAGCCCATCTGAATTATTTTTGTAGCTCATTCGAGGTCCCAGCGACATTTGCCAGGTTTACAGCTTTTATAATGCACTAAATATGTGTGAACGCGCGCGTGCTACGAACCTTGCACATTCTAGGAGTTCTTTGTTGGGGGCGAAGGAGGCTCCCCCGCCGGGCGCGACCAGCGCAAGGAGGAGCATCAGCAGTATCCACATGGCGGGCTACGGGCGCGCGGGTCTGCGCCGCTCGCGCACTCTCTTATCCACAACACACACTCGTCTGCACATGATCAGTTCACAGACACATCACTGATGTCGATCGAGAACACGGCTCTTTAAAATCCACGGGTCCGAGGTCCGAGAAGCAGCGAGTGCGGCACGAGACTGACGATGAAGCCGGGCGGGCGCGGGCGCGGTCATGGGCGCAACCTTCGCTTCCGCGCGATCTCACCCTGTGATGCGGAGCGATGCGAGAGGATTGCTCGCTACGCAATTTGCTACGCAGCCCGCGTTTGCAGGCTTTGCGTGTGCGGCTTAAGCAATAAGAGCGCCCGCGATTTACTGACACATTTTTGTCCAGCATTGTTGTAGATATTTATTAGCACAGACATGATTCGGAACGATGTTCTATTTACGAGAACATATTTACAGTAATTTTATAATGAAACAACAAATATTTTAATGACAACCAGGAGCTGGGTTGGTGTGTCGCGATCGCGTGACGAGCCTGCCGTGCCCAATCGTTAGACAACATTTGACTTTTACAAACTCGAAACAACTGAAATAGACAGAGACGATTAAGTTGGCAAGTTTTTTCGGCAGTATTCACGTTGTGCCAACATCTTAACGCAGTGCGATGTTGATAAGAAAACCTTGCTACTCATTCATTTGCAGACATAAATATCGTATAATTTAACGGAAACAAAATCGAATACATAAGGGAATAATTTTGAAAACTGATACCTTAATAGAATGGCTCTATATAAAGTAGGAATTTAGATTTTGAGGACCTATTTTTAATATTAACCTTAATTATTTTAATATCAAAATATCAATTTACTAATCATACGTTTTAATTTTAAGCACTATGTTAAATGTATGTGTGTATGATTGATGTACGTATCTTAAAGAATAAATATTTTTTTTGATTATAATGTAATAAAACAATATAAATAAAGTCCTTTGTTATTGTTATTCAAAATTGCAATTAAAATGATTACTATATTATTGAAGGGTTAAATAAATAATTAAAAATTACACACATTAGAAACACTTAGCTCATTTATTTTTTTAGACATTACCATTTCAATGAAACTACAAATATTGTTCTTTGTTTTCTAAGTCAATGTTTAAAGGTTGATAACCTAATTACTAAAATGTATCATAAGGAATTTTGTCCATCTAGTTGGTAACTGGATTTCATAATTTTTACTTGCGTCATCGAATGATAACATTATTTTTCTATTTTTTTTTTAAATAATGTAATTTGTTGGATGTTCTTCAAGCTTAAAACCTGAAACTAAAAAATAATTATTAATAGCACGCTCATGTGCATTTGAAACTATCGGACGAAAGAAATTCTGCATACATATTTCTATCAACTAATTCTCTTCCTTATATTAAGGAAAACCTTATAACTCAACTGGGTTCTATCACAAAAAGACGACGACTAATTTTTATCATCGGTAAAGAAATAAGTAGTCTATCCCTGTACCAATTTGCTTATTCAAAACAATTACAAAGGGAATATCAAATTGCCAGAAACATAGAATAAACTTGCAATTATTATTTCACAATAACAATGCCCCTAGAGAATAGACCATAACACACTAGATTAAGCTGTTGGAAAGCGAAAGCTCTTTATTACATAGTAAATAACATAAACTAAAATGTTTTGAGAGCGCGAAATGAACTAAATATTTTCAGTCTCTCGGTGCTGGTCAGCCAGATAAAGATGGGCCAAAAATAAACAGCAGCGTAGTTTTGTCGCAAATTCGTGAAGTGCGGCTACGTAGGCAGCCCGGGAGTTCTGTTGTGACCATAGAGCGTACATTGAACTGGATGAGACAGTTGAAAAATTACTCTTTTGTTTATTATTTACTATTGGCTAATTAGTAGCTATGTAAACCTTTATTTCCAAAAGATTAGGAGTTAAGTATTTATTTAAAGTAAATTAAACCACATGATACACAGAATCTTTACAATATCGTTTATATAAATCATATATCATCGTTCTCGTGAATCGTGACGTCTATACTCAAATGACTATGCTTTTAAAATAAGATGCACTTACCATCTAGATAATATGTGATCTGTGGTTGTTACGTTTCCGTAAAGTCCGAATGTAATAATTTTCCGGAAGTATTGTGATTAAGCCCCACGCGAATTGATTAAAGTATAATTCTGATAAATGTATTTATGAAAGTAGGCATTTTTATTTTACCTAGCGACGTAACGACTGGTCATTGAAACTTGACCGATAATAAAATTATTCTAGAGTCGTGACTATTATTTTAGGTAAAAAAATGCGATCTAGTATGATCTTGTAAAATATTTTAAATTTGTCAAAGATAAACTTATAGATACGGTCTTATATTGATAATAGTGACTAATACCTACAATAGTCTATTCTAATTTCCATAAAATACAATAAGCGTAGGCAATAGGAAAAATAGGAAGTAATGACCACTTACATAAATTTATTATTATTTATTAATTTATAATTTGAATGCTATAAAACTAAAATATCAAATGCAAGACAAATCTATTTTTTTGTGTAGTAAATAAGATTAATAAATAAGACAATTTGCCGGACACATAAGTTCTTTCATTTTCCGTGGTGTCTTCAGAAAAAACAGTCTCTATTAGTCAAATTGTTTTGGATCAGTCTATATCTATCTATATCAGTCTATAGGCCATAACTAACTTTACTTACCTGCAGTTACCTTACTCCCCTTAGAATGCTAGAAAAATTTCAATTTTTCATACTCTTTCCTGTTCGAGTGGCATTATACTTGTAGAGCAATTCTCTATTTATATAACATTTTCATATTGATAATTATAAAAAAGTAAACTGTTTCATGATGTTATATTTTTTTTTTCAAATTGCCTTGAAAGCAAGTCGGTTTTTCTACAATAGATTCAAATAGTTGCAATCAATATTGAAAAAATAAGTTATAGACACGGTGCATTGAACTCGCATCTGACCGTTTAATTTACTATTGAGTGTATCAATAGAAAATAGTTTAGTGCTTTCCATTACTCAGTCCCAGACAACTTTCTCTACGTCACGGAAATGGTTTCACGTCGGTACACGTGCGTAGGCCGTATTTTTTTTGTTTGGCCGTCGTCCAGGTGTTTTGGCGGTCTCTGTCAATGTTGTATTTATTAATACTTCGCATTGTTGCGCTTCTGGCTCGTCTGAACGTCTGACCTTATCAGTTTTTTTCGACAATTACGTTTACCCTATTATATCGCATGTCGTGGATTCCATGTGTGTGTGTGTGGAAAAATTCTGAACGTTATCTAATTTTAATATTCTTTTTAAGAATTTACAATAGACTTAATGTGTATGAAACTGCAATTTTATAATAAGTTGATACAGCGCGCGAGGTAATCGGTAAACAAAACAAATTTTATCGTAATTATTATTAGTAATTATCATACAATAAATAAATGTGTTGAAAGTAAATGCTTTCTTTCAATAATTAAAATAATACCTAGTCATTGTTTTTGTTTATACCATTACTTAAATAATATTTGTTGTGATTTTGATATAAATAGGTACTTTGCGTCGGAATAAGGGTAGGTACATTTTATCCTGCCTTCAATATGTTCAATCCGTGCTACGGTCATGTTTCGTAAACGATATGCCTTACTCCTGGCCCTTTTGATCCCATTTTATTGCCCTTACTTCTAAACAAGATATTTAGGACTAATCGCAGAATTCCTTGAAGTCTATGCTAATTACACTGTACTCAAATACCAGGTACCCGTATTTAATGAAGGTTGGATAATTATCGAAGCAATAAATATGATCTAGTATTCATAAAGGACAACAATAGAATTTATATGTTTACAGTCTACCATTATAGAAGTTTAAAAAAGATTTCTCTGCATAATGAAGAAATAAAAGATGAAAAGCAAATAAACTCATAAGGGTGATAAAAAAATGTTGTGTGGTTTTATGAAACCACGGTAAAAGTGAAACTGTTCGAACGGTTCCGAACACTGCTTTGTGTAGCGCATGTCGCGTGACGGTCGGCTGCCGAGTAGGTATACCTACTCGGCAGCCGCGATACACGCGACATGCGCTACACAGACCAAAAAGTTTGAGACGATGTAATAAAAGTTTCACTTTAAAAAATCCAAGAGCGAAGCCAAGAACGTTTCACATTGTTCACGTCCCAAATTTCACGACGTATTTATTTAGTTGAATGGTCGTTGCATTGATTGTTATTTGTTGGTAATTAAATTGAAAACCTCATTTACAATGTTTTACAAAGTGCAGATGTGCCAATTTTCTTATGCTAAAAAACCTACCTACATGGAGCACCTAGCTCCATTTCTAAGATCCTTCTACAATCTCATTTTTTTGATCAGGAGGGGTAACCTATTTTTTTGTATCCAGGCAATCATGTCGTTTGCATTGTATTAATTTTTTGCATTAATCATTGTTTGAGTGCTTATACAAACCGTAAGATTCTTTATCTAATTTTACTTGTGGACATTTTACTGTACTTATTGTCAATATTATGGATATGTATCTATCTAATAAACGTAGATTTAACACATTATTATAGTACATTGGTACTAAAGCTCTTTATGTTAGCTAAGTACAACGTTTAAAAGAGTTTCCCGAACGAATAATTAATGCGCTATTTTAAAGTTTTTTTGCAAGACGATAAGTTTCATATTGCGTGTTTGTAACGATCTTAGCAAAGTTGAACACAACACACATTATTTTGAACTTATTACTGGTAAACAGTAATTGTACTAATTTTGATAAATAGGTCTATGACAAACTTTAGTATAGCGACAAATTATAAGTATCAGTGTATTGCAGGCTTTGAATAACTTTGAAATTACTTCACTGCTCTAAGTTAGTTTATTTATTTAATCACTACATAGTATAAAACAAAGTCGCTTTCTCTGTCCCTATGTCCCTATTTCCCTATGTCCCTTTGTACGCTTAAATCTTTGAAACTACGGAACGGATTTTGATGCGGTTTTTTTTAGTAGATAGAGTGATTCAAGAGGAAGGTTTATATGTATAATAACATCCATCAAATAGCGGAGAAGTACTGTTATTTTTGAGGTTTCTAATGTGATGTCGTAAAAAATTACATTTTTTCCGCTTACATTGCAAACGCAGGCTGAACCCTACGAGTTTTATCAAAATAATGTACTAAGTATTATACACATTGAAAAGGTCTACAGAAAAGTCCGCGGTGGTATATGTCTATATCTTATGGATAACCCACAATAAATTTTTTTTGTCATTTACTTTTTACGACAAATAATGGCTAATTTTCGAAGCGATTTTAACCAATACAGCATTAATCCTTAACCAATTAAATACCTTGAATACATTGTTCAATTAATATAGATCTATATGGCCCTTTACACCGTATGATTTAAGTGAATATTTTCGAAGATATTACAGATTTAAAAATTGCGGGACGTAGCGTTTGCGGCGGTACCGGCCGGCCGCCCGGCTTGTATATTTTATACTTACCCGTGCGAAGCCGGAGCGGGCCGCTATGTTTTTATATACAACGTTCACAGTTTTTCTGTAGTGTATTTAGCATCAGCATTGCACCCGTGCGAAGCCGGGGCGGGTCGCTAGTTATTTCATAAATTAATTTTCTATTAGACAATTCCTATCAAGAACTCTATCTTTCTTAATATTCCTGCCAACACTATAGGTATTCACAAACAAGCAGATTCTATTATTTTCAGGAAATTAGTTTTTGTTCGTTGTATCATTCAAAGTTATTCCTAAAGCACGGCCTTGAAAAACACAAGTTACTTTGTTAAAACAGCAACTTTTTAAACTCAATTATAATTCATAGTTTTCGTGCGTTATTAGCGAGCGCGGTTATGCAATGGAAAATTAACTACATAATGCACCAATCAAATGCCAACTAAAAGTTCTCATAAAATTCACCTTGCAATTAAGTACAGGCATGAACTACTAATTCAGTAATTTGCTGACTGACGTGCTGCGCCAAATTCGCAATAATTAAAATTCGTTTCGTGTCATTTTCGTATAAACCGTTTCCGACATTGGGCTCCATTTGACCTCGTAAGGATTGCAACTGTGTCAAGAAAGTCCCTTTTGTTTTCCACCGTCATAATCCTTTCATGGTAACGTTATGCACGCGATTTGAATGACGGGTGTTCTTGAGGGCGATATTCCTCAATATTTTACATGTCCTTATTGGTTTCGATTGTTTTTCGTGTTGAATAATCTATACTAATATTTTAAAGCTGAAGAGTTTGTTTGTTTGTTACGCGGTAATCTCAGGAACTACTTGAAATTCTTTCAGTCCGATTTGAAAAATTATTTCGGTGTTAGGTAGCTCATTTATCGAAATAAGGTTATGGGCTATATATCATCACGATAAGACCAACAGGAGCGGAGCACTGCGGGTAAAACCGTGGAGCATAGCTAATGATTTGTTAATTCAAGAAGAGTTGATGTAGAAGATGCCGATTTTCGTGACTATTGACAAGAACCAACATAGACATGTTTTACTCTTACATCTAAACACTCACTCTACGTTAATCATAAACTCTAAAATTACTCATTCACTCACTCATTACATTACTCTTATGGCGCATCCACACATGCCGCCGGGATTCAGACCGCCTTGCCGCTGAATGCAGGCCGCCGCGCCGCCAGCTTGACCGGCGGCAAATTCGCTTCATCTCGAAGCTGCAAGTAAACTGCCGCCGGCAACCAAAAGCCGCGCGTGCTGCAGATAAAAGATGCAAATGCCGGCGGGCATGTGTGGATGCGCCATTATTCTCTACCCTTACTCTACATTACAAATTATCGACTTCTGTTTGTTTTCTTTGTTTAGAATGTAACCAAGGAAGTATAAATGAATACGAGTTTAGGTATAGTTACTACTTTATCATATTTATTTTTAGATTAAATGATTCTTCAACATTGAAAATAGATACTTTCAGTTAGATTGACGAAAAAATTGCAATCATTTGAACTTGTTGTCGAAAGCTAAATATTATTTTGATTTGTTTTTCATTACAGTTATATATTGTTATTTCAGTACAACGTAACTGTCTATGCGTATTGTAACTGAAAGAAGCTCCAGTAGAAACCCGTCTTGGCCTGATGAGACTAAGTTTATAATTTCCAGATATAATAATATCTATCTATATGTATGTTTTCTTAAATATATTTATTATGAAAAAGTAATATGCGATGTACAAATAACAAAATGTTTCTTTGAGATAAGTACTAATTGGGTACTAATAATTCATCAATGATAATAAATAAAGATATATAGTATCGATAAGTATTTACGCATAAATAACATTTATGTTAATAATAAATTAGGTTGACATTATTTTTACGACAACGCGAATACTTCCTCGTCCTTGGCAAAGTCTTTTGTTGTTATAATTCGCGTGATTAAACAGATTATCGTGCAAATTATATGTAAGTACCAAACATTTAACGTTTATAAATCTACACTAATAAAAATATCGCATAATGAGCACTGCATTATACATTATGCAAATCTAAGGTCCTATCAACTCTTTACATTAATTAAATCATATTTGCCTTTTTGTCGGAAGAATTGTAACATCACTACATAGTATAAAACAAAGTCGCTTTCCCTGTCCCTATGTCCCTATGTCCCTATGTCCCTTTGTACGCTTAAATCTTTGAAACTACGCAACGGATTTTGATGCGGTTTTTTTAATAGATAGAGTGATTCAAGAGGAAGGTTTATATGTATAATAACATCCATTAAATAGTGGAGAAGTACTGTTAGTTTTGAGGTTTCTAATGTGATGTCGTAAAAAATTACATTTTTTCCGCTTACATTGCAAACGCAGGCTGAACCCTACGAGTTTTATCAAAATAATGTACTAAGTATTATACACATTGAAAAGGTCTACAGAAAAGTCCGCGATGGTATATGTCTATCTCTTATGGATAACCCACAATAACTTTTTTTTTGTCATTTATTTTTTACGACAAATAATGGCTAATTTTCGATGCGATTTTAACCAATACAGCATTAATCCTTAATCAATTAAATACCTTGAATACATTGTTCATTTAATAGAGATCTATATGGCCCTTTACACCGTATGATTTAAGTGAATATTTTCGAAGATTAATATCTTTCAGATTTAAAAATTGCGGGACGTAGCGTTTGCGGCGGTACCGGCCGGCCGCCCGGCTATCTATTTTATACCCGTGCGAAGCCGGAGCGGGCCGCTATGTTTTTATATACAACGTTCACAGTTTTTCTGTAGTGTATTTAGTATCAGCATTGCACCCGTGCGAAGCCGGGGCGGGTCGCTAGTGTAGGATATTTTAATGACTTCATTTGAATACAAAAATATTACGAAATACTATTTTTGAGGGTTATTTCCACACGGTGTTCTTTTCACTAGAGATGATAAACTGCTACCTTTTGTTTTTCAGGGTGTATTTTGTTACCTGTATAATTAATATTCAAGCTTCTTTATCATAGAAGGTTATTATTAGAGTAATTATTACACAAATCATTAGCCTACAAGTTACAACTGTAGGATTCCATATTAAGACACTAGTAACATAGCGTTCACCTACGGCATATAATTCGGACAAAACAGTCGACTCTACCACGCAAAAGTAAAGACAATAAATTATATTTCGTTTTAAATTCATATCTGTAAAAATTTCGGGTTTCGAGTGAATCTCTCTCATTCATATGCATAGCATTTACCCAGAAGGGACCTTTGTTACCTTGTTACTGAGCGGCCGTCATACATCGACATTGATGCCACGATATCATTTAAAATTTTACTCAAACCCATCACGTTGTTGGCACACGTCTTCCAAATTGGTTTTGTCGATTTTGACACGCGATTCATTGTAAATTATAAAATTTTCAATGATACCCGTGGAAAATTATTATTAAAGACTATACATTTGTTTTGGATAACATTTTTATACCTATTTATTTCTTAAATTAAACACTCGAGTATTTAATCGTAAAATCTGAACTCCAAATCTGAGTCTCCAAATATGATTTCGAGATACGAATTCAATGAAAGTTCCAATGCGATGTTATAATTTACATATAAATTTTGAATGTTACCCATTATTATTGTATGGGTTTATATACCTAGGTTCTTATGCTGAAAAGAATCAGTTCATACTAAGAAAATACAGATTTGAATACTTACCAAGTAAAATTGAACAATAACATGTAAAACACAATTCTAATGAACATAAACAATATCAAATATAGTGAGAAAAACAATCACGCGTGGGCATATCAAAATCAAAGTAGGTATAAAACGTGATCACACGCCATATTGACACATATAAGAGGCTTATTAAGCCTTAAAAATGCACTGTTTGTCTACGCAGGTGGCTATAAATAAGATGTGTTGATGTATCGCATACTACCGCATATCATGCTTATGGGACAGTGTTATTGTGTGCAGAGTTGTTTAAAACCGTATAAATACACAAAAGATGCCTAAAAAGTATAGTATTAGCGGGTCTTTTTTAGTCTTGGAGACAATTTTGTTTCTGCTCACAATCATCAGAGGAACAAACCCTCAAGTTACAATAAATGAATGTATTATTCTATAGAATATTATAAAGAAGTAAGTAATGTATAGTAAAACGAGTTTGTACTTAGATGTTAATCTCTGTAGCTACTGAACTGATTTTGATGTTTTCCCAATAGAAAACTACATTATTTGTGTCATTACGTGCTTTTTTTTCATATATAATTAGGTCAAAATTATTAACACGTTCACTGCGGCATGTCCAGTATCGGGCCATCAGCGACTACACCACAGTGCAGCGCCCAAAATCGCAGTTTTCACCGTGGTGCGGCGAGGTTTTTTATATGTTAATCAATGACTAGAAAAGAGACAAATATATTTTTGTGATCACAGTTTGAAGTAGGACTCAATTTCGTTTAAAAATCGTATGGCAAAATATTGGACACACGCATAGAAAAGAAACCGTTTCTTTTGTGTGCGGCATGTCAAATATTTTGCCATGGACAAGCACCTCATGCCGCACTGTACTGCGAGCGCGCCGCGTGTCAATCTCGCATAGTGATGTACCAGGACCGCACGCGTCGTTATCAAATTTTTAAATGACAATGATACCTTAGAGGCTTTAGTTTTTTTACTTTCTTTTATTTCGTAGCATAAATGCAAAAATGTGATGACAGTTGTGAAAATAATATAAAACATTAAAACAAAAGTTACTGAACAAATTAAAACAAAAGTTACTGAACAAATTAAAACAAAAGTTACTGAACAATTTCCTGATCAAGTACCTTGTTTTATATGTGTTTTTTTTTGTATCGAAGATCTCGTTATCTGTTAACAAACAGACTGAAATATACAAAATTGATTTATATCGATATCGATGTTTTATTTTACAGTGTTTCCCATCGCTATTACTGTAAACATGCCGTATCAACGCAGTGCGGGATGGCAAATAATTTTTCACAAAATCAGGGGTTTACATTTTCCCTCATATCTTTTAAACTATTGAGTCAAACTAAAAGCTATTTATGCGGTATATACAAGACTATATATACTATTATCCGAAAAAAAAATTTTTGAAATATCTTGAAATTTCATGAAATTATTAACCTTCAAAGTCAGTAGGTGCGATGTGATAAAAATGGCTCATGACGCACAGTGGTGAACTTGCCGATGTGAAGTATTGAAGACATGCCGCAACAACGGTAAGTTTGGCATTTTAGGTGCCGCAGTGAACGTGTTAATTGCGATATTAACTCATAACGAATATTAACTACGAATTTAATAATTATATTTGTTAGTATTTAACGATTCCATCACTATAGAATTTGATCAAAATGTAAATGGTGTGAAAAAGAGGAAGGAAAATTAGAAGATCGTTTGTCGCACAAAAGTATTTGTGGATTGTTGCGATGCCGTGCTAAAAATGATAGCACATATTTCATTATAATAACTTCCTTTAAACCTATCATAATAAGGTTATTTTTTGATAAATCACTATTTAAACCTTGCTATCCGTGTGCTTTCCTTAACAACAGAATTATGGATTAACAGCGAAAAATATTTCTTTTTGTAAAGTTTTCCTTCAATAAATACAGATGTACTGAAAAGCGACATCTGTCGTAAAACTGTAATATCACGAAACAAGCTTGGTTTCATGTAATTCTGCACGGAATATTATTATGTTCTGATAGGAGCAATAGTTACCTTTTTTCAGTAGATGGCGTGAATGTTTCACTTTCATGAATGGTCTCTCAATTTTATACTGATTCGAAAATTCGCTAAATTCGCCATTTTCTCACACATTTATTGCTTCACTAAACTTTAGATAATTTATGGCATCAATCAATCAATCATTGGCCATATACGTCTATTTCAGACACAATTTCAGACGATTATCGTAGTCGGTAAGGAGTCTCTATCTACTGCACTTCTTACAATATTTTTTAATTTATGGCATACGATTGCAATAAATCTACGGAAATTGGGCGACTTTTTAAGTTCAGTGAGCAAAAACTTGAAAGTGTTTTTCATTGCACCAATCACCACTATTGTTTATCATGGATGTTATAGAGTTGTATATTCTAGTATGTGGCTGGGATGTTCACATAATCGGTTCTTTATAGCGGCAGCGGATTCTTTAGGTAGAAATCATTTTAAATGTACAAATGTGCATAAAAAGAGACTATACCTGTATGGATAAAGTGTATAGTATATAAAATAAATAATGTACTAGCTACTCACCTCGCCTCCCTCCCGGAAGAAGTTACTTTTTTGGTTACATAGATTTTCTAAGATTAGATTTTCTAAATTTTCAGTATAAAGTTAAAGTTTAAGTTCCTAATCCAAGAAGACACAAATGCAACAAAACCAAATCACTTAAATCCTTTCTTTAGTGAGCCATATTTGGTGTATTTAAAACGACTTTATTTTAATTCAATTTATTAGTTTACCTATAGAATAGAAGATTGCCTATACGTTAACATCACGAGAAAATTAACAATTCTTCGCAAATCATTAACACATACTTGGCACGGAAACAAAATTCGATACATGCGAAGTTTGGAACTAATAACTTACTTAACTTCCACGAAACTTGGGCAGAAACTGGATACCCTTAGTTTGATGTTCGACACAATACGTAGGTAGGTGCTTCGGAAATGGTACCCTATTAAAGAAGTTTAGCCTTTCAAAATCATTCAGTCAAGTGTCAATTTTCCGAATAGCATTGTGATACCCGCAAAGGGCATTTGCCCGGAAAATCCCTCCTTTCTTCACGGAACCAATATTTTTTCCGTTTAACTAGCTTTTTGCGCGCGGTTTCGCCAGCTTTTCAGAAAACTTAACAAATTATATACTAAAACCTTCCTCAAGAACTACTCTATCTAAAAAATCACCACCAAAATCCGTTGCGTAGTTTTAAAGATTTAAGCATACTTAGGGACGGACAGACAGCGACAACGACTTTGTTTTATAATATAATTGATATAATATTCTTAAACAAATTGAAAATCGGGCTGAAGACATACGGTAAGGTTTAATTTCTTTTTGATCTACTATTTGTTTGATTTAAGCTTGAAATCGAGGATTTTGATTGGTTTTTCGTAAACCGAATGATAAACCGTGTTGTTGTTTTAGGACAGCGACGAAGAGCGACGATTGTAGGACACAAAAATACTTATTTGTACTCCGTTATATCCTAATTCTATTTCTTTTTAAGGAAGATTTTACGATACGATTTATTTTCTAACATCTAAAAATCTTGATAATCATTTGTCCTATGTGACAAGTTTGATGAAAGTGAGAATTTTCACTTACAAACTTAACCACAATCAGCTACGTGGATCAAAATAATTTGTACATTATTTTAAGATAGTAAATGCAATAATTAGAAATATTTTTTGTGACAAGAATTAACTCACATGAAACCAAACATTTCAATTTTAATAATCAGTTCGACTAAAGATGCAACCGAGAGAATTGATGATAGAGCACACTTAGTATCTTGAATTGAATTATATTAGATATATGTGACCTAACAACTTATTTTAAAATAAAGCAGTTTATTAGCTTTGTAGACAGGTACATTCTTATTAAGCAGGTATATTCATTTGATAGTGCACGCAAGGTGCACGCAGATTGGAAGAACAACGTGGTATATTGGTAACAGCATAGCACCAGAACCTGAAAACTTCATGGGCACAAAACAAGTATCGTCATTTATGAAATGAATAATCCCGTCACCATTTATGATCGCCACTAATTATTTATTGATCACTTTGCTATAGCAACGAGCGGATGAACAAATGTTTGTGTAGCCGCCATAGCGCTTGACGCTCGGAACCAAGCGTCATCAATACACGTCGTTTGTGTCAACATTTTGATGAGTCCATTTGCTCGTCATGACGGATCAGCAAATGTGAAGCCTATTACTCTTGTTTTACATACGTTTTGAAAGCAAATTTGCATACGCTTTTTTTGTGGAAATTTGTATAATATGCTTTTATGGTAAAGTAATTATCGGTCAATTAAGGAAAGCTGGCATGTTCACAGTACTCACACTTATGCAATTTCACTTACAGTATGTTCAAAAATAAATGCGACTCTAGTTTCATTTTAGACTTGAATTGTAAAATGGGTGCGTTGTAGATAAATATATGCAAATATAATTATGAAAGCTCTCATAATTTACCTGTAAAATTATAATTTAAAAGTAAATCAATTTATGAACTTAATTATTTATTCTAATAATAATCAATTGGATAAAAGTATTAATAATCATTCAATTATCAAATAATAATTAAATTTCAGGTCATAAAAACAATACAAATAACACGTGTACGCTCACTCCCAACACACGGATGGTTGTTTTGATAATGATTTAAATAACGGACGTCTTCTGCAGTTGCGGAGCAGTCTTGTCCTGACTTTGGTCGAGTAAAGATATCTAAGAAATATTATATTTGTAGTAAGTACGTAATACCTACCAATACGCGCTAACAAAAATGTGTTACATGTTTATTGTATAATTTTCACACTATTGGTTTTCTCAAACTCAAACATTTATACAATTAGACTTCTTCTAGAAGCACTTTTGAATCGTCATAACAGTTTAACAGTTTTAACATTTACCACCAATTCAGAAAGCAGTATCTATAGAGAAGAAGAAGAATCTATTTAATCATAATCGTAATCTTCTACTTCACTGAAACTTTCATCGCTCGAAGAACTCGATGTTTCGTTGTCGGAATTTCTTAATGTTATTATAAATGAGTCAGTGTAATTATCTACTTTTGGTTCTAATTGAATATATTTTTCCTCATGTTCTCGCGTCTTTCTCCAAACGTCACTAAACATATCCAGACTAATAGCATTTGCTTCCTTTCTAAATAATTCTTCCACAGTTTTCAAGTTAAAGTTCACATTTTGTGATGCTACTTTCCCTTTAATTATGCCCCATAGTAACTCTATTGGGTTGAGTTCTGGATGGTATGGTAGAAGGCGCAATACACTATGTCCATGATCTTTGAGGATTGCATCAAGTAAAAATTGTGTATAGTTTGGCTTATTTTTTTTAATAATGTCATAAAGAATAGGTATTGTGTTTCTTTCTGGATATGGTATATTATGTTTGTCCAACCAAGCTAACATGTCACTTTTTCTTGAATTCGATGTGGGCACTGAATCCGATACGACGTAGTGGTATGATGCATTATCGAGTACTAAAACTGACTGAGGTGGTAAATTTGGAAGAAGTTTTTCTATGAAATAAAATATTATCTATGCTTAGGAATGCTTTTCCCTTATGCCCGAGATCCAAAAAGCTAGTTTTTTATGCTATGATAGCAAGCTAGTGTCAGTCAGCTAGCAAGCTTCTGGCTTCGTGTAGACAAAACTAGATTCGTTTCTAAGCTAGAAAACTAGTTAGCTAGTTGACAAGCCAGGACAGTTTCAATAGGATGGAGTTCTATTTTTTAGGCGAATAGCCACCCCAACCACTGATTTTACTATCTTAGTGTATGTACTGTGTATCTTAGTGTATGTAGTATGTACTGTGTTTATGTGACCGATGAAGCTAGTTTTCAGTAATTGATGAGAGCGTTTAGCATATGTGGTGCAAGTTGACGCCTTTGCTGTTATTTACCAATGATTCCGGTTAGGTTTTCATCCGGATCCACGAAGAACACGAGCCGGAGAAACGCTTGGGATAGTTAGCCATCTGTGGCATCCTCAGGAGGTACATCTATATCATCACGGGAATATCATAATGTGGGTCCGGATCAGGAGTCTACTTTGGCGCATGAACCCAGCGCGTTTGTTGGTTACAAAGGTAGTATAAAAACACGAGGAGGTAGTAAATTAAAGTAGTAAATTAAAAAGTAGTAGTAAATTAAAAAGTATTGTCTCATACAAAGTAAAAATGGACCAGAAATTCTTACTCATGAATGATAATGTCCCTTCGCATACGACATGACAGGGAACGGCCGCTCTTCGAGACCAAAATATTAAAGTTTTAGACTGGCTTGCATATTCGCTCGTCTTTTAATTCTATTGAATATGCTTAGGATATGTCACAACTAAGCGCTCTAAAAGATTTTCCGCAAAATTTAATTACGGATCAACAACTTTACGAACACTTCCAAAGAACATATAAGTACCGCAATAAGACATTGGTATTCAATTTTAAGTAAGAACAACCGATATCGTTTGTAAATTAATGTAAATGGTGATAACTCTGATTATTAATTAGTAATTTGATTTTTGAAAAAAAAATGTCGATTTTAGTCAAAATTTATATTTTTCTAACAAGATCCTTATCATCCAAATTTCCACATTGGTGAGAAAAATTGACATTTCTAATGAAAATGAACAAAAAATTAAATGATTTTATTAAATACTGTAAAATAGTCTATAATTCTTCCATTTACTGTATCACAAAATTCTTCATAGATTTTTAGATATTCGTACTACACCAATTACATCACCCTGTATTTATAAACAATTGCAAAATAAAAGCTACACATAGGCCGGGAGATACTGACACAAAATTTCGGGTCATTTGTAACAGGATGGCGGTTCTACAGGGGTCTTATTACGCAATGACAAAAAGAAAAATGATGGTCAAAACGCTGGTACCGGCGGACTAGTCGCGTGGGCGTTAGTCAAACTCGTCGGATAAATAGCGAAAGTCAAACGATTTGTAATACAAAAATTTTAGAATTTACCGATAGCCCATAAAAAAGATGTAGGCGGTAGTGTCATGCCATACTTTTCCGGTGTAACTTACAGCCCCCCATACCGACGCGATGCGTTGATTAAAAAAAAAAAAACAATTCAACCATTTGTATCAGGCTAACTTTTGCACAGGTAATCATCATCGTGCAGACATTTACGAAAATCGCCATGCCATACTTTTCGGACGATTCCAAATGGCCACCATACCGCCGAAAATCTGCAAAAAAAATTTTTTTTTGCCAAACAATTTGTACCAGTATTGCATTTGGATTTTTGGAGAGTATTTGATAAAATGTGACCATTATTATATTTGCCATACTTCTAGTAGGGGGAAAAAGTGCTGCCATACTTGAAAAATTAATTTATTCGTCACGTTTCAAAAATACGACTGTACAATACGTAAAATAATTTTTTACAGTATGGGATCATTATATTCTGTTTGTTTGTATACAATTCTACCTAGAAAAAATATCGCAGATTGCAAACATGGGGCGGATGATTGTAAGACTTAAGCCAAGACGTAAAAAAAAATGAAAAGAATTGGCGATTTGTCGTCGTCGGTCGGTCGGTTGTTTGCCGTTGACCAGTACGGCATTTTTGGAAAGTATATGATGCAACGTGACCATTATTATATTTGCCATACTTTTAATAGAGGGAAAAATTAGTGCCATACTGCTACAAATCGTTCAATCGTTTTTTTTACTTTTTACTTTTTTTTTTACTATTTATAATCATTCAGGAGTTGTTGAAAAAAAAATGTAGGGTGGTACAAATCGTTTGGCGAGAAAAAAAAATTCAAAAATTTGCAGATTTTCCGCGGTATGGCGACTATTTGGAATCGTCCGAAAAGTATGGCATGGCGATTTTAGTAAATGGCTGCACGACGATGGTTACCTGTGCAAAAGTTAGCCCGGTACAAATGGTTGAATTGTTTTTTTAAATCAACGCATTCACGTCGGTAAGGCGGACTGTAAGTCACATCGTAAAAGTATGGCATGACACTACCGCCTACATCTTTTTTAAGGGCTATCGGTAAATTCTAAAATTTTTGTGTTACAAATCGTTGGACTTTCGCTATTTATCCGACGAGTGTGACTAACGCCCACGCGACTAGTCCACCGGTACCAGCGTTCTGACCATCATTTTTCTTTTTGTCATTGCGTACTAAGACCCCTCTGGACCGCCATCCTGTTACAAATGACCCGAAATTTTGTGTCAGTATCTCCCGGCCTAACATGTGCAATGTGTAAATGTGTTGACGTTCCAGCTCTTCTTAATATATCAATAGCCTCAAACATGCATGTTTAGCAATTCTGTATCTCCTATACATGAACATTGAACATCAGTGTAGAATTTTTTTAAACCCTATTTGTTTATGTTATTATATGTTATTTTTGTTTTGAGCGTATTTTTATACCTATACGAATGGAATATCCGGGATGTGTATAATGAATAATATAATAGTTGGGCTGCTACTTTTCTGATAGGCGAAACCCGAAGCAAATTAAAGCCAATGTGCTAGCATTAGCATAAATTATATAATTATTTATTAGCAAAAAATATATTACAATACTTAATTGTATTATTCTTTATGTGTAAGTTGTTACAAATATAATTACTTTTTATTTTGTCTCATGAAATAATATAACCTATTGTTAAGGATTCGTGTAGGTAGGTATAATATCTATCATCGAATAAATATACGCATGTAGTAATTCAGTCTAAAGTTTTTCTTCTTAGTCTTTAGTCGAATTTCTTTTAGAATAAAAATTAAGTTATTACAACGAAAAGTCATTCCTTACCGAATAAAGATTTCCAATTTTCAATAAGCCGAGCCTTCACGAAGTCCTTAAAGTCGGTATACGCGCTCGAGAAAAATTACTTATAAAATTAAATTTTTGTCACGATCACTTGTAATAATAAAATAATTATTTTATTTCTCACTTGAATTCATAGAATATTCAACGTTGTATAATATTTAGAAGACGAAGAAGGGAATGAATTTGAATCTGTAACAAATACAAACTGCGCATATAAATTTGCTTAAAAATATGAGATAATCCGTAGAGTCGTAGTGTTGAAAACGAATAATATAATAAAATCCATATTGTTCCCGCTAGTAAGTAAACAAAAACCGATAAATTGACTTTTGAATAATCCTTTCCAGAGATTTGCAAGTCGTATTCAGTGAAAACTGATTGAATAAGCCCTGTTTTCAATTCAAATTTCATAGCCTGTTTAAGTTTTGATTGAGGTCGACTCACCATTTAAATTAAGGACAAATAGTAATTACATTGTATAACAATTGCCTGTTACAATTAGACTTTAATAAATTCCTCTATTGTAATTGTTAATAGTTTGTAACAATTTTAATCCGACTCGCAACAACGAGGTTTCTAATTTCGTTTTCATAATGGCACTAATTTAATTGTGAAACGCGATTGATTAATGAAAATATTTTTTCATTCATCACGAATTGTTTAAGCAATTTTCTATTGTAAATGAATAGCAAGCCTGTAAGAATTGCGTGTATTGTTCTTTATTTTTAAAGAAACCTTGAGAATATCTCGACACAAAATCGTTTTAGTGGCATAGGTCATCATGTAAGGTTTCTCAAGGGACAAAAATACATTGGGCAACTGCCCATAAGGTAACGTCGATCGTTTTCCTGAGCGCGTGTGCAAGTATGTAATGTAATAAATCAGCAAACATCTTTGTGATTTTTGTAAAATTTTTAGTTTTTATTGCATACTAGCTTTCCACCCGCGGCATCGCCCGCGCAGTCAAAGAAAAACCCGCATATTTCCCGTTCCCGTACAGTTAGACATTAATAAATTGGGATTTCCGGGATTAAACCTATCCTATGTCCTTTCTCGGGTATCAAAATATCTCTATACCAAATTTCATGCAATTTGGTTCAGTAGTTAAGGCGTGATTGAGTAACAGACAGACAGACAGAGTTACTTTCGCATTTATAATATTAAGTATGGATTTTGCAATAAATGATATTTTTTAGAGAATAGAAAAAAGAGCCAGTATATTTCTTAAATCTTAATTTTTTTAATTTAATAGCTTTGTCAGTTTATAGTGTACTGCTGTGGTGTACTGTGTAAGGATCTGATGCGATTTAATTGACTCTCGATGCGAAACATGGTATATGGTAAGCAGTCATTTTCAACAGTTAATTTTCAACGCTTCGGTTCTAAGAAGAGAAAATAAAATGTTATTGAACACAATCAGTACACGTTCACTTACTTGGTGCTTGCATACCTACGAGATTTCCAGTTTTCTTTATTAAGTATACTTACCTATATCTGTTTGTTAAAAAAATATAAATGACAACATTTGAAACGATACGATTATTTTAAAATAGAGTCTTACACTGAAGCAATTTTTGCTAGTTATTGTTACCAAAACATTATATTTGCTTGATACTCTTAATAATCTTCTAAAATTTTTCTTGTTAGAAAATATCGTAGTATTGATAATCGTGTTTTAATACCTACGGAAACAAAACATCTTGAAAAAGAAATCTTTTAATACATAGAGATTGAGTTTCATTTCCTGGTAGAGTGCACTTCACGTAAATCCACTTTATTCATTACAAAGAAGATTTTTCTCAGAATAATATTGGTCATAGTAGAAGCATTAAGAATGTTTTCTCCAAACCGAAATCGAGTTTAACTTAAGGATTTCAAGTACAAAATGTGCCACGAGTTATATAAATTGAAAAAGTTGGTTGTTGTTGGACATCAGTTCAACAACAACACGAGCTTTGTATTGAATTATATAGTACAGTTTGAAAATTATTTCAGTAGATACTAGATACTAATAATCGTCTGATAATGTTCGTAGCCCGTAGGGTCAAAATGTAATTCATGGATATTAAAATATGTACCTAATATGCTATTTACGATACAGACACTTGGTTTCAGTTTTTAAATGTTATTCATAAATGAGTCAAAGAGGACGATTTTGTGAATATTACAAGATTTATATTCTCCTATAATACGATTTCTCCGTTCGAGATATATTTTTATTTTATATTTACTCAGTTCGATTGTATGATATGGGATTATGATAACCTTTGGGAGCGAGCGTAACGTAAAGTCAATATTAGGGCATGCACCCAGGTTTACCCGGTTCCGAAAAACCCGGGTAAACCCGGGTTTTTTGATGATCTTGAGAACCGGGTCTGAATAGTATGAAACCCGGTTCTCCCGGTTCCGACCAAAATATTAAAATATAAAGTATTATTTATATTTTGCTGCATTATTTTAACAAATTTATTCTATCTGGCAACGTCAGACTCACGTGCATCGCGAATTTACGTGCCACGCCTCAAGCGTGGCTCTTATTGGTTGTCTAACCTTAGATGCTATAAGTTTCCTACGGGTGTATTACCAAAAAAAAAAAAAAATAGGCTTCGAAAATGACAAAAATTAGGCTACTGAAATATTTTTATTAGATTTGTCGTGAATTTGAAAAACTGTTGATTTTACTGTTTCATATAATGATCCAGTCATGTTTTTGTTTTTGGTATCAAGCTGAAATTTATATCGAATACTCAAGTCAAGGCATAAGGTGATTGGGTATGCTGATGACCTCGCATTGTTAGGTGAAACCCGCGATGAAGTGAGTGAAGCCGCGAGTATCTTGAAAGAAGAAGCAGAAAAGGTTGGACTAAAAATCAATGCCATCAAAACGGAATATCTCCACATGAAGCGGTATAGAGATTCACGAGCTCAACGCCAAGACCTACAGGCTGGAGATACAACGTACAAAGGAGTTGCTAGTTTTAGATATCTGGGTTGCACTATAACTGACTCACATTCCAGGGAGGAAGAAATTAATATCCGTATCCAAAATACCCTGAAATGTGGTGCAGCCTTGCATAAGGTGCTCACGTCCAGGCTTCTGAGCAAAAACACCAAATTGCGTATATACAAAACGGTCATAAGACCAATACTTAAGTATGGGTGTGAAGCCTGGACCCTGACCCAGAATGAAGAACGCAAGCTTTTAGTCACCGAAAGAAGGCTTCTTCGCAAGATCTTTGGTCCCACCAGACGAGAGGATGGAAGCTGGAGAGTCCGAACAAATACCGAACTAGAAAAACTAATGGCCGAGCCAAATATACTTGGAGAAATAAAAGCACAACGGCTCCGTTGGCTCGGTCATGTAGAACGAATGGGTGAGGAACGAGGACTGAAGAGGGCATACTTGGGGCGACCCCTGGGCCGACCTCCAGTTAGACGACCTAAGTATCGCTGGCGCGATCGAGTAGAGGTGAACCTTCGCGTGCTACAACCCAATAATAATTGGCAAGAGACCGCTCAGGACCGGGGAAGATGGAGAGTTCTCGTCTCAAAGGCCAAGACCCACTTTGGGGTTTCAGCGCCAGAGGAGTAAGTAAGTAAGTACTCAAGTCTTCGGTCCCTTGATGATGTGAAAAAGTCAAACTCACAAGCCAACGCATCAAAAGATACAGCCGTAAATGCTGAAAATTTTCGCAAATTTCGACATTCGCATGGGACTCAAAACCTACAGGGTACTTCTCATGAACACAGAGCCTTTAAATTTGGTAAAAGTAACGTCTTATAACACAGATAAAGGAAAAATTGCTCGCACTTGGCCGGTTTTTTGCTTTACAGTTTGCAGTTAATGAATAAGGTTTAAGTTTATATGTGATACTAGCGGTCCGCCCCGGCTTCGCCCGTGGTACATGTTTACGTTTTCTCTACATAAGAACCATCCTCGTACTTCAAGGAATATAATAAAAAAAGAATTATCGAAATCGGTTCAGCCGTTCTCGAGTTATGCGCTTACCAACACATTTTGCGATTCATTTTTATATATAAGAAGATTATGATAACAAGGTACTTTTATAAGACTGATAAATAAAGAGAAGTATTGAAATTTTGTTTCTTTATTAATTTAATAAAATAAGACACAAGCCGCGTAAAATAAAAGGCCCATCAGGTACTTTTACAGTTACTTTTGTTTAATTTCGTATTTTTTTCCGAGGTATTATAAAAGAACCGGGTAACCCGGTTCTACCCGGTTCTCAGCTCGATTTGGAACCGGGTTTCAAAAACTTGGAACCGGACTCGGTTCTGCATGCCCTAGTCAATATATTTTAGAATATAAATTACACCTACTCTACCGAGAATAATATACTATGGTAATATTGAGAAATAGATTTTCATCCTTATGTTGTTTTCCTTTAATGAAAAAGCAGTCGCAAACAAACTTGTTATTCATGTTTATTCTGATAATAGGTAAAATGTTGGCCATGAATTATTTTACATTGAAATTACATTTTCCGGAAAAACCGACTAAGCATTTGAGTTATTTCCTCGAAATTTATTCTCTATAGACCGATTTGCATAAGTAGTCACAGCGTAATTTCTATGGAATTAGCTTATAGACTTGTTTAAATAAAGCCCTTGAGCTTCAATTTAAATTAGAATGAGCAAGTTCTAATAATAATTAATTATTCGAGGTGGCTAGCATGTGGCCATCCTAAGTAACGGTCACAGTAAAATCTACTTGATTAATAAAAAAAAAGAACGATATTGAATTCCATAAGCTGGTACTACAATATTGTTTCTTGTCTTGTCAGGGGCTTTGACGCTGGCATGACTTATTGTTTCACTTTTCCATGTTCTGATTCTTTCAATTGAGTTTCAGCAGCCGAAAGCTGCGCAAAACTTTATGAAAATAAATGACTTGTAAGTTTAACATAGCTTCGTAGTTGTTTAATTATGAATATTAGAATTAAATTTTCGTTAAGATTTCTAAGGTATTTGAAATAATACAGAATTAAATTTGTTTGAACCTTTGCTTTGCAAAGGTTTTATTTACGCTCAATTTAATTTAAATCTTTTTTTAATAATTTAGTTATTATGATAACACGAATATTTAACAACGTCTGAAGGGAACAGTAATTTAATTTCTGCCAGTAAATATATAATTAGGTTGAAGCTTTGTAGGACTCATAATATAATTCTTATAATTATATTTTACCCCTTAGAATTGTGATTTACATTATTATTTTGTTTTAAATCTTTAAAATGTTTTTATTCACAAGAATTACAAATTATTTAAAGCAACATCGGTTTCATAGCAGTACTAATATATTATTAAAATGTAAAATACTATTTGTACTAATTGTGTATTGTGTACTATTTTTAACTATGTAAATGTGTGACTGCTGAATCTCTGAGTTATAATTAAATTCGTGTATTTGGGTCCGTATTATCAGCTTGAAATTCAATAATCACGAAGTGTTTATTTGGTTTTTTGTAAAATGAATGGCAAACGATAAAATTATAAAATTAGTAACAAGTGAGTTTTTCGCTATGTAGGGACCTCTATCAGGCAACCCTTATAATAAAAAGAAAGAAAAAGTAATCGTGGTTAAGCAAACATAAGGTTAAGAGAGGAAGGAAAAGAGGGAAAATAAAATACAATATTCAATAATGTATAATGTACTATGTATTAAATAATCATTAAATGTGCACAAACCAGAATTACATAATAATACGAAATACTTTGTATAATTTTGAGCCCACTTCAACTACGCAGCGGTGATATAACAAAATTATGTTCGGTACTTTTTACACTCTATTTAAATTTGCCTTTGTAAGAGATAATATAGTTACAAATAATAGAAGAGCTTCTATTTCATTAACGCAACTTGGAAATGAATTGTTAGGCCCATTGTACTGTAACGTTCATGTGTAGGCGGTTTTTCATAAAACTTTGTTGAATTCATAGTTGAATTAGAGCTGCCGTGCACGTCTGTACAGGTAAATTAGCTTGGAGAAATTTTTGCATATGTAGTGGTGTGTATATTACTCAGATCATAAAGCGCGTTTCCACTATATCGTTCTGGCCTATACAAAAATGTTTCGATATCCTAACATTACTATTTAATTTTATACTTATTCCTAGCAACACTTTTGTATTCAATAAAAACAAGTTTTTATTTGAAAGAAAATGGTTTTAACTTTATAAAAAAAAATATATCATTCAATTTCACGTCCTTGAGCAAACGACAAGGTGACTACCGTGAAAAAATAAAATATCGTGTCCATAATAATTTGTTTCATAATTAATATTTGACCATAATAATTACGAAACAAAACAAATAAATAAATCGTCACTTGATAGTGGAAAGTGGAAACACGCACAAAACCAGAATAAACCAGTTTACGCTGTCCGCAGGTGCCACGTGCAGTCGTTTGGTACCGTTAGAACATAAAGCACACATTTCATTCAAAAATTATAATTATTACGTACTAGTGGTCCACCCCGGCTTCGCCCGTGGTACATATTTCGCAATAAAAGGTAGCCTATGTCCTTTCTCAGGTATCAAAATATCTACATACCAAATTTCATGCAAATTGGTTCAGTAGTTTAGGCGTGATTGAGTAACAGACAGACAGACAGAGTTACTTTCGCATTTATAATATTAGTATGGATAGTTAAATTTTGTATTTGTTGATTGTTGTTATTATTTGTATTGTTATAATATTTGTTGAAGTGTTTAATTTGTGTGTAAGTGTTGTAACTTTATATTGTTAATTCAAAATGGCTCCAGTGTTAACACATGGTCGAGGCAAGCCTTTGACTTCTCAAACTAAAGAATTAAACTTTAAATGTCGTTTCTTTTTCAGGTTAGTAAATTTTTCATTTTAGTAACATTGTTAGTGTAAAAGTTATACGTATGTTAAATGTGCAAATATTAAAATAAAGTCTCATCTTTTTCAGAGGAGAAACACATATAGTTTAATTTAAAATCCCTTATATATATAAAATAAAAACTAAAAATAAAATGTTGTTTTATTTTATTTGCTGACCATACACTACTACAAACGCAAAAATTTCTCCAAGCTAATTTACCTGTAGCAAATTTTTTCATACATGTTACAATAGACGGCCTGAATTGCATAGCCTGAAATACAATTTACGAACTCAAATCTATTATTTATATTGTAACGAAAGTAATTTATATAACGATCTTAGAATACAGATAACGTAAAGATTAGTAGTTCAATATAATCATTATTATTTTACATAATTTCTATAGAATGATAAAATATTCGGTTTTAACAAAAATATTAATATGTTCATGTTTGATTAAAACTTGCTAGTCTATCTATGTATTAAAATTATTATTCGGGAAGGTTATATGGTGCGTAGGAACTTAGTTTTTGTTTGTTAATGGTATTTGAAATGTATTTGCATAATTTCAACGAAGCGTGTAATACGTTTTCTACCCACGATGACATTATTTGTGATAACATCCTGAAAGGGTTATAACTTACGTATTCGGAGTTTTCGAACTTGTGTATGATTTTATATGTATATCTACTTATATATGCAAGTATTATATGCCACAAGGGTGGCTTTAGATTTGATACATGTGGAGATATGAATATTAATAAATACGTCAATTTTGTGGGGTTTTTGTTGATTTTTATTTATTTTATTCAATAGTTACATGTACATAACCGATGTTTCCGTGTTAAGTATTAATATTTTACAAGAGGGTTTTAATTTATTATATGATGATTGCATGTTCCCGTTCCCTGTTTTGTATCATTACATGCTATATGATCGAGTGATGCTGAGACATAATATAAATGAAAGTTCTATTTTTCCTCTGAACTTTCTTCAACATCGATACAATTTTCATATAATATATATATATTATAATAACTTACAAAGGCTATATTTCTTATATTGGATTTCTTTGGCTAATTATAGGCAAAAATTGTGCAAACATTTTGTGTGAAAGCTACACGGGCGTAACGATCACAAATTCACAAGGATTCAATTTATGTATGTCACATCTCGTCAATTATTTTTGAAGTCCAGAAAACTTATTACCTATAGGCAGAGACATATACATATTTAAGGACCCCACTTATTTAATATTCAAATTGTGTAAAAACGACAATTAGCTAAAATTTATATTCGGCTTGTAATTTAATTGTATTCTTTCTAATTTTTTTGGTCAATGAGGTCTATTTTAGTTTTCTATAAATAGTATTTCAAGGAAAAATACTAATTACGACATTGTTAGTGTTAATCCTTCATAGAAAAATGTTGAAAAATTATTTATTGAATGCGTAGAATTTTGTAATTTCATAGAACTTATTTATGTGAAGTTTATAGTTGTTTACTTGATCATGAGATGAGAATTAACACGTAACATAATGTTTGTCAAATTACGGATGTATTAATAGTTGAATAATAATATGTATTGATGTTGGAATATATTGACTAATTGAGTAATAATGAATGTCCCAGTTTATATTTTTAATGGGATTGTTTATGAAATTAAAACTACACTTAAAATTCTCATTGATACATCTGTTTAAATTATTTTTATTCTTAACTAGCGACCCGCCCCGGCTTCGCACGGGTGCAATGCTGATACTAAATGCACTACAGAAAAACTGTGAACGTTGTATATAAAAACATAGAGGCCCGCTCCGGCTTCGCACGGGTAGAAAATATATAGCCGGGCGGCCGGCCGGTACCGCCGCAAACGCTACGTCCCGCAATTTTTAAATCTGTAATATCTTCGAAAATATTCACTTAAATCATACGGTGTAAAGGGCCATATAGATCTATATTAAATGAACAATGTATTCAAGGTATTTAATTGGTTAAGGATTAATGCTGTATTGGTTAAAATCGCTTCGAAAATTAGCCATTATTTGTCGTAAAAAGTAAATGACAAAAAAAAGTTATTGTGGGTTATCCATAAGAGATAGACATATACCACCGCGGACTTTTCTGTAGACCTTTTCAATGTGTATAATACTTAGTACATTATTTTGATAAAACTCGTAGGGTTCAGCCTGCGTTTGCAATGTAAGCGGAAAAAATGTAATTTTTTACGACATCATATTAGAAACCTCAAAAATAACAGTACTTCTCCACTATTTGATGGATGTTATTATACATATAAACCTTCCTCTTGAATCACTCTATCTATTAAAAAAACCGCATCAGAATCCGTTGCGTAGTTTCAAAGATTTAAGCGTACAAAGGGACATAGGGACATAGGGACAGAGAAAGCGACTTTGTTTTATACTATGTAGTGATTCGCTAATATTAATTGTTATTATGAGCATTAACTATATTGTAATTTTTATTAGGGATGTAATAAAGATGTGCATATATGAACCTTTTTATTTCTTTTATACATATTTTCAAACAAATCCTGGAAAATTTACTAAATTATAGATTATTTTAATCGAAAGATAAAGTCAAAAGAACTTTTATAGATTTCAATATCAAATTCAACATACGCAATCCCTTCTTGGAGACAGTCCTATTAAAAGTTTAATTATAAGAGAATTCCATTCAATTTTTTTTCATTTGTATGCAAATTGAGAAATTATTGCAACAAACTTTTAGTAACTCGTGATTGAAATGAAACGTAAAGTGGATAAATTTTTTTTACATTACTTAGATTGTCATTTTATCATTCCTATTACCTACTTTGAATACAGATTTAAGTAATATAGGAATATTATATATAAACTTATATATAAGAAAATGAGGATGTAGGTACCTAATCTTGCAAGAGACTTAGCACATCATAGATTTTCTAAACTTAACGTACCAACATAAATCACTTCTATTTTCTTAATCATCTCATCGATTTTTATCGTACATTTGAAATTAAAATGTGTTTTTACCTAGCAATAATTTACAACGTACCTATCTGAGGATTGGTCCCACAAGAACGAAACAAAAGAGAGCATTTATATCACAGTATTACAATATTTCGTTATGTGACGCAGATAGCTAACATTAATTACATTTGTATGACGGGTTTTAAATTAAAATACGTCTGTTATTAGCTTTCAAAGTACCCCTTGATTCTCATTTCATGAGTTCTACGCAACAATAAAAATGTAAAAGTGGGGGCGTTAGAAAAATGAGGCTCGGTCGGAGTGTTTCATTTTTGTGTAGGTGTTACAATGTTTGACGTATTTATTGTAACAAAGGAATCATATTTAATTATGCTTACGTGGGCGGTTGATAGTTCAATCATATTTTTTGCGTTTTATTTAATTGATAAAATTAATTATTCCTAGAAAACTAGGTTTGTGCTAAATATAGTAGTTAGGTATACCGACTCTAAACCTTAATATTGTTAACAGTATTTTAATGATAATAAATGCTTCACATCTCAAAAAATATTAAAAGTTTACTGCTTACTAAATTTATATCTTTAATCTAGTGGTTAACGATCCACTGTACAAAAGGGGGATTTAAAATTCCTCACATGAAATCAATAAATATCCTCAAACATTCGTTCTGTACGTGTTGGTCTCTAGTTGTAAACACGATAACATACCTACTGTCATGGACGTATAAAAAAAGACGGACGGAGTATCGCCTAAACATGGAGTGAAGCCTAGTAATGGCGGCGACACATCCATGTGTGTGTGCCAGGTTGATTGCCAGATGCAATAAAATTACCCCACACTTTAGTATTTTTATTTTTCAATTTGTTATACTTTTTATGTGAACTCTAACTATTAGAACCTATGCATATATACAATTACTATTTAGCTTTGACGAATCAACCACTGGACGCGAAACCAAAGGAAAATGTATGAAAACTTGTTCAACCAATATTGGGAGAGGTAATGTCTCCTTAATTATTATTAAAATAAATAAAATAAATAAAACGTCAGTTTATAACCAAACAAATATTAAACATGCTTCATACGATTTCAGTACTTAAAATTTTCAAATGAACTGTCTTATAACAGATGTCGAAGACAGTGTTAATTGGCTGTGATATTTTTTTTTAAATATGGTTGTTATACCTATAAGGGTTAGCATAGTATACATGTTTTTGTGAGAAGAAAATGCAAAAACAAATTTGCATTTTGTATCAAATTATTTTATCGTAATTTTAAAATTAATTAACTTTACATCAACTCCCCGACTTTTGGGAGAATGAAATTTTGAAATAATGGCAACAATATGGCAACAGCTGTCCTGACGACAATGGCGGCTGTATTTTTTTCTATAAATTTTGCCGTAATAATTTTGTCATTAAATCATAAAAGAAATAACTTGCTTCCCTGTGGAATGTAATCCCCTGTGTTTTGTTATTTAAAATTGTACTTTTGCGACACCATTTAACCACGCAAGACGGCATTTTAAATATTTTTGTGAAACAGTGACGCAGTTAATCAGTCGATAGCTCACGACGTAATGGCGGCCGACTAGCTTACTATGGTGAGAGTGTGTGCGTGTTCATTGTCTTTACACGATCGCTAGCTTACTATGGTGGCTTCACGTTGTTTGTTCGTAAAACGGCGTCCGTCTTTTTTTATACGTCCATGCCTACTGTAAATATGCACTATATCCCGGAATCCCTCAGAGACAGTGGGAACTTCTCTTGTACAACGGGGACTTAATTCATGCTTTGCAGCACTCCGACTTACTCAACAAGCAAATATTGAATCACATGGAAAACGGAGATATGTTTTATTTTATTCACTTTAATAAAAGTAAATTTGTCAATTTATATTTTTTTGGTTTTATGGCATTCAAATGCTTTATAAATATAAATTTATAAAGAATAGAAAAAAAACAGACACACCTTCAGACACATAAAACTGAAAGAATAGAATAAATTCGATTGCTCTGGCGGGTCACGAGTGGCTGAGTTGGTCAGGCATCCGCCCCGGAATGGCGCGAAAGGATGCGGGTTCGAGTCCCGCCTCGTGATCGAATTTTTTCTATTCTTTATAAATTTAAATTTATAAATTTGTCAATATTCAATTACGTATTTTGACGATTCAAAAGTGCTTAAGGAATTAATAAATGTTGAGTTTGAGTTTGAGATAAAGCAAAAATATTAGCAAAAATATTTATCTGTCGTTTGTTTGATTGGGACAACATCAGGGAACAACGTATATTTTTTATTACGTATTTTTTTTTCATAAAATAGTGAAAGCTCAAGTGAAAATATCAAAGGCATCATGGTTGAACGACAAGAAGTCGACGTTTTCTGTCAATGATGGCGTATTTCTTGGGATTCCTTTTATGTTCAAGCACATGGCTTTGAAGACTCAGTTATTAATCATTTATTATTGTGGAGGAAGTACGCATCGTTTATATTAAATAATAGACTTAGTTCACCATGTTTTTTTTTCTCGGAATATTACATGCTAAACAACATTAAAACACATGAAAATATGACTGAGATGTTGTATGAAGACTGTGTAGGTAACATTACTGACTACTGTACAATATTAGGAAAGCTTTTTACTGTTCTTCTGTGAGAATATTGTCAAACTTTAAGTTCTTTACTGTAACATATTATGTAGCGTCAGGAGTGAACATTATTATTATTTGGTACCTACCAGCAGAAGCTCTCTTTATGCGTCATAATTTTTGTCATACACTTAGTACAAGTCTTAGATGTACAAATATTAAAAATAATAATGAATCCCTCCAGCTTAACAGAAGTAAAATAATATAAGTTCAGTGTATTGTAGAGATGAGAGTATGTGCAGGGAATTTAAGCTTGTATACATTTTTTTAAATCATAACAGCCATTTGGTCTTTTGCCACAAAAAACCCTGTCCACTTTTAAACTATGAAAAATTAAGTCCAGGGAGTATGTTAAGATAATTAAGAAAGTCCGATGATGTGAGTTTATCACAATAATTAAAACGTATTTTCAATGTTTTAATGAATTATGAAACAATAATAGCTAGGCTTTGCACATTATAATTGTTAGCACATATTTTACGATACCACTTGCTTACATAACGCCATCATAATACATAGCTCCAATATAAATTCCAACCAAAATGACGAAATTATTAATGACTGAGGTTTTGTAAAATGCTAATGCCTTATTATGAATTCGAGTTAACCAATGTAGGTATTAGCATGTGAATTAATTCTGCGCATTATCTGAAAATCGAACGAATTCAATTAAAACACAAACATGTGTTTAGGTGTAAATGAAAAGCTTTTAGGATTTATTGTGTTGAATTCATATGCAAAACGGATTGCTAAATTATTTATAACTAATTTCCCGCCCGCGGCTCCTCTCTTGCATGTCCTGCACGTGCTATTTCTAATATAAATTTTACTCTTTTGAGCTTTTTCTAATTGCAACGTTTTGTTGTAAGTTCATACATTCCGTCCTGTGATTCAGGCGTCCGTTAAAAAAGATAAACATAATCTTTTGGATTAACAATATAGTAAGAATAATAATGAATGTATTCGAAAATTAATCTCATTTTAATCAATTTGAATGAAATCATTCTATAAAGTAGGATAAAGGCACAAAGAGTGATAATTATTTATTAACGAATGGAGCCAGGTGCTCGTTAATATTGGAGACAAAATTGAACGTACCGATCCTGCGTTAAAATAAGTAAATTTTATATCATTGTGATTTTCCAACGTGTACCTACCAAACGTTGGATAGAAAGTTTTCACTTTTTATATTTGAATACTTGGGCCAAAGTTTCATCTAAATACAAATACTTACCTTTAGTAGTTACAAAGTTCTAGAAACTAACAACCTAACAGGGACACAAACACACTAGACAGCACAGGATTTGACTACGGTAACTTGTAACTATGCTTATCAGTTTCTAGTTCTTCGTCACGTTAATGTGATTTTACCAAACTACTTACATATTTTTAAGTAATCCATTTTATTGAATAATAATTAGAAATGCAGTAAAACAGATCTTCAGTATCATTTATTTCAATAATGTTTGATAATAAGTATCAACAAAATAGATAGAGATACTTAATGTGTCAGTTCAAATATTAGTTAGTTATCAGCCTATAGGTTATAAATGATAAAATATCTCACTCTCAGTAAAAATGTATTTCATTCTCAAACAAATCCTTAATTACTATAGTTCTAATTAATATTGGTACATAAGGACTACAAACATAAAACTAAATATCTCTGCTCGTCTTCATAAAGATACTTTTACTCGGTTTCGTGCGGATAAATAGGTATTATGATAATGTTTTCTAATCTCCATACACTCGTTATTTAATAGAATAAGCAATCGTTTTAGTCACATATACCTAGATACTATGAATCATCTGAACTTCATATTGTTGTATAAATAAATTTTCTTTTAGAAAATGTTTTGAACATATTATAACAATTAAGTATCAGCGGTTCGGAAAACCGTTTTCCAAAGAAGATTAAATTATTTTTATGTGTGTAGAAAGTATACTTTATACATTAAAAAGTTTTCATAATAAATTATCTTACGGATGAAAGATAATGGAGAAACAAAGTGTTTGTGAGAGGTTGATGGAAGGTATTATAAGCACCTGATGTTATTGATAAAACTATCTACTGTTATTAAAGAAAAGTTTTTTAAATAACTACTGGTTCGATAACTGATCCGAATCTTTGGTACAGTGGATGACGCGTGAGCGTAAAACCGAGGGGTCCTGGGTTCGATTCCCGGTGGAGACGAAGAAAAAAAAATATGTCTCGGTCTGGCAGGACACAGAAGGCTGATCACCTACTTGTCTCTAAAGAAATTCGATCAGTGAAACAGATGTATAATGCATCTGCCCCTTACCCCACTAGGGGACATGGGACTTCACTTTTTCGATAACTGATAATGGTTCATAACAGCTATCGAACTTACATTCGGAAATATGTTTCATTTTACAGTCGAAATAGGTATGATTTAACATGATAATTTGTATGTGTACCAAAAAATAAATATATGTGGTCTCCGAAATCCCTCTGTTCAATTATGAAATAAAATAACTGAGAAGATTATCATCCACTCATGCTTTACTAATCAAAACATAAAAAGCAAATAATTTTAAAAGCCAATTACTTGGCTTATAGTTACTAGATCAAAATGCAAACCGTGTACGCTTATACTAAAAGTTAAAACGTATAGATTGGAAACTGTGAATAATCCTCTTACCCGGGGATCGACGACAAGTAACTCATGAAGTTGTCAGCTAATGAACAACTTTGTGTACTAGGAAATTGGGCTGTCGTTAATATAAATTTCGAAACTGTTTTGATATTATCAGCATGGATGTTTCAATACCAAGGAGTATTGAACGATTTGTTTAATCCTTCTAGTTTAATCCCTCACGTGCGATGTGTGTGAGGGTAAATCTAAATGAAAATGTTTTAAGGGCAAGTAATTCTATAACAAAACTTATACTTAGCTGTGAGGTCGTGAAAGTTATTAAATTAACTTAGTAATTTTTTAACAGTTTACCAAAATTATCATCATTTAGATTGTGGTAAGATGGAGCTTCCATCAATTTTTTTGATAAAGCATATACTTATATTTGTTATGAAGCGTGTTAATTTGTTTAACTTTAATCATTTTCTATATAATACGCATTACACACACAAATACGTCTTCAATCCGCGGAGGGAAACACCGTGAGGAAACACTTCCAAGATTTTCAAAATGTTCGTCAAATTGTGATAGTCTAAATATGTTTCATCCGTGCATGGGCTCATCTAGCTGAGGATGTTAAATGATGATCAGTTCACAAAAATTTATAAATATTAAACGCACTATAAAAATCGTGATTTACCACTTAGTTAGTTAGTTACTTTGAGTAACACGAAATCAAATAAGCGATGAAAATGCCAAGCGTTCCATTTAGATCTTTCCCTGAAAAGCAGCAAAGTTTTAAAATAAATCTCCCCGATTTTCCTATACGTTCCACGTAACTTTATTACCTACACGAGTTGCAACGACCAGGCAATAAGTGTTTCTAACGTAGTACAAAGTACTGGTACACTAATGAACACCGGCTTTGAGCTGAGCTCGGCTGGAATGGTGATCAGTCTTGCTCTACGCGAAAAACATTTCGAATAAAATACTTCGGTAAACGACCGAGAGCGGTGAAAATTTGACGATATCGTGCATCCATTGTTTTGGGGCATAAAGGCTTGATTGTTATTAAGCGACTACAAAGACTTTTAGTTCGTCTTTTGGATAAAGCGGATTGTGGGAACATTTTTATGTTCTATGTTAAACTGTGAATAACAGAGGTAGCTCAAGATATAGATTTACGGAAAATAACAAGGTTTATTCCAAAAATAAAACTGCTTTGTATCCGTATATGCTAATAAATGCCTAGCTTGTCGCCCCCTTCTACGCTCGCGAAGACAAAGGATTTTCCCATGCGAACGAGATGCTTTACCGCGGTAAAAAGTAGCCTTTATCGTGACAGAGAGACAAACCTTTTACTTTTGTATTTATAATATTACTGAGGACTATTATGTTAAAGGATTTTAAATGTGAAGTGCCTGTAACACTTTCTTCTTTCTTTAGCGACTACACCACAACTAAACTGATTAATTGATTGAATTCTTCCGGTACGATTCCGTCAAATTTAGACCTCTTTTGTATCCTTTATGAGTATGAGTATGTAATAGAAATAAAAGTTACAAGTAGTAATTTGCTAATTGGGAAGGTAGCTTCTTAATTAATAATTTTTAATGAAACAGTGAATACTGACCGTGTTAGAAAGAAAAATTGCAAACCTTTCACGATACATATTTTACAATATTTATTCAAACTACTATCTAAATTTCTTGGCAGGTTGTCGAGGAAATCTAGCCGGAAAATCTTAATTATTTAAATTTTGTCATGTTATCTAAAATTCTAGATTATAACAGACAATTTAAACTTTTGAAACGAAATTTGGACGAACCCCAAAGACAAAGTTATGAAAACTAGTAAACTGGGACTTGGGAGAGACCTAGACTGGGATGTTGACTTCTAGACGTTTTCCTTGTCTTAGTAATACAATCGACGTGCAATTTATGCAACGAATCGTACAATATGTACATACATCTCATTTATTGTATCTATTGTCTCTATAAAAGCTTACAGGTTAGGAAAACCCATGGGAAAGGGATCTTTGTGAGTTTTCCTTTGCCTATACGGGGACAGTAAGCTTGTATTTCATAAATGACGGTCAGTAAAAACAATAGGAAGAAAACCTCAGATTATATCTAACTAATGTATAAAACAATATTATAAATATGTAATTGTACATATTTATCACTGTCAGTCAAGTGATCTCGAATATTCTTCAAATGTTGTCATACTTTATTTATCTCTTTGTGTACCCAGACTTCCCACAATATAAGTTATAACTTTGTATACAGAAACTCTGCTTGTTATTGCTTTATATAACGACTAAATTTTTATCTATATCTTGGTACCTACTGAAGTAATTTTAATCAATCTTATTTTGAAGGTAATATAAACCAAACGAACAAAAAATTTAAAATTAATTGGAAATTATCACCAAACAAAATATTGCAGTTGCTTCGATAGGTACATAATCATTTCAAGTCGAATTAAAACAAACAATTAAAATTCTTAGTTTTATGTATCTAAGAGAAAAATTATTGTCGCAGATCCCAGCTCTATTTGATACTGTATTTGAAAGCTTTTGGTCCCATATTTAATATTTTAAATGAGTCCTTTGCAAAAATATATTTGTCTAAAACAAGCTGTGCTTACGTTAATTTCTTCATAAATTTAAAATATTGTGCAGGGTAAAAGGGAGAAAGACGCTTGCCTTAACAAAGGTCAAAGCTTTTTATAAAACTCCCCTTTTTGTTTTAGCTTCGAACTTAAGCTGATGAATATCATAATATAGAATGTTTAAGTTTTATAATGGATCATGGCTTTGTTGTAAATATCCATTGTGAATATTCTAATTGCCTGCATTAAAATTGTGTTCGCAATTCGAACTAAAACTTGTAATCCAATATAAGTAAATCCTTCTTCAAACTAATTAAATACGAGTATTTCAATATTACAATTTAAACTTGAACTGCAATTTAAATCCTTTAAAATTCTCGAGATCATGTAAACGTGCTCAATCTCAGAGAGAATTAATACATTTTCCAGTTCGAATAAATTGATTATAGGTGTGCTCGACGCTTTACCGATAAGCAGGTAATATTCTTTGGATCAGACCCTCAAAGCAATAAGTGTATTGATCGGCGGATATTGTTCAATCTAAACTGCTCTATACTTGACCTTATTATACTTACCTTAAATACGTATAATAATGTGGCATTTAAAATGCAAAGGTAAGGAATTTCTAATGGAGGAGCCCTCTCGAAGAGATGTTTTAAAATTGATGAGTTGAAAATTAGATTCAATTGGTTCTGTTCAAATAGGTTTTTTATTAACAGTGCAAAATTATTGCTCATTTAGCTCAAGTGTGGCGGTAATTCATTATCGTATGATTAAGAAGTACCTACTACCTATCTACAGACTACATAAATATCCTACTCTATATGTCAGCATCTTTGTTAAATCGCAATTATAAATAAGTAATGTTGTATTTTGTAAAGTATTTATTGATAAGAACGAACCAACAATTAATATTATTTTCACATCTTAAAGTTATTTAATTGTATAGTAATATAACAAACATTGTAACCGTAAACGTTCATTACTCAATTCCGATCTGCTCAAGTATAAATTGGAACAGTCACCTCAAAACCTGTTAGTTAGACTTTGTAGAGGCTACACCACAATAATATTATGGGCTTGTCCATTGGTGTAGAAAATGAATCCTTTCCCTATCAGCCATCGCAGACGTGGGCGGCTGAGATCACAAGATGTGTTGATTCTAAACATTTAAGGGGATCTAAATTGTCAATTGAATAATAATGTGATTGATAGTATATATTAATTTGTGATTCTCATTATTATACTATGCAAATAGACATTTTAACATATTGTGTACGCTTATCAAATCATTGTGTGTATGTTGGTAAATGGTAGACGATTACTAGCGATTATTAATTTTCAATTCTAGGTAAATTCAATAGGTACCTAATTTACAAGAATTGAAAAGAGATTTGTGTTAATATACTCGAAGAAAGTGATTCCTTTTATTTATAATGTTGAAAATGTTCAATATTATTTAACGATAGGGAGAACACAATAAGAAACAGAAGGGAGTGCTTCTTCATTTCTCAGAACGAAATCCCTTGTTCTATGAATAATAAACATAGCAAGGCAGTATGAATGCCTACATTATTACGTTTTACTTTTTTTAGTCTTAAGGCGCAAGTTAGAAATAAATAAATAGGTGGTAACTGGTATAATATAAGTAGAAAGGTACTGTTTGTAATTTTCATCCGTAGCCATTTAACAAAGGATTCTAAATGCGACACCCAAAGTCAAGCCACGCTCGAGATAGCAGGAAAAATCTCTTTGGATTTATGAAGACATTATAACTTACCCTGCGAGTATTACTGCGCCCTGCGGCACCCTTCCGTACTATCTGGGCGTATTCTTGACAAGTTAACAATCGTATTAAGAGTTAACACGCTTTAGGAACGAAGTAATTTGAACTTGTTGTACACAAGTTCTCAAATGCGTAGTTATTAAATGTATCGTACGTTTGTCCAAAAACTTTTTAGCTCATTCGTTAAATTATAACAAAAAAAATTTAATAGTTTTGTGTTTTGTCAAAAAAACCTTTGTATAATAATAAAGCAGTACCTATTTAAAAAAATGTTAAATAAATAGGAACTTAACTAAATATATACTAACTTAAATAAATATATACTACTAAGTAAGCAGTAATTGGCGATCAGTGTTTACGGTAAATGTCATGAATAGTGGAAAACATAAGTTTTTCTCACAACGTTTGCGTGTTCCCCCATTATTAATCATTTGTCAGAAAACTGTTCTTTCGCGTTCTTAATTCATTTTGTGTATTACTGATTGTGGACTAGATACTTGTATGCTTTATTCATAAATATAATTTCCAATTAAATCTTCCACTATTCCCGATATTAATTTAACGAGAACTAGGTAAACTTATCGTAAAAGCATGTTCTCAAATAAATTGCAATAATCTTTAGATAATTAAAAAATTACACATAAGTACAACATTAAGAACACAAATACAAATTGTATTACTATCATATTTTAGTGAGTCAAAAAAATTTACTTAGACAATAGTAAACCTTTGTTAAAATAAAATGACATCAAAAAAATAGACAATGTTCGATACGCCGCTTAAATAGAACAATCTAGATAAGTTTTATTGATTATTGCTAATCAGCAGTCGTGGCGCATGAGGGATGCCAAGAATTATACACATATCAATTGGAAGGTAAATGTCGATGTAATTGAAATAACAATGCTTGAGGTTGTGGATCGTCTACATACACGCTCGAGACATAAGCTGTTGATTGATTTTCATTTATAAAATACAATAGGTTATTGCGCGTAGCCTAATGCTATCAAAACAGTGCGTGCAAAAGTATATTGTATTTTATTTATACATTTAATACTTAAAAGGAAATAAGGTACAGTCGTTTAAATGTCATACTTCAAATTTTCTATCCCTTTGAAACTTCCCAAATGGATAATATACGCATTTATATAGAATGCTTTGCTGTGGTTATAACGTGGTCCTATTCATAAGATAAATGTAAAGTAAAACATTTTATATTATTTTATATTACTTTTCTCACATTTCCAAATAATTGTTTTGCAAACCAACCTTAAACATTTATAAAAGCCCAAAGGCTTCGTAAGATTAATTCCAATAGAAGCAACCTTTTGAAATAACTATTTGAAAGTTGTAACAAACTCTACTTGAAACGAAAACTTTTACTTTTACTTATAAATTGGATAAACCAGCTGCCATTTTGACGTCGACATACAAAATCCATTAATCAGCCGGGTTCAAGCTTTGGTCTTTCTCAAGCAGTTATTTATTGGTTAAAACGTTTTAAGAAACTTAAGCTATTAACTCAATAATAATTCATCGGTTTATCTTTACAGTTAAAATATTGTAAAAACGTTTCACGACCTATTTCCAATGGACCCTTTATGTTATGTATGTTAGAGCGTGGTTGTATTACATAATTAAATACTGATATAATATTTCTTAGACATCTTTACTCGACCAAAGTCAAGACAATAATGCCCCGCAACTGCAGACGACCGTTAATTATTATAGGACGATCAAAACAAGTTCTATTCGAGTGGTGTGAGTCAGCGCAGGTGTTATATTTTGTGTTGTTTTGATCGTTATTTTCAATATGACATGAAATATTATTATTATTTGATATAAATGATAATTAAATGATTGTGAATACTTTTATCCAATTGATTATTATTAAAATAATAAATTAAGATAATCAATTGATTTACTTTTAAAATACAATTTTATCGTTAAATTAAACGCGCTATCATGTATATTTAAAAGTTATATTAGAATAATGTACCAGCTTTCCAGCCGCGGCTTCGTTCTCCTAGTCAAAAGAAATTCCCAGGGGAATGAGATGTTTCAGATGTCGCAGTAAAAAGTTGCCTGCTTGATGGTACTATCTGCAGACACAAAAGTAATATCATGAAATTGCTCTATTGCGACGTAAACGAAGTATGAACAAACAAACTCATTTTCGCACTTCTATTTATCAAAAGCTAGCGATTAGAAATGCCTAAATTATTCCGTCGTGTAAACAAATTCTATATTTTTTTTTTATGTCAGAGCAAGCAAAGGGGCAGGTGGTGAAATTCTATATTCCACCTTATTCTTACCAAATTACATAAAAAGAAAAGGAATGCTTTTTCTGAACGCATTTATTTTACAAAACACCACCTTACCTTTATAACTCGTACTAAGTCCTCCTCTATTTATTTATGTTACGTTTTCAAACCCCAACTGCGTAACAAAGGTACTTTCATTTATAATATTAGTGGGCCGGGAAGTGGGATAATGCAATAATACAGCCTACTTTCCTTGAGTTGATTTAGCAAAATAAATGAGCCGGGTGGATGTTCTGCCCCGCAGAATGCGGTTAAGTGACCGGAGACTGTAATTTTCCCTACCCGATTGGATTTAATAAGCAAAACGTAATAACTTTCTGTCATATATTTATATTAAAACTAGTTGTTCACGCCGGCTCCGTCCGGGTAGACTGATTTGTTAAGTTTTTCAAATTTCTAACAATTATTATCTTCATCCCAGCGGAGACATATCCAACAAACAAAACATACTTTAAATCCGTTCAGCCGTTCTTGAGTTATAAGTGCAGGTGTATCTAATACGACTTTATTTATAGATTAGAAATATAAATAGTATTTTTCAATCTCTATACACGTTCTGTACGTTATGTAACTATGGAATTTAAATATAAAAGCATGTGGATTGTGGAAGGTGACAAATAAAAATCTGTCGGAACAGAACACAAAAGCTTGATTGATTGTGTAGGAATTCGATCAGCAAAATAGATTTCGAAATTTTGCTGTATTTGTATGCCAAGCGTTTTTTATACTGCTAATGCTGTAAAATATAGTTGATTTTTATTGTTTATAGATTAATTAGACATATGAGTACCTAATACCACACAACTATCAAATATGACTGTAATAAACGTTATTAAATACATTATGTTACGTTTGATGTTAATATATGAATCACTTGTCTTATAAAAATTACAGTGCCGTGGGTAAATCATTTTCTTCAACATATTGTACCGTAAAAGTTTTATAACAAAGCCAAACGCTGAAAGCCATCCCGGGGCACTATAAAATGAAAGAAATACGAGCTGTAATCAAGGTAAAGTACGAGTAAAAGATAATATTGCTTTTATTATTTTATAGGAAGGTGTTTACTTCTGAAGGGCGAGTGGTCAAATTATTAAAGGTTTTATAAATAAATTCTCTAGATCCGAGCCTTATTTGATCACAAAAATAGCAACAGGTTTTCAAATAAAGTTATTGTTTCGCTGTCTGCTCAAGATTTTCGCTAGAAAAACTCTACATCTTTCTCGGACATCTTTCTCGTTGTGTTTCTTTAGAATCATCCAAACCATTGAATAATAATCCAGGCCACTTGCTTGAGACAAACTATTATCCCAGCAACTTCATAAAAGAGACCAATTAGTTACGAGCCAGCAGCAAATGTTCCTAATGATACTAATTTGTATCGATTTTCATTTCTCTTGTCTAAATCGTCCGGTTCGTTTTCCCCTACAAATGTTTATACATTCAAATATAAAAACTTTTTCGTTTATGCTTGTGAATACATATATTTTTACAATAACATCATATTTTTTCATTTCGCTTCGTGAGTTTCATAGTTTCATAGTTGCACAGCACACATACGTCGTTGTTTTTTGCGGGAACAGTGCAATGAATTGCGAGAAATATTGATAAAATGTCGTCGGATGAATGATTGAATACTGAAATAATCGAATCCGAAACAAAAGAAATGAAACGATTGTAAATTTAGCTGCTATTTCGAAGTACACCTACGACTATTTATATAACAAATCTTAACATGACTAAAATAGTTATATAAATTCTTACGTATACCTAATAGAAACTCTCAGGTGTGAATTACGAAGATAATTCGTTCAATTAATTCATATTTGATCTTTTTCTATCGTAATATAATAATATTAAAGAGCACGTACGCATTTGTTATTCAATTGTTTTTATTCTCGTCCATTCTGTCTGTCAATACAGATTAATTCAATACCTATATTGTTATGATATCACATTTCCACCGACATCTTGCATGTGAGTCAGAGAACCAATTAATTGGGGGTTGACCTAAAATGGTTGATATGTTAGGGAATATGTACGCAATGAAAATAAAAGACGTATAATTGAATAAATTACTACTTTATGAACTTTGGGTCTTGGTACAATGGCAATATAATTTTGTATTCAATTAGCTTGATATGTAAGACAAGAGCGAGGCAAAACAGACATCCAAGTGTGTGTAGTCGTAAGGAATAAACACGTAACCTTATGTTTTATAATCCAATACGCCTTCTAATTTAGCATTGTTGCGTACCTACCTTTCAGTTTATAAATTGCTTTGAAGATTTGTGAAATTTCCTTCTTGAAATTACTAGTAATATATACCGCTTTTCGATACAGAATAACTGATGACCTACCTATTTATATAAATTCATTCAATATGATGAGAATCTATGTGCATGTAATATAGATATTCCGAAACGAATAAGTAATGTAAGAAGGCTTCCTTTTGAGATACATTTCTAGGTAAACCTGGTAACTAAAGCAAGGGCTTATAAAATCAGGTCATTTATTTTCTGTTACAACCTAAATTATCTTTCATTTTTCTTCATATTTTTGTTTTTGGAGCAAGGAAATTATGGTTTAGGTAAGATTATTGTTGAAAAACACAAGTAAAAATTATGTTTACTATATGTATAATAAATTTTATTCTACTTAACTTTTTTTTTATTGTACAATAGAGGAGCGCTTGGCCACTACACTCTTACTCTTTATATCATAACAAGTTCCTAAGCAGTTACAGTTAACAAATATATAATTATTTTTAACAGAAATACAAATTGTTAGCAAGAATTTTATGGATTTTTTTAAATATAATTTTATCTGAACTTTGAGATCTATTTAGTGATCAGTGAACAAATAAAGTATATCGCAGCTCTGATTGATGTAGCCGGACTATTTCATACTTCGTTAGCTTGAAATCTTCTCGGTTGAATAAAGCTTTTCAAGTTACGGAGCCGTAGCATCTGAAATCTTTTATCAGGACGGCACACACTTATTCGAGAATGGCCCAATAAATCTTTTAGATAAAAGAGTGAAATATTGGCTTTAACCTTTAATAAATAACAATACATATCAACAGATATTGCAATGGTGAAAATCTTCTGCACGATAAATAACTATAATCTGTAGAACCTATAAAGAGCCCTTTTCAATTTAAAGGTTGTCAGATTGTCAGATTAAAATTGAAACAGTTAGATCCTAACAAAAGCATGGGCCCAGATGGTATTCCTGCAAAACTATTTAAAACGTGTGCAGGGGAACTTTGTAAACCTCTCCGAATAATATACAACATGTCATTGAAGACTGGAATTTTCCCTAATCAATGGAAAAAAGCGCATGTGGTTCCTATACATAAGTCGGGTGATCGCTCTGACTGTACAAATTACCGACCTATCAGTCTTTTATCGACAACAGCTAAGGTGTTTGAATCACTTGTTTACGACCAAATCTATAGCCATATAAAATCTCTAATTTCCGATAATCAACACGGATTTGTCAGGGGGAGATCGACCATCAGTAATCTCCTTATTTTCAAAAACTACATTTGCTCCTCATTTGCTAAACGCGGTCAAGTCGACTGCATCTATACCGACTTTAAAAAGGCATTTGATAAGGTCCATCACGAAGTTCTTTGCAACAAAATATCATCATTTGGCATACACGGAAACCTTTTTCGCTGGATAAAATCATACTTAACGAAACGAAGTCAGATAGTTGTGATTGGTGGTCATAAATTCTCACCTTTTGTTGCCTATTCTGGTGTACCGCAAGGTTCTCATTTAGGTCCCTTATTTTTCATAATGTTTATTAACGACCTTGCTCAAACCCTCAACTGTCCTTGCTTACTTTATGCTGATGACCTAAAGATTTTTAACACTATTGTATCTACAGATGACAGTCATAAACTACAAACGGACCTCAATACTTTACTGCAATGGTGCAAGAACAATAGAATGTTTCTCAACCTTGATAAATGTTTTAGTATATCTTTCACCAATAAAAGTAAAAATATTATGAATTTTCAATACAAATTAAATGATCATGTTTTACAAAATAAATGCGTTGCTAAAGATTTAGGTATACTTTTTGACCAAAAACTGTCATTCCGTGACCACTATGACCAGATGATTGGAAAAGCGCTCCGTATATTGGGTTTTATTTCTAGATTTTCAAAGGAATTTCTCAGACCATCTACATTTATTTACCTTTATAATACTCTGGTTCGCACGAATCTGGAATATGGGTCAATCATTTGGTCACCTTACTACCACATTCATAATGACCGTATCGAGAGAGTACAGAAAAAAGCACTTCGATTGGTAAACTACAGATTTAACGCAGGAGAAAAAATATCCTATGAAGATAAATTGGAGATGTTTAAGGTCACGAAACTTTCAACGCGCCGACAGTACCAGGATCTTATATTTCTTCATCATATTATACACTTTCATATTGACTGTCCAACTCTGCTCTCACTTCTTAATTTTAACATAAAACCTAATCCCAGACACCCTTCTCTCTTCTGCATAAATGTTTTAAAAAATAATACTTCTTTCTATAATCCCATGGTCCGTATGTGTCGCCTGTATAATGATTTGACTTCGCGTAAGCCAAACACAGAACTTGACGTATTTGATCCAAAACTGGGTAAATTTAAAAATCAGGTCAAAACCGTGCTCAAGTCTAATCTACAAGTTCTATGATAATTTAAAATTTAACTTACATAGTTCTTAGATACTTTACTGTTTATTAGACATAATTTATTGTTATAACTACTGTGATGAAATGTAATGAATTTTATTTTATGTGATTGAATGTAATGTAGGTATTTATTGATTTAACTGTATTTTATGTGATTTATTGTATTGTAGCTATATTGATGTGATATTTATTTGTACTATGATTTAGATTCAATGTATTTAATGACATGTATTTTTTAAAAAGAAATATTCTACTTGATCTATGAATTATTGTTTGAATGAATTGTTGATAATTTAATCTTTGATTTCCATAGTTCTTAGATACTTTACTGATTGTTAGACATAATTTATTGTTATACTGTGATGGAATGTAATGAATTTTATTTTATGTGATTGAATGTAACATAGGTATTTACTGATTTAAATGTATTTTATGTAATTTAATGTATTGTAGCTATAGTGATGTGATATTTATCTGTACTATGATTTAGATTCAATTTATTTTATGACATGTATTTAAAAAAAATATTTTACTTGATCTATGAATTGTGCTAAATAATGTAATTTTTAATAATTTTTTTTTAACCTCAATTGTGCTGTGTACATACAATTTGGCTGGCATTTTACCACAACATGTGATTAAATTTGTGTATAATTAGTCAAAATTGTCAGCTGTGACGTGTACCTATTTAAATAAATAAATAAAAAGGTTGCATGAAGATAAGTAATAAGTGTACCGAATACAGGCAGACAGGCCGTCTACACGAAATACTCGACTTACAACTAGTAAAGTCTGGCACAAAATCGTTCCCCAGACATCGATTTAACGTGATCATAAAGTTGACAACACCACTTAAGCTGAATCTGCACATTAAATCGTAATATCCGTCGTAACAATGACTTACAATTTGAGGGGCATCAACGCTTTAGGAAGATATTTCAGCAGAGACGGGGTTCGGGATGGAATGGAAATGGGAATCGTAAGGACGAACGGGAGGTGTCGAGTCGGGTCGTGTCCTGGCTGGCTATCGATCCGTCCTCTGCGCAACAAGTGAGGCCACTGCGAACAAACGCTAAATTAAATGCTACACTGGTTGCCGATGTAGAATTGTGCACGTCGCCAGCCGCATCGCTCGATGCTTGATGGATAACTATGTACAGCCAATCAATTATTTTGCGGTAGATACGATTTGCATTTCAAGTTGAAATATGAAAATGTCGGACTCTTTTCCCAACTTTTATGTCTCTAGAACTTTAAACTTTTAAACTCGATATTAATTGGAGATAGGTATTGTTTTCATATAGCAAGAGCATTTTATTCAGATATTAAGCATAGTAAGGCTTGATTCTCAAGGACTACACCAGAGGTAAGTTGGTCGCAGACATCAATATATTGCTCAAAGTTTGAGTCCTTTGTAATTAATCTTGAGCTTGCGCCGAATCCGACACATGGTGGGCCACTTGATAAATGTACGAAGCAAGTAATTTATAAAGCATGCCCCAACTCACATTTAGTTAATAATGTCTACGCTACCGAAACATATGTGCCCTTTGTAAGTTACATATTGTAGTGATAAATGGACTGTCTAAAATAATCTTAAAATAAGTTTTGTAATTATTTCAAAAACAATGCCTACCTAAGCAAATGAACAATAAAATAAAATTTTGATGAAATGCAATGAAAGAAAATATAATCTGGGTGAGATCGTGGTTAGGTGTTAAATAGTCTCTACAGGTGTATTTACATAAAACGAACATAGAGCAAGAGCATTCTTTCATGATCGTTTAGTGTAAACGAAAACTCGTATTCAGTGTTGTTCAATATTAGAACATTGCCGATCTTATCTATTCTTTATAAATTTATATTGTTTAGAATCTCTTAGAACGCACTAAGAACAGCAATAATGCTCTACGCCTGATTACACTAAAAGATCGTAGACAATGATCCCTTGTCATTGTATTGATTTATAAAATAAAATTAATATTTAAGGGAAATAATTGGAGCACATCTTAGATTTTTTGGATATTTAGACTGAATATCATTTCACTGAAGTGAAAAGATGATTGATTCGACTAAAACGTATTAACCAGATTAAAACACACCTTTTACGTAAGTCTACATGTGCTATGTGTAAAAGTAACACCTAAATCACGCTTGCTTTATGTCTGTAAGAAATATCTTTATCTAATTACTGAGTTAAGGGAAAAATGGTCATGTTAGCAAATGACAAATTTAAATTATTTTAAAGTATAATCAACTTTTTTTCGAAAAATGTATGTATTTTATTATTTTAATTTTTAAGATATATTATATAATTATTAATCAGGTATATATTTGTTTGTCTAACTGGGTGCTAAAAAGGATAGATAATATGATGTAATAAAAAGCAGAAGAAAAGTTTATTTTATTTATTTTACAATTCTTATACACACAGTACAAATTTACTAAAAAGGTGATTCTTTTTAGATATGATGAGAAAAGTATTAAGTTCTTAAAAATCTGATCTTTTATAATTATTATTATTGACACATGAATACTACACACAAATTCTACTTGTTATCAAATCCTTCTGTGCGTGGCATCTTTATATAACGAAATAGTTAAATATCTGTTACAAGTAATAGATGATAAAATATTATTCATTTACATTTAGATAATTTCGTATTCGAAATCAGTACATTTTTGCGCATAATTTTCTCCTCAATAATTACAATAAAACACAAACATTATTCAAATGGTAATTTACTTACAGTCTGTTTTTGGCACTTATAACTAATTGCTTTAAAATGTCAATCGAGATTAGAAAGTTCTTAATATATTATGTATTTAGTAATAACCCTTCGACTGTAAACTATTATTCTGAATCGTACTACACTTGTAGCTTTTCTATAAGTATATAAGTTATCATTTACCGGTACAGTTCTGGAAAGAACAACGGAAACTCCCAATTACTTAGTCTAACAGAAATCTACTAAAATCTTATTTACATTCTGGTGTTATACAACATTTATACTGGCTAATTTAAGTCCTCAAACGTCCACCATAAAATAACTATAAGAGCAAGAATATTATGCTATATTTGGTTTTCATTTCCATTTATACTGGCGACACAGTAGTACTTTAAACATTAATAAAAACACTACATAATTTTTATGTAAAATTTAAAAGATACATTTCATTTACATTAATTTTAAAATACACATTAATTATCTACTATCGCACAGTCTTAAAATCAATATATGCAAAAAAGCAGTAGATACTAGATTTACGTGGCAATAAAATAAATGTCGTCATTTTTATGGAACACCTAGATACGATAATTTAAGCAATAACATAACCCTGATCTATGTGACTGCAATTCCCAATAAAAATGTACGACATACAAAAAGTACAATATAATCTACAATAAAACTAAGAATATATAAAAAGGCACATTCATACACCTGAAAAATTATATAGTAGTTATAAAATTTAAAATCATTATAAAATATGCAATTGAATGGTATCTACTGGAGTAACATCAATATTTTTTTATTTCACAGATAACTTGGACTCTAGAATCAAAATGGATTGAATAAGATGGGCTGAAATGATAGAAGAAGTAGTGTAAACTTCGTGGGGTATAAATGTATAAGTGAAAATTTTAATATGTTTTTGTTTTTGTTTAATATAGTTATCGTCAAAAGAGGTAATCGGCAGGTGCTTGAATAACCATATCAATTGTACAAAGATGAAACTAATTCGGTTGGAGAAGATTAGATAGCAATTCCACACATATCTTGTCAAAGGCTTAAATGAGCTGCCTGTCTGAGGTAATTACATATTAATATTAAGTCTCAACTTGTAAACTCGATCGTGTTCTGTTTATGTTAATAGTTAATTTTAACGATTAAATTTAGTAATAGTATTTAGTTATAAACGAGTTATCGTTAAAATGTTTGTTACAATACAGTAATAATTAAGTAGTTACAAATTTAATTCCATAATGAAGAGGTATTATCCTAAACAAACGGTAGACCAAACGAGCCGAGGTTGCGTGAATTTCTGTAAATTAATTATTACGCATTCACGCCTTCGATGGTAACGAGATATCAATTCAACAGCGAGGCTTTTTTATACTTTTAATTAAAAAGTTAAAGGTCAAGTGATCAAATCTAAATTAAACGAAATAATACTAATATTGGTGTTCTACGTTAAGAGATGGCTCACAGAAGATCAAAAAAAAAACAGAGTAACGTGTAAACATTTGTGTTTCAATTTACATCGGTCTGAGAAAACCATTTAGAAATGGAATTAGCAAAACCCTTCACGATTTTAAAATTCAAGTCCGATTTTACATCACAAAAAGGTGGCAATGCACTAAATGGGTCGACATCTTTACACGCTATATCATATGATTTACACTTTATCTGTCTTGATGGCCAATTTGTAAAACTATTGCTTATACGGATAAACAATATTATAAAATAGTTCAAACTTCTGAATAATATTATGGATTTCCATTTATGACAAACCATAAATGGTTTCATAATCTTAAATTAATATATCGCAGTATCAATAAATTTAAAAATTTCATTCAAATATTTTATGCAAGAAACAAAACATAAAAAAAAAATAGAAATAGAGATCAGCGTTCAGGCAATTAAAAATTTCCTATACGAGTACAATAAATGTTCTCTTTACTCTTTGACATGAAATTACAACATTAAACATTTGGGAAAAGATTTAGGAATAGATAGGGAGGCGAGGTAGCTAAATGGCGTAATTCAACGGCGCCGTCGAGACTTATCAAAATCGAAAGATAAAATAATTTCGAAAAGAAAAGCTTCTATGGTAAAAACCATTTTAGCGGTGGGTTTGGCGTGTACGGATTTTCAAAAATGTTAAAAAAAAACAGTTACTTGGGCATTCTCGAGCGCGTCAGATATTCATACTACGTATGCCCCAAGTGCCTCTGATAACAACGGTATACTAATCTGCCGGTTTGCGTGGTGGGACTAGGCATATAAATTCGTCAAAAATGCACAAAAAAAAATTTACTCGGGCGCGTCAGATTTTCGGAAGGGGTGTTAAGTAGGCCCCAAGGAAGCTCCCCTTAAAAAAACTGACGATTACGGCGTGACGATAAGTTACGATGAATTTTAGAAAATGCAAAAAAAATAAGTCCTTTTGAAATACTCGAGCGCGTCAGATTTTCATAGGGGAGGTTAATCTCGGTATCCTGAAAGCATATTTTCTTAATCTGACAAAAATGTTGGTGGGTTCTCTTAATCTGACCGAAAAAGGTTTTTGGGTTTCTTTTTTTTAATCATCGTTATTTCATATAAATTTTTCTTCACACCCTCAGTTTTCGAGATATACTCAAAAAACCGGGAGTTTGAGTTTTTATGGTGCTTCAAGTCAAAAAATTTTAACTTTGGACAAAAATGAAAAGAGACCTTTTTTTGTAAAATAATATTACCTTTTTTGTGTATTAAAACTTTTTTTTTGTTAAAAGTAAAGTTCGCGACTTATATGCTGCAACGAGTTTTTCGGAAGACGAAATGGCTCCTCCAGACTTCCGGTCATGCGGAAACCGGCAGATTTTGTATTTTTAGTAAGTTTTAGATTATACTCTTCAAAATAAAAATAAAAAAAATCGCGCTCGAGAATGCCGGATTAACGTTTTTTTTTTACAAGTTCGCGACCCTATAACTCGGCGGCGTCAAGGACTTATCGTCAAATTAGTTAAATTTAGTCTTAAAACACTAAAATCAACCCCCAATATCTTAATCTGACGCGCTCGAGTATTTCAGACTATCGATTTTTTTTTACTAATCTGATCGTATATCCTAGGCGCGCGTCACTACATATAGAGCTAAATAGTTAACAAGGTTGTTCTATTAGGTCTAAGGTATCTCTCATATCTTAAACTGCCACGCTCGAGTATTACTGAAAATTCCCCTATTCGCCTCCCTATCTAGAAGTAGCGTTGTAACTTACATTCAATCATCAATTTATTAAGAAATGGTACAAGAATTACGTTTACTACTATTAGCGTGTCTTTCTCGTATTTGTTGCAAATGTGCGAGCTGAGCTGGAGACGGGACGTGGGGAGCGTTGGACGGCGAAGGGCTCGTGGATGAACCTGGGGGGCCCTGCGGTCCCGTCGGCAGCGACTGCCGCCTTCGCCGCCGCAGCGCGGGCGACAAATTGTACTTCACCTTAGCTTGCACCAACAACTCCTTGAATATTTGCGAAACATTCAAATTTTCTTTCGCCGACGCTTCCACGAAGCCGTTCTCCCAGTCGACGGTCACCACGGACTCCGTCGTGTGAAAGTCGACCTGAAAACAAATTTAATTAAGCCTACGATTCATTCGCGAGCGTTAATAATACTTTAATTAAATTGCGATGTTATATCCTAACTTAGGTCCGTCATTCGGATACCGTAGTTAAAGAGCTTTACGATAATTTATAGCGTTAAGTATTTCTGAGGAAAGGTTCTTGGGGGTCGCATTTGTGCTGAAATCTGACAAGATAAACGAGGGTGACAAATGAACTCGAATTAGTTCCAACACTAAACTTTAAGCAATAATCATTAATAAAGACATCTGTTATCTGTGTTAGACGTGTAGAGTTTCGCAATTTGTAAAGTATTAACTTAGATGTTAAGTATTTCATAACTACCCACGCTAAGTAATATAAAGCTGTAATATTACTTACAAAGTACAGTTAGTACGATACAATCATAATACCTTAAATATACCTACTTTTTATATTTCGTTTTTTAGACAAAACACAAAACAACTTTTTTTCTGGGTAAACGTTTAATAAGGTAGGGATAACAGTTAATTTAAATATAATGTTATCTTTACCAATGTGACTACCATAATTTCTTATAGACACAGTAGATAGAGCATTCAGCATACGCATACTGGAAATTTTATAGGGACAAGGTTAAAAAACGTTAGGTCCCTATAAAATTTCCAGTGCTCTATTAAAGCTCCGTTCCAGCTTTAATAGAGTACTGGAAATTCCAGCAATTCTATGTATCTTCTTGTTAAAATATAGGGACAGTATTTCCTCCATGTTATATGGGTTAAACAAATGAATACGCGAAGCGAGACAGTGGGCGTTGGCGCGGAAGGCACAAGGGACCGGATATCGGAGAGTCAGCAGATTCTCCGGTCTATTATCCGGAATATTCCGCACAAAGCTGTCACTGTAAAACTAAAGTTGGTATGTTTATTTGTTAACTCGATCCTGGCATCCGCTCTTGCGTGTGAGACAAACACTGTTTGAATGAGTATTGTATGAGATTTTATTTATTTTAATCGTTCTTCGCTAAAATTGAAATGACTTTGGAAATTTAAAGTATTAGATATGTCTTCATTACTGCGGACCGTTTTATCGGTCTAGAAAAATAACCTAGATAATCGTAGAATTTGTTCATAAAAAGATAAGCGCTGACTTATGGAACCAATAATTCCATTTTTTAACGAACAGTTCTGAAATATATTCAAATCAAGAAGGTTAAAGGTTGAAGCATAACCTCTTTTGACAATCTTACACTTCATTGCCCATGGATACGTCCCTTATTCATTCGGCTGGTAGAAACTCTAATGAGATCGTGTTATATTAATTTATGAACCGGCACGAAAAAAGAAAAGTTACTTTTCCAGTTGGGTAAATGGCGTTATAATATTACGCTCAATTAATGTGTTATTCATTAAACTCGGGTATTCATCCATTCCAATTACTTAAATATGTAATTAATTATGAGTTTTATTTTAATTGCGTTTATTTTATGCTCAAAACACAAAAGTAAGTGAATTTCGGTATAGTTTGCTTTCATGTAAGATTTAATAAGCGCCGCCTTACTATCTATCGATATTTTACAATTCGTAGAAATCATAGACCTTCGTAGACGTTTGAATTCAGCTGTATTGTAACCAATTACTTTAAATATGTTATTTATTTTATATGTGATTAAAATCCGCAATTATCCTCTTGAATTCAAACCAAAAAAATCCTCAAAACATTTTATATTCATGAACATTTAAAAGTGCTTATGATTGCTCATTTGTTTCATTTTCATTTGTATCACTGATTGCGAATATCGAAACGCGATCATCCGTAACATAATTTAAATTACAGGCTACATTTAGTAATAAGGTCACTAGACTGGAACATGAATGGTTTTTCTAATGTAGGCAACGTTTAAAGGAAATGGTCACATCCGTTGAATTTCCGTTGTGTGCACACCCGAAAGGAGAATTAATACCCACGTCTAAAGCTCGCCATATTCGCAGCTGACTTGCAATACGTTTCCATGCCCACGATAAGTCGAAAAATCAATTTATTCTATGAACATACTGCATTATATAGCAAAATAAATGTGGCGAAAAAGCTTTGCTGTATTTTAATTGCATTCCATTTCGCATTGATTGGCAAGAACGTTGCTTTATTTAGATTAGAATTTAAATTGAAATCTGTGAGATTAATTGCTTATTTAATATTTAACATAGATGTTCTTTTCTGTCTATCCAAGATAATTTATATTTTAGTAATACTTTTTTCAATCGGTTTACAATTATACATCTTATTATATTTCAGATACTTCATTTTAATGAAGAAAAGCACCCACGCTATTACAAATATCATTTAGTATTCAGCTGTAGCGGCTTTATATATTTCGGATAGCGGAAATGAAACAACGGATTGACAACCTCTTTATATTGGAGCCAATTTACGACTAAAGTACAATTAGCGACACAATACATATTAATGTTATATGATGCCTGACCTAATAAGTAAGCTGTAATGTGCTGACGGCACACAGCCATTGTAAATGGTCTAAGATCCGAATATAGGTCGACCTGCACCGGCGTGATAATAGAATGAGACCAATTTTATAATAAATGTAGTCTATTAAAAAATCTATTAAAGATGGGTTGACTGAAAAAATCCTGGACAGGACATTTTAATTAATTTTTAAAAAAATATTTTTTTTAATTAATTGCAGTACTTATCAAGATAATAAAAATAATTATAATAGACTTGAAGTATGAAACCTACAGAATGTGCAGTCATAGGGTTTTCTAATATTTACCTGGACAAACTGCTAGGTTGGCGGGTATAAACAGGCATGTCCGTACCAGTTACTTTCACTTGATGGGATGATAGAAAAAAAAATATATCAGCATGAGCGCTGTTTTATAACAAAATTGTTTATTGTCTCAACTCTGCATAATTAAAAAAATAAAAAGATTTTTTTAATAATTAACTAAAAATATCCTGTCCAGGATTTTTTCAGTCAACCCATCTTTAATAGATTTTTTAATAGACTACATTTTATTATAAAATTGGTCTCATTCTATTATCACGCCGGTGCAGGTCGACCTATATTCGGTTCTTAGACCAAAACATTAAATTATTTTACAAGAAAATTCATTGGCAATGTCTTAACAAATGATATTCATTTTCTTTATAATACAGAATACTTATGATGTTAATGTCAACACGAGAATAACAACCACATCATACTGTACAAATTACATAATGAAATACATGCTCCTCTTTACACATGATCCTATTCTATTTATCTTAGTTCTCGCACGTCTGGTTGCTGAAGCGATACTGTGTAGTAATGGAGTAATATAATTACAGAACTGATACAAGAAACATCTAAGTCAAGGTATGCCTGACTTATTAAGATAGTGGTAATTAATTGATAGAGGGAACCTACATTTATCCTTTTGATATATTACGTAATTTCTCATAGCAAAAATATACGGCGATAATACCAATCGAAACTGCTTTTTACATCAACTTTTTTATGAATTATATCTATTATGAATGAGTTATAACTAACCTGTCTCTCTCCAGCTTCAGCTAAATCAACTTTGTTACCCACAACAACAATAGGCACGGCTGTGCTGTCCTTAGTCTCGTGAATTTGATCTCTCAAGGCGCGAACTTCCGCGTAACTTTCTAAGTCTGTTATATCGTAAACTAGGATAAACGCATCAGCCGACTGCATAGACAGGGCTCGCATGGCTGGGAATTCATACGCTCCAGATGTGTCCAAAATATCTAACGTCAGTCTGACCCCGGCCACGTTGAAGTCACCGTGATGCATTTCCTCTATAGTTCTCTTATACTTAGGGGAGAAGGTTCCATATAAAAATTGGGATATAAGAGATGATTTGCCGACTTTAGCCGCACCCATGACAACTATTTTGTGGCGTACTGCACTGTTCGTGAGATTGCTGTTACTGCCGGATACTGTATGCTCCACCTTTTCGGGCCTGGTAAAAAAATAAAATAAAAAGTTAATGATATATTTATATTTTAAACTAGGTATACGGATCCAGTTAGTTTCTATTCGTTTTGAACTTCACACATATAATGGAACAGATTGCAGCGTTAACCTAAATACATATTATGAATTGAACAAATTTGACTACGTTAATATCACGAGGACAAACTCCATTTAATGTTCGTAACATGTTTTAATATTATAACGTTTATGTTTAAATTACAAGAGCCCGAAATGACCAGCATTAAATTTTACGCATTAAATATTATTTTGTACGTTGTCTGTAAATGAATGACATGCAAATTAGGTAAATAAGCCCAGCGTTATGATAATCATAAAAATTATACAAATTAGCCGAAGACCTTAAAAAGTAACGTTACTAATTTTTTCTTTACAAAAATAATAAACGCGGAGGTAATTTCAGCTAACAAGAACTTTCAACCAAATTAGAAGTAAACTAATCGACAAACAGACCCAGTCTATTAGATAACTAACAGTAATACATAAACACCCTATTGTAGGGAAAATTAACATATTGTCTCGTAATTACCCTTCTCATTTAACCTTTATATCGTTATGACCTAAATATACGATTAGAATAATAGATTATCGAATACTGATAATTTCCAATCTTTACTTATTATTATATTTGTATGATGTTAACAATAACCCACACATTTAATCTTCTAAGGAGAACAAGACCACAGATTAAAAATCGCTTTTACTTGAACCGAGTCTTTAATAAAGGTTACAAATTGACAATGTAAGCATGTCGTTGAACATTATCTATAGGTTCTGTTATCAGATGCCCGCTGGTTGTTTCACCGCTGCTTATCTGACGGGGGATCGTACGATGTCACCGATCAATAACACCTCCAAATCTTTACCTACATGAATGATACTAAAACATATAATTTTATTGTTTTAATCTATGTTTTATTATGGGAAACGCAAACTTTGTACCCATTTTTACGAAAATTGAAATTTGGCATAGCGGATAGTTAATGAAGAGGAGGAGTTAAAAAGAAGTGAAAATTGAACTATTAATAAATTTTAATTTAGAGTGCATTTTATCCGAACCCAGTAAAGTTTGAGAATCTAGTAACCTAACCCCTCCTAAAAAATGTTTCAATTAATCCGAAAGAAAATTTGAAAATTGTATACTGGTTCAGGATTACTTACAAACGTGTTTTATTATTTTACAATGATATTAGTAAAAGATATAGATAGGTACTTAAAGGACAATGAAAAAAAAATAGTTAAAAGAATAATTCGTGGTTCATGGACGTGGGAATTAATTAAAAATATTTACTGAAAGACAATAATCCAATTATAATAATTGACAATATCCTGAAACAATTGTTAAATAAATAACTTGCAGCGTAGCATTCATTAAAATCAACTCCGATTACTGATAACGATTATTTCCTCCATTACAGAGGATTTTAATTAAAGAGTTTTTAATCGTTACGCCGCAGATTATCTTTACCCAAATTTCCTTTCGCCCAAGGAAAGAAATTTATTCAAATTGAGTCGTTTCAAAATGAAAATCAAATCCCTGTGGGTCATTTCAATCTCCTGAATACTATAGCTCAAATAGAAGAGTCTTCCATTATATTTCATGGTTTATTTTACTTTCAATTTAAGTAAAAGTGCCCATATTGCCTATACGTAATTCAGTTAATCATAATAGAGTAAATTTATAGAATTAATATCATCGAAGTGAACGATACTCGGGATGCCTATTATTTGCTTGAAATATTAAAGCATCATTTATAATTTACATACGCGAACTAAAAGATAGATTGAATAAATTAAACAAAGCAAGGATTATGTAGAATTCAATTAATATTTTATTCGAAGTGTCTAGTCGTCCGCTAAACGGATGAATAAAATAAATTAGTCGTCCGATTACCGGATGAATAAAATAATTTAATCGTCCGATTACCGGATTAATAAAATAATTTAATCGTCCGATTATTCGGATGACTAGATAACCTTTTAACACTAAAGCTAGTTGGGTTGGACTAAAGCAAAGGGGGCGCAGGACTTAAAAAATTTTTGATGGAGTTGGTGTCATTATAACACCTATTTATTATTGTTTTATCGTAAAGATTACGCTAATATAAGCATGTTTTATAGGAACAACTTTTCTCTAAAATCAAAAATGGCCGAGATATTCGCCCTCAATTCGTTAGGTTAGGTTTAGGTTAGGTTAGCCTTTAGGTTAGGTTAGGTTAGGTTTCTTAAAAAAAAACTACACAGAAATAGGAGCCCCGCTTCGCGGGGCTCCGTCGACGCGCAAAAAAAATCAAGTTTAGGTTAGGTTAGCCGTTAGGTTAGGTTAGGTTAGGTTTCTTAAAAAAAAACTACACAGAAATAGGAGCCCCGCGAAGCGGGGCTCCGTCGACGCGCAATAAAAAAATCAAGTTTAGGTTAGGTTAGCCGTTAGGTTAGGTTTCTTAAAAAAAAACTACACAGAAATAGGAGCCCCGCAAAGCGGGGCTCCGTCGACGCGCAAAAAAAAATCAAGTTTAGGTTAGGTTAGGTTAGGTTAGATTTCTTAAAAAAAAAACTACACAGAAATAGGAGCCCCGCGAAGCGGGGCTCCGTCGACGCGCAAAAAAAAATCAAGTTTAGGTTAGGTTAGCCGTTAGGTTAGGTTAGGTTAGGTTTCTTAAAAAAAAAACTACACAGAAATAGGAGCCTAAAAGAGAATAAAAAAACTACACAGAAGGAGGACCGTCGACGCGCAAAAAAAAAATCAAATACCTACGTGTGCCCTCCTCCCCCCTCTCCTCCCCCCACATAAAACCTATAATACGTGCGGCAGTTCTCTAAAGAAACCCATATAACCTAACTATATAGATAAATAGATGTTATCGGACGATTAAATTATTTTATTCATCCGGTAATCGGACGACTAATTTATTTTATTCATCCGTTTAGCGGACGACTAGCGCTGTCCTATTTTATTTTTGTTTTCAGACTATATTAATCCTGGTATTATTCTAATACTATAATTCCTTTGTCGAAAATTTAAATGAGATTTGTGTAGGTTTCAGCTTCAATTCTATATTTCTATTTAAATACAAATTCAATGCGAGTTCCGTTTTGTTAATCTTTATTAACTGGTAACTAGTTTAAACTATTGTGAATTTTCAATATAATAAAACAAAATCGCTTCTGTTTGTCCGTGTGTATGGTTAAATCTTTAACGCACATATTTTGATGCGGTTTTTTTAACGCATTGAATACCTAGTTCAAGAGTGAGGTTCTAGATTTTTAGTATATGTATATAACGCCGCCATACAACTAAAACCAATTAAATCGAAATTTTGTCAAAAATTACTTATGAATGCCAAAGTACTTAAAATTTTGTGTTCTTACGTCTGCGAAAACCCATTAATCGCTAAGTCTTATAGTTTCGCTGCTAGCTAATAAGAAAACCAATTATTTGAAGCATTTCAAACGATTGTTTTCAAATACAAAACATTAAGCAGATGTAACTTGACTGCCGACATATTTGTCTCCAATGATTATTATCAGTTAATCTGATAAAGTTGTTTTTCTTCAGGGAGAGCTTATGAAATACTCTATTTTTCACTCAGTAACAACCATTTACTAAGATTTAAATGACCATACTAGATTAAAATGGTCCAATAAAAGCTATTAAAACAGTTTAATTGATTATACCTGACGAATTCCATTTTAACAATACAATCTAATCGTCTAAGAAAATAATGTATATCTAAATAATGGTTTTTCTCTCATGATACTTATTCACGGATGCAACCTAATCTCTACAGCGAAAAACGATTAAACCTGATTAATTTGTTTTACCTGACGAATTCCACAATATTATATATATATTACATGCGTAAATTAACTGTATTTAATTTGACAGTATACGAGAGTGCTCTTCCAAACAATGCATATTGTTTCACGTGGTCAGAAGTAAATGGAAAAAAGGTAGCGCGGAAATAGGTACTATTTTATACCACTACTTGTCGAATTGCATTCCAAATTCTGTGACTGAAGTAAGCCTATTTTCTTATAAGTGGTCACCACCGCCCATAAACACTTGTAACACTTCTAGTGTTACAGGTGCTTTGCCGGCCTTTCATGGACAATTAAGCTCTTTTCTTGAAGGCCCCAATGTCGTAGTTGTTCGGAAACACCGCAGGTGGTAAATCGTTCCACAGTTTCACCGTACGCGGAAGGAAGTTGCGGGTGAAGCGGACAGTGGTGGAGCGCCAACCATCCAGATGGTGCGGATGGAACTGGTTTTTACGGCGTGTGGTCCGGTGGTGGAACTGTGCGGCTGGTTAAAGGTGGAACAATTCCTCAGAGCACTCCCCATAGTAGATTATGTACAGTATACAAAGAGACGCAACGTCTCTTCGCACTGACAGTGGATCGAGCCTATCAGAAAGCCTACGGTCATCGACAATTCGAGCTGCTCGACGTTGGATGCGGTCAAGAGGAAGGAGTTGATACTGTGGGGTTCTGGCCCAGAGATGAGAACAGTACTCCATATGCGGTCGCACCTGAGCCTTGTACAGCTGAAGTCGGTGGGCCGGCTTGAAGTACTGTCTCGATCTACTGAGCACAACAAGTTTTTTCGAGGCTAATTTAGCCTTCGCTTCCAAATGACTGCGGAATTGAACGTCACTCGAGATTTCAACTCCGAGGATTCCGATTTTCTCTTAAACCGAGGTCTACGACAAATGGGGTCTTTTTAGCGGTGAACGCGCAAACCTGTGTCTTTAAGGGATTGAACTCGACAAGATTAAGTTCGCCCCAATCCGAGACTTCTTGGAGAGAAGACTCGACTTTAGACACAAGTTTGTTTCGACTCTCATTGAGGTGTTTGGACGGCCGGGATAAAGAGCATCCCCCGTACTGTCGTCTGCATAGCAATGAATGTTACTGATTTGTAACAGATCATTGATATGCAGAAGAAACAGTGTAGGAGATAGCACGCAGCCTTGTGGGATACCAGCATTCACATGAAGAGGCTTAGAGCAAGAACCGTCGATAAGGACCTTAATGCTCCTCTCTTCCAGGAAGCTGGCAACCCAATCGCATAACCTCGCAGGAAGTCCGAAAGATGGTAAGATTTGCTGCAATTATGCAGCAAAGGTGTCATACCAGAGGAGTACCATCCCTGGTTCAACAATTTGAATAGCGATGTTGTTTGTAAAGACAGGGTACCTGATGGCACAGTCTCTGATGACGAACCTACGATATCTGCGGATGATGACTAACAAAAACCCAATTCAAAATAGTTTATTTTTGTTCCTATCCTAAGGTATTTTATTTTTACTGTCTTAATTATCTTAATTTAATTTTGATTATAATTGTAATGACATACAGGTTTTACCTAATTAGAAGATGAAAATGCTTAGTCATAAACAAATGACATAATTGTGTTTAGAATTTAAGCTTATCAAAGTAAAAAAAACCCTTGTTTGATTTTCTAATTTGATTATGATTATTATTTCAATTACTTACCTATTCTCGCTACCCAGAATATGAAAGTGCTTAATGTAACTATAAACATTGAAGTAATAAAATATTTTATTTCGAATTTGAAGGTGATTGCGACTTTGCATATTTTATTTTTTCCCAAAAATAATTTTCCCATGGGAATTTCGTGATTTCTTTTTTCCAAGCAGGATTATCAAAGGTACATTTATGTAATATGTAAGATTTTAGACGTCTTGCTCAATAATATTGGCTTTGCTTTGGTATGTCAGTCAGTCGGTTGGTTGGTCATTGGTCACTCAATATAAGTCAGTTTTTCCTTTATTTACATACTTTTTTTGGCACCTATTACTGACATTTGAAGCGCAATTTTATTGTTATTTGAGCTAATTAATCTAAATTGTACTTAATTCATTAATTCGAGTTAAAAATTTGAAAACAAATGAACGTACTGAAATTCTAATAAATTACTTGCTTAACTGTTTAAACTCTTTAATTTTCTGCAGGGAAAACCAATTATCTTGATACATTTTCACTTGTAACTTCACAAGGGACAGCTGTATAGGATTTTTTTTATCATGGTTAGTCTTAATTAACTAAAAGTAAAAACTAATTTCTCGGGATTTGCTGTATTCCTATTACCTTATTATTTATAGACATTTATCAGTTCTCAGGGAAAACCAATTAAATGGTTCACCTTGTGACAATAGTTGAAAATTTTATTATAAAGCAATAATTTTTTTAAACCTCAATAGACATGTTTAAATAGAACATTTATCAATGTATTGATGCTATGAAGTAATAATAACAATATAATACTACAAAGGGTATTTTCAACCCCATAAACTTTGTAATCGCGATATCTCGGTTTTCACTTTTTATGATTTAATTGGTTTTAGTTGTATGGCGGCGATAATTTGTTTTGTTTTAAACAACGCGGATAAGTAGCGGGTGGATTGATAATTTAAAATATGGTAGGTACAACTCAATTGAAATCTACATAATTTCTTTGATTTCATAATAAATCAAAGTATTCAGTGGGTACCTATACGATATTTGAGCCTACCAGCCACTACACTCATGACTTCTGTTTCTTTCATTTCAAACGCAAGATGTGCGAGATAAAATCAGTTGAAGGGCTCTTTTAAAGATTATGTGCTCAAAGCTCAAGCTTTGTCCGTGATCTATTGAACAAAGAAGTTAAAATTTTCTAAGTCTGATAACGTGTTGGCCGTCCTTGCTTGTCAGACTGTTGTTATTCTTGTAAATAATATTATATTTTACACTTGTGACGGTATCATCTTTGTTTTCGGTCCTTAAAAGTCTGTTTGAAATATACACAACAAAGTTACAAATTTGAAAGCGCCTCTGAGGTATCATTTGTATCTTAAATGGAGTATTTTCTTTACCGGCGGCACCTAACAATGTTCATTTAAGTTTGTTTCAACCGAAACAGGTCATACAATAAAGATAAAATTTTTAGACAATATTAAAAAATATATTTATAAGTAAAGGCAGTTTGCAGTGGGTGTTATTTACTGAAAAGGTCTTTTGTAATTCTCTGAGCTGGGTCGCATCATATTTATGTAACTAATGAAACCATCTTTCATCAGCTGAAGTGCGTGCTATTAAGTTACCACTAAGAAGACTATTAGGAATTATCGTATCATAATATTATGTAGTACCTATATGATAGTGTTAGACGTAACTTTTGATTTGATATTTTTGTGGATGAACAGTTGTCACTATTTCCTATCCGAACATGCTTAGCTGTTTAATAGGTACTATAAATTGCCACTTTCCTTTGACTCGTGGCGCATTTGTACGAATCGTGCCTAGGGGCTCGGACGTTGTTTATACGACGTTCGACCCAACTACCCTCACTTTGCTAATAGTCGTTGACTTGCTGCGATTTGTTATCAACTACCTACATCAATTAGGGAGCTGTGTAGAATCGCAGTACATTCTTATTACATGCAAACTAATATTTAACCTTGCGTCGCGTGTAATTTCTTATAAAAGGATAATTTGTAAAAAATAATTTTTAGAGAGTCTATCATACAACTGTTCTATTTATTCGAAATTAAACATTTTAACGTCTGTGCCCACCTAGAATAACCTAACACGATCCTTTTTAGCACAATTCAGCCAAGACGAAGTCATAATTAATTATCCAAGTAAACTACTTCTTTTTATTAAGATTGAATACTTTTTTTAAATATAGAGAGAGACCTTAGAGAATTATTGAAAAGAGAGAAGAACATTAAGAATTGTATACATGCCAGCTATCGAAACTGTTTCTGCGTATATACATTGTATAGGAGGTGGTGATTAAAACTTACTTCTTAAGAAAAGTCTAGTTGATTGTATAGACTATTTCTTACGGTATGTAATACAATACATTTTTCTACGAAAAGGAACAAACACGTATGTAGGTAAACATCGCAATAACGTTCCTTTAGCGTGACTCCAAGACGTGCTGATGAGCAGACAGGTGCTTTAGTTCAGCTGATATATCAAGCCGAAAATATTCGCAGAATCTCTTAAATGTAAAGCGAAATAAATCTCCGCATTTATATTCCGAAACCCTCGTGTTTTATGACTCGATGTGATCACGCTCTACGGTTTCACTTCAAATGTGTTCTGAACGTGATCTAATTGTGACTAGAAGTATTAATTATAAATTATACAATACAACTATGCTTTTGCCTTGGCGTGGTTTTTAAATCGTAGAAAAATATCATTATGTTATTGTTGCTTCTGTTTTGTATTGTATTATTGTAGTATTGTCTCTGGTAAAGAAAGGCTGATATCATTCTTACAAATGTACAATATTCAGATAAACGTCTGATATAACAATATGTTACATTTTAACAAAGACATAATGTAACATATTTTATATCAGATCTTATAAATACGAACATTATTATTCCTCGAATAACTTTTATTCCTTGATACAAAAATATCATGCGAAATATCGCTTTTGGTACGCTTTATGAAGTAGAAAGAATCAAGCACGGGCAGACTTATATTATATTTTGACAGGCATACAAAAAGTTTTATGTCACCACGCTAAAAACTGTCTGAAACATCCAGCAACATCAAAAAGTTCTCTACATAATCACACATAATCGTAGAGACCGAATAAATATTGCTCGAAAATATTTGTTAATATTACGTACAGAATGGAATAGCAAAGATTCATAAAATGATTAGATGTATAGTATGTTTATATTTAGGTACATTCAATTCAAAGCAGAAGGTTGAAAATAACGGCATTCCAAAATCACTGCAAATATAAAGGTAATAACAATGCTATAGAATTTTACGATATAAATGCTTTTTGAGTGCCTAAAATAAAGATCGGAATGATCTCCCAATAATATAACGTTTGGAAGAGGGTAATTCTGAGACTATTTGCAATAGAATACGACTGTTACAATATACAATTTATGGGCGAGACGCTTCATTTATCAATGGGCGGTCCCATATTAATTTTATTAAGACATCGTAAGGCAATCGAAGTTTGTCACGCACCGGTTATTGTTATACCTTGATCGAGCTAAATTAAATCATGTTATCATCGAATGGCCGTAATAAGATATTCGTTTTCGTTTTCACGAATACTTTTAATGTTATTTTATGCGAAAGCAAAGCATGTCACGATGTGGTTCATCTTTTTCTGTCCTCGTACCGGAAATGTGGGTAATTTTGTCCCCAATAAGCAGGCGGGAAAATATGATTTTCCTCGGAGTAAAAATTTCATATCTTTCCTAGGAGAGAGTTATGAATTAAAAGAAACATATAAAACGGAATTATATCCATGCTATATATACTTATTTCCTATTTTTTGTTTCATAATTTAAGGAATATGTTGTACTTAAATTTTTAATTTATATGCAAAATATCAGGGAGATTGAATAAGGAAAATTCTTGTTCATGTGAAAAATCTGTGGATTATATTTAACATATAATTTTGCCAATAAATTTAATCCTCATTCCATATTCCATCTACAACTTCGATATAGGTAATATAAACATTTATTAAATTCTGTTCATTTGTTAGTTATAAATAATTGTTTTTAAACACGGCTAATTATGTTTAAAAATAACATCTCACATAGTTCTCTTTTCAGAGCATAAAATATAAGAAATTGTAGTACAATACGCTGTCAACGGCTACTTTACAATATAATACAATATTTCACAATATTAATTAATTTAATATTATTAATATTGTGAAATACAACGCATTCAAATAAGAATCATCGTGTCTTACATAATAAGAAAGAAGAATTACATCTCTCAAAATCCGATACTCATGCAGCAAATATGGGCCGCCGTTCAGTATTTGCTCTCGATAAATATCGGGAAACCCGTGTAATTCCTCTAATCTCGAAATCTCAATTCCTTTACGTCGAAAAGTTCACCGATGCGTGAATCAGTGGTACGGAACGTGACTGAAAAAATAATCCACGGATCTCTATCGTTCAGTTGACTGAAGACATTTTGGGCAGAATAGTGCCCATACGTTTAGGTCGAGTGCCATTATATAGTGCTATTAAAGCCTGAACATGCGTTAAATGAAGTCACAATAAAGGGTTTTCCTTTATCCAGAACGTGTTTGAGATTTGATAGAAGGTACTCTTGAGACAGATTTTAATATTGAAGGGCGGACGTAAGAAAGCCTTGAGCTTATGGAAATATCTACAAGATTAATTATTGTCAAATTGCTATATTAAAAATCTTCATGAATTAAAACTAGTTATAAGAAGTATTGTGATGTTTTTTAAATCAATTATTTTTATTTAATTATTTACTGAGAATAACAGTCTAGTATGTATTCTATGCCTTTCTATGAACCGTTAAGCTAACTTCTACATGTAAATGAAATTACGTCTTATATTCAATTAATCATGAAGTTTATAATTTACGATGTAAATTACGTAAAACAAGCTAATTTATTTGTTGCCCGATACTGGATTCGCAATACTATCATCAATTATAAATTGAGTATGACAGAAGATTATCAATTAATTCATGTTCAGCTTTAATTATTTAACCTTCATTATAATTTATTGGTAAATTTATCTTCTCAACTACAATGCGGTCTGACAATAACTAAAGAATACAGAGTTTAATAACAGCTACGTTATAAGTAAAAGGCAATGTAAGGGTAGACCACCCTGGGCGTTTTCACCCCCTATCGGGTCACAGTACTGATGGCGAGTGCCTTTAAAAACATTAATATCGGATGAATGGGCAATAATAATCAACAGTCGCTGAAATAGGGTGCGCCGACGTCAACGAGAAGCGTAAAAGCATTGAGCTAAGTTTTAATAGAGATTGATAACGTAAAAATATAATCCTAGTAATAAAAGTTATAAATATACCGACAGTAATTTACAATGAAAATAAGTGGATAGGTACTTTCATATTATTATGTAGAAGAGACGCGTAACATTGTCATTTTTCAGTTTTCCAATAGTTTAACAGGAAAACTATTATTAAAAAACTGCATGTTTAGTTAAAACTTTATAAAAGAGTATTTAAATTTTCAATATTCAATATCACATTCATATTTTAAAATAATTCAAACCGACATATTTTAAAATGAAACATTTTCTTTTGTATCTACTTAAGTTAAATTGAAATATTTTTATGAAAGGAAATTATAATACATGACAAGCTCAGCTGTTCTGTGTTAACAAATTAAAAGAAACTTTTAAATGTTGCCAGCGTTTCGCTTTGTGGCTTAGATAACCTTTATAATTTATAAAGAAAAGCAAAAGCAGCGATAGGTAAGTACACTTTTTATATATTATGTATTAACTATTAACACAGTAAAGCAATAATAATATAGGTATCTATACCACACAGGTAAATCTCTTGCAATCATTTTTATACCTATAACAATGTCAACTCGAAAGCTCCTTAAATGTTATTGTTTTCATAAAATATTTCTTCATATCAGAGATCACAATGGCCATAGGTATTAATTATTTGTATAAGTGATAATAAATAGATAAGTGTGTACAATTTGTATCCATGAGATCCCTTGTTTTATAAATTAATGTCATAAATTTATAATGTCATAAAAGCAAATACATTTTTCAGACAATTCGAAATATTCCAGAAGGAAAACTCTGTATCAAAATTCAAATGAGTTTAGTGACCCACTTGGAAACTTTGTGTTTCGTCCCCTGTTTTGCTAAGCGCGATTGAAAATTAGCTTATTGTTATTGAAAGCGGTTTATGAAGGAAAATGTTAATTCCTCTGCCCTTCGGCTATTTCTTATTAAGATAGCTTGTAGCTTTGAGGTTAATTGTGACTAATTCTACAGGTACTACTAAAATACCTATTGTGATTTCCTCTGAACAATTCATGTAGTTAGCTAATTATTATAATGATTGAATATTATAGGTAAATACAAATAGGTTTGTAATTTACTAAATGTAATAGTTGATTTTCTATAAAACATAGAGCCTTATTTTAAAGTGTAAGTATACTTTTACTTTAGCCGTTTTATACGCATCATCATTAAATATTTCATTGAATACAATAGTGCTTATCACAATTAATACAATAGGGCTTTTCTTACGATATAGTTCTATAAACTTTATGCAGATAATTTCACTATAATGAACCGATAAATTCTTTGAATTGGCTATTTTAATTAAGTGCTAATTTACAAATGTGTCAAATGCGCAGTTACGATGCGCTCCATAATAACAAGCCCGTGGCGTTATAATGAGGCAGATCGTTGAAAAGCCCTTTGTAAACACCGGGCTTATACGTGTCACAACACTAAATGGAGCTACATGATAATTGCAATATGTGGTCGCAGTGTTATCACGCACAATGACACAGATAAAGATAGGACGCCTAGAATAAATATTTCCATAATTTGCCTAACAAAACAAAACAGCGACAATATTATTTCGTGTAGCTCTCAGAATCCCACCCACACTAAGCTTTGAACTTTTCACATTGTGTTAAGACAAACATTGGAAGTAAGTTTTATTGTGTACACAACACTCCCGAAGACACCATGTGTGTCCTTAACCAGATGTTTATGTGACGGAGATTATTAAACTTGAAGAGTTCATTAAGGTTTCAGGTGATAGGTTATTTTAAAAATTTGACTATAACAGAATAGATGGGACGGATGTGCTTCTGTGCATTTGTAGGATGTGAAAATGATCTTCAAAGATCATGAGTAAAAAGAAACTTTTTGCAAAAATTCCAAGAAAGATACATTATAATTAATTAAGTTGAAAATGTTTAAAATTGTTTTTAAGTTGTAACGCGTAAGTTCAAAAACTCTAATTAAATCTTATGAAGAATTATAAAATTCAATATCTGTTTTTTATACACAGAAGCTGCATGAAATCAATTTTAAGCTTGCGTTAACCTCCATGATACATTTTGTTATGGATCTATACACTCGGTTGCAAGCCAGCTATAAATACAAGCTTGGCACGTTTAATGAATTACAATTTAAAAAGGTAATTGTTTTTATATTAAGGGTGTTTTAAACAGAAGCTGTTGCCTTATTTATTGTTCTATTATTATACATTATAGCAAGTATCACATCAACAGTATTGCAACATACGATCATAGTATTGATCCATACATTTTATGGATGGAACGGCTCAATTGAGGCAAATTTAACGCAAATTGGTAGTGTAAAGTTATTTTCATAGATCGCTAGGATAATATACATGATTCTTTTAAATTTTACAATTCTATCTTATTTTCCTACTACGAAAATTGTGTCTTAAGTTCGCTACATCATAAGTTACTATATGTATAAGTTAAGTTATGGAAGTTCTATTTACAGTCAAATTACGACGACTTCTAATTAAATCTGCTTTAGTACTATTAAAAAGAGCTAAGCCTACGGTGATCAAAAAATTTTAGATATAAATTTCAGTAATTCTTAACTATAAAAAATACCTTTTGACATAATTTCAATATTCGTGTATAATTCGAGTTTATGTAGGAATGTTTAAAAAGTAAAATGTTAATATTTCTAATATTATTTTACTCGAAACACAAAAGAATTGCCTGCCTTTATTGCTTTTGCTACCATTGAGCTTTTCCCATGTAAATGTACCTAATTGTTTACATTCCTAGAAATGTTCTTGAGGAAAACTCGTGCATTTTACCTTTCTACACTCTGTATATTTCTACTAAGCATTTCAAATCTAAGAAACTTTGCATTGATATTGTATATTATAAATATTTACTTTTGTTTGTAAAACATGTTAATCTGATTTTCAATTAAAACAATTGCAACGAACTTTTTATTCATTATATGGAAAAAAAATGCTAGAAAGTGAAAGAAAACACTTAAATTATAATAAACAATATATCATTTAAACAAAATCACACACACACCAAAAACACACTAAAAAATAGACACCTTATTACAAATATTTTAAATTTTTAAAGCTATATTTACTTTAGAAAATATATAAGACATCGCATACAAAACACGTTAATTAAATAAATTATTATTAAATATACCTATATCAATAAGAACAATGCGCTGTAGCGCCCGTCGTAGACAGCGCTACGAGATTCAATTTTACCGATAGATTTCATTCCATACAAAATTATTATAAAACGCTTTATAAAAACTATACCTGTGCGGTTTCCTCTCCTCCTCAGTGTCATCTTTCATAAAAGAGGGTTGCAAGCTAAACCTACGTCGGAATTGGTGTCGACCCTTCATTTTCGTAGCGATGGGTTCACTTAACACATGCTATTATTTTTAATTCGCGGTCAAACGATTGTTTTGGTCGATATCCAGCACTCGGTGACGTGCACAGCGCGGGCCGGTCGAACGCTGAATGCCGCCTGCCGCCTGTGCCCTGTGGGCTGGGTTACCTCTCCGCTACGCAATATTAGAGACGTGATTGAAAAATTTAAATAAATTTCGAGAAGATACAATGTATGAGGATCAAAGATTGTCACTTTAATGCATACATTTACCGAGAATAATCACATGCCTTTGTCTTCGGTATTTTATAAAGGCAAATTAAACGTTTTATCACAGTCAAATGATACATCATACTATATATTTTCCCAAATAAAATCATTTGCAATACACATACATAAATATAACATTAAAGTTATAATAATCGATGTTCATGTAGCTTCTAGAGATTCATATTTATACATTCAATTACTATTAAGGTTAGGAATATAAAACAGTCTAATAAAAAAATAAACCTAAAGAAATCTATGATAAAAGATTGGCTGTGGTGGCGCATAAATAAGTAGGTTTCATTCAGCCTGTTGCGCCGATCGAGCCTGCCTATTACGAGATATAAAATGTTCCGCGTCTTCGCAAACTTTGGCTTTATATTCTCCAGCTCTGCGTTGATTGGATCGAAAAAAGCTTTATGAAAAGGGATATTTTTCTTTATAAGTCAATTTAGGTACTAAAAATAAAAGATTATGAGATCGATTGAAATTAAATTTTTCGTCTGATGAGCAATCAAACTCCATACAATAAATATGCATGCATAGTAATGACTAAACCTCCTACCATCCGAATCCCTAAATTGTATACCACCATGAAATATTCATACACATTACTAAATTCACTAATATTTGTCTTTACAAAAGTTTTATTAGTCTACGTTCAACAAAATATGTAAAGTATAAACTTGCATTATATCGAATATGAATTTTTTGCAAAAAAATCCGGAGAATAACACGATACATCCCAATAAATTTCTTCATTACAAAAACTCAAGTTGTTTTACAGGAATTATATTATAAAAGCCTCACACCATTTATTCCTATATGTAGTTAAGAAAATGTTGGGCGGCATGAGGGCGCAGGGTCGCCCACAAAGCTGTAAACCTCGCATATTTGCATTTATAACGAGCTCGGTTCATCAACAAAATAAATATTTTACCTTAAATGTCATATCTATTAAATTGAATAATTTATTACATTGTCATTTAAATAATAACTTAATATAAAATATATCAAAGATTTTGTGGTTAATGTTATTCGTCATATTCAACATACAATATGAAAACAATGTCATGTTTGTAAAGTCTCAAAAATAATAAACTATAATATTATTGTATTCCTAAGTTCTTTGAAAAAAATATATTTAACATTCGAGATCTTTGTTCGGACCACGGTTCGGACTAATACGATTTGACATTTACGAAAAATAGGTTATGAATCTGTCGGCAAGCTTTTCTTATATAAAAGCTGATGTTGTCCGTTTGAACCTAAGGTTTAAACGTACTTATTCATGGTACAGAAATGACTAGACCGATTTCAAAAATTTAGATCACCGTTTTCACCGTTAGATACGCAGGTGATCCTTGAGTGATAAATAGGCTATAGTCCGAACGGATCGCTAGTAATATACTAAGATAAAAATAGCCGTATAAAATATATCTATTTGTGCGTGCTGATGTCATTATTTAATAATTAAAAAATAAATGAAATATAATTGACATCAGTACGCCACGTATTCATCATTGGTGGAACACAGAAAATACGTTACGGGTATCTAATTACCTACAGGCGCCTTACCTTGGAGCTTGATCTTTGTAAAAATGAAATTATTTTCACAATTATTATGTTATGCATATCTCTGGTAGGTAATAACAATTATAAAACGAACACTAAAAACATTTTTCGCAATTAACTACCATTTTTTTTTCGAACTTAATTGCAGCATGAGTCGAATGAATTAATAATATAGTATATATAAGTTATTGTTACACAATAGAAAAGTATGATCATATAAATCCTGTTATCATGGGGAAACTATATCCCGAATTCTAACAACAAGAATAGCAAATGAACTTGTTAAAAACAAAGATTCACGAGGCTATTATACTTCGTTGTTTTGGTTTCTGAGTAAAACTCGGTAACCAAAACAACTTACTGGATAGTAGCTAATAAAGGGATTTTCGTATTCGTGGAAAATATTGTTAAAGTATGGATTATTCAAAAATATTTTTAAGAAATAAAATCTTATCGACTTGATTTCTTCATTCAGTTTATTTTAATATGATTTTATATTATGAAGCATATTAATATTATAGCAGAATTAATCTACAGCACAAACAAAAAAAAAATGTGTATCCAAACTAACATATCACTACCTATAATAATATACGATTGAATATCTATGAATAAAGGCTAACAAAAATAAATAAAAACAAACATACGTTCAAAATCCAAGACACGCAATAAAATATCACCATTACTTTTATCTTCGAACTGTAAATCACACCAAATAATTGTATAATGTAATAAAGTTGAAAGATATGAAAGTTTATCGTACAAAAACGCGGTCTCGGTAGTCGGGAATAGCAAATTACCCTAGAGGGTAGAACAGTGCTTGATTTAGTGTCGACGAAAATTTATATCGACATGTGAAGTATGTACATTCATCAAGTGGAATTGTCTTGGGCTCGACTTTCTTTTGTTTTCGTCGTTATTACCACGACTGAAACAAAAGACAGCTTTATTTGTTTTTATCTATCGAAAAATCGAAACATTGTATAATGAAGTATCGAATGGACTGCAGGAAAACACTGCGCGAAAATAATGCTTGTTATTTTGGTATTCATAGCTTTATCCTAATAGATTGGGGTTTAAAATTGGATGCCGCTGGTGTTATTTTTAATATCCTTGAAAGTCAAAGTACATATCTTTTAAATACAATTTTTAAAAACAGCATTAGGTAACTAAAATGTTACATTATCTGTTTTTTACATGTATAAACAACTAAAATGTTACATTATCTGTTTTTTACATGTATAAACAACTAAAATGTTACATTATGGTACGGGAGCTAGTAGCGTTAAAAAAAAAGTCATTTTAGTATAGTTGGTTTTTTGATATACTGTTCCTCTTGCTATTTCGGTTAGAGTCCGGGCTGTCTGGCTGGCCGCAGTGGTTGCGTTTATTAGTGCGCATCTTATCTGCACAGGAAAATATCCTTAATTTAAAGTCATTTTTTAACGCGTAATTTTTAATCTTTTGCCTTTAGATCTATCCATGAGACATAAATTTTTTATTGCAAGACGTTTTTTTCGTTGTTAAATAGGTGCCATGCGCAATTTTTTATTTCGTTTTTATAAAAAATTCAAATTATTTTAGAATGTCTGTAATTTTCATATTATGTTCTTCAAACATAATATAATCTAAAATTAATTAGCCAGACGCTAATTCGATTGTTAAGTATTAAATATGTACAAATAAAAACGTAGTGAAAGTAGGTAAGTATAACAATTTGATGATTGTGTATATGGAGAGATAGTTTAAAGTGCAAGAGAGATAGAAAGGGTCGGCCGCGAAAATTAAATAACAATAAACAATAACTTTTTTTTTTCGAAAATATAAGATGCATAGAAATTGAATTGTTCCTACTCTAGGATTCCCTGTGTTGTGGGAACAAGTACCTTCCATGGTACATTTTATTCCTTAGGCTAAAAAATAAACTATTAGGGTACATCAACAATCTTCTATACAAAACAATTTTTTTTATTACTTAACTAGCGACCCGCCCTGGCTTCGCACGGGTTCGCAATGCTGATACTAAATACACTACAGAAAAACTGTGAACGTTGTATATAAAAACATAGCGGCCCGCGCCGGCTTCGCACAGGTATAAAATATATAGCCGGGCGGCCGGCCGGTACCGCCGCAAACGCTACGTCCCGCAATTTTAAAATCTGTTATTACAGATTTAAAAATTGCGGGACGAAGATATTTCTTCGAAAATATTCACTTAAATCATACGGTGTAAAGGGCCATATAGATCTATATTAAATGAACAATGTATTCAAGGTATTTAATTGGTTAAGGATTAATGCTGTATTGGTTAAAATCGCTTCGAAAATTAGCCATTATTTGTCGTAAAAAGTAAATGACAAAAAAAAGTTATTGTGGGTTATCCATAAGAGATAGACATATACCATCACGGACTTTTCTGTAGACCTTTTCAATATGTACTATAGTTAGTACATTATTTTGATAAAACTCGTTGGGTTCAGCCTGCGTTTGCAATGTAAGCGGAAAAAATGTAATTATTTACGACATCACATTAGAAACCTCAAAAATAACAGTACTTCTCTACTATTTAATGGATGTTATTATACATATAAACCTTCCTCTTGAATCACTCTATCTATTAAAAAAAACCGCATCAAAATCCGTTGCGTAGTTTCAAAGATTTAAGCGTACAAAGGGACATAGGGACAGAGAAAGCGACTTTGTTTTATACTATGTAGTGATGATGATGATGATAACAATATTAATTCATTAATCTTAATTCTTAATACATATAATATATAAATCTCGTGTCACAATGTTTGTCCTCAATGGACTCCTAAACCACTTAACCGATTATAATAAAATTCGCACACCATGTGCAGTTCGATCCAACTTGAGAGATAGGATAGTTTAAACATGTAGGTACCACGGGCGAAGCCGGGGCGGACCGCTAGTATACCTAATACCTATATAAATTCATACTAACTACTTTAGTTAAATTCAATACAAACTTAAACATGCGAGTGTGTGTGTGTTCACGTGTGTGTGTCGTGTGTGGTGTGTGTGTGTGTGTGTGTGTTGTGTGTGTGTATGTGTGTACATCAATATTGAAACTAATTTTCTAGTTGTCTCAAGCTTCCAATTTCAAAAACTCTTCAGTCTGAATGTATGGTAACTTTAATTTATTTTTCACTTTTATGTTTTTTTTTTTCATTTTAACTTTTATTTATAAGAACAAGTGTAAATAATATTGTATTCTTGCAATTATTTCCTGTCGCATAATTAAAATACACTAGCTGATGAGCTGCATGCTTCATTACTTTTTTTTATTTATACACATTATTTAATACTTAACAATCGAATTAGCGTCTGGCTAATTAATTTTAGATTATATTATGTTTGAAGAACATAATATGAAAATTACAGACATACTAAAATAATTTGAATTTTTTATAAAAGCGAAATAAAAAATTGCGTATGGCCCCTATTTAACAACGAGAAAAACGTCTTGCAATAAAAAAATTATGTCTGATGGATCTATCTAAAGGCAAAAGATTAAAAATTACGCGTTAAAAAATGACTTAAAATTAAGGAAATTATCCTGTGCAGATAAGATGCGCACTACTAAACGCAACCACTGCGACCAGCCAGACAGCCCGGACTCTAACCGAAATAGCAAGAGGAACAGTATATCAAAGAACCAACTATACTAAAATTCTCTCTTGTCAACGTTGGTAGCTCCTATACGATTATCTGTTTTTTACATGTATAAATGTCTGATTATTCTTCTATATTATTATCTAAATAAAAACTAGGCTAAAATATTGTTATAATAAAATATGTACTTACCTATTAATACTTCAGGATTCTTGTGTATCTACCTGCAGCTAAAAATAAGAAGATCAATTTAATTAATATTCCTAAGGAAAAACGTACCTGTTTAACTAACCCAAAATTGCTGTAGTTCAATTGTTAAAAATAGATAAAAATCAACCTGAGCTAAATTAAATTAATATCAACGAAATAAAAGACAAAAGTTTGTTTAATTTAGCAGATGAATGAAGCGCGCTTCATTGGAGACAATTAAGTTCTGAGTTAAAATATTGGAATATTCGTATTGTTCTCTATATGTAGAGGAAAATAGCATAGTTATATTGAGATACTTAATTAGAGTGTCTTTTAAGATACTTTGGCCATATCAAATTTAATAAGGGTCATTTGTTAACGGTTTAGAAAGTTAAAACCTTACGATATACAGATTTGTTCATATTGTGTAAGTATAAGAGTATATCAATAAATATTAACAATACAAAGTTCTTTCACTATACAATACACTACTTAAGTAGACAAAGTAGCTGCATCCCTGTACCTTTGGGACGACATAATGCTATCGGATATGAGTCTCACTTCACTTCAATCCTTGCGAAGTTCCTTCGCACCGGACAATAGGGCTGGCGCATATTTGTGATTATGTATATGTCTTGTTTGTTCGATAGTCTGGAATGAAAAGAAAATGGTATAGTTAAAACGTTATTTATCAAATCTGTTCACAACACGTCGCTGTATGCAAGTCATTCCCCTTCATACATTAAATGTTGACGTTGAAGGTGTGGATTCAACCGTTTAAGCTTTTCATAAAACGGTAAGTGATGTTTTGTAAATATTCCCACATTAACTAGTCAAATAACTAAAAGCATTTCTAAACATTTTAAGAACATAGACGTACCTACTTCGCGTACTTAAGCAGTGTTTAATATAGGTAATAATTATGTATTTCGAAATTTGTGACGCACATTATTGTAGTACAATAATTATTATACAAATGAAAATTATATTAAGTTATTCTACTTCCATTTGTTTTTTATAATATAAAACCTTTCAAATCAGTACAGTCTCTGGTGCTTTTTGTAACAACAATTTACATCCCTACAATATATATACCGAAGAACATTTTAGGATATCATTTTTTGAACTTAAATTATATTAGTCTTAGTTCTAGTTAGACTTAATGAAATTATTAAATACCAGTGGTCCGTCCCGGCTTCGCCCGTGGTACCTATATGTTTAAACTATCCTATCTCTCAAGTTGGATCGAACTGCACATGGTGTGTGAATTTTATTATAATCGGTTAAGTGGTTTAGGAGTCCATTGAGGACAAACATTGTGACACGAGATTTAAATATATTAAGATTTTGCAGTTTATATCAAAATCAAATCAATTCATATTGGCACCTTACCCACAGTAGTAAATAGATATTATGTATAAGCTATAGTCTATACCGTATACATATACAACCCATCACACGCATTTGCTTCTAACAACAAAGTTTTGAAGCGAGGAGTTCAGCCAAAGTTTGATATCACTTGATGATAAAATATAAAAAAGTTCAATAACTGATCGATTTATATTATTCTATGTATTTTAATGTAATAAAAATAAGAGTTAAGGCTTTGTCTTTGGATCTTCCAAGATAAAGATAAGAGGTAAATCCGATTTTCCTCCGAATGAGGTTTCATTGTTTGATCTTGATCAATAGAGAATAATATATGCAAAGTTAAATGAGACTTGCACTTTTTTAAATCAAATGGAATGCAAATAAGGCTTTGTAGATGCGAACCTTACCTTCGTCAAGGAAATTATTATAAATGACAATTTGTTAACTATATCAAAATGTTCATTTATATTTTAAATAACTTTAAGCCAAAATGAATATTTAAATCATGGCACTAAAGCCTTATTCTGTATAAACCTGCTACCGCCAAGATGTGCTTGCTTATTAAAGCATTCTGAACTAAATTGAGTCTAAAGCTTGAGAAGCAATTATCTACTCTGAAATAGATTACTCAACGTAACTTGGTGACATATTATGAACAGTGCCTTATAATAAGATGGCCGGAGTGCGGCTGGCTAATTGTTTCGACATTGCACATGACTGCGCCATCTAATAACAGGAAAGCGAAGGCTTTGTGAGTTTCCTACTGAGAGCACAAGATGTTACTAGTACCTATTCATTAAGTGTAATACTATGTTTGTGTTTTTCGTTTTAACGTTTAATTTGTTGTTTCTGTTGAAATCTTTACGTTTTTTACTAATTAAATAATAGACAGATAAATGGCGTCTTAAAATTAGTTAAACCAAAATGCAAGGGAGGTTATAAATTAAAATGGTATCTAGAATTCCCGAGCACCTAGCATGATGAGGTACACGCGTAAACCAAATACTTATTTACCTATGCATTTACCTAACCAATAAAACACGCAGGTGTCATTTCTATGGAAGCATTTCTAATGACAGTTCATACATTGATATATTATTATGTAAGGTATTTATAAGTTAGTATGGAATAGAAATAAATTTTAATAAAAGTAGAACTGTTGAAATTGATATTTTTTGTTTGTTTTATGGCATTCAAATGCTTTATAAATATAAATTTATAAAGAATAGAAAAAATTCGATCACGAGGCGGGACTCGAACCCGCATCCTTTCGCGCCATTCAACAGGATGATAGTGTAAAAGCGAGAAGATTTTATAAACTCATCTTAATTACAAAGGGCTTGATTAAGGCTTCATTTTTATACAAGATGAAATACTGTAAACTTTTACAGAGACCTAAGAAAAGGTAATTAAAACGGGAAGCATATTTTTTACGAAACAATAAACAGAGGAGCTTTGAAATAAACAATGGAAGGTTTCGCAGGCGGGGTTGCGACTGACAATATAGGCTTTCCTGAGTAATGTATTCGAGGGCGGTGACAGGCACTTTTGTTATAATGCATTGATAGGTTTTTTTGGTAAACCCACAGTAGCAAACAAAGGTGGATATTTCATGAAAGGCTCATGAAACCAAAGTCATTATAAAATTCTGTATTTTTTTTTTTGTCATCTCACATATAAAAATGGAATGCTTTGATTTCTATTAATTGATCAACCCTTTCAATATTCTTAACCTTCAGTTGGCCAGCATCTAAAAAAGTGATTAGACTTTAAACAATAATAAATCGAATGATTAGGTTTCGTTATCCATCATTATAATGTATAGTTAAAATTATATTAAAGCACACAAGCTGGTTATCTGTAACTTATTGAAATATCTAAAACAAATGAGAAAAAAATGGAGCATTTTACTAAATCAGAATCCTCATGTTCAAATCAAATGACATTTACAGACGCAGAAAATATGATGAGCACGTGTAGGCAAATTAGGAGCCCTAAATAAGCTGATAAAAGGATTTACATAACGTATCTCCTAAATGCTTACGGAATAATTATTAGGTAGCCGTATTGAAAATTAAAATAGGATGAAACCGAAAACCTGAACCAGACTGGTAGCTTACAGATAATTTGTTATATGTGTAAAGAAACCATTTTGACACACCTAACAGTTTATTTTGATATAGTTTATCTGTGTTAAAGTCTATCTGATGCGATATCGTCATCATTTACGTACCTACATGTTTTAAACAAATATATACCTACGTGGAATTAAAATAAGAATTAACAAGTTTCATCAACAATTTTAAATTTTACAGCATTATTTAATGCTATAAATATAATTTGCAATATAATGTTCCAAATTGTTTAATACAACAATATATTCATTTGAGTATTTCATTTCAAATAAGACTTTGTTTTGGCTTCAGTGACGACTGAAAAAACTTTACAAAGGGAATTATAAACTTTCTATTGTTTTATTGCCTGAATAACCAACATAATAAGTATACTTCGTATTTGGGAATCAACATCTCAGTACCACATTGCAAACACAATTATTCATATGTATTTTTATCATAAAGCAAAGGGAGATAAAACAATACATGAAAATACACACCATATTTCGCGAATATTTCCCCAAGTTTTGCAAATAAGATATAATGAGCGTAAACACATGCAATTTATTCAGCCACCGCCCTCGTCGGGCTGTTTGATGACCTCATCAGTCATCAGCAGCTTATGTTTATAGATTTTTCCACGGTACATTAAACATTTAACACATGCATATGTACGTACACGATTATTTTAAAAGGATACATGAGACGTGACAGGTTATATGACATAATAAATAAGAAGCTACGTCGCTACCATGTCGCTACGTTGTAATCACAGAGCAGCAGGCCGAGACTAACGGCAGAGAATAGAATAAACGCTAAGGAATAGAAACTGCTATCGCTAATTTTTGACATACGGTCATGATATTTTAGTAATGGTTCGGTCACACTACCCAAAAGCCCTGCCCCTTTAGCCAAACGTCAAAACGCAATGGAATAGAATCCGCTAGCGATACTAATTGTCATAAGCGTACGATATTTCGCTAAGGATTTCTTCACCCTACCAACGACGAAGACGAACACAAACAAAATTTTCATCCAGTCGCAATTTAAAAAAATTGTGAAAAACACACTTAAAAATAAAATATTAAAATTTCCTGTCGTTCTGGTGATTGGAATTTTTTTTTTTGAGAATAATGAATGAAAACATAGATTTTTCGTAGAAACGGTGGCTCCTAGAAAAATATGTATTGGAAGTTTTTTATAGATAATTTTATGATCTACAATTTTGGTCCCAGGTAATTATACGATTAACTTACCGTCTCAACGAAAATCGCAAAAAACCTATTTTTTTATTAATTGACCTCGAAATTTTTTTCTTTTCGAGTACCAGTATGTCGGGAAATTTTAATATTTTATTTTGAACGAATTTTGTCTGGATGGGAATTTTGGTCGTTGTCATCGTCGTCGTTGGTAGTGTGACCGAACCATTACTAAAATGTCAAGAGCATATGTCAATAATTAGCGATAGCAGTTTCTATTCCTTAGCGTTTATTCTATTCTCTGCCATTAGTCTCGGCCTGCTGGTTGTAATAATACAATGAAGGGACTAAGAATGTCATTTTCAGAAAAGATGAGGTCAAAATTAAGGTAGAAATACAGTCGATAAACATGCATTTTTTATTCCACATTTGTCACAAGTTTAGTGATGAAATTTTTCTTTAATTATGATTTAATATTTTGTTTTAAAAATAATAATCTAAATAATTAAAAATTGAAATATGACACGTCTGCACAGAATTTCATAACTACGTTGCACTATCACGCCTACGCTTTCAGCTTCTATTACTTCATTATAAATTGTAAAGCTTGCTCCATTATCATTTATCCTTCACTTGAGATAATAGTCTCTTGTTTAGACAACAGACGCGCATTGATGTAAACGGAGGTAACACACAATTAGGTACCTATTACCTGTACGAGGTATACACAAACACCTCCTGCGCCGTCCTTTATTAATACGATGTCTGGTGATTACTTTACAGCCTGAGAACAAAGAAGTATTTGTGGAAAATTTATTAGCAAGCGTAATGCACTATCCATTGAATGGTAACATTTTTTTTTTAATCACAACACGAAAACCGTAAAAAAATACGATACAGATATTTTTACGATTTTCACGATTTAATTCTTCCTTAATTAGATAAACATGGGTACAGACTACACATTCTAGGTACACTTTGCCCGTGGTGCTGCTAAAAATCTGCCTATCCGCCCATTTGGAGATCACAAGAGGTGATATAATCATTTATTTAAAAAAAAAATGGTAATGGTAAATCTTAAAAATAAGAAGTAATAAAGAAGTCTCATTGAATAAATAAATGTTTGAGTTTATTTAAATAGCATTGTTTTTTTTTATAAGAAAAGGGATTGTTCCTTGTTTTTCCTGATAAACATGTCGTCTGATTTTCTATTGCTGCAATTAAATAAACAAAAACGAAGATGTTTATCCATTATCTTCGTAATTTTAACCATTTCATATTATATTTAGTTATTTTGAACACAACACAAGTTGTTAACAATTTTATGAGTATGACTATTATATGTTTTAATGACAATCAAAATAATTTTACTAATTGGAATTTGGAGGATTGTTAAGTTTTATTATGTCGGTATATTCGGTTCATTGTTAAGATTGACTGAGATTTGTCCTGTTTATGAACTATACAATTTGTATTTAATTGATATTGTTTAAATACCTAAATAGAGAATTAACTAACATAATCTAATTAAATCTAATGCAAAACATCAAAGATGTTGTTTTTATTAAACATTAAGTGTTTATTTATATAGAAAGCGAACGTTTATAACAGATTTTCAATCATAATGACCAATTGAAACAAAGTTAACTTCCCAGACATATATGTTAATAAAAATAATATCAACACCTAAAATTAATTATTTTCAAAGAAACAGTCCGGCGGGGCGAGGGTCTGAATATAAGTCACAAACCACAAATCTTCGTAGTCGAGCGTAACAGTTTCACCATAATATCTTTTAGTAGACTATTTCGGCTCAGTCAGCTCTATAAAGGAAAATATAACTACGATCTGACATCAAAAATATAATTGAATAAGATGCACGAATAAGCTATCTTGCCTAAGAATCGATGACCAAAGGAAATAGGAATGGACCGGATAACATCAAGAGTTATTATTGATGTCATTCTGATAAATTATTGTTCACTTTTCTTTGTCTACAGTTGGGAGTTGGACCCTCCTCTCAACACGAAAATAAATCTTGGCCCCATATTGTTTGGACAGTAGGTACAAAAAGACGCAAGAGTATAAAAGAGATGGATGGATAAAATATTAATTCAGTAATATTTTAAACTGCGTGTTTAAACAAAATATCTAATATTACAATGAAATAAATACGAAAAGAGTTATCCCAGCTTTTCCGCCAGTAAGTATCCGAGATATATTTCGAAATATACAATGTTAAATGTTTGTGACATATTCTATAGAATGGAAATGCTCCTTTATGAAACTTATTTTAAAACTTCTTTGCATTTCTGCTTATTGAAAGTTTTTAATTTAACTGTCAGTTTTTCTTTACATATTGCTATACCTAAATGAATAAATCATCAGTAGGTAACTTTATTTCGTTTTTATTCGTCATATTTCCATATTTAGTTTTAGAAAAAGAGCTCAAGTCCTTGCATACCTTTTAAGACTTGGAACAAGAAAAGAAGTATTATTGAAATGATGTACTAAGACACGAAAAACCTTTCTATTCAGATTGCGTACCAATAATTCGATTCTGAAGGGGCTATAATAATAAATTATTCAAGAAAAAGCTGCTCAACCGCAAGAGCTTCTAAGGTGAGAATCTAGTACCGACGTCTATTGTAGCCTAATTTCTGGGTTACGTTATCTTATTATCCCTAAGTAGTTATGAAAATACAGAAAAATATCTTCATGTTATAAGCTAAAGTCACGAATTGGACTGCCGAAATAAGTGTGACATTTTCAAGGTATCAATGTGAATGTATGTGAATTTCTCAACATTATTATGACAAATTTCCTCAGTCGAATGTCGTACAGATAATGTTGCAGCGACTTTTGAAGTTGTTTTTCTTTTTGCCAAATTAATTAACCTCATTAATTTTCCTAAATTATATTTATTTAGAAATTACTGTGAGTACTTTATAATTATTATAATAAAACAGATTCAAGAAAGGAATCAATTTTTATAAAAAAATATATCAATGTAGTAGTAACTTATTTCAGCCACTAAATATTGAAGCTTGCACAGATTGCTTTATTTTAGAATGGTTTCACGTTCGTATCTGAATAGCTCGAGGCTACGGATTCCAAGACCCTCTTCTTCCTCATGTTCAATCTAACACAGATCTCTCATCCATTACTGTCGACAAGACAATATATTGTACGTAACCCTATGACAGTGTAGATGCTATTACTCTATTGTAATTCGTGACATCATTGCACTGTATGTGATGAAAATCAAAATTATCTCACATTTCTATGGGTCAAAATTAATAATTATTATAATATGCATAATAATATGATAATGAATAAAATAATATGATATGCCAATAATATTAATGTAAAACGCGTTTTGTTCAATCAATCTACAGCTTGAAACTCTTTTCAATGTGTGACGAACGACTGTATAAGATTTTAAAGGTAAAAGATCAAAAATCAAGTCAAAATAAAATCCTTGTTATATTTCCTCAAACAAGATATTCACGCGAACAGTTTGCTCTGAATATAGCTTCCGCATTCCAATAAAATTGCTCTTGCATTTCTTTGGAAATTGGAGACCAAAAATTCCTGACTTGTTAATAAAAGATACGAAAAAAATACCTGTTCCTGTCATTGAGATAATATTACTACGTATATATGTATATATGTATATATATGTATATCTCAATGGTTCCTGTACATTTAATTAATGAGTTATAATGTAACAAATTTCAGAAATTATGTCACGCTCTTAAAAGTGATATAAAGCGTATAAAGTATACCTAACAGCTTAATATAAAGTGCACTTAGCTTACGGGAGCTGCAAGTCTTTTGTAATATTCGTAGCTGGCTTAGCGATGAGAACTCTTCCGGCAATACTTAGATGATAGATCTACCTACTATCTGGATTTTTTTTCCATAAGTGGGCTGTATATAGATAAATTGCTGGGCACACAATTAATTCATCGATACAATTAATATCATTCAAACAACCAAATTACGTAACGAAAAATATGCATTTAACACAGAGAAAATATTCCATTAAATTAGCCGTTTGCTATTTGGTTTGCCGTTTTCTAAAGAAGTGAAAAATCTAGTTCTCTTTTTATCCCGGGAAAATGACGCAATCCCGGAAATCCCACGGGAACGGGAACTATGCGGGTTTTTCTCTGACTGCGCGGGCGAAGCCGCGGGCGGAAACCTAGTATTTCTATATATGTCCAATCAGAATCCCTAGAATGGTTAAGTATGTGTGATAAAATTCCTTCAATACTTATAGTTGTATACGTAGTATATTATTATTAGTCTGTGCTTATAGGTACACATCGTCCCAAATCAGGGAACCTATATCGTTATAATATCTAATATTTACTTTTTATCTTTGTAATTTCCCAGTATTGATTCGTATTATTCGATTTATTCGTAATATTATGTATCAGTAAAGTATTACCTTATACAACTTGGCATATTCTTCGCAGAAAAATAATCATTGAAATGAAACATGAATACTAAATTCATTCAACCATTAGGAATTCTTCTCGATTAAGACCACAGTAAATTGAAAAATATCTGTTTACCTGAAACAAACAAAATCGTTAGGCCTCATTTACGGAGACGCGGGGCGTCTCGCGTCGCGTGTGGCGTGGCGTCTCGCGGCGCGTGTGGCGTGGCGTCTCGCGGCGCGTCGGACGTTTTTTCTGTTTACGGTGGGGCAGCGCGTGAAGCGGCACGCATCATCGCACGCGTAAACACAAACTTAATACTTATAGCAAAATACGACCATGTTTATAGAGAAGCGAGACGGGAAGCGTGGCGGTGCCCGCCGCGGCGCCCGCGTCGACTCCTCTAGCGTGTAGCGAAGCACGCGGCGGACATAGCTTCATCGAGAATAGGCATGACGAAAGATTTTGAAATCCTCTTCCATAATGTGTGTATACGTTTACTATACAAGAAAAACCCTATATTTCGGTAATATACTTAAATTTTACGAAGATAAAAGCCATTTTTCAAAAAATATTTATTAACTGTGCCAAAACAGCTCGCAGGTGTCATGGCGTAGGCGTGACGTCACTCTTTAGTAAATACGTAATTATTTGTACGCATTGCGAAGAAAATTAAAAAAATATTTATTTAATATGTGTTATAGAAACGAATTTCAAAGTTTATAAGTGGTGTGCAGTATTGCAGTGTGAATCCACATAAAAATAATGCTCAAAAATGTGTTAGTAATTATTTCAAGCGAGAAAATAATAAGAAATGATTGTATAAAGTTGGCGCGGAGAACCCCGAACCATGTATTCGTGAATTCGCAATTATATTTCTGTTCTGAGTCGATAAAGCATACGTGAAACAATATAAAATAAATAAAAATGCGTATTCTCAACATATTCATAACAACAAAACACATCTGACGTGAGTTGTTTACTTAAGCGTGACGTCACGCGTGTTTTAGTCAAAATGGCCAACTGCAGAATTTCAATGTTTTATTTTATTGATAATCTCATTAATCTTAATGTTTTTAAGATTTCTAAGTCACTATATTTAATTTATTTATTATACATTTTCCCTTAAAAACACTAATACGATCAGTTATGGATACTGTCGTCATGCCTATTGCCGCTGCGTGCGCCGCACAGTGTACGGAAATCGCAATCTAGCGGGATTTAATTCAAAATTTGAACAATGATTTATCTAGCATTTATTGATGTCTATTTATTCCTTATGGTACGGGAGCTATTAACGTTTTAAAAAAAGTCATTTTAGTATAGTTGGGTTTTTGATATACTGTTTCTCTTGCTATTTCGGTTAGAGTCCGGGCTGTCTGGCTGGCGGTAGTGGTTGCGTTTATTAGTGCGCACAGGAAAACATCCGTAATTCAAAGTCATTTATTAACGCGTAATTTTTAATCTTTTGCCTTTAGATAGATCCATCAGACATAATTTTTTTATTGCAAGACGTTTTTTTCGTTGTTAAATAGGTGCCATACGCAATTTTTTATTTCAAAATAATTAAAATGTCATCGAAATAAGTGAAATTACATCAACATGAGTCCGCTTAAAAGCTAAGTAATAACTTTATTACTTACATTATATTATCCTTTTTTAATACTTATATTGAATAATTAGTAAACTAATATTTTTAATAGATGGTTTCATATTTATTACACTTTTGGGTATTAATATGAATTTGATGATATTTGGTTTTTATCAAGTTTACATTAACGTCCTATTTGAGGTTCGTTGGGAAAAGGAGGCACCATGGTAGATTGTTGCTAAAAAATTGTAAATAGTAAAATGAATATTATACATAGTATATCCTTCACGGGGACTCATGTTGATGGAGTTTCACTTATTTCGATGACATTTTAATGATTTTGAAATAAAAAATTGCGTCTGGCACCTATTTAACAACGAAAAAAACGTCTTGCAATAAAAAAATTATATCTCATGGATCTATCTAACGGCAAAAGATTAAAAATTACGCGTTAAAAAATGACTTTAAATTAAGGATATTTTCCTGTGCAGATAAGATGCGCACTAATAAACGCAACCACTGCGACCAGCCAGAAAGCCCGGACTCTAACCGAAATAGCAAGAGGAACAGTATATCAAAAAACCAACTATAGGTCTACCAGCTACCAGAATCTGATGGCATATTTATATTTAAGAAATAAAAGATTTTCATGTGGCAACTTTATTTGACAACTATCAAATTGGTTGTCAAATTATTTGTCTTCTTCGCAGTTGATGAATAATTTTTAGGATTTTGTCTAAAAACTCTTCGAAAATGTCGAAAAAGCCGCTGCGATTACAAGCAAGAGGTATTGTTTATTATGTGTATAGAAAAATATTCGATGAAGAAGGGTCAAACACATCACAATTTTCAATTTTGAAGATTTTATTGGTAAATTGGACTTACCCGTTTTGATACTATAAATTAAAAATATTATAAATAAGTAACTATAATATTGTTTGTTGATTACAATATAATTTTATGAAAACTTATTACAGGAGTTTCCAATACGGCTATTCGTCAAGTCCAAGTTTTCCAAGTCAATTTTATAATGTGTGTACCTGTTAATACTTACGAAAATAAACATAGTTTTATTTAATTTTTATTTTATTTTATAAAAAAATTATAAGCAATCTAGTTTTGATCTGCATTATCATTACATCCATATTTTCACATGGCATAATGATAATGAATATACAAATATAGGTATGTGTAAATAATAATATGTATTACCTACACAAAAGTAATATGTGTAAGTATGTACCTACTTAATATTAAGTGGATATCTCATTATTTAAGTACAGTATTGTCCACTTATGTAATGTGACTAATGATATCGAGGACAAAATAAAATATAAGCAGTATCAAGATTGTTCAGTCCATTTTCCCTAGGGTTGCACACTCAAAATTTTGATTTCCCTAATTGCCATCAGATTCTGGTTTACCTATATACTAAAATTCTCTCTTGTCAACGTTAGTAGCTCCTATACGATTAGCTACTACTAAATAGGACAGCTTATTTTTTTCTTATGTGGGAAGGTCAACATTAATATGAGAAATGTTTATATCGGCAGCAAAACGGAGTCACACTCACTACGTGTTTTCCAGTGTTAATTTGTGCCAATTCCGTTTACAATTACGAAGTGATTATTAAGTCAATAGTGTTTTTTACTTTATTTATTATAGTGTTTGTGTTTAATACGTAGGTACATACACTTTTTGTTTGATTTATAATAGACAATAATAGGCAAAACCAACCATTTCTGTTAGGACACGAAATATACTTCGATTTATTTAGATTTTAAATTCATTGGACCCGAAAACACATTATATAGCATAATATAGCAAAGTGTATACCATCACAGTAAAGCTGATGATATAGACACTGATGCAACTCAAAAATTTTGCGCTTTTTTGCGGCACTCATACATTTTTTTTCAATTTTCAGCATGGCTATCGAAATAACGAAAATGCAAATTTTCGAAATTTGGTCTTCTAATAGTAATCAATTTGACGAAGTTTTTTCATTTTTTATGTGTTATTATCCTCGTGTAACTTATACTGGATTTTCTAAAAATAAAATCAAGGGTTTGTTGAGAGCATTATATGCCAACAAATTGAAGTTAAATGGACTACATGTCATCGTCATCGAGATCGTTTTTTTTAGAAAATAATGTGATTTTGTTAAAAACAACTTCTTCGCCTGAAAGTGTTTTACTAACTATAAGAACACTTATTATAACTTATTTCAATCAAACTTAATAAGTTCCGTATCATCAGAATTAAATCCCGCTAGATTGCGATTTCCTTACACTGTGCGCCGCCGCGATAAATGACGTGTGGGACGCGTCGGTGCCATCCGCGGGCTCGGCCGCAAAAAACGCCCTAATTCAAACAAACGCGTCTAATATCGCTTCTCCGTAAACGCACTCATGCAACGCCATATATTTGAATTCAGTGCGGGCCGCGCCGCTCAACGCGACGCGCGACGCCCCGCGTCTCCGTAGGTAAATGAGGCCTTAGCTCTAAACACGTCTAGCGGGTCACAGTCTCTCAGGAAATGATATATTCACACTATGAAGGATTCCTATCTATAATCGCCATATATTTTCACTAGGGATGCGCCGAATACCGAATACAATATATTCGGTATTCGGCATATTCGGCATCTTTTTCACTATTCGTATTCGGCCAAATTATTCGGTTTAGGTGCCGAATATATTCGGTATGAGTATTTCTACTTTCTTGGCTATAGAACTAAATAAATAACTTCATAATATTATGAATGATTTATGTCATACTATACACAAGTCAAAGAAATCTCTATGAAGAATGTGTTGAACCTAAGGTATATAAAATAAAACAATCATTACATTTCAAATCAATGTTTATTTTGTAAATTTACATCAACATAATTTAATCATGTTTATTATTAGCACTTAGTCAGTATTTAATATTTATTATACTTTAAATCCTGAAGTCTGAAGACAATGCTTTTAGTCCCAATAGAATATGACATTATTTTTTTAAACTATAGTCAACATTCACTGGCACTGCGCCCTCGCTCCGCCCTCGCTCCAGCACGAGAAATAACACAATCACACAAATTACACTTAACTTTTGTTTTGTCATCTTGCATTTCATCAAAAAAGTCCCAAGCTCGCGATCTTTTAAGTCCGCTCATATTGCAAACACTAACTTAAAGTAAAAATATAAAACTTTTAAACAATATAAAAATTGTAATATTTATTTTTGTTTTAATTTGTAACGTATTCGTGCGATGTTTCAACACAACTGAGAAAGCACGGAGTGCGCGGGCGATATACGCGGGTGGCGGGTGAGGTAAGGCTCGCTCGCCACCGAGCCAGCAGCTACTTGCGACCCGTTAGATCCGGTATACGCATCAAAACACGTCAAAACATTGAACCGAATAATTCGGCCGAATATTCGGTTCGGTAAGGTTTTAACCGAATAGTATTCGGTATTCGGTTATTCGGTGAAACCACTATTCGGCGCATCTCTAATTTTCACTTTAATCAATGAATTTGAAACGTAGTTGAAAACAATACAAGCACATTCACTGCGCTATCGTCACCGAATACACTATTCACGGCAATTTGTAAAGATTTATACACCGCCTTCCCCCTTTCTTAACTACCAGTTCACGTACTGTTTGAATAGAATTCCCTGAAAGTTATTTATTAGCCGTTTGTGCGAAATGCGCCACATTTTGGTGTTTCAACCATCGAGATAATATGTACTACGTTTCAACATCTTCCTTGTATCACTTTATTTTGCTAAATGGGAGAAAGATGGTAAAAGTCGACTTAGATATAATATTAGGTATATGATAAACAGATACCAACATTATTAATTTAAAAGAGAAATAGTAAGATTTTTATTTTGTTTCATAAATAATAACTGCTGAAATCATCAATATTTTGTTGAAACGCAATAGCGATGTTTCATAATTGGATGTAAATGTAGGTAAAAATAATTGGGAACATACTTATAACCTGTGCTTATAACATTTCATTAGTTTGGAACAATAATAACGAACTCCTCTCATGAAACGTGTTAAAAATACACAACAGTTAAATTATTTAAAACTACTTACTTATGTATTCAAAATTGTATTTTGGTACCGTGATTGAAAATGAAGAAAGTTGTAACAAAATAGTAGTAGAATGACTATTATTAAAAAGTATCAAGGATTATACACACCCAAAGATCTATGGATTATAATTAAATGTCTACCAACAGCGTCGGTTAGAGCGAACAATTTGACGTTATGTCAACACTACAACAGCGGGGAAGACAACTTAATTAAGAAACTGATCTAACTATAACGAACTTTCACAGTATAAGTAAGTCTTTACATAAACTATTTAATATTCACGTTTCTATTCTTTTGTACATACTTATTTGAAATATGGACGCAAATATTTTATGCAAGATTGAAAACAGTGAAATAATTATTGTTCTATGTGTTACGATATAAGCACTCCGAACATAAATAAATATAAGTAATGATGAAAATTAATGTTCAGTCAGATTGTTAACTTGTAATATGGAGGGTCGTATCACTACATAGTATAAAACAAAGTCGCTTTTTCTGTCCCTATGTCCCTATGTATGCTTAAATCTTTAAAACTACGCAACGGATTATGATGCGGTTTTTTGTAATAGATAGAGTGATTCAAGAGGAAGGTTTTAGTATATAATTTATTAGGTTTTAGACAAAGCGGGCGAAGCCGCGGGCGGAAAGCTAGTATTATATAAGTAGCATAATATAAGTGGATAAAGATTTAAGATGAAAAGAACTATGTAGGTACCTAATTAGTAAGTTACCGTTCGCGTTCTAATAAATAACGTAACGAACTAATAATTCAGGATAACAGACATGATTTCGCTCAAAGAATAATAAGATAGATAATAAACGGACAACCTTTGTTATAATCCCTTTATGGTTTCTATTATACGGTAGATGGATTTCATTTAATAAATCGGATGAGCTTAAAGTGCAAATTAATTAAAGATTAGTTTAATCCCCTATTCAATTAGGGAGCGTGATCGTGAGAAAGCTAAGTTATTATCTGATTGTTAGCAAAACCTCCATTCTTGTTTTAACAGTTTTAAATAAACGGATGAAAAGACAACATTGCAGATATTCTTATTTATTAAACTACATCAATCAGTTAACGTAAGGTAAATCAGTGAACATTATTTTTTTGATGAATTATGACATATTATCTACACGTACCTGTATGTTTTGGAATTTGGAAATGTTTAATGCAGAGGAATTTTAATAAGTTCCTGATTCTTAATGAACAATTATTGTACACCATAACTCTTACCCAATTAATTCAAAAACAACACTTAATATGTTTCAAAATATACATAAAGGTTACAAAAATAAGTTTACAAAAGCACAAAGGGCGGCCTTATCACTACGCAGTGATCTCTGCCAGGCTCTCTCTTCTTATACAAAAGTGGTAGATTTATTAAAATGAAATCAAGTTAAGATAAAAGATTTCCTTCCAATCAATCTACTAATCTAATCTACAATCTATTAGATATGAAATAAACTTTAACAAGCCGTTTAAATGCGAATATTAAAATGTCTGCAGATAAATGAAGGAAAAGTAATTTTATCTCTATTTCCTTTCGCCTGACACGTTCAAAGTTTCTGATGCAAAAAACGATTTTCATACTATGTACCTATTTATAGGTAACGTAAGTCACTGGGGCAAACCGTTGGATGGATTTAGGATATATTAATTCTAAAGCTATAAACAAAAGACGTAAATTCCTTTAATAATAAATTATCATGGAACATTTATAAATACGTATAAGTATTATTTCTAAATTCACTGTAGGTAGGTAGATCGAGAGTTATGTAAATCCTTAAAAGAGCGATGCAATATATTTTTTGTACGTATTTAAAGTATCTACCGATTCTCTTTTAGAAATTAAAACGACAAACGAAAGCTAAATGTACATTAATAGCATTAACAAGGGACTAGCGATAGAGTAAAAACTTTTAGTGAAACATTGTTTTGTAATTTGGCGCTGGCCATAAACTACGCGGCACACGGCCGCGGCGGGTAAAAAGCTGAACGGAGCCAGTTCGGTTTGCGTAGTTTTTACCTTCATCTACAGCGTAACAATACCCAAAAGTTTTAATCGTTATGATTAAAGTACAATGAATACATTTCCTAATGTTTATCAATTTATTCATGTGTAAACATTGAATGTAGGCAAAAGGGAACGGTAACTGTGGCTACAATAAATTAATTTTACTGCATTGAAATGGCATTGAACGAGTTTTAATATACCTAGTATTCTTTAAATATTGCTCAATTTCAATGTAACCAAATAACATAGGCTATTATCAAGCAAAGGCAGAAAAACGGCAAATCTTACAATATAATTTGAAAATTCTGTTTACTTTACCTTTTTGATATATTGTCCAAATGACCCGACATTCACAGCTGTGGTTTTTCATGTGTAGTTGGAAATTGTTCACATAAACAGGTGTTTAATTAGGATATGTACATCGTTAATGCTTTTACCACGTTAACACACGTTAATAATATTACGTAAATGCGTAGGTAGGTACACAACCTCAATGTTGGCTATTTTCGCGCTCCAATTTAAATATCGAACATTCTTTTTCTATTTCTTTTAATTTTTTTTTCAGTCCATAATTTAAACAGCCAGCAAACATTTGAACAACATTAATGTTAATTTTACAAATGATGACTTGTTAAAACTTTAAATATCAAAATCTTTTCTTAATTAATAAAAATAATTATTGTATAGAAAATTGTTATAACTGTGAACAATAATTAAAAAAATATTAATAAAATTCTTTTTAATATAAAAGCACCGAATTAAATATATTTCCACCATCAAATAAATGAGGTGTTTCAAAAGAATAAAAATAAAGGAGAAACTTTAAACATTAAAAAAAAAATAGGACATTAAGATAAACAGATTAGTCTGCAGAAAACACCGCTACAAGGGCTGTAATAAACAGCCCTCGTTAGAAGGGTCAGATTTTTTGGTCTTAAACAAATAGGTGGAAATTTCGTGTTTGCGAAGTTATCACCTTGTTTTTAGGATACATTATAATTTACCATTAGCACAATAAAAGTAACATTCAGTTAAATTGTTACTGTAATTGCTTTATTTTGGAATCTTGTTATTGGCAATTCGAAAATGGAACTTCTTTAAATAAAAAGGAATCTTCTTCTATCTATACCTACATATAATAAATCTGTAGAAGGGTCAATTCTGTACATTGAAAATATTGAAAAAATAAATAGCAGTGTTACTGGATCGATACCAAACCCAAATATGTGATTAAAAAAATTTTTGTCTGTCTGTTTGTCTGTCTGTCTGTCAGTATATGCTGACATCACGTGAAAACTAACGGTTCGATTTCGATGAAACTTGGTATAATTATACCTTATTATCCTGGGCGTAAAATAGGATACTTTTTATCCTGGAAAAATACGTGGAAAAAAATAAATCTTAATTTTTCAGTTTTATCCAAAGACGTTGTTCTGTAGAACCGCGAACACACGTTGCGTTACCCGCAGTGGATTCTTTTTTTTATAAGATGTCATCAGAGTTACTAAAAATGGAGAAATAAACCATCCACGCGAAGACGGACATCCGCGCGGACGGAGCCGCGGGCGGAAGCTAGATGACAATAATTTCGCAGTAAGTACATAATATTCATTTTGTATCCTGTCTGAAATTATATTTCAACCAAAATAATGATATCAATCTATTTCTGAGGCAATTCATGTTTTTGTAAGTATATCTTCTCGTATTTTTATGGTTTTTATTTGTAACAGGGAAAAATACAAATGTTTAACAAAACTAGGGTTTAACAAATGTTTAACAAAATGTGAATAATTACCGTATCGATATATTCTGTATAATAATTTTATGTGTATATAGGTATCTAATTAAAAAATAAAATAATAATCTAATAACTAACTTACATTGTGACAGGTAAAAGAGGAGTTTTTTTTTTTAAATTAAATAGTGTTAAGAAATTTAGCCTATTGTCTTTACCAAGTAAGTAGGTACACATTCAATGTTTCAGTGTGTTATTTATATGAATTGTAATAAATTACTTATTCATTAATCTATCTTTAGTTGACGTGTATAAATAATGGTAGGTACATCACATAGATTTGGGTTTGGGTGTATCCCCAGTCCCCACTCTCCGGAATGAATCTGCATCAGTTAAATAACGAGAGAGACAAGGATTATTCCGAACTACGTTCTAGAACATGTGCAACATAAATCAAAATATATTTCGAGCACTTAGACAATTGCGAATACTGTGGCAATCTGTACATGGTACGGTCAGCCAAGAAAGTGGTGTACCAGTTTTGATTTAGTTTCCCGGTCATCGAAAATTACAACAAGGTTCGTTATAAAAAGATATTACTGAAAGAGACAACATTATCATGACGTAAACCTATGTATTTAGTATTCATACGTCATATGTCACATATAAGTACATGACATTTTAACCTTTAGTATAAATGAAAAGGACATTAGTTTCTACAAAGCAATTGAAATGTTTTCAAACAAAAGTAATAAAAACTATTTAAATAGACAACCGAATTCCATTTGAAAAAGAAAACTGACAATTGACATTTTGTCAAATATATGCAAAAAATCGATATATTTTCCGTGTTATTTTTCAATCAACTGCATATAAAATCATCTCAATGCCTGCCAACTTGACCATTGCCGAAAGAGCACAAATAATTGCCCAATTTAATGAGGGAAGCAGTATCAGTGCGATATCCCGGAATTTGAATATATCGAGGCATTCTGTCCGCTTTTGGATTCGTCGTGAAGGAGAGAAGGGAAGTTTGTTGGATCACAGAAGAAGTGGTCGCCGGCCTGCACTCTCCAATAACGATAGAGAATTCATGAGACGGGAATATGAAATCAATGGTTTTAAGCCCACAAAACATTTTGCGGAGATGTTCGATGTGAGTGCCCAAACAATAAGGAATCATCTACATTACATGGGGTTGCACCACAGGCATTACGCCAAGAAAATATATTTGACGGATGCTCACAGACTTGCTCGTCTGAACTTCGCCAGAGAGCACTTAGAGTTTGATTGGTCTAATACAGTGTTTTGTGATGAAAAAACGTTTAAATCCAGTCAGCATGGACGTCTTCACCTTTGGCGATATAATTCAACACGGTATAAAGATGATCATGTAATCCCAAATAGAATCAGAATCAGGTCGAATTTCCGTAAATATTTGGGGCTGGATGAGTGCGGATGGTGTAGGAGAATTGTGTTCTCTACCTCCTCGAGCGACGGCTGTAAATTATATCGACGTGCTTCAGAATGCAATGCTACCGACAGTCCGTAATGTTTACCCGGAGAACGAAGTGCCACAATTTGATTTTGTTCAAGATAATTGTTCAATTCATAATGCGAGGATCGTAAGAGCCTGGTTTCGTTCACACACTGACGTAAGGGTAATTCAGTGGCCCTCAAGATCGCCGGACCTCAACCCGATAGAAAATCTTTGGGGCCTTATGGTCCAACGATGGTCGCATCAAAATGAAAGAACCAAACAAGCTCTTATTAGTCACTGTAATTATATTTGGGAGGAAATGCGGGGAACCGATATTTGCTCACGGCTTGTTGGTTCAATGAGGTCTCGTCTTTTAGAGGTTATAGAGGCCAACGGCGGTTACACCCGTTTCTAATTTTTAAAAATTTCTATACAATATCTTCTAAATATTACTATATATGCTATGTTTTTGTTTGTTATAAGTATTTTAAAATTGATTGTAGAAATTTAATAAAAGGATAAATCTATTTTTAGCTTGTTTTTTTATTGATATTGTAATTACAAGTTTACAGAAATTGTAGGTTTGTGGATTCGCCTTGTGCCTTTATACAAATTTATGTAACAACATAATGTGTTACAATACAATTTTATGTAACTTGTTGATTACAATTCTGAATTTGAAGATACAATTTTGTCATCAAAATCTACAGCCCCCCGCCGTTGATTTTACGACGTCATTGGTTCCATCAAGTTCAAACTAAGAACAGCTGTCACGTTACAAACAGTAATAGTCGTTATAATCAGATAAAGACAGCAATAGAAGTTGTCAGATCGATCTGCAAGCGAAACTAATCTTTATCACCTATGAATCTGCAAGCGATATTCAAACTTAGGGTGGTACACCACTTTCTTGGCCGACTGTACCTGTAAATGCTTTAACAACTATACATATAGATAATTGTTGTTTGTAGCTTTGCCAGTTGTTAAACGATAATATTCTTGCCAAAAAAGCAACAAAAATATTTCTATATTTATTTTATTTAATTTTTAATACTTTATTGTGCTTCCAAGTTCCAAGTTCCAACAAAAAAGGTAGGTATATTCCTTTGACAAGTTTGTAATATTGATATAAAAGTTCCCTTCTCTACTCCTCTTTTGATTAGGTACCTACTCATAATCACTCTTTAGTGATTAGTCGAATACTTTACAACTATATGTAACCTATTTATCAGCATGTCTGATTCTATTAAATCGTTATTCAGTAGTTATTTTCATATTCTTTAAACACAGGCCTAAATATTGTATTTAAAGAACACCATAAAACACACAAAAAGTGATTAATTGCCACCATCCACATCCACTAACAACAAAATAACAGTTATTAAAGTAGCATGTTAATTCCAAGCGAATATAAAACACTTTCATTACAGCCACAACTTAAATCACACCCCCGTTTTACGAAAATGAAACATTTCGTCAAATTTTTAATTTATATCCCCGCAAAACGAGCATGGAACCGTAGCATGATTAACAATGGATGCGTGTTTCGTCGGATGAGTTTTAATATTGTGAAAATTTGTGACATCCAAAATTCTCGCTGCCCACATTAACCGCTAGCCGAATTAATTATTAACATCTGAAAGCAACCACTTGCTGAAAATTATCTTGATTATAACTTAATTTTGCATTTATTAGTAAGAAGACTGTGTCATGATAGTGATACTTTCATGCTCCGTAGTCATTTTTAATTTTAAATAAAATTAATAATTATTGACTATTCAATGTGTCACAATTCAGACGCTAATAAAGGATTGATAAATTCAAGATGGCCATACAGGTAAATTAGCTTGGAGAAATTTTTGCGTTTGTAGTAGTGTATGGTCAGCAAATAAAATAAAACAACATTTTATTTTTAGTTTTTATTTTATACAGGGTTACTTGTAAAACACCAGCAACCTCGCAGGACAAGATAGCTAACATCATAAGTAACAACATTTGTTCTACGACTTTTGGCATAACGCAATAAATTATTTTTAAATGATTTTTTAAACTTTTATTGTACTCTCCTTACATTTGTAAGTCTATGTTCTATTAATTATCGGATGGACGACGCGACGCCCCCTTCCCCCTCTCGTTCGCTTTTTGTTTACGTAATTTTTGGGAGGCGTAGAGTTTATAATATTCAGACGGAAAATTAAATGAATATTTATTTTTGTATGAAAATAAAATCTAACAAATTATCAAAAGTCGAAATGTTGTTACTTATGATGTTAGCTATCTTGTCCTGCGAGGTTGCCGGTGTTTTACAAGTAACCCTGTATATATAAGGGATTTTAAATTAAACTATATGTGTTTCTCCTCTGAAAAAGATGAGACTTTATTTTAATATTTGCACATTTAACATACATATAACTTTTACATTAACAATGTTACTAAAATGAAAAATTTACTAACCTGAAAAAGAAACGACATTTAAAGTTTAATTCTTTAGTTTGAGAAGTCAAAGGCTTGCCTCGACCATGTTTTAACACTGGAGCCATATTGAATTAACAATATAAAGTTACAACACTTACACACAAATTAAACACTAGTTATGGCCCTGCCTTCATACAAAACTGCTGAATACGCCGTTCGCACGGGAATAGAATGTGGATGCGATTTCCCTTAGTTAGCATCCAAGCTTACGTCTTTATAATTATTAAACTGTATAAATTCATTCTTTAACTCCGGTCTGCATCGTGCAGACATGGGTGTAAAAGTCTCATTTTAGCTATTAAATGTAGTTTAAAAGTACATCTGAGTTTTCATTTGGGGCCTCCGGCTGCGGGACATGTAATTCACTTCAACAAATATTATAACAATAATAACAAATAATAACAACAATCAACAAATACAAAATTTATCAATTAAACTACGTACATAATAATTATAATTTTTGAATGAAATGTGCTTTATGTTCTAACGGTACCAAACGACTGCACGTGGCACCTGCGGACAGCGTAAACTGGTTTATTCTGGTTTTGTGCGTGTTTCCACTTTCCACTATCAAGTGACGATTTATTTATTTGTTTTGTTTCGTAATTATTATGGTCAAATATTAATTATGAAACAAATTATTATGGACACGATATTTTATTGTTTCACGGTAGTCGCCTTGTCGTTTGCTCAAGGACGTAAAATTGAATGATATATTTTTTTTTATAAAGTCAAAACCATTTTCTTTCAAATAAAAACTTGTTTTTATTGAAAACAAAAGTGTTGCTAGGAATAAGTATAAAATTAAATAGTAATGTTAGGATATCGAAACATTTTTGTATAGGCCAGAACGATATAGTGGAAACGCGCTCTAAGATCTGAGTAATATACACACCACTACATATGCAAAAATTTCTCCAAGCTAATTTACCTGTAGGATAAATGAGAATACTTTAAAGTTACAAAAATGGCAACACTTTTTTGTGATCGTTTATGAAAAGTTTCGTTTTGAAAAGATCGTTTTTGTCTGTGAAAAATAACTAAAACAGATTGAGAGGTTGAACTTTTAATTAGTAAGTTACTAATCTGTCTGGAGCCTCATTGAAAAATGCAGGTAAGTACCTACCTACATCTCTAAATTTGAATTACATAAGATTTGCATTTACCAATACAGAATGATTGCACAATATACAGATACATACAGTAAAGAAACTTCATACAAAACGTTCGAAATGGCACACGCACACAAGCAAGCGTGTTTACGAGAATCATAAGGGTATTCAGGGGGATCGATAGTAGCGGCACACCCCGGACACTCTATACAAAATTACCGTTTTGACAGTCACACTGTAGAGACTGCAAATGTGTGTGTTAACGCTTTATGGTTGGCACATTTGTGACTAGCGTAAAAAAAAATTCGCGTTTTTCTGATGAAATACATCCGTAAACAGCACAATACCTAACCATTTTCTACGAAAAACGATAATCACAAATCCAAAATAATAAAATTACTTTAAGTCAATTTGATTAATGTTGTCAATCTTCGTTGCGTATCGGTCCTTGCAGAAAAATGTGGACCATTTTTAGCCTGATCGTGCGGGGTGAGGTAAGTGTTTAATTTTAGCGGGAGGCGGAGAGTGTCCGTTCTGTAGCGTTTAGCTACTATTATGTATTCTGTGGTAGCGGGTGACACATCCACAGATTTTGAATGACAAAGATACATAGTATAGAAAAGTGATGTCAATGACTTCACGTTAAATAATTATCGATTGTTTCAGTTTGTAGCCTAACTATATTTTTGGCTTCGGTCCCAAGTATTCTTTTAAAAAATATTCAATCTACAGTTTTGACTTTCCTACGATTTTATTATATGTATAGATATTAAAATAACCATTACATAAATATGCCTTTATTCGAAAAAAAAAATTACAAATTATTTACTGAAAAATACTTTCGTCTACTACCTACGACTAATTCGGAATTTATTGTTAAATTTTATAGTGTAAAATATTCTCAATCTTATGAACAGTTTTTTTAAGTAACTGATTATGTTTAATTCGTTGTAAATTAATTCAGCCACTTTACAGTTTATGTGTTCTCTCTTAAAGCAGCAACGAAAATGTTATCCATTTTCTCGACATATTGAACAAAATCATCTGGTGGTATAATTGGTATAGTTGAATTCAAGCAGCCGAATACTGCGCAATTAATACGTGGCATTTTTAAAATGATCGCCGAAATCAACTTATCTACAAGCACGTGTTCAAATTAAACTGAAATAATATATTTCACCAAAATGTTAAAACATAAATACATAAAAGATAGATAGGTATTATAATTATTGTATTTTTATCGATACGTGACGTCACCACTTTGTCAAGCACTAAGCCTGTCAAACTATTTTCTTTTTCATCCTAAAACAAAAAGGTGGAGGTTCTATGCTCGTATAATAATAATTTTAATTTATTTCTGCATATTTTGTGTTTTTTAATTTAATTTAATTTATCGTTTTAAAAATAATTTAGTAGGTGTACCTACATACAAGTATTGTAAATTCTGGTTTAAAATAATTATTGAATATATGTAAGTATAATACAAATATCAAGCATTATAAATAATTTAGGTACATTAAATAACCTTCGGCGTCCATAACAAAACAAGATTTCGAAATATTATAGCACTGATAAAAACGTATTTACTTCTTCTTGTAAATTCATATTTAGGCTACACCATTTTTGTGTTTTAACGAGTTTAAATCTCAAAATTACCACATAATCGATTGTGAAAAAAAAGCAAACAGAAATATACAGGCCGAATTGATAACCTCCTCCTTTATTTTTGAAGTCGGTTAAATATCAAAAAGGTAACAGCCCTATAGCTATAACAGTGCTAACGTCATAATTTCATCGCAGGGGCTTAGTTTCCTAACTGTATGTACGTATATATCTGTCAACTGTGATGATTGCTACACTGCACACAAACTGTCAATACAATGCATCTATAAATAACTTTCATATCTCGCGCTAATAAACAATTATCCATCCAATGTCCACCAAACCGAAGTTGGTTTTCAATTTAGCCCCAAATACCATACACACAGCATTGGCTATGTGGTCACGATCGATGTAACGCATACCGCCTCGAGCTGATGTAAGCAGCTGTATAATATAATACTAGCAAACCGCCTTTGTTGTACTATTCACTATTTTAACAAACACAACAGTTACAAAAATATTGTAAATTTTAAGTAAAAGAAAGTACAGGAAAATAATTTTTAAAACATTTTTCTTCACTTATTTTACCATGTCTTTGTAGCATTTAGTATTAAGAAATAGCTAGAACATTTTTATCTATTGAAGCATTGAGTAACACGTACCTGTCTGCATTGCGGTATCTATACGAAACTTTAGTGAGTAAACTAAGATATAGTGACACTAACCGTATTCGCTATATATCAGCATCAGGATTCTGCATCAGAGAAAAGTCTTGAAAGTTTACGTGACATGAATAATTTCCATTCTGTTCTAGCATAATACTAAAATAAACCAGAGCATATTATATGAGACAATATTTAATTCAAATTTATTCAAAGATTCGTGAGACATACAGCAATTGTATCATATATTCTATTACTAACTCTATTCAGCGACGAAATCTGTGCAATACCTGCACGAGAATTATTTTCCTTTTCCATCGACAATTGAGTCAATAAATCATGATTGATGTACAAAAAACAATAATATCCAGGTTAATGAAAAACTTCAATACAATAAATACAAATCAATATCTTATTAAAAAAATATCTGAATACATAGGTAGGTAGGTTCATACATAACATGATTTTTTATTACAAAACAACCAAACCAAAGAAACAATACAAACATGGAAACAGTTTCTAATCGCAAACTGAATCTCAAGAAAACAAAAATCGAATTATATATCACGATTGAGACTTTATTTCCAGGAAAAATACATCCGTAACTTGTAAGACAGCTATTATTTATGAAAGAGTTCTATATCCGATAGGTCCTGACTAGATGGAGATTTATTTATAGTTTAATACCGTATAACAACTCTTTTATCCACATGAAGTTTCCCTACTGTAATTGGTAACACTCGAGTATGTGAATGAAGTATGTCATAAACGCTTACAGCCTCCTCGTATCAAGGATGCTCGATTAAGAGGCCTCTTCAAGGAACAACAGCTGTAACAAATCCTCTTGTAACCTTAGCTAATTGAAACATTTCCTTTAGCTATTCTCCTAATTAAGCATATATTATACAACGTACGTTGATTACGTAGGTACCATTTAGTAATAAGTGTCACTGTGCTGGATGAAGTTAAGAGATATTTGTACATTTTAAAGAAAGATATAAACTAGATACTAAAATACAGGTTTTTATTCAGTAGTGAATCAATTCAATTACCATATCTATATATCTGCTTGCATTCCTATAAATTGACTATTCAAATTTTTTCCTCGGTCTATTTCAATGGATTTTCTGGACCAATAAACTTGAATAGCGTACTGATACAATGTCAAATGTTACTACGACATTCTGAATGTAATAATTTAGAGTTAATAGTAGAGCTTCGTTCCACAGATATATGCAAATCTAATTCGGATACTTTTGTTAATGTGCAGCGTATTGAAAGTTATGTACGGAGAGAGTAATTTTGTATAATTACTGTGAAACTCTGCAATGAATTTCACAGATGCATGTTACATTAACTGAATGTTCGCTACTCTAAAATGCACTGTAAATCAGAATATCATATGAGATAAAAGACTGAAAATGTAAGACATTCATTCGAATCCCCCGTTGTTGGTTTAATTATTATTATCATGAGTAGACAAAGTCATAATATAATTGCTTATATCATTAATATTTTACAGAATTGTTCTGAATGATGCGTTTTGAATTAAGACCGATGCTGTATAAACAGAGAAACACAATTTCTTGTCAATATTTTATTAACAAAATATAGACAACAATTTACGAATTAGGGTAAGTAAGTTACGTAAAAAATACAGTCATTCTTTATATTCGAAACTTTCAGCCCATTATGGAAGAAATTGTTTTTTTTTTTTATAAATTTCAATAGTCTTTTTTTACTGGGTTTGGTGAGACTTTGTTTTCACATACTCTGATGAAACATTCCTTAAATAAAACAGAATCTGATTGAGTTCTCAATTCCTTTCATTAGAATTAAATTAAAATTCAAGAAACGTTTTTAATGGTTCATTCTTCTCTGCGCATATCATGATGGATTTCAGAAACTAGCAGGTTCACAATATCAACCTATTGAATATGATCTTTTGAAAGCAGCATACCGCCTGCTTCGACAATATTTCCGTTTAAATTTTCTTCTTCGTTGATAATTTTTCAAATTATCTCCATAGACAGTCTCTAAAACGTGCGTCCATTTTTCGTCTAGATCCTCCGCTGGTTTGTCGTTAACTAGAATTATTGGTTTAATAAATGCTGCGCGTTTGTTTTCTTTTGTTTCGTTGTCCTCCTTTAATAACGTTGTACACACTTCTGCCCAAGTGTGAGTGTCTTGAGGAGAATTCACTTTGGAATTGTCTTTGTTCGATATAACGGATATTTCTACGCTATTGTGGGACACGTCGTCGGAACGCTGGTCCTCTGTATGTTCTAAAGACGCTGCATTCAACGCTGCTTCTGCATCCAACAGCAATAACTGTAAAAGTAAAAATAAATTATTTTTATTTCGTATTAAAAATTAATTATAGATTTAATTGTCATATCATTATATAAACATAGTAGATATTGCGTTATATAAAAATCAGAAAGAAAGAAAGAAAGAAAAGAAAGAAAATACATTCAAATAAATATTATATATAATTATATAATATAATCACTAATTTTACATTCAATACCAGAAATGTTATACATATTCTAATTTCTAACACAGTTAAATAATTTGCATGTACACGGGAACAGAGGAAGTCCCATATTAACTCATTTCCAAGAACAAAGGAAGCTACAGATTGAAACGAATTCAGATTAACGTTCATTGCGCTGTAAACGTACAGATAGTTTGTAATAAAGCTTAAATGTATCCGTGCAGTTGAATTTCCTATTCATAACCCAAAAGCCTCGTAAAACTACGACAAACAAATCTCCCAAACGTCTTTTGATGGTAATTCAACTACGGCCACAGTTCAAGACTTATTGTCGTACTTAGTGTTTATTACAAAAATGTTTTCATATTATTCTTTCGCGTCGACTGTTTAAAATTTGAATGCAATGGATATTAAGAACGTTGTTGTATTTAAGCACTGAAGCTCTATATCAATAAGATAATTGGCATTGTTATACCTTTTAGCAAAACTGTTAAAAACCTTGGTGTGTACCTTGATACAACTTTATCTTGGCATGATCACATAAAAGAGGTGAGTCGTAGGGTTTATGCTGCATCTTGCTCGCTAAGGCGTTTGCGTAACTTCTTGCCATTCTCCACGAAAATCATATTAGCACAATCTCTTCTTTTGCCTATTATCGATTACGCTGACGCTTGCTGTCCGGATCTTACACAGGAGCTTTTAAATAAACTGGAGCGACTGCAAAACTTTTGTATACGTTTCATTTTTGGGCTTCGGAAGTACGATCATGTTTCGTATTTTAGAAAAAAACTCAAGTGGCTGCCAATCCGATCTCGTCGTAATATACATTTTCTCCGTCTTTTGTATCAAGTACTTTTTGACCCTAAATCGCCTTCATACCTTAAGAATAACTTTGAATTCCTCCAGAATGAAACTTATACTCTACGGTCGAAAGAAAGACTCACACTGCGTGTGGCTACTCAAAAAACTGAATTCCTAAGTTATTCATTTGCTTCAACCGCTGTAAGATTGTGGAACTCTTTACCTGTGGATATAAGACGTGCACAATCTTTAACTTCTTATAAACGTCTAATACATAAATATTATTTAGATCTGGAATATGGCTCCGAGTAGTGACCTTAATACTTTAAGTAATTAATAACTATTTTTTTATATGTGTATGTTTATCATTTAGTAGGTATATATTATTAATTATTAAGTAATATGTATGTTTATAAAATATTGTTTAGTTTTTTTTAAATAAATTTTGATGCCTCCCTTTATACAGCAAACACTTGTCCTTTGCCTGAGGGGTCGCCTGGTAGAGATCACTCTGAAGTGATAAGGCCGCCCCGTTACACATATTAAAGCTGTAACTTTGTGATTTATTATTTACTTTTATATTTTATAAAATAATGTGTGTAATGAAGTGTCAAATAAATAAATAAATAAATAAATAATTGAAACATTTAAATTTAATTTTATAAATATTTTGTGAAAAGAGCTTTTAGTTTTAGAAATGTACAACCTAGACTCGTGTTTGTCCATATAAATAAAGCTTTTCAAAATTTATACATATTCCTTAACAGTATGGGTATAAAATTAATAATATAATGTCTTCTTTGTCTTTATTGAACGATAATAAATAAAATCTTAATTGATAAAAGAATTCCCATGCATATTTATTGAATCTAAATTGAATATATTAGGGGTATCAGACTTTTATAATCGAATAATCTCCAGACTATTGGAATTGCTAATGTATTCTCCCTAGTATTTAACGCAGGACACCTGGAATGAAACTCGTTTGGATCGTTACGGTTAAATCAATTATTACTTTACTGTAACATCTGGACACAAGCCAATACCGTTATGAATATCAATAAGAGGTATTTAAATAATTCGTTTTGGTACATATTAATAGCTCTGTTGTAATTATAGGCTTCTGTGCCCTTTGAACTGATAATTAATTAAATTACCGCCCCAGAATTGTGGATGGAATTAACAAATTCAATAGTTCGTTATTAACGTTATATTTTATAAATGTTGATGGCGTTATCCTGCAACATCAATACAGGATAAGCCACAAGGTGAATATAAATGAAGTAAACTCAGGAGGCAACGATAACTAACAATATTACGTTAGCGAGGTGTGCTGTCACTCCAATCAAATTAAACGGTGGCCGGTAACATGGTACCTACATGTATCGAATTTTAGGTTATTGCGGTTCTCGAGCTAAGCCTGTTATAAACGACCTGTTTACACTACCAACTTCGACCACCGCATAGTAAATTAATTTGCTATGTAAATTTACTGACGCCACGTAAACATTTTAAAATAAACTAGTGTTGTACAATTCTTTCATTTACTTTGACTGTGACGAGTAATATATCAACTGTGGACATTTAAATGTTCATGTAAATTAAGTGGAGCGAACAGATAAATGTTATATACATATCTATTTAATATAACTAGTTATTGTCTGATTCTCGGATGATTTTACGTAGGCACACCTAATTGGCTTAGTAAAACAGGGCGCTTTTTATACTATTTATTATAAGTTACATTATATTGTATTGTTTCCCTCATAATAGAGCCATTCAATTTTTTACAAAGAAAATTAAAATGGGTAGACGCTTGTTATAAAGATTTATTTTTAACTTCTACCCCAACAAACACAGCTATGATTTTTTCAAATCATTATCAAATACACCCACATAGGTGATAAAATGTTAATCACGTACTTGACTTTTTGAACTTAACCTTGCGTTTTAATGAGTGTTGTAAACAAAAGGGTTCGAAACGTAAACACAATTTTCTCGCTCATATTTTTGTTTATCCAAGCTTTAAATTATAGCGGTAGCGAAATAGCTGTAGTATTTTTATAGTATAGTTACAACAAACTTATAACCAAGATAATATTATAACTGGTACTATACTAGTACTACAGCTACCTAGTATCTTTAAATTTTATTATGCTCTATTTTTTGATATACTATATTTATACTATATTATTTTTTTATATACATATATTATGGAGTTACTAGAAATGTAGAATAACGAAGTCGGGCAGTATAAATTGGCTCTATACCTATGTCTGTCTGTAGCATTGTAGCCTTATTGTAGCTGTAGTCATAAACGCTCGTAGCAGTATGAGGGATTTTCTTAAAAACAGAAACTGTTGATATAATGAATTCTACGAAGGCTAGACAATCATATAAAATTTCTAAATGTGTAAATATACGATTGGGTGACAAATGCGTATTAAAAAAACCTCCTAATAATATTCTCGCTCATTATAAACTACAAATATATGCATCGTGATTTGCTACAAAAGCCATATTTTTACGAACATAGATTTCCCTTGTGAATACAAATAAATTATTCCTTCTAAGGCAAAAACTTTCTAAGTCGTAATGTTTATCTTTTAAAGGGTATATCAGTTCCTCGTGTAAGTGTTCTCAGTTGCTAGCCAAGAGTAACAAAAGAAACTTTGTTTTACATTGCAAAAATCCCCACAATTTTATATGGATGCGACACGTGTATCATTCTTTTAAAACAAACTTTCAGGTACTAAAGTTGCAGCTTTGTTGGCTTTGGCGTATTATCTTTGTGAATATTGTTTTCATATGATTGTATAAAAATATGTTTATTTAATGTTTTATACTGTTTTTAACTATTTTCTTAAAGTTGTGTGATAATATCAGATGAACTATTTGTAATAAGATCGAGACAAACCAGCGAAACTACAGTTTAATAATTATTACAGTGTTCGATTTACACTCTTTTAGATTATTTGTATGTGCTTAATTACCTTTTGATTTAAAAGAAATCGCTGTGAGCATTGAAGTAATAGATTTTCTCTTTAATAATCGTTTATGAGACGTTCAAGCCAATTTTCAGACCCAACATACATTTGTTATATCAAAATGTTAAAATAATGACGGTCTAAACTCATCCAATATCAAGTGATTATGGTCCACCCACAAACCGAACTTATGATCCCCTTTGGATGTAATAAACTTATTTACAAGGAAGATCAAATAGAAGATAGTCTTGGTCTACGTACCTGAAATATATTTACATAAGTGAACTTCAAAGTAAGGTATGAAATTGTTATTTATTCTAGACTTCGCAATAAATTCGATAACAGGTATGAATCTATCAATATAATTCACTGAATTCTTTTAAAATCTTTCAGTTCACGAATTTATAAATAGTAATTTTTTTTTTACTAAACGTTCATTATACAAGCTATCTTTATGAATCACTAAACTGTTTATTCCAGGTTTTCTTTTTCACGTTAAAAAACAGGAGATAATTTCAGGGTTATTCTAAAGAAAAACACTAGACAGTAATTACAATAATATTTTTTGTCTGCAGCACATTCTGCATATTCTTAACTAGCGGTCCGCCCCGGCTTCGCCCGTGGTACATATTTCGCAATAAAAGGTAGCCTATGTTCTTTCTCAGGGTCTAAAGATTATCTGTGCCAAATTGCATCAAAATCGGTCCAGTAGTTTATGCGTGAAAACCATACATACATACATACAAACCTTTCCTCTTTATAATATTAGTATAGATAGGTTTCAAAATTAATTTTTGTCTTTTTATATTTCCAAAAATATCATGTACCTTATCCTGATATCATGAACATGATATTGAATGAAACCATAGTGAATGATTTATTGTTGAATATGTATTATATTCTGTTGTAAACATAATTGCCTTGTGCTATCTTTTTTTATCAATATACTTCAACAGTCAATTTAAACAACAAATGAATAATGACAAATTAGAAGAAACCACAGAAGAAACTGTTTCAAAAAAATCTAATTAACGAACTCTACCGCGCTTATTTAACTATAACCTTCCTCTCATTAAGATGCATAACATACCGTGGACCATGCTCTTGACTTTGCAATATATTTATACCAGCTGCTGTAAACACACGGTCAAAGCATCGTCTATCGATTGGTGGTAGTATTCGCAGATATTTACATAGAGCCAAACAGTGGAGGGAGTGAATCAGACGCTGTGTTTACAGATTAAAATCTCACCAGAGTCTCGATTTTGATGCTTCATATCATGGTTAGTGATGGATATACGTAAAATAGTTCCGGGTTGCAAAATGCCTGTGTTTTGCACGCTTGTTCGTATTTAACTATGTATTTAATATAAAAAATACTGGAATAAATATTACATCTTTTTATGTGGATGTTCGTACTTCTATCCCAAGAATATGTTACTTTTATTTAATCTCTTACTTATTTATAAAGATATAAAATCTCGACGACAAAAGGAAAACCATATTTGTATTTGGTAAACAAAGAGAAAATAAATAATCATTGAAGTTTACTTAGGAAAACTCTGACATTTACGTGGAATTAATGAGATTTATTATGAAAACATGTTTTGAGATAACAGGAAATTTCTTTTCAGAATGTTAGCATTGAATTGGGCGAGAAGTGATATGAGTGATGGTTTTTACAAATGAGTTTTACAGGATTTTTGGGCATAGCACGTACAACATTATGACGAGAATAGTATATACAATATACATATTATTTATCCTTGTGCCTATTTTAAATTATAATTTATCCACTGATTACGATTATTTGATTTGATTTTTTTTTATAGTAAAGTCCAACAAAAGCGCAGGCTCACTTTCTGGAAGCTCATCGCCGCCCATGAGCGTTTGCATTGTGGGAGACTTTACGAAGATTTTGTTGGTCTTTCAGAATTCAAAAGCTATATTATAATTATATTGGCTATATTATATATTGATTTATTTAATGTTAACCACAATAAAACATCGTTGTAACGGCTTCTATCAATCAAGTCAATTTATTTAGCTTTTCTCGTCAAGTGCCTTATCTTTGAAATGGAAAGTTGAGAAATTGAGCGAATAAATCTCATATTACTATGTGAAAAGATAATACTAGAAATTTCTCAGAAATGTTGTGAATAATGTAAACCTTTAAGAAGTACTTAGTTAAGCTTCTTAAAGGTTAACTCAATTAATCCTCTATAAATTATTTATAATCTCGGAGCAATTAACTAGCCTGGAGAAGTAACAATTAATTGAACATTATAACACTAGTTTGGCCTTTTTAACTTATGGCAAAATGTCATGCGAAAAAAGAGGACCGATATATGTCAGCTCGACAGTTTGAAATGACATGTAGCCATTTCGTTTTGTTTTGATCACCAGTCTGGTGACCATCGCATGGTGATTTTAATTATTGTTTTTGAAGTGAAAAACGTGTTTTTTAGTTTCTTATGTTATTTTATGAAAAGATAATTTACTAAAGATTACATGGCTTGTGTTGTTCACGGCTGTAAAAGCCGTAGTACTGGGAAATCGGATGAAGATTGGAATTTGTTATTTCACAGGTTAGTATTTTGATCAATTTTTTTGTTAATTGTATTATAAATAAGTTAATTTACGTTATTCTCTTAATCATCTATGGTTTATCTAACCGTAATCATTGAAATGAAATCATAATCAGCTTAGTTTTTAGAAAAAATGCAAAATATAACTTCCATAGTGTTGTGCAATTATCGATACTTGAGTAGGAACGAAGTACTTCATTGATAATGACTGCTTTAGGTTAGGAGAAAAAAAAGGTATTTAAGTATGGATTTTATTGTTATTTGCAGGTTTCTGGCTTGAGAAAAATTAAAAGATGTTTGGGTTAAAGCTATAGCACAGGGAAAATTGCAAGCCTTCAAAACATTCTCGGCTTTGTTCAAATCATTTCGAATCAGACGGGAAGAAAAGTAAAGTGCTTTGCAGAGATGCTGTGCCACAAGTTTAAGGTGGTATCTATTTTAAATAATAAATATTGTAATTTAATTATTGTATCGAATTAAAATGTTGTAAAAAAAATTAAATGTTTATTTGTTTTATTTGAAGCAATTTATTTTAAACTTTTACCAATTTTTTCCTGTGGGAATGAGTTATTTTCCCGCGGTAAATTGTAGCCTATATATTATTCTGATGTTTAAACTATATAATTGTAAAGTTTCATAAAAACTCATTCAGTAGTTTTTACGTGAAAGAGTATCAAATGTCCATTCTTATATATTTTTGCTTTAAATAATATTAGTAGGATACGATTATTGATTTGTAAAAAGATCAACCAGGTGGAAGTCAGATTCGCGCACGAAGGGTTCCGTATAATTCTATGAATGAATCTATGAAAACAGGAAAAAATACGTACCTTTTTACGAAACCAAAAAACAACCTATACCGAAATACCTAATAATATTTTTTTATAAATACCACTACCATACAATGCAAGGCAGTCAATACGCATCGTAAATGAATAATTCCAAATTAAACGAACCTTAAAATTTGGAATTATTCATAATTCAAAATTAAACGAATCTTAAATTATCTTCAAGCAATTTTATAACTCAATTTTTTTATTTATCGATATTTTAGTATTCGATAAAGTGGCAAGCACTACCTTTTTAGAACAAAAAGTGGCTACATGAGGATTTGAATGCCAAGCCGATAACAGTGTGTTGTCTCTTTCTATCGCACTAATTAGGGTATTGAATAAAAGAGAGCCACTATATAAGAAACGTTCAATTAATTGTTACTTCTCCAGGCTTGTTAATTGCTCCGAGTTTATAATATAGTCAATTTTTGCCAAATTTTGACTGGCAACCTAGTCGATTTAAATTTTCCTAATTATATATATAGACATAAAATTTTGGTTTCATCAAAAAAACTATGAACGCACTAATCCTGTGGTGGGATCTTAGACTAATACCTATTCTCGCCACAAAAATGTGTCAATTGAAGTGGTGTTTTTGCAAGTAGCTTTAAACACAATTTCAAAATGAAAACAAAAAAAACCGGCCAAGTGCGAGTCGGGCTCGCGCACAAAGGGTTCCGTAGCAGCAAATATAATAAATTACAGTTAAATCAACCTATCTCAAAAACTATAAGAGATACTTTGATCAAACCAAAAATCGTTGAAAGAGTTAATTAGCATGCATCACCTCTATTTTTTTTAGAATTTTATACCCCGTAGTTATAAAAATAGAGGGGGGGGGACATACTTTTTACGACTTTGAGAGCTGATATCTCAAAAACCGTTCACTTTAAGAAAAATGTTTTTTAGAAAACTTTATATCATTTTAAAAGACCTTTCCATTGATACCCCACACGGGTATGTACATCGAAAAAAAAAATTTCATCCCTCAGTTACATGTATGGGGGGCCCCACCCCCAATTCTTTTTTTTACTATTTAGTGTCATATTTTTGTAGCGGTTCATACAACACATATTCCCATCAAATTTCATCACTGTAGTACTTATAGTTTCCGAGTAAATCGGCTGTGACAGACGGACAGACGGACAGACGGACAGACGGACATGACGAAACTATAAGGGTTCCGTTTTTGCCATTTTGGCTACGGAACCCTAAAAAACTAATCATCTTGTTTAATAAATAACTTCCATATGTAAGCTACTTCTAACAAATTAAAATTTCCAACAAACAATGGAAGTGGCAATCAGAAAATATTATTAAGTAAGTACATTGTTCATATTATTTACTAGCTTACCGCCCGCGGCTTCGCACGCTTTGTCTAAAACCTAATAAATTATATACTAAAACCTTCCTCTTGAATCACTCTATCTATAAAAAAAACTGCATCAAAATCCGTTGCGTAGTTTTAAAGATTTAAGCATACAAAGGGACATAGGGACAGAGAAAGTGACTTTGTTTTATATTATGTAGTGATGAGACAATTCAAAGGCAGATAATATTATATTAAGTCCATTTGTTTTTTGTCCATTTTCCTTTATGTGATTAGACAACGAAGACAATCATATCATATCGAATTGCCCGTGAAAGGAAATTGAATTAAGTAAGTATAATATGAATATACTAATTAATTTTACGAAAAGCAAACGTTTTATGATTTATCAATGTTGCGCTTCACTATCACTACATAGTATAAAACAAAGTCGCTTTCTCTGTCCCTATGTCCCTTTGTATGCTTAAATCTTTAAAACTACGCAACGGATTATGATGCGGTTTTTTTAATAGATAGAGTGATTCAAGAGGAAGGTTTTAGTATATAATTTATTAGGTTTTAGACAAAGCGGGCGAAGCCGCGGGCGGTATGCTAGTTTTAAAATAAAGCTCATCTATACTAATATTATAAAGCTGAAGAGTTTGTTTGTTTGTTTGTTTGAACGCGCTAATCTAGGGAACTACTGGTCCGATTTAAAAAATTCTTTCGCTGTTAGATAGCTCATTTATCGAGGAAGGTTATAGGCTATATATCATCATGCTACGACCAACAGGAGTGGAGCCACGGGGGTGAAACCGCGCGGAGCAGCTAGTCTAAGATAACGCGATAGATTAAGTATTATAGAATTATAGATACAGTTATTCTACCATGTGAGAAATCCACAAAGATATCAAATTATCCAGCTTCTTGTTTAATAAAATTTTAGCATCATTTGCATAAAAGAAGACCACGCGTTTCATTCTGAAATTTCTTGTTACCGTATCCCGCCTCGTGATCATTCTTTAAAGTTCTTACTAATACATTATTAACATTTACCCGTTTTTTATCCCTCGATGCAGTGTATAGAACCCATCCAACGTACACGAACATGATGAGTGCTGGTACCACCAGACTGGCGACGACTGGAATGCGGCGGACCCACGCGTGGTATATAGCCAGCATGAGAAGGCATATGCCTACGAGAATCGCTATGTAGCGACCGGTGCGCCGCCGCTCCTCCTGAAACATTGTGAACATGTTACTTTAATTTTTCTCCGATATTTTTAGATTTTTAATGGAACCTGTATCCATCATATACCATCTTGACGTGAACGTGTTAAATATTCGTTATAGCGTTAAATTATACGCTTAGTTATGAAGTTTATGACACAACCAGAAGTATTATTCATTATATTGGAGTGAGAAGGTTATTTCCGAGCCTGACAAAATTAATGTCGAGTTCAAGTAGGTAGGTATATTGCCTGGCTTGTACACGACATTAATTGAATTTTAAAAGCTACCCCAGAATTGTACGTAAATCTCATATTTTGTTTTTTTTTTACAATTCTGAATTAATTCCTTGTTACTTCAATATTTATAGAATAAGTACAGGAGTGTTTCTCGTAATTGCTATTCCGCTGTTAGAAATACTATGCATCGTTCAAATGAAACAAGAAATTTAATTTATGATAATAAAAATAAATACGTGATATTTATAGGTTCCTATTTTTCCAATAATTGCATTCCGCGCATCCACATCTGCGGATATTACAAGTCTTGTCAATCGACACGTTAAATTGAATTTCGTAAACATACGTTATATTACCGATCAATTCTCCATCTCTTTTCAAAATAAAACATCCATTTTTTATGTAATTTTCTATAGATTACTTTAACGAAGTGTCTAGTCGTCCGCTAAACGGATGAATAAAATAAATTAGTCGTCCGATTACCGGATGAATAAAATAATTTAATCGTCCGATTACCGGATGAATAAAATAATTTAATCGTCCGATTATTCGGATTACCAGATAACCTTTTAACACTAAAGCTAGTTGGGTTGGACTAAAGCAAAGGGGGCGCAGGACTTAGAAAATTTTTGATGGAGTTGGTGTCATTATAACACCTTCTATTTAACATGCAAGCGGCTGACAATCTGGATGTCGGAAGGGTGTCACTGAAAATCAGTGCTGAGGCGTTATGCCTCAGGTATCCTGAGTGGCATCCTTTTTTGGCGCACGCAACCTCACATATTTTGAAGGTTTTATTATTATTTTGTTTTACTTTACTTAATTTTTTTTTCTTCTTATTTTTTAAACTTCGTACTTTGTAATGTTTATTATGTACTTGTGAGTTGTGTGTGTTGAAATAAATGATTTCTTTCTTTCTTTCTTTCTTTCTTTCTATTTATTATTGTTTTATCGTAAAGATTACGCTAATATAAGCATGTTTCATAGGAACAACTTTTCTCTAAAATCAACAATGGCCGAGATATTCGCCCTCAATTCGTTAGGTAAGGTTTGCCTTTAGGTTAGGTTAGGTTAGGTTTCTTAAAAAAAAAACTACACAGAAATAGGAGCCCCGCGAAGCGGGGCTCCGTCGACGCGCAAAAAAAAAATCACGTTTAGGTTAGGTTAGCCGTTAGGTTAGGTTAGGTTAGGTTTCTTAAAAAAAAAAACTACACAGAAATAGGAGCCCCGCAAAGCGGGGCTCCGTCGACGCGCAAAAAAAATCAAGTTTAGGTTAGGTTAGCCGTAAGGTTAGGTTAGGTTAGGTTTCTTAAAAAAAAACTACACAGAAATAGGAGCCCCGCGAAGCGGGGCTCCGTCGACGCGCAAAAAAAAATCAAGTTTAGGTTAGGTTAGCCGTTAGGTTAGGTTAGGTTAGGTTTCTTAAAAAAAAAACTACACAGAAATAGGAGCCCCGCAAAGCGGGGCTCCGTCGACGCGCAAAAAAAATCAAGTTTAGGTTAGGTTAGCCGTTAGGTTAGGTTAGGTTAGGTTTCTTAAAAAAAAACTACACAGAAATAGGAGCCCCGCGAAGCGGGGCTCCGTCGACGCGCAAAAAAAAATCAAGTTTAGGTTAGGTTAGCCGTTAGGTTAGGTTAGGTTAGGTTTCTTAAAAAAAAAAATACACAGAAATAGGAGCCCCGCGAAGCGGGGCTCCGTCGACGCGCAAAAAAAAATCAAATACCTACGTGTGCCCTCCTCCCCCCTCTCCTCCCCCCACAAAAAACCTATAATACGTGCGGCAGTTCTCTAAAGAAACCCCGATAACCTAACTATATAGATAAATAGATGTTATCGGACGATTAAATTATTTTATTCATCCGGTAATCGGACGACTAATTTATTTTATTCATCCGTTTAGCAGACGACTAGCACTGTCCTTACTTTAAATTGCAGATTTTCATTTTCGTAATGGAATAAATGATGAATTTCAGGAATTGGTTGTTCATTTGAAAATTATTAATTCTTTGCAAAGTTTTAAAGAGTTAATTTATACGTTAGTATATTAAAAGGAGATTGTACTGTACAAGACGGAAGCAGTAGAATGAACAGACAAACAGACTGTAAAACAGGGAACGTAAAGTAATTTTTTTTATTCTTGAATTATGTTCTCTCCTTTCGGTGGAGTGAATTTAAAATATCTTAGTTTATTGTTTTAATTTATATCAATAATTTTGATAGATATGTACAAAAATCAATGCATGCCACTTAATAGTAAAACGAGATTCATCTTTAAAATGGATTAACATTTTTTATACCTACAATATTAAACTAAATGTGTGTATATGTCGTTGCCATATCGTAGATTTGCTCATTTCATGAAATGGCCAATTTAGTTTGGCCAGATCGTTAAATCGTCAACGTTTCACGATTTGGTCATCCACATTTGGCCAGATCGTCGATCTGGCCAAACGTGGATGGCCATTTCACGAAATGCGACCATTTTTGTTTCTTTTTTAAAAAGCGATTCGCTTCTGGCACTCGCCGGCCGCTGCCGCGGCACGCTCGCTTTGCTCGCTCGGCTCGTGCGTTGTTTATTAAAGTCTAACCTAACCTAACCTAACTGTTTTCTATTGAAAAATCCATTCGCTTCTGGTATTCGCCGGCGCTACCGCGGTACTAACTTAAATGACAATAAACAAGTTCTTAAAATATTCTGAATTTTTTAATGTTTTATAGACTCTCTAAGATATTTTATACGATCTGGCCAAATGTCGATGGCCAAATCGTGAAACGTTGACGATTTAACGATCTGGCCAAACTAAATTGGCCATTTCATGAAATGAGCAAATCTACGATATGGCCACGACATATATTTAATTGGGAAATAGGAAAATAAAGAGAAACGATAATATTTTTATAGCGGTTTAACATGGATACTCACAATCGTATTCGTACAATATTCTTATTTATTTAATCCTATCTGTGAGTGTGTAACAATATTTTCATACGGAAACTGTTTATTTTAGCCATTTTTTGTTACAACAGAATACTGATAGGAATTTTGATTGTATTTTTGTAAAATACGTATATTTAACTATTCAAAATTATAATTCAATGAGAAACCGCAATAATGGTTACAAGGTAACAGCGATATCTGTGAATGAGTTCCTTAGGGTAAGTGTACAAACTTTTTTGTAACATGGCCTATGTAATTTGAAGTATTCTATATCTCTACTATCTATACTTAATATTATAAAGCTGAAGAGTTTGTTTGTTTGAACGCGCTAATCTCAGGAACTACTGGTCCGATTTGAAAACTTCTATCGGTGTTAGATAGCCCATTTATCGAGGAAGGTTTATAGGCTTTATATCATCACGCGGGTAAAACCGCGGGGCACAGGTAGAATAACATATAATTACATCCGTTCAGAAATGAATTCATTTTTTCTAAACGGCTCCCGTCAAAGACCGATCAATCTCCGTTCGGTTCTGCCAACCGTGCGGAAATATATTGAATAGGAAATGTTGACAGACATAATATAGGGTCGCCCCAGGCATTTACCCTGTCAGGACCTTTACAATGACCAATGACCTATGTTTTATATCTAGATTTTGTATATTTTTTTTATTTTCGTCATTCGTGTGTCAATTTTGATGAACGACAATATGAAACCAAATTAAAGCCACTTAAAGCGATGCAATAATAAAGAGCTTGTTAGTTTGAACGGGCTAATCTCAGTAGACAGTACCTAACTACTGGGTCGATTTCAAAATTATTTCACCGCTGGATATGGACATTGTACATGATCTCTGAATGCTATATTAGTAGGAAGGCGGATAAATGATAAATGGAATAAAATTTAACGATATAATTCCGGTAGGTAAGTTTGAAACATTAATTTTATAACTTTCCTTTTGAAAAAACAACAACATTTAATTTTTATGGAAGTTTTTGGACGGCTCAATCTACTTTCAATTGTTCGGTGTGGATAGGTACACCCACGTTCCTTTTACATCTTTATGAATTTAATAAATAAATCAAAGTTATATTTCTATGCCTTGAAAGGGGTAATACTACAGACAGAAAATAATACCCACTGGATATTTCAAGAGCCTTATTTACTTATTTTACTTTGATTCGGTTATTAAATCGCGAATCCTTAACCTTCTTTCTCTCTAATATTGAATAAACTAAATTGAGATTTCGGATTTTATAAAATTCGTTAAAATATTAATATTATCCTGCGAGATCTCCTTTTATTATAAAGATAACAATTAGGTACAACTTAACATCTATTTTAGTTTTCTAACCCCTTGACCACCGAGCGGCCCAATGAGATTTTCTATATATATATATATATATATGTCGTGGCCAGATCGTTAAATCGTCAACGTTTCACGATTTGGTCATCCACATTTGGCCAGATCGTCGATCTGGCCAAACGTGGATGGCCATTTCACGAAATGCGATCATTTTTGTTTCTTTTTTAAAAAGCGATTCGCTTCTGGCACTCGCCGGCCGCTGCCGCGGCACGCTCGCTTTGCTCGCTCGGCTCGTGCGTTGTTTATTAAAGTCTAACCTAACCTAACCTAACTGTTTTCTATTGAAAAAACCATTCGCTTCTGGTATTCGCCGGCGCTACCGCGGCACTAACTTAAATGACAATAAACAAGTTCTTAAAATATTCTGAATTTTTTAATGTTTTATGGACTCTCTAAGATATTTTATACGATCTGGCCAAATGTCGATGACCAAATCGTGAAACGTTGACGATTTAACGATCTGATCAAACTATGTTGGCCATTTCATGAAATGAGCAAATCTAGGATATGGCCACGACATATATATCACAATAGATTTTCTATTGTGTCTGTGATTCCGGGGGCTGAGGGACTAATACGAAAATTACGAAATACAAGTATTACTAAATACCTTATTTATAAAGCCTGAAATAATTTGTTCATCAAATACACAGACAATTTATATCAAAATAATTTCAACAAGCTTGTCCTAGAGAGCTTAATTAATTCAGGTATTTAGTTGATTTCGTGAAATTCTTTTACTCCACTGAAACGAATTTGTGTGGGCGAAAGAACACACGTGGTTTCAGAGCTATACAAATTTTAACAGGTGATTTTGATAGCTCATACAGTCATTTACAAGAAAAACTCTACACTCATACTTTTACGTAAACATGGCATTTAATTTTACACGTGGTTAGACTTATTGGGATATTTTAACTTCATGTCTTATGTGTGTTTTTAATATTTGCATATTCATTTAGGTATTAAATTAAATCGGCAATTATACATGAGGCAATTATAAATATGTTTTATTCTTATAATTTTTACACTAACTAGAACTCGATCTAGAATTTGTTTATAATATAATCAATAATGTGGTAATTTTTTTGGTGACGTTTAGATGCTAGTTCGTAAGTATGTACCTACTCATGAAGTTTATATTATCATCATACATACCTACATGATACCTACTAACATTCCTACGTTCGTATTGTTAGGTAGGTACTTGTTATAGTTTCTTTCACGAAGCCTAGATATATTGCCAAATCTTCTATTACCTATTATCTATCTTAGATCTTAATTGAGATTGATAACAAGTCACATAAATTATTGTTAATATATTTTATCAATGTACGTTAATACATAGGTTTATTGTCAAAATAGTTGTGTGATGATGATAAAAAAAATATTTTTCGAATTGGTATTAACCCATTACCGTAGGTATCGATGTTTTTATTATATTGTCATTTTGTAGTTTAGGCTAATATACATATTCATATTATTAATTCTGAAAATATTATAAATTCGTATCACGAAAATCTTATAAATAATATGAATGTTATGAAATCCTTCAAACGAGATAAATATTTTATTATATAATAAAACCAAAATATGAACAAACAATTAAAAAAAGAATATAGATGCAAGATGCAAGTCATAAATATTATATTTTGTAAAAAATTAAAAATATACTTACCAAAAAAAAATATCTGAACTTTCAGCTATTCTCTTTAATTAAAATATCGCAGAAATGTAAATCAAGGATCATTAATTAAATCTCACACAGTAATCAAAATATTTTGTTCAATACCAAACAAGCTTAAAGGAACGGAAATTCATATTATTATTATTTTCTATTAACTTACGCGTTCTGATCAGAGCCGTATTGATAAACATCGAAATTAATCTCTTTATCGTAAAACAACAGGATTTATTAAAAGTAAACAACTGTACAAGAAATTATAAATTAACTGAATAAATAAAGTGTGAGTTTATTCAGTTAATTTATAATTCAGTTAATGAATTAAATTCTAGAATAGTTAGCTAGCTCTATGGGACCAATATTTTCATGGTTAAAATTTACTGCATAAACTGTACAGCGCCGCTAATATTTAATATTATTAAAGAAAATAGAAAGTAAAGTTTTGTTATTTTAAAATTACCTTTACAGAAGAGACAGGCGGTTTATGAAGAAGGTTGACTGAGCTTCTTACCTCGTTGTTTAATTTCAAATTCATTTCGCTGTTAAAGGAAAATTACAACCATGTTAAACCTCAACTAAATTATATTAAAACTTGTTATTATTTATTTATTAAATACCTAGCCCATCGCTTCAATTTATTTAATGTAAATATTATTTATAAATACTTATTTAAACACACCTAACACTAAAACTCGTTTAACGAACAAATGAATTCGCGAAGTCAGTGCGTGTGCGCGTACTCTGATAGAGGCGCCAGAACACTGCAAGAATTAACATAAATACATAATGAACTTACGCTATGTTTACTCCGACCGTTAAAAACGCGTAAAGCTCTGCAAGTTTAGGTATCACTCGGGAACGCACCGCTTTTAGGTACATCCATCTCACCGTTTCCACGATCGCGATGCTATAACAATGGAGCATTTAATCATTTAGAACGTAAATATCGACGGTTGAAGCTTTCCAGAGCGATTTTTATTGACTGCACAATGTTAACCATACACGCTAACTATAAACAATTTTTGCTAGCCAGAATGTATCTACCTTGTAAAACCACAATCGAAAACTGCAAACATATTCACCGCTGTCCGCTCCGTTGAGAGATGATTTGCGGTTTCCCTGTTCGGATATTTTATATTTTTAGGGTTCTGTCAGCTTAAATCACTATTTACTTAGTATAGGAAACTATTTAGATTAAAATTAATTTCGTCGATTAATTTTAAGGTCATAAAGTTCTGTTTTGCCACTGTATATGTTGCATACATGTTGCATTTTTGTGTAAAAAAGCATTCTTTAAAGTTTGTTTTATACATACAGAACCCAAAAATGGATTGTGTAAATTCACCTGGCTTCTTGTATTCATAGCGGGAAGGCGTTTTTATAGTTTGTTTTGTTCTCGCCAATAAACTAGCCGACAACAGTGTTATTGAATTATGAAATTTTGTTATACATATGTATATTTATTTTATCTTTTTGCATTTTATGGACAGGACACCTGTCATGTCAATTTATTACGAATAAACTTTCAATTGAATCTCCAGTTAGATAAATAAACACTACATATTATATTGTCATATTTAATATTGTTTTAAAACATTAGCATTATAAATACAAATCATACAAATCATTAGCATTATAAATACAAATACAAATCATCAAATAAAAATATATATCATGTGTAGACCAATCAACCTTAAATTATAAATTTTGTTACTATAAGTAGGTACTTACCCAAAACACACTAATTCATATCGATACTGGCACTGTAAATACGTACATGAAATAAGCTGCATTCAGAACCTTAATCTAACAGTAGGTATTATGTTGTTTCTGGACTTAATCCTCTTACGTCTGACGTCTGTAATGAAATTCCGAGTGACATTAATTCAATGGCTTGAAAGCGAACCGAGACACGAGTATGAAAAAATTTCCATCCATCTATTGTTAGTATGCAGCAAGTTAGCTAGTTAATACAGATTTGTTTAGCTATTTCAAATTAATTAAACCTGAAATGTCTTGTATAATTAATGATGTAAATAATTAACTCTACAATTAAAAGTGAATTTCGATATTGCCTTATTAACGATCCTTGAGTAGATTTCTGTAGTAAGATTTTTCTAGATGACGTACTGTAGTAAATGCGAGTCTAAGTTTTTGGAAATTTCAGTTATATTGTGGGAAATTTCTAGCTCAATTTTATGAGCAGATGAACAGATAATATTATCTATGGCCATTTTATGTATTTTATAATCAATAATAAAACTTAAATTAATTAAGAAATTGGTATGCGTCCTCATTGGGATCGGGAATTGTCACTTGAAAACAGAAGAAGAGGAAGAAGAGAAGACATTGGTTAAGCCACAGAACAGCTGTTAAACATTTCGATAGCGCAGTAATACCTTATCTTTTTTATTTAAGTAGATACCTTATTACTTGACTATATTTTTAAAGACTACAGTTATTATAGGTATACCGATGAATCTAGAAAGTTTACCTACGTTGTGTGTTTAACTATTCAAATGCTAATAATTGAGTCTGCATTATTTATGTCGCGATAAATTTGACCCGTCCAGTATTTTAACAGATAAAATATAATCATCATTTAAAATGGAACAGATGTTCTCACTTCAGAATAGAAAAGAATAAACTTGTTTAAATTTTAATGCTGACATGCTTTTAATTTATGTAGAGTGCTTTCCGGTACACGTTGAAATAACAATTCCTCATTGTTTATACTAGAATATACCATAAAGTGTATAAGTTATTAGTTATCCATAAAATAAAACGTCTGTTGCTATTAGTTTTGAAAGGGAGGTACGTATATCATATTATGTAACCGATGTTCAATTTGCCCGCGATCTTATTCAAGGAAAGCTATGTACCTAGTGTTGCAGAATATCAGATATCTAAAAAAACAGACTTACTCTTGTAAATTTTAATAACAAATTAAACCTATAAAATTTATAAAAAATATAAAAGTATCTTACCTAAAACCGACTGTACTTACTTTACCTTTAAGTAGGTGTGTACACGTTAGATACCTACAATAAAAAAATAACGTTTTTAAGATATATGTTTGAATTTATGGTAATTTATGTAATATTGAAGCATTTAAGCAAAAAGTATCCGATAAGTTTATGTACCTGTCCCCTGTCCCCAGTCCCTTACCATAACGTAATTTAATAGGTATGCCAGTGACCACGCGACTCATCTTGAAAGCTCATAAAAAGAAAACAACCTCTCCTTACAGAGTTATTTCATGTCATCTACGTCGACTATATATAGATATACTACATCGCTTCCTTTCCAAGCGCGCCAAGCATGAAGTTGAAAGTTCCATAGAGCTGAATGCCAGATAAATGCTACAAGATCTAGGCTAAGAATGCGTGCACCTATGTCATTGACCTATGGCATGCTGCCCAATGCGTTGTGCCAACATTATGACACCATAACTCACTCGCGTTCCTACCAAGAGATGCAACTTGCACCAGTGGAATATAAAGAAAACCTTCACTCAATTTATCCGTGTCAAGAGGTCTTTTCTCTACAATGAAGTATTCCAAAAGAATAATACAAAATGTTGTCTTGAAAAACGCACTCGATAGCATATTATTATGTGGGTCTACCAAAGAGCTTTCGTTTAAGTCAGAGTAAAATTTCCATTTCTGTTTATTGTGATTTGTAATTTTTAAATTACAAATTAATTACACCTTCTAAATAAATTATAAAACGTCTTGGGAAATCAAAATAAAACTTCAACAAAAACTTTTGTTCATTTAAGTACTCTATCTCTTGAAAGTAAAATAAACGTTACAAAGCTTTTTTTTAAATCTTGAGACTAATTTTCTCGACAAAATCTTTCAAATTAAATATTTATACTATTGTAGAAGTTTATGAAAATAATTACCTAGTTGGAGTATAAATTTATAAATACAAACTACTTAAAAGCTTAGATATAAGGAAAGGTTTCGTCGTATGACTATGACTATGAAACACAAAACAGTTTTATTCGCAGACGACACTACCCTTATTGTTAAATGCACGGATAAAAATACATATGAGAGAGATATAAATACAGCATTACATAATATAGTAAAATGGCTACAAAATAATAATCTGAAAATAAACTTAGTAAAAACAAAAATAATTCAATATTATACAAAGAATTGCACCAAAATTAATCTAGATATAAAATGTAATGATCAAGTAATCGAACAGGTAAAACACCATAAATTCTTAGGTGTTCTGGTAGACGAAGGTCTAAAATGGGACAGTCATATTGAATATATTTGTGATAGGATAAATCGTTTCGTTTATGTATTACGTCGCCTAAGAGATACTGTATCTATGAATGCTGCAATAAATGCCTACCATGCATATATATCGTCGATACTATCTTACGGAATAATTCTTTGGGGACAGTCTTGCGAGGTGCGGAAAGTATTTGTGGCACAAAAGAAATGTATCCGAGCCCTGTGCGGATTACATCAAAGGGACAGTTGCAAACCAATGTTCGGTAAATTACGTATCCTTACACTGACCTGCATATATATAAGAGAAGTATGTTTATTTGTTAAATACCACCCAGAATATTTTAAAAAGAAAGGAGAAGTAAATTCGCATATGTTAACGAGGTATCAAAATAAACTGCACTTTCCAACATGTAGAATAAATCAAGCAAAAAATAGTGTGATATTTATGACTATTACAATATATAATAAAATACCGGATAACTTTAAGGATCTCCCAGTAAATATATTTAAGAAGAAACTGACGAAATGGTTAATGGAGAAACAATTTTATGATATTCAAGAACTTACACACATTACGTACATTACGTACATTGCGGAATCTGTGACAAGGAAGAATTAGTGACGTTTAACAATAGTGATTAGTGACGCGAAGAATTTGTGTAGTGTTGGTGTAGTGTAATTTAAGTTATTTCCATTTAAATATTTGCACACCCAGAAAGTGGGTAGAATGTATTAGCACGTTAACATTGTAATAACACCTTTTTTGTAACTACATTCTTGTAAATAAATGAAATTTGAATTTGAATTTTAATTTTGACGAGCGGTATAGTTTTATATTATGATGTAGGTAAATGTATCTACGACATACCTACGTCAAGAAATCTTTATAGGTAGTAGTTGTATACGTAGTATATTATTATTAGTCTGTGGTAGTAGTCATACATATTCTTATTCAAAATAACTCCCGAGAAGGTACATTATTGCTAAAGTTTATTCATCACCGCAACCATTATTCGCCTTTACTTAAACTTTGGTAATTTTACCCGCTATTTAATAGAATATAAATATTTGTTCTAATAGCGGCTATTAGAACAAATATTTCGTATTATACTTACATCATTTTCATTGATAATACCTGTAATAGAGTTCCTTTCATAATATGATAGAGTCGTTCAATTATGTTCACTGTATTAATTTTAATGAATCGTAAAATGTCAGAGGATCAGTACCAAACGCACGTACCGAATTTTAAAAGGTTTTAAAACGAACCTGACCTGGTTAAATTATTTTTGCAGGATCGTAAATAATTTCTTTGTAACTCACTGTCATAACATTATTTTTGAACTAAAGGCTGCCATAAATCAAAAGCGATGTTTTAATTTGCTCGTTGTATTTGGTAAACAATCTTTATTTCTCGTCTTAATCTTAAAAGTTTTAATTATGAGAATGTTTGTTAAAATTAAATCGGTAGAAAATAGATATGCATGCTATACAGTTATTCTTAGATTCAATATCAGTGCTTATTATAATCATCACAACACCTGTCTCATACTCTTTATAGATCACGACGAATTATGATTGTGAAATTAGATAAGTCTCCAGCTAGATACCTTACTTATCTAAGTTTGGGAACTTTTATAGTTTATACGGCTTTTGCCAGCTTCTTGTAAACCAGTTTTAGTGCTACCCTTTGACATCACTCCATTTTAGAGTTTCCGGTGAGACAGCATACCTAGCACATGTACCTACATAATGTGTGTGGGAGTTTCAGCAATAACGTTTATCGATCTCGGTTTATGCACTGCTTAGAAAGAGTTTTATGTCCTTGCTATACGACCTTTCTAGAAAATTTTACAAAGTATTAGTTATTGCGAAATGTTTGATAAAGATAATAATGTGTTGTAATGGCCCGTTATCCTCGTCATTTGTAAAATAGTACATAATATATCACTTTCTTTCTTATTATATTTTGTAATAAAACCTAGCCTCCAAACAACTAATTACCTGTAATAACCAAACGCTTCTTAATTCTTTGATTTATTTTACGATGGATTAATTTTAATTATACAGTATAGAAAATAGGTCTTCTATCACAGGAAAACGATATTGTTTTTCATTCATTTCTACTTTAAAGCAATATCTTCCAAGAACACGTGTCAAAAGTTCTATTATTTTCCCGTGAATTTTTGTATTGTCTACTAGCTGTCCATCCGCGGCTTTCCCGGATTTTTATAAGAAAATCCCATTGATATGTGATGTTTCCTACCACAAGTAAAAGTAGCAAGACAGACACAAAAATCATTAATAAATAATAAATTACTATCATTTTGGACTTGAAAGACGATCAAACACACTTTCGTGATTACAATGACCAATAATTATGAACCTTCATTCTAGCAAGATACAACATGTCTTCATCATACGTTATATTCTTTAATTTTTGGATAAAACTTATAATTTTAATAAAGTGTCGAGATAAATCTAAATCGATCATCTTCTTAGCTATAATATAATGTTATGTTTATGGGAAGGTTGAGCTGATCTGAGTTTTCTAGAAACTGATAAAGCCTTCAGGGAAATATAGATCACGTCGATCGACTACCAGCTATGACGGCTTATTGATTAGAGTTATTTTAATTTACGTTTTATCTTTTAAACAACCTATAAAATCAGAATTGGTCAGAAGTAAACATGGGAGGAGTAATCATTACAAAGTTAGTCTAATAACTTTAGATCTGAATTTACAACTGAAGATGACGGAACGTATCTAGGTAGGTATATAAAAATATGCTGAATGGGTAAGGAGATTAAAAATTAAAATGAAAAATCTAATTTATGAATATCCTTTAGATTGATGTTGGTAATATTGTTCACAGTATTTTGATTACTCTGTAATTTCTCAAAATACTGATAAAGTTTAGAAAGACAATACCTACTTAACTACTTTGTTCGTAGGAAATTGAAATTCAGTAGGTATTAATTAATAATTATTGCGTAGTTCAAAACCTAATCAGAACTTTCAATCGCTATTATTGGTCTTTCCTTGTTTAATCTAGATAATATGTCCGTATTTATGCAAAATGGAACCACACGACAAATTTCGTTTTTTACTTTTATTGAAGAATACTCATTCAAAAGTGGTCTAAATTTTTATACTAACAAGAACCACATGATTTTTACGTTGGAAACAAGGTATACTAAAAGCAGAAAGGAACCAGCAGCAACAACGAATAATACATATTAAGCAAAACCGAACCACAGCACCACGGGACTGCTTTGTTCAAACAAATAAACGATATTACTATCATGTCATTTTATACAAAACAGATCCACACCTACTTGGTACCATTATACATTAAACATATTTCTATTAATAACAATTATTTTAATACACAAAATGGAACCAGGTTTCTGTGGTATGGTTATGCGTAAAATAAATACATAATTTAATTGTAATTTTTTATTGCAAAATAAAACCACAAGCATTCGGTTCTATTATGCATAAATAAATATTGTAAAACATCCTGAAACCCATCATCGCTATATGGAACCAAATGCCTTGACTTGTTACAATGCTTCTCATCTTTAAACAACGTACAGGTAAATTAGCTTGGAGAAATTTTTGCATATGTAGTGGTGTGTATATTACTCAGATCTTAGAGCGCGTTTCCACTATATCGTTCTGGCCTATACAAAAATGTTTCGATATCCTAACATTACTATTTAATTTTATACTTATTCCTAGCAACACTTTTGTTTTCAATAAAAACAAGTTTTTATTTGAAAGAAAATGGTTTTGACTTTATAAAAAAAAATATATCATTCAATTTTACGTCCTTGAGCAAACGACAAGGCGACTACCGTGAAACAATAAAATATCGTGTCCATAATAATTTGTTTCATAATTAATATTTGACCATAATAATTACGAAACAAAACAAATAAATAAATCGTCACTTGATAGTGGAAAGTGGAAACACGCACAAAACCAGAATAAACCAGTTTACGCTGTCCGCAGGTGCCACGTGCAGTCGTTTGGTACCGTTAGAACATAAAGCACATTTCATTCAAAAATTATAATTATTATGTACGTAGTTTAATTGATAAATTTTGTATTTGTTGATTGTTGTTATTATTTGTTATTATTGTTATAATATTTGTTGAAGTGAATTACATGTCCCGCAGCCGGAGGCCCCAAATGAAAACTCAGATGTACTTTTAAACTACATTTAATAGCTAAAATGAGACTTTTACACCCATGTCTGCACGATGCAGACCGGAGTTAAAGAATGAATTTATACAGTTTAATAATTATAAAGACGTAAGCTTGGATGCTAACTAAGGGAAATCGCATCCACATTCTATTCCCGTGCGAACGGCGTATTCAGCAGTTTTGTATGAAGGCAGGGCCATAACTAGTGTTTAATTTGTGTGTAAGTGTTGTAACTTTATATTGTTAATTCAATATGGCTCCAGTGTTAAAACATGGTCGAGGCAAGCCTTTGACTTCTCAAACTAAAGAATTAAACTTTAAATGTCGTTTCTTTTTCAGGTTAGTAAATTTTTCATTTTAGTAACATTGTTAATGTAAAAGTTATATGTATGTTAAATGTGCAAATATTAAAATAAAGTCTCATCTTTTTCAGAGGAGAAACACATATAGTTTAATTTAAAATCCCTTATATATACAGGGTTACTTGTAAAACACCGGCAACCTCGCAGGACAAGATAGCTAACATCATAAGTAACAACATTTCGACTTTTGATAATTTGTTAGATTTTATTTTCATACAAAAATAAATATTCATTTAATTTTCCGTCTGAATATTATAAACTCTACGCCTCCCAAAAATTACGTAAACAAAAAGCGAACGAGAGGGGGAAGGGGGCGTCGCGTCGTCCATCCGATAATTAATAGAACATAGACTTACAAATGTAAGGAGAGTACAATAAAAGTTTAAAAAATCATTTAAAAATAATTTATTGCGTTATGCCAAAAGTCGTAGAACAAATGTTGTTACTTATGATGTTAGCTATCTTGTCCTGCGAGGTTGCTGGTGTTTTACAAGTAACCCTGTATAAAATAAAAACTAAAAATAAAATGTTGTTTTATTTTATTTGCTGACCATACACTACTACAAACGCAAAAATTTCTCCAAGCTAATTTACCTGTATTTCATTACTTAAATAGCTCAAAGTGCAAAACTCCAATTTTTAAAGTAAAACGTCGAACATCTGTCAATATAGGTGACATTCAGCGAAGTAGTTCGAATACGTGACGGTGTTTTTTTCCTCCGCGAAGTAAGTTCTATTCACAGAACAGTAAAGTAGATAGAAGTGTGCTGTGTGATGTGGGCGTGGCCCACGTGTCAATAATAAGTTTAAATCACCTAACATATAACTTGCTCTCAGTTGTGCGCAGAAAAATATCCGAGTCGGTTGTCAGCTGTCAAACCTTTTTTCCATATTTATTCATTAATTAGGACGTGTTGTTCGGTATAAGAGTGCAAAAATGATAGCAGACGAAATAATATCAGCAATGGAGGCATTTCATACCATCGGTAAGTCTTATTTTTATTTATTTTACATATTTTATGTTATAACTTCGCTTGTAATTTGTCAAAATTGTATACAAATATCTAGTCAAAATGAACCTTAATCCGTAAGAAATTAGTACTATTATAGATTGAACAGCAAACAAGACTTTCTGGAATATTATTGCAATAAACAAACGAATGTCGCTTTAGTGATGCTTGTGGCGCATATCGACAGTATCGATACTTTAGAAAAGACAAACATTATAAATATTAAATTTTATTTTATTTTTCCTTAGCTTTCATTTGTCCAATTTATTTATAGATTTCCCAAAGAGGCCAATTTAAAAGAGAAATGGATAAATGCAACGTGACGAGTTAACTGGATGCCGAACAGCACTAAGCGGTCTAACAAAGGCCACCGATACAGCAAACCTACGGCAGTTCCAAGATTTAAAATAATGCATATTTTCTGTTTGTATTTTGTAAATATAGATTAATACTATTCTATTCCGTTTTTTATTTAATAATAATAATATAAAAAGACGTACTTAGTAGTAATAAACATACTCCAAAATGTGACACATTATACTATACTCATATAATAGAAAGAAAAAAAAATACACAAAAAATATTTATTTGTGAATTATCGATAACAAGGCTGACATCCCTCAGGGCATAGCATCAGATAAATATCAAGTTAATGTCATTAATGTTGAGTGACACAAATTTCAACCTTATCTCTATGTGTTGAGGTTCAAAGTTATATCTATCGAAAACTAACGCCCTCTGTTGTGGAGTAGCTGGATGTTTTCGAATTTGGAATTTCTTTGCAATGAGAAACATAACAGCTAATATACCTAGGGATGTTATACTAAAATAAACCGTAACATGGTGCGTTAGGGTACATATTGAAATGCTGAATTTATAACCTAAGTCAGTTTTTACTCAAATTAAGCTGTCCAATCAAAGGCATAGATTACTTGTAGTGTACTGTATAACTATCGGTTTAAATGTGTGGGTTTGGCGACACTGGTTTTCATAGTAATTATGACATTATAGCACTTCTATTTGTTTTTAACACAGAACAGTAAAAACATATAGAAGTGTGATGTGGGCGTGGCCCACGTGTCACTGGTAAGGTAAGATCACCTAACTTGCTCTCAGTTGTGCGCAGAAAAATATTCGAGTCGGTTGACAGCTGTCAAACCTTTTTTCCATATTTATTCATTAATTAGGACGTGTTGTTCGGTATTAGAGTGCAAAAATGATAGCAGACGAAATAATATCAGCAATGGAGGCATTTCATACCATCGGTAAGTCTTATTTTTATTTATTTTAATTATATTTTATGTTTTAACTTCGCTTGTCGTAATTTGTCAAAATTGTATACAAATATCTAGTCAAAATGAACCTTAACTTATAAGAAATTAGTACTTTTATAGATTGAACAGAAAACAAGACTTTCTGGAATATTATTGCAATAAACAAACGAATGTCGGTTTAGTGATGATTGTGGCGCATATCGATAGTATCGATACTTTAGAAAAGACAAACATTATAAATATTAAATTTTATTTTATTTCTCCTTAGCTTTCATTTGTCCAATTTATTTATAGATTTCCCAAAGAGGCTTATTTAAAAGAGAAATGGATAAATGCAACGTGACGAGTTAACTGGATGTCGAACAGCACTAAGCAGTCTAACAAAGGCCACCGATACATCAAACCTACAGCAGTTCCAAGATTTAAAATAATGCATATTTTCTGTTTGTATTTTGTAAATATAGATTTATACTATTCTATTCCGTTTTTTATTTAATAATAATAATATGAAAAGACGTACTTAGTAGAAATAAACATACTCCAAAATGTGACGCATTATACTATACTCATATAATAGAAAGAAAAAAAAATGCACAAAAAAAAATTTATTTGTGAATTATCGATAACAAGGCTGACATCCCTTAGAGCATAGCATCAGATAAATATCAAGTTAATGTCATTAATGTTGAGTGACACAAATTTCAACCTTATCTCTATGTGTTGAGGTTCAAAGTTATATCTATCGAAAACTAACGCCCTCTGTTGTGGAGTAGCTGAATGTTTTCGAATTTGGAATTTCTGAGCAATGAGAAACAAAACAGCTAATATACTTAGGGATGTTATACTAAAATAAACCGTAACATGGTGCGTTAGGGTTCATATTGAAATCCTGAATTTATAACCTAAGTCAGTTTCTACTCAAATTAAGCTGTCCAATCAAAGACATAGTTTACTTGTATTGTATGTACTGTATAACTATCGGTTTAAATGTGTGGGTTTGGCGACACTGGTTTTCATACTAATTATGACAATAAAGCACTTCTATATGTTTTTACTGTTCTGTGGTTTTTAATGTTCTGTGGTTCTATTGTTTTTGTTAATTACCTTTAAAATTAAATGTGAAAATGTTTAGTAATAAATAAATAAGCAAGCAATTGGTAAGAAAAGCATTGGAGACGAACACCGAAGATAATAATGAAGATACAACGGGTAAGTAGTTTTATTTAATGCATTTAAGTACTTATTGAATCTGAGATGCATCATGCAGGTACGCTTTATCCACTTTTGATTCATTCCCGATTGTGGTGTGATTTTAAGAAGATAGTTCATTAAGTAAGTACAAGAGGAATCCTCTGTGGATTTACGTATTTTAACGACAATGTTGTTGTTCACGAAGGCGAGTCGAATTAATACTACGGCCACACTACCGTGATATGCCAATAATTATTGCCACAACTTTAACAACACCTAGGTGTAACCACGACTTATGGCCATAATTCTACAATGCCAATCAATATGACAAATGGCGGTAGGCAATAGCTCCGGCGGCGGTATTCTTTCGCACATCAAAGAAGATTACCGCGGTAATTATTGCGTATGCGGCCACACTACCGTTTGTCCAGTGTGCAATATGAGCTCACCGGCGACGCACGTATCGACCGACATGGAGTGGTCAAATGAAAAAGCGCTCGATGGCGCAAATTTTTGGAATTCTTGGAATTCTTCTCTTTGGGATCTTGGGGATACCCAACAGAAGAACTATAAAAATCGCAGTGTACACAATGATGCGTGGCGTCGGATCAAACAAAATTTATCATTTCCAAGTACAATAGATGATTTGAAAAAGAAAAAATCCTTTTTAAAAAGAAAGAATCCTTGATGAATTATTACAGAAACCATATTATATATTAATTATTAACTAATATTTTTTTTGCTGCGGTAAATGCCAATAATTACCGACATATCTAGGTAAACTCTAGTGTAACCACACCAGTTCATGCAGTAATTTAGACGGTAATTTAATGCCATAATTATTGCGGTAACAGCCCGGTAGACGGTAAGGTAGTGTGGCCGTAGCATAAGAGTCATTTTGTTACGATTCATCTGTCATTGTGAGATGAAACTACTAAACCCTGTTTTAAAAATAACTGTCGATGATCTAGGTACCTACCTACTATTTTGGTAAAATACGTTTAGATTCTGATTCAGTACAGTACATTCAGCCACATCATTCAGTGCATATAATTATTTGTTTGATTTTAAAACTCGCGCGGCCACTGTTTTGACCGGAACAAGGCCCTAGCCTGCGAAATTCAAAATTTTAACAAGTTTATTTAATTTTTTGCTAGGGTTGCCACTGTTGCGTATGATTTTTAGGGTTCCGTACCCAAAGGGTAAAACGAGACCCTATTACTAAGACTCCGCTGTCCGTCTGTCTGTCCCTCTGTCTCATGAACCGTGATAGTTAGACAGTTGAAATTTTCATATGATGTATTTCTGATGCCGCTGTAACAACAAATACCAAAAAACAGAATAAAATAAATATTTAAGAAGCTCCCATACAATAAACCGTGATTTTTTTGCCGTTTTTATAGATAATGGTACGGAACTCTTCGTTGCGCGAGTCCGACTCGCACTTAGCCAGTTTTTTGTACATGGCGCATGTACATACAACATAGTCATAGACACGGCTTTATAAGAAATAATAATAACTAATAATATTTTGCTGTCGCCATATACCTACGTATAAAAGCCACGCGGCTTTTGTTTTGATTTAAAGCTTTTTTCTTTTTATTACAGAAGATAACGAAGAACCTTATACGTCGGTGCCTCTGGAGAAGCTTTCTTCACCTTCTAGCGATATTCAGTCCATATTACATCTCATTCCACAAGATGCACAGTTTTTATAACGGTCTCATTAGTGATGATGCAATAGAAGACCACATAGATGGACTAGACACGGTGGATTTCGAAATGCAATTTGATGATAACGTCGAATAAACGTCCTCTATAAGTATTATTTTATATATTTTTTTAATTAAAGCTTTATTACGATATTATAAATACATAGTTTCATTTATATCATTAAATCCCTGGGTTGTGGTTCCTTTTTGTATAAGAGAAAACCTATCAATTGATAAATGTTAAAAGGAACCACATGCACATTTTCTTAATTATCTAGAAAGTTTAAGAGTACTCAGAGCAAATTTATATACACATACTTAAATAAGTAATTTATCAATGAATTTAAATAAAATAAATTTTAATTTTACTTCATCTAACAGAGCTGCAAATGTTTTTGTAAATCCTTTGATATCTCAGAAGTGCGTCTTTGCTGGGTGGTTCCTTTTTGCTTAAATACGGACATATAATCCATAGACTATTAAACTTTCGTCATTGAGTCTAATTGCTTTACTGTGGCTTTGCTTTTGTTTCGGAATTATTATTGTATACGTATTATAATATTTAAAAAAATAGCTATAGACGATAACTATTTTTAAACTAGCTTTGCGCTCCCGGCTCCGGGCCCTTTATAAAAATATTAACAAATTATACAGATCGAGCAGCCTCGCGAAGCAATTTCTACGTGAAGCAGCAAATGTCTCGCGTCATTTTCCTCACAACTTCTACATAAGCTGCTTCGCGCAGCAATTGCTTCTTGAGGATGCTGGCTCTGTGGAAACCCACCTATCTCATTTCAACGCAGTGTTGTAAAGGAGTAAAATAAAATACATTATTAAAACTTTGGTACTGGTATTTATTTCTGTCATTATTTCATATAAAAATAGTAATAAAATAAAATTATAAATATTAATAATGTAAAATTTATACGTAGATATTACGTAACACTACACATGTCCGCAAAATTACAATTTTGTATCGAATTACGATAATATTCTTTCAAAGTTTTCACTGGGCACAATTCATTTTCACACATAGGCAGCTTAATAATTTTTTCTTGGTGTAATGTTAATACTTTTTCTCCATCGTTACATCTGAAAAACAAATTTGTAGTAATTATTAATATTTACTGTATTGTCTTAGACCAGTGAGCCCATCGGGATATTTTTAATATTGATTTCAAATACAATGTAACTATTAGTCTCGTGAATTGTTATAAATAATACTTGATAAATAATGATTCTAATTATATGATTCTAAAACTAGAATTAAAGCCAGAAAATGCAGCGAAAATAGAGAAAATTGTCAATAAAATTCTGTTTTCTTTTAAGTAGATTTTTACTATTCCAAATTTCGGTTTGAAGCTCAATCGCGACGCGAAATTTTTACCTTTAGATCCTTTCACCTCACATTTTTTTACCAAAATATAAGATTGGGAACCTCTATAAATAACTTGTACTAAAAATTATTTAGAAAGTCTACTGAAAAACGGATTTTTCTTTCCAGACTATTAATATTAGACTAGACTAGATTTTTTGGTAGTAAAGAGATGTAGGTTAATATGGATAAACTACGAGAACTACCACGATACGAAATCTGCATACACAGTGCTATAATATATTAAAAGTAAAATAAATACGTTAAAAACTTACTTATACAAAACAAAGGCTAAATTCGATGCAAAGCAGTCTATATTCGATGCTCTCCAAGACCTCTTATTGTTTATTATATCTCCTTTTAAATGTGCTTCAGGTTTATACAACTGCAGGTAAGTCAACATTTTCAGTAATGTGCCAGAGTGGGCGAATAGAAATGTTGCGTTACGACCTTTGTTACTAGAAAAAAACAATTATTGAATTAATAAATAATCATTGATTTTTTTTCAATTATAAGAGCGTATACGCACTATGCGGGTAGCCGCATTGCGGGTAGCCGTCCGGCTGACCGCAAGCACAATTATGTACGTAATATTCATTTCTATGCGCACTGCGATGCGGCTACCGCAGACCGCACAGTGCGCATAGAAATGAATATTACGTACATAATTGTGCTTGCGGTCAGCCGGACGGCTAGCCGCAATGCGGCTACCCGCATAGTGCGTATACGCTCTAAGATAGGCATGTTCTAATAGCAATATGTAAATATATAATATTATGTACTTTCTTATTTTATAAGCAAGTTTATGATATTTTAATACAGAAAATTGAACGCACAAAAATAGGAGTAAATCAACCTGACCAAATTATATCTATTGATTTGGGGTAGTGCCAACACAAAAATAGGACATGTTTACTATCTTATTGTAGAAATTTTATAAGTAGAAAAATATCATTGTTTGAGTAACTTATGCAACCCTTTTAGTTTCCACATTTGTCATAACTCATGCATAGATGATAAAATATTACCTTATACTATGAAACATATGTTTCATTAGCAAACAGGCTGGCTGATGTGTTAATTCATTGCCATATCCATCCACCCAGTAATGTTTTAAGTCGTAAAAATATTCCATCCTCTGAAATATATTTATTTTTACTACACATTTGTACTATATGAATTTTCTTATACTGAGTTAAGTGTGACCCTCTATAAAAGATACACTAATACTCTTCAGCTATAAGTAATAATCATACCTAATACCTAATAATTTGTACCTACACACTAAATATTTTTAAGACCTCAAAATTATCTAATTATCATTAACAATATTACCTTTATACCCTCATGATTAAATGCATAGCACCACGGCGATATAGCATGTTTATGCCAAGCCGTCTCAAACCCACATATTCTATACATCAATGTAACTGTATCTGTAAAAACACAAATCCTTAATTTTCATACAAAATCATCATTTAAGCTAGAGTGCATACTGTTAAAGTACCAGTACATGAGTGATTGAACAGCTAAAAATTAAGGACGGCCGTACACGGACTGCTCGAGCAAATAACGGCTCAGCGAAGTACACGGACTGCTCGAGCGGTCGGTCGTTGACTGCTTGAGCTGTCGCTACAAACCGCGACAGCTTGAAGCGGTCGCGACGGCTCGAGCAGTCCGTGTACGGCAGTGTATTAATGTCTATAGTTCACCGCGCGGTCGCAGCTTCAAGCCGTCGGTCTCAATTGCTTGAAGCGGTCCGTATACGGCCGCCCTAAGCGATGGCTTAGTATGGGTAATTTTCAAGTTACAAACCCAAACTCAGCAACCTATCAAGACCCAAATATTTAGATACATATTCCAAAGTTTCATTCATTTCTTTACTATTGCCGTACAATCTCTGCTCCTTGTAACTATGAGGGTTTTTCTTAACTTGCTTTTGCCACCTTTCACAATGTTTGTAAAACTGAAAGTTTTTGTAGCAAAAGTGAGAATGATTATTTATCTAAATATTTAGCTGAAATGTATATTTTGCACCAAGAAAAAACATTGTTTGTATCTTTAAAAACAAAACAGAAATATAATTAACAAATAACAATATAAAGATTCAAATATTTCAAAAAAAAAACTATACATACTCTCAAGGTGGTGTCTACTTTCAAAGCAGGTTCAAAAACAACATTCTCTGAATTCTTCTTATCAAATAATCCAAGTGAAAAATATCTTGCACTTTGTTGTGTTCTCTGAGTTGCTGTGTACCTGAACTGCAAAACAATATTGAAGATATAAATAAGCAGCTTTTTATAATAATCTAGCTATCAAGATAGCTCAAATATTATACATAAAAAATGTATTTATTCTCTTCCAATTCTTATAATATGTACATTAAGACATAGCATAAGTGTCTTATATACCTGGAATGTGTTGTTATCATATTTATGTTTGACAATATGTGGGAATTTCTTTTGTATCCTCTCAGCCAGTAATATCATCTCATCTTGCCCCTCTAGGGTCAAATATTTTTCCTGTTCCACAGGCATGTCACTGGCCCAATGTTCTAATTTTTTAAGCTGTTCACTGGTTAAATGACCTAGAATTTAATTAAAAAATAATTATTAATGCACAATAAATTATGTAAGTACTTACATGAAATTAAAGATAGGTACAACAATGATTAATTGAATATTACTCATATAGGTACCCTACACCATAATTAAACACATCAAAAGGACAGTATAATTAAGAGGTACTTATCATTTTTAAGAGTCACTTATACACTACCATTACAAAAAGGATAAAAATACAAAACATGACAATATAATGCATATATTTTTATTACAAGTGATTATGATCTTACTGAAATTGTGAAGTTAATTTTAATCTCTATTCTACTTTATAATGAGGATGTCTAACATTGCTAGTTCAATTTAACAAATTTGTTTTGTCTGGCCTTAAAGCAAAACTGTAGAACTGTGAATAGGTACTTCAAGTCTTAATAGATACCTTTTCCTGAATTATGTTGCAATAACACTTCATACTTTAAATCTTGTAGTGTAGTTTGTGCGCCTATTATATCCTTTGCACTGGGTAATCGAGAACCGTGCCGAATTAACATCCAAATCTTTTGTTCTTTACAATCTGAGAATCAAGAAAGAGAATGCGCGTATTAGCTATTCGATAGGCGATAACTAATCTTGAATTGCATTGTTTGAATTTACATCATCACTTACTCCCATATTTTATCTTGGAATCATCTTTGTTATATTTAAATCTATATGGAGTCCGGGTCCCCAAATGGTTCCGTATATCATCAGTTTTGATACCATTTGTAATAACAGTTAAAATCAATACTGCAATGGTGTATAAATAAAGAAAACTCATATTAATCTCATGCATTGTGTTTGTACATGGTTCAATTATTTTCTTTTACTTAAAATTTTGTAAAAAGACAAATATTCTAATTTTCTAAACCTCAAGAAACAAAACAGTGGCTTGCTGGAAGCCTGCCCCTGGCATTGTTTTGTGATTTGTCAAAATGACTTTGACTTTGATGTATAGTGAGTAAATGCGTATAACGAAACGTAATTTGATAAGTTTCCTTATAAACACTTTTAAGGTTGAATTCTTTCATTTTTTTAATTCTAGGCAAATATAGGAATTTTATAGTAACTGTATTAAAATATGTTTGTTATACTAGCTCTCCGCCCGCGGTTTCACAGGCATAGTAAGGAAGAAAGCACGAAGAAAGGAAGGTATAAAGGAAAGCCACATAGTTTTCGATTTCTGGAAAAATACCTTTCCTATGTCCTGTCTCAGATCCTAAACTATTTTATTATAGTACCCAATTTCATTCAAATCAGTTATTCAGTTATGTGGTTTAGGCGTAAAAAGAGACAGGCAGACAGTCAATTTCACATTTATAAAATAACATTAGTAAGGCACAGTAAGGGCAGTAATATAATTTATTATAAAGTAGTAATAATTATTATTATGGAAAAAGGAGAATAGATCATTAAGGCTAGAGCTTCCTACATATTTATTTTTCCTGCAATTGTACACTTTATAATATCTATGTTTTTTGGTATTTGGATTTTGGATACGGCGAATGAAGACGACGCGGACGCGACGTGTTGTAGGTACATAATATCAAATAATATGTAGGTATTGAACCACCGCACGAGCCGAGCGAGCGAAGCGAACGTGCTGAGGACAAAGTGGAGGTATTAATCACGTAAAATATGCACCTACTTACTTCATATACCTATCTCTGTTGATAGATAACAGACTATGGATAATTATTTAACTTCATTGTTGGTATCAAGCAACTGCAACCTACCAAAGTAATATGGTAATAGTTTATTGACCTCTCGCGTAATATTTTACGTAATAGCTTAATCACCTCGCTTGTAAATGTATAATATTTTGTAGATATGTAAGTAAGTAAATGTAATATTAAATAAAAATTCTTCGGATTATAATTTTATAATATATTTCTACTGAAATATGTGTCTCATTCTTCTGAAACTAAAAGTAAAAGCGTAGGTACTTACCTTAAAAATTCGTGGTCTCTACCACAGTCTCTACATATTATAATGCATTCAAAAAAGCTCTTAGTTCCTGTTTCCGTTACTTAGAATAGAAAACATTACGGCCCCATGAATGGCTTCACGTATAATGATGAGTTTAGTTAGATATATTAAATGTAACTTGAGAGAAAGTCATATTTAAACATTATTTAAATCATTTTTCTTACGAAAACAAAACTAAATAAAAAAGAAAAATATAAAGAAAAAAATAATGTAACATGATTTTGTATGTTGATACGTCTACACAAAAAAGTTGCAAATAATATACTTACCTTAGTAAATAAAAATCAATTATTTTTTAAATTTCCATCGTGACCAATAGGCAGCTATTATAATATCAACCCTTACGTTGCCTTCAAGCTACTGATTACATAAGAATTTAAAATTGCAATATTTAACAAAAGGATGAATAAGAAAAAGAACTAGTTTCATTCATTGAATCTTAAAACCCAACGGTAATCTCTTCACATCTGCTACAACGGTTAAATTTAGTGAACCCTATTGTGTAATATCTTCAATAACTACCTAGTTATGTAATAATTCCTACCGTCCGGGCTCTAAGCGTCCGGGTCCTAATCTTTTCTGCGATTTTTTTTATTCTTCTACATAATGCGTTTTATTATTAAAATCATGATTAATAAATACTATCGTACACCTTGATCGTTATGCGATAATAATAAAGTATATCTTAGTCATATATATATGTTTTGCCTTAAATGAATAATGTACGATGAATGAAAGATTTAAATTAAATTGTGTTTCTAGATTCTAGATGTTATCTTATATGTTATTATCGTATAGTCGAGTTATCAGTCTAAAGTTATTTGCTCTCCCGTCGAGATAATATCGCCCCAGGAGAGTAATGCACTTGCTTATGGACACATGTGGTTTAACAACATTAAATAACATAAACACACTAATAGTTGTATACGTAGTATATTATTATTAGTCTGTGCTAATAGGTACAGCATCATACATCCATCCAAATACTTAAACATGCGTAGGTATAGAACTGACTCAGTGTGAATAATTATTTTGCGGTTATGAAAATATGTAAATCAAATTATATTTAAAAGAATTAGGAATCGACACTGAATTTATGCTTATTATGATATAGTTTGTGAGGATGTATATTTGTTACTCTTTCACGCGAAAATTACTGAACGTATTTTGATGATACATACTTCGCAGTAAACTGTACGGCACCACCTATTTACTTTTTTATTTTTGTAATTTGTAACTAGCCGCCTAGCAATTAGCCAGATTACAACATCGACCTTTAAAGGACTTTTCCATTTCATTTATTATATCAAGTTTTATCGAATAAACTTATTTTTTTTTTATATTATTAACTCTATTCATACAATAAAATTGTAGAAGATTGTCTGTTGTCCGGATATCAGGCAATAACTGCAAAAGTGGACGGATTTTTATGAAATATAGCTATTAGTCCTCGGCAACATAATATATTATCAGCTAAATTTTTCAAGTAGGTATATAATTTAAATGAAAAAAAAAATACAAATACCTAGTTGCTTAGTTTCTGTTTCGAGTATGAGTATGGGTTGATAAAAAATGCGACACGTTTGCCTGTAAAAAATCGATGAGTGTAATATTGTATAATCATAATTTAATAATGTACGCATATTACATCACCACGTGCCTTCTTAAAAACAGTTTAAGGCGTCATTCATTTTAGACTTGCTCCATTTATATTAAATAATTTTTAAAAGGAATTAAGGAAGAGGATATCCGAACAGGCGGAGGTAAATAAAACACGGTACTGCTTAATACGTTACGAATATAATATTATAAAATATTTTCAGCCTATCGGAACATAATCTTAGGGTATCTACCGATATTTACATAAACCAAAGGCGGGCACCGCGGGGCGCGTGGCGCGCGGGTTCAGTCGTGGTCGGGCGGCGGGAAGCCGCGCGCGGACAGCGGGTCGGGCGCGGGCGACGCGTGCGGCGCGGGCGACGCGGCGGGCGACGCGGCCGGCGACGCGCTGCCCAGCGGCGACGGCAGCGTGGCGTACACCGTCAGCCGCGGCGGCTGGTACGACGGCGCGTACGAGTCGCTGCGCGGGTTGTAGAACGGCGAGTCGTCCGCGCAGCAGTCCAGGTTGGGCGAGTACGGCGTCACGGCGCCGCACGAGGGCGCGTCGTCGCTGGGCCGGTACGCGGGCGCGACGGGCGCGTACACGGTGCGCCGCGGCGGCTCCGCCTCCGGCTTGTGGTGCGACGACGGCGCGTACGCGTCCGACCAGCGCGCCTTGCTCGGCGTGAAGTCACCCTTTATGTACAGCTGGATCGGCCGCCGGAACCCCTTGCTGGCGTGCTGCGGCACCCCCAGGATGCAGGACTTGCTGAAACCGACTTCGGGCGACAGAAGATACTCTCTAAATTTGTTCGGGAATAACTCAATTGAATTGAAGTTTTCATAAATGGTCGGCTGAAACAAAAAGAAAATTTCTCTTAAAATACTCTCGCTATTATAAATAAATAAATAAATAAACGTTTATTGTCAACATAATACAAATACACCAGAGCATGAGATTTTACACAATATAAACATTTAGCAACACACATATTATACACACATTAAATTTATCATCAATCAGTCATTATCATCAAAATACGTATTCATATAATGTGCAGTAGGAAGGTACTGGGCATTTTCATGTTGACAAAAGGGACCAACTCAGTACTAGTATTAGAGAAATTTACAATAATTTTAATACTAGAAAAACAGATATGTACTATTATAAAGTTGAAGAGATTGTTTGTTTGAACGCGCTACTCTCAGGAACTACTGGTCTGATTTGAAAAATTCTTTCGGTGTTAGATAAGCCCATTCATCGAGGATGGCTATAGGCTATATATCATCCGAGCTAAGCGGGTGAAACCGCGGGGCGCAGCCAGTTACACATAATCAAACAACAATAACATTCGACAATCAAATTTTTATACTCAACAAATTATTTCGCTGTGCCAGAAAATAAACTCCACTTACCGTTAAACGCTTCTTTTTCTTATAGCTAGCCCAGTTTTGCGCTTCGAGCACGAGTTTCCCGCCCGGGCGCAGGTCGTTGAACATCCTACGGAAGGCGCGCTTCAGGCCCGCGTCGCCCCAGTTCAGGTGCAGCCACTTGGTGGTCGACAGGCACAGGATCAGGTCGAACTGGGGACTCTCCATGCCGGAGCCCACTGCTACGTCTTCGCGGGGCACGTAGTTGCCCTGGAAAAAATATTTATTAATGACTTCTATCAACATTTCTAACAGGTGGACCCGGAATGTCAAAATAAAGAAGTTGAAACTATAAATTCAAGTGCATAATAATATATCTCTATATTATAATTTTTTCATCCTAGAACGGATATTACGGTATTTTGGACATCTACTGTAAACTGACAGTTTTCATAATACAAAATTTGCAAAATGACGCAATCTTGCCAGTAAGACTTATGATATCTGCTGACTCATATTCTCATGGGAGTTGAACATGGCTCAACATGAATGACTTCTATGCTCACTGCTCACACAAAATTTCTATTGAGTAAAATTTAAATAATGAAATTCATATTAGTTACCAAAACCTAAAACTTAGTGTATATGCTTTTTTATGTATGTATTTACATAAGGTTACACAAACACTAGGAGTCATACCACAAAAGTATAGGAAGTATATATGGATGGATGGATTATCATAATATCTCCAAAAAACCCTAACAAATGATTATACAAACAGGAATAGCAATTCTTATTAGTTACCTGTTTGAATGTAACGTTATACGGAAACAGTGGTGGTGATGTATCAGCTGCCTGCGTGTCTCCAATCGGCCCAAAAAGCATTGACATGGACATTGGGAAAAAGCACTGCGTCTCAGGTTTATGGATCGCCTTTCGATTCTTACGCGGTTTCTTCAATTTCCGCCCTGTTAAGGCTTTCTTATCATCCTCTTTATCTAACTTCTGATCAGATCCCACACACTCGTCGCATTTCTCTTCTTTACACTTATCACAGTCTTTTTTTTCTTCACCGGCTTCCGATTTCTTTTCATCATGCTCTTTTGCTGTTTCTGATGGTACTGGTACAAATGATTGTAGATTCTTTCGCGCCCGGCCTGAAATTAATAAACCAAAATGATATTATGGGTAGTTTTGCTCTCTAAAAATTAATGCTTAATGGGTCTAGTTAGTTTCTTTTTTTTTTTTGGAAATTTAAAATTTCATGATCAAAGTAAATAATAGTCTTTGTTTTTTAATTTTCGTTCTAGTATATTTATAGCAATTTAATAAAAATTTAAGAACCAAGTCATAGCTCAAAATCCTTCCAAATGTTAATTCCATCATTGCATGAAATAAATGTATAACTTCGAAAGATATTTTTAGGATAATTTGTAACTTACCAATAAGAACAGGATCAATATCAATTCCAACCACAGATCTTGCACCCAGAGTTCGAGCGACCGCTACAGAAATGTGTCCAACATTACAACCAATGTCTAACACATCTTTATTTTGGAACAAATGCCGATGCATTTCAAAGACTTGCAGACGTATATCCATCATTGCATTTAAATTGCGGTATCCATAATATCTGAAGAGAAATACATACATTGAACAACAATTTTCATTGTAGAATCAAATGTAAGTACTCTTACATTTTGTACTTGTAAAGCAGTAAATATAGCTTTACACAAACATAATAGATGAATCTTTTGTAAGAGAATTAAAATTTAAACCACCACATGCAAGAGAAAGTGGCCTAATGTAGTTGACTACAATGTGAATTGAAAGTGTGAACTCAAATACACTTCTGAGGTATGGGACAGACAAGTTCAATGAACTATTTTAAATTAAAATAATTATTTAACATGTGAATTATGTATGAATAAATATGCATATAAATACATCAGGCATGTCATCATTATTAATTTATAATGGTCTACAGCAGATGTCTAATAAAATAAAGTGTGTGTCTACTGAACATTAATAAATTATGAAAATGAAAAGTAATATACTAATTGTTAACTTCAAAATTAATAAAACTGTCTAAGTTGACATAGATATGTAAAAATAAGATGGAATATCTAAAAAATAGGCTTTAGAGCCAATACTTATTAGATTTTTTTTATAATATGAAATATTTTCTTAATGTAAATTCATGATATTTTTTTATAAGTATTATAATATGTGAATAATTAAAAATTATTGGACATCAAAAAATGTATAGGCATTCTCAAATACATAGGTCATTTAGGTAATAATAGCAGCAATAATGCTCATGCATTGAAACTTATGCACATTGATTCAATTTATGTTAGTAGGATATGAGTATCTGCATATTTGCAGCTTTCATTGTTCTCTGATAGATTTATTGACACAAAATAAATATAAACAAGGAGTGACCCAAATACAAGAAAAGACTTTTTATTCTCAGGAAATTACATTTAAAAAACAATTTGTGAGACATACAGTATTGGAAGCCTTAATGTTGCAATTTTTGAACAGATTTTTTGTTCTAAATTTTGAAAAAGAACAGTGTATTGAAATAAAGTAATTGCAAAATGTCAACATACCTATCATAGTTTCCATACTGATATCGTGAATTTTTGGGATGGAACGTCGGCAGCTTTTGCTCTCCCTCTGAAAGACTCTTCAACTTGGTCCTGTGAGGAGACGCTGGACGCTCTTGAGTCGCAGTTCTTTGTTGAGGCCTCGCCCTCATCCATGCACCAGGCTGAGGCACAACCGGACTAACAATTTTATCCAACGACTCCATCCGTCGCAACTTTTTGGCATCCTTCCCCTTTTGGGAACTGTTATCACTATCACTACAAGAACGTTTGCGCGATTTCGACGTTGACGGCTCCGGTGGAGGAGGCTCCTTGATTGTTTGTTCCTGCTCCTCAACTTGTACCTCATCCGGTGGAGGTATAGACTCTGTTGTGCGACGCCTCACTCTGGGCTTCTTTCTAGGTGTCTTTTTACGCTGTTGCATTTCAAGTCTCTTTTCGTACTCTTCATTGTCTAAAGGTTCCATGAGATTTAAAGGATCTCTTATATTTGGTGGAATTATAACATCTATTTTTGCCTTATGCCGTGGTGGTGTTGGCAGTGGGGATGATTCAGGTGTGACTGCATTCATTGCTCTATTAACATCCTCATCTTGTAAGCTATTAAGATTTAAAGGATCTGATATGTTTCCTCCAAGCAAAAACTTCGTAGGTGGAATGAAGGCTTCTTTACGAGGCCTCTTGTATGGAAGGAAAAATTTAGAGATAGATGGAAATGATTGTGCGCGTTTCTTAGTCTGTTTAAATTTTGTGCCTGCATGATGAACCCTGCGAATAGTACTTCTTTCCGGGTTTTCCTTCGAAGCTACGTGACTCTTCTTTCCATGACGAAATTTCTTTTTTACTTTTTTCGAATTACAACCACCGAGCGTATCTTCTTCCTTAGATGAATTTGCATCGCTTGCCGTAACATTGTTCGACGTGTCTATTTGAGATGTATCGGAATTATCAACCTCTTTATTCTCCACATTAGTAACACTATCGTCTAAGACGTTCTTATTTTCACTTGTGCTTTCACTTAAATTTAAATCCTGTCCAGGACTACCCATCGCGCATTAAATATTACAATAGAGATTACATATTAAAACAACAATACACTTAAAATCAAATTTACCGCCACGACGATTCTTGCAAAATGTACAAGGACATCCGTCAATAGCGTTAAACAGGTCTTTTGTACTTGTCTTTATAGATGTAGATTTTACACAAACAGTAATATTAGAACATCACAACACCAAAGCTTTTCTTATGGATGAGCTTTTAAATCCACACAATAAACAAATGATAAAGACTTTAAATTACACACCGCACGACACACATCGGTGTGTAGGAAGTAGCAATTTGACGTTTTTTTAATTCGGTGATGCCAGTTTACATTACGGATATTAATTTTAATCTTGATTTTAATCATCTCTAAACAGATAACGAAAACATTACCATGATCACAGATAATATAATACTATTTGTGACTATTTTAAAACAAGGAAAATTATAAATAATACTATAGAATGAAATTATATCATTTCAAATAATATCAATGATTTTCATTAATCAGTGCATAAAATATTATGTTCTTTCAATGTTGCATTTTTAGAAGACAAAGAAACTGGTTTTTATTCATGTAAAAAATTGAGGAAGTATTTTTACTTTATTTTATCTATTTTACTCATTTTACTCGATTACTCAAAGACACCAAAGAGATCGGGACTGGTTAATTTTTAATCAAATTATTAAAAGTTTCAAAAATATTCTATAAAAATACTTCCACGAATTAAGGTTGATGATAAGATGAGGAAATGGAAAGAAACCACGAAACTCAAATTTTACAGGCATGATTATTGTTTACTGTGGTCTTTTCATATTTTATTCGGAAATTTTATACAAAAATTATGATCTTAAAAATCTTATGTATCTTGTAGCATTTTCTTTATTTTTACTTTTTGAAGGCAATTTAATTTATTGTTCATATATAAACAAATATAATCATCAAGTATACGTCTAAAATACGAATGAAGAATGAATTATTATGATACCAAAAGCCTTGTATCCAGTATTGACACGTTTAATAAACGTAAAACGAAACATCAAACAATGAAATTCGAATTTTGAAATGGCCGTTTACTGTTTTGCTGGATAAACGAAGCGTTGTTAGGTATTCGTTTTAGTGTGTTTTATGCATTTAATGTTATTTTTCTAAGATTTAAAAGGTATTTATGTTTCAATTTTTTGTTTACATTGATTATTTGTTTGAATTTATATATGTAAATAATATAAAACATTCAATAAGCGTTTGTGTTGTATTAGAATTCTTTTGGTAACTTCTAAATATTAATGTATATCGCTGCTTTTGCATAATTTTTGAATGATATACATTCCCCAGTGATAAATTTTAGTACCTATACATTCTATACCGTCACTTAAAATACTTGTATCAAAAAAGTTTTTAATTGCTCATCATCATCCTCACTTGTTTCAGATGTCTCGTATACCAAAATTGCCAACTACGAAAGAAAATAGGCCTGGCTTAATGAATCTAAGGAATAATGTTGTGACGAGAACTATTGGTAATGGCCTGAGTGACGCTGATAAAAAGAGTTTGCTTTTGAACCACACTAAGCCTATGAAAGCATCGACGACATCAACCGTCGCGGCTCCGCGGCTGAAGAGAGCTGCAACTGCCCCAACTGCAGTTTCAGTGGCCCCGAAAGTAAACAAGGTGGAAAAGAAAGTCACCACTGCAGTAAGGATCCCACCTTATGATTATAAAGCGCGATTTAATGATTTAGTAGAAAAACATAAAGTTATTAAAACTGAACTGAGCGATTTAAAAGATAAACATATAGAAGTATCTGATGAATATGAAAAGATTAAAGAAATTTATGAAAGTAGTAGTAGTGAGAGTGCCATGTTAAAAGAGAAACTATTGAAGAGTATGAATGAATTGAGAGAAAAATCAAATGAATATAATAGTATAAAACTTGATTATGAAATTCAGAAACGTGAGGTTGAAGATCTTCACAATAAAACAAAAATATTGGAAGATGTTACAAACAGTCTTAAGGTTAAATCGGCTGAATATGATAAATTAAAACTAGAACATGAAGAGTTGAGCAGAAGGCATAAAAGTCTTCAGGAAGAGACTGAAGCGTTGCGAGTTCTCACAGAACAGCTCAAAAAAGTATCAGTTGACTTTGATAAACTCAAAGAAGATCACAAAATAGCAATAGAAACAATCAATAATACTAAAAATGACAAAGAAGCGCTACAAAATATTTTGGATACTATGTACAGAGACCAGAGGATCTTAAGGAACACAGTGCAAGATCTAAAAGGTAACATAAGAGTCTACTGTCGAGTTCGACCACCACTAGAATCTGAAACTAACAAACCATTGTACAACTTGAATGTACTTGATGCTTGTTCAATTGAGGTTGAAAAAATTGAATTACTCAATTCAGCAAGGAAGGGAAAATCTCAGCATTCCTTTACTTTTGATGGTATTTTTACCCCTCACTCATCCCAGGAAGATGTATTTGCTGAAGTCGCTCCTATGGTCCAATCAGCACTGGATGGATACAATGTGTGCATTTTTGCATATGGACAAACAGGGTCAGGTAAAACATATACTATGGAAGGAAGTTGTGGAGCAGAGAAATATGGTATAATACCACGATCAATAAACATGATTTTTAACTGTATGGAGGACCTCAAGAGAATGGGTTGGGAGTTAACAATAAAGGCATCGTTCTTGGAAATTTACAATGAGATAATTTATGACCTTCTTAACTCGAGCAAAGAACAGGAGAGTCATGATATTAAAATGGTCAACTCAAAAGGCACAGACGTCTATGTTTCCAACTTGCAGGAAGAAGAAGTTAAGAGCTCTCATGACTTCATCAGGCTGTTAATTTTTGCCCAACGTAACAGACAAACAGCAGCAACAATAAACAACGAAAGGAGTTCCAGATCCCATTCTGTGGCACAAATCAAAATATCTGCCATTAATGAGAAACGTAAGGAAAAGTTTACCAGTAACTTGAATTTGGTTGATCTGGCCGGATCTGAGAGTGGCAAGACAACTCAAAGGATGGATGAGACAAAGCACATAAATAGATCACTTTCTGAGCTTTCAAAAGTGATATTATCATTGCAAACCAACCAATCTCATATTCCGTACCGGAATTCAAAGCTTACTCATCTCCTTATGCCCAGTTTGGGTGGAAACTCTAAAACCCTTATGTTGGTGAATATTAATCAATTCGATGAGAGTTTTAACGAGACTCTTAACTCCTTAAGATTCGCTACCAAGGTTAACAGCTGTAGAACAGTTAAAGCCAAAAAGAATTTAACTATGGTTGACTTTTAATTGACAGCAATTATATTTACACGTACATATTTAGCTTTAATTTATATTACTAGTTAGTACAATAAAGTAATATTACAACATTTATTGCAACAAAAAGTCACCTAATCCAGTAGCAAATATTGGAAAATCGACCAAAACAGTAATGTAAATTAAAGTTACTGAAAATTTAGAATAACAATTATATTTTAATTTACTAAGGCTACCTTAAATATACTGATGTATTCCACCGATCTGTTATATTCATGTTACGAGTTTTTAATAATAATTTAATAAAGGAAAAAAAATTGTTTCCAAAAAATGTATTCTTTTGGAAAAATAATGTTGGAATTGTAAATGAAAAAAGTAGTATATTTTAGTTATAAAATAAAAATAGACATTGATATTTTTTATACTTATTCATTTCTTGTATACATATTCTCAGTATTTTCCTAACTTGTATAGTTTTTATGGATAATAAATAACTGTAAGCTGCTGGTTTATGTAGTCGGCTACAGACCTACACATACTGACATAATTTTTTACTATTTTGACCATGATTTTGTTTACTAGGTACACTTATAGTTTAGACCATAATATAAACTGTTTTAGTGACTTTAGTTTGTAATTGTTTTAGAATTATCAAGTATTAGTTTTTATGTCGCATCTGTAATCTAATATAAGTACTAGTTAAAGTTTTCTTTATTTTTTCCCCTGTATTTATTAATAATCTTCTTATTCCCACTCAATTTCTTTTCACAGATGAATTTCTTTCAACTGCTGACATCCAGCGTTTGTTTATAAGCCTTTGAATAAATATTTTTCATAAAATTACTTTGAAAAGTTGAAAACCTTATGATTTAAGTTGAAAACTAACTAGGTACTTAACTAATAAGATCCATTTAATTTGTTCTTATTTTTCACAAAAATAATTATCAGTATTACTTACTCATTCAAATTAAAATTAATATTTTAAAAGTACATTGAAATTGGTACATTGAATGTGCTTAAAAGTATTGGAAAATATTTGGAGGGCATTCAATATATTTTGATACTGGAAAGTGGAAATTGCATTTCTATAAATTTGGTGTGTCAAGTAGTAAAACTACTGAACCAATTCATATGAAAATGGGCCTTATATGAGCTCATTCTTTTTGTAGGTAACAAATGGTATACATATTTTTAATATTGGAATACGTGATTTATAATTGAATATAATTGAATTTATAATTTATATATAGATTGAAGAATTTACGTTTTATTGTTCGGAGGTTATGAACGTTGTAATTATTGCACTCCTATCACAAAAATACACGCAAATTCCCACTCCCAATGATAGTACTAAAAATATAAAATAGCCACAGGGATATTGTTTAGGAAGTATATAAATCAATATACTTACATATTTGAAATTGTAGCTAATTATGTTTATAAAGGTCTAATAAATAATTTAAATAAAAAATGGGTCGTAAAGAATAAATCAAAAGCATTAAGACCAATAGACTTGTTTTTAATTATTATTATTATTAAATAGCTTATAAAATGCGATACTTATTAGATATTATTTTTTTAATGTGTAATGTGAACTTTAATTTAGGCTGTGCCGTATCCTGTGAAGGTGAGCTCGAGTTCTCATAGTATCGGGTAAATAAATAAATAAACAAATAAATGTTGTACAAGTAGTAATTTGGAAGAGTGGCATAGATTTCCCTGTTTGAAGGATTTTATGGAGCAGCTAGCGAAGTGTATACTGCATACACTACACATGCACATCTGCTTTCTTCCTCTGTCCTGTTCTGTAGTAATAATACCTCAATGGTTCTGAGCGATTTTATTTTAATTTATGTATTATGTTTACTCTATATGTTCGTGTACAATTTTTTTTATAATAAATTTTATACACATAATATCTATGACATGTATGTATTAATGAGTTGAATAAAAACAGTGAGATGATACGTCAAAAGCCCACAGGTTGCTTGCTTACGTGCGTATTGCCTACGTATGTAGAAACCTGAATTTTAAAACTTAAAAAAATAGTATTGATTACTATACATGTCAGCCTATCTATACGATAACATAACAGGTAATATTAAAGTTTCCGATATCACCACTAGATGGGTCTGGTGATACAAATGAAGTGGTAACTGGTAAATACATAATTCGTAATTTAATAAACTACCTACATGGTTAGTGGGAGAGTGGCACTTAAGGGATAGTTATATACAAAAATAAAATCAACTGATGATCATTATGTACTTCTAGAATCTAGATTCATACGAGCACATGTTTTATCGGGCAATGACTGTTCTATGAATGAAAATTATTTATTCCGAAATATTTGTTTGTATGTTTTATGTATAAACGACTTGAACTATGTGTAAATAAGGTGTAAATGTCTTCCATAAGTAGATGTTGCCTACAATCTTCTACGTTTTCATTTTATATATTCAAATCAGATCTTTGTAATAAATATTGTTTGTTGCCATCTAGTGTTGCAGCTCAAAAACATTTATATATTTATATCGGAAGTGTAAAGAAATTGATGATAGATGGCGTCATGTGATTGATCAATCCAGTTATGCCAATGAGCAAAAACATTTAAATAAGACAGTACTTAATAAACCTGCATTTAACTACATGGTAACTATTTTAACGATTGTTCTAAATTTTGTACCAAAGAAAAAGAAACTGAGCTACTATTTACAGCTTAATTAGATAAAAGGTAAAATCAAAGACATTTGTAAGCAATTCATTAAATTATATTTCATTAAATATTACGACTAGATCATTAACAAAAAGCGAAGACTCTTTTCGCAATTATAACACACAAACGTTATTTTCTGTACATCTCCACCGCGACTGGAGCGCGGGAGAACGGCTGGCACTGGGGCGCGAGCGCCAGGCAATCGGTGCAGTGACCGCAAGGCGTGTCCAGGTTTCAATATATCGTTTCTTCAACGAGAAACGTCCTGCTCCACTGCCACCTCAGGTAGCTTTGCCGTCTCTATGGTTTCAATCAGCCTATCCAGGCCGTATAAAAAGCCTTCTTCATGATTCCCTTGCTCCCATGGTTCACGATGAGTTACTTTTAGGCCTTCCGGTACACGTCTCGTTTTAGCGAAGTCAATGAGCCACGCACCGACACGTTCATCATCATAAATAATAAATATACTGCTTCCGACAATCTCGTGAGTTCTGAAGAATTCAGAATTTTCAAAGAGTTCCCGTATTTCTCGGAGGCGAGCGGCAATGGCGCGACGGGCGCGATCATCTTCACCAAGAAACCTCGCAACCGTGGAGGCGAGATGCTTTGGTTCACGTACTTTCTGTAAATCCGTTAAGGGCGGTTGGCCGGGTAGCTTAACAGCCTCGATTCTAAAACCTTGTTCCGCTGAGGACGAGCATTGTTCTCGGAATTGCATGTATCTCAGCTTAGTGACCGCACGTGCGGCATGTTCCGCCTCCGTGGGCGCATTGGGGTCGAGGCGAATCATTTTCTCATAGAGGTCAGCGCGAGCACGGGCATTGCTGACTTCGTCTTCTAGGAAAGTGCGAGTTCCCATCTTGACGTCCATAACGTGTGGGTCGCGGAAACCGTGCAGGAGATCTTGAAGTTCAATGAAATGTTCGCCACCGTATTCAAGTTCCCTGTAGTAGCGGGGGATGGCGGAGCGCATGTGGGGACAGGACGCGAGGGCGACGTACGCGTCGCGCTCGGGGTTGTGCGCGGGGTGGTCGCCGGGCGCGCGCCGCTTCCACACCGTGCCGGGGCCGGCGGGCGCCAGCGAGCCGGGGTGGCCCGACAGCTGGAACCACTCCGACGAGCGAGTCTTCAGCAGAGCGTCCGACGCTGGAGCTGAGAGCTCGAGTGCATTCTGTAAATAACAAAAAAACATTAATATATAAATAAATAATATTTATAAACTTTTCAAGACACCGTTTTTAATAAATTGAAATATTAACCATACCGAAAATGACTAGAGGTATTTTTTGATATTTTTGCTATTAAACCAAATATTTTGGTATTCAATTGTAATTTTCACTAGAGAGTTTATATTAAAAAAACTTTTTGTTCTATAATTTATTATAGATACTTACAATAGCTAAAAATTTCAGCAACTCTGAAGGCTGAGGAGGGGTGGGTGTCGCAGGGGCAGTTTCCACGGAAGATGTCGTGCGCCTCCAACGTTTGAAAAGGGCACCATCCTCCTTGCCACGCCAGCGTTCTTCATCTTTGCCAGCAGCGACCTGCGGACAACAGAAATAGCACATTGAAACACCACATCACAAAGCACACTACATAATATTTCACTATCATTTTGTTTAGTGTAAAACACCACACAGTATGATAACGTACCGCTAGTATTTTGTTAGCGGTGTAGAGGAGCCCGCCCGGGCCCAGGCGGCTGAACACCGATTGGCGGGAGACACTGTTCATCTTGCTTGTAACAGTCATGGCGTACGCGAGCGTTGAGAGCGCGAACACAAATGAGCGAATAACGAGAGTGCGAGTAGCGATCGACTTGACGTCTAGTGCTTACTTGCGAGTGATGCCAGAGGGAGGGCAACCTTGCTTATATAGAGACCTCGGCTTTCTCGTGACGTATGCTCGCGCCCGCACCGCACGCCTCCGCCGCCAGTTTTCCTAGCGTATGTTTTTCACATACAGCTAGAGAGACTAATGCATTTAGCGCCAGGAAAGTGCTTTGACAGTGTTGTTTACACGCTCTAAGCGTACAAAATTTAGTTTTTTGCTATCAATCGTATGATCTCTGATGTAAGTATGTTTTTACACATACATGAAATATTAAAAAAGATTAATATCTTCGTTTATTTGAAAATTAATAGACATAACTTCAAAAAGTAATTACTAATAATCGTTTAGTTAACATTTTAAATGTCAATCACATGGCTCTACATTTCATATGCTTTTTGGAGTGTAGATGGTAGCGTCTTGAGATTGAATATTTTACAGGTGTATAATACTAAATTTATATTATTTTTATTAATTAACATTCGTTAAAAGATTTTGTTAAAAAATTTATTATGTCTTCCTTAATGTATTCCGTATTTAAAGACAGTTCAAATTAATAAGTATATTATTAGTTCTTATAATTATTAATTAATATATCAAAATTAACATTAAATGCCGTGACGTGATGCTTGTACTTTTAAAAAAAAATGTTTATTATTATTTTTTAATCTAAGTAATTAGATACCAAAAAAGAAGCTGGGATAAATGTAACCGGGGCATGACATGACGTAAATGCTTTGTTATTAAGACAAAAGCCATGACGTGACGGGAAGACGCGCTTTGCATCCAAACGTGTCCTGACGTTGGTCATATAAAAACTTAACCATGCATGTTGCCCAATTACGAAGTACATATTTACAAGTGGCAGTAAAGTAAGGCTTTAGAATAAAGTAGACATCATAAAAATATACAGCTATATTCGTGGATAAGCTCGAAGAAATTCTTCTTTTACTTTTTTTTAAATGGATGTTTGTTGTTTTAATTTTGGTTATTTATTAATGCGAATGGTATTTTATATTGCAATAAATACAAGCCCAGGAATAAACACATAGTACGTCATTAAAGTCCGTTCCGATTCCATTACCTAGACTGAAGTCTAGACTATGTTCAGTTCACAAGTTTACTGTCAATAATAGGTGATAATCTTTTAGACTTAATGCTTAAGTACAATTTGATTTCCTAATCTTTCTCTCAATGCTGAGCTATACCCAACTATAAACAATAACTACATAGTATATAGCAATCAAATGACAGTATATGACTTTAACGAATATATTACTTTAAGTGGGTAGTGGGTAAAATTTTCGAGTAAATTGAGAGAACCAATGAATAAATTGTACCCTTTCATGCAAAATGGGTCAGGGTCATGTTACAAAAGCTAGTACAGTTCGTAGACTTACAGCGTTGCAGTTTCAGAAGGGGCCGAACTAACCTTTTTAACAACATGTGTGTAGTGAAATTGAAATAAATTAACCGTTCAATTGAGAGCGACTAATAGGGTGTTAACTGCCACCAAGTCTTTTATGCAGACGATTTTTTATGAGAATCATTATTCTTCAGACATAAACGCGGTGTCACAACTCTCTTTTACTAAACAGTCATATTACTAAGTTCAACAAACGATAACAACTTTGTTATTTTTTGATAAAATGATGCCTTCCATTGATTTAAAAATCCATCACTTGCATAATTTTGTAATGTCCATTCTACAATGTTTAAGCTTTAATAATTATAAGTATGTGTACTATTTATATATTTGAAATTTTATATTATTTATTATTTATATTATTTGGAGCTTTGAAAATCCGGCCCTAGCAAGTGCATTATGCGCAGACAATGATTTGCTTTATGCACAGTCTGGAGGCCGAAACTGCATATAGATTGCACTGTTTTTATCATGATTTGTCGGCCAACAGGTCAAATGTATGCATAATATATTTTATTGATGCATAAATTCATTATATCACTCTCAATTATACGTAACTTTTTATATAAAGAAAACATCTCTCGGGTTCTTGCTTATTGAATACGTAAGTGATAGCACCTTTAATCGTCATCGATTCGACATTAAAAGGTAATTCGTTGAAGATATGATGTAAACCATATTGAAGAGGTTTATATTAAGTATCGACTGAATTTTTGTTAATTAACGACATCCAGTACCGAAGGTAGAGTAAAATATAGAGCATGGTCATTTTGTCGACGAGAATATTGTTGCTCGTACTTTTCCTATGTTTGTAATTGTTTGTGATCGTGCCTGTAGGTGTAAATCAAATATGTTTAGCACCAGCTAACATATAATGCTCAGTTTGCACAGCTTCTTATATGCCAGTGCATTTATAAGATGAATTATTTTCACGTTTATGTAAAACGAACCACTGGGAATTTATATTTGTAAATAAGCAAAATTCAATTATGAATCAATTAAACTAATGGTTACTTATGTTCAAGTTTAATTATACGTCATTGTATCAAAAGTGAAAATGACGTCAACAACCTTAGTCAACAACATTCTGTTTTATTCATTAGATATCATAATTACTCAGGTATTATGTTAACCAAACCTGTTCTTTAAAATATTGGTGCACCGGTAGAAGTGATATGTTTTTTACATATTTTTATATTCGCTTTTCTTCTTGTGGCGGTTGTTATAAAATCTTAAGATTTCGTTACGTTTAATAATAAAAATCAGAATCAATGAGAGACGGACAATGATCGCTATTAATGTTTATTCCAATACATGGGCATGAAGCCAATGCGTATATATATGTAGTTTGTTTTATTTATCGTCCCTGTTTTATAGATACAAAATTATACTGGATTAATTAGTTAGTTGTATTGTAGGTATATTTTTTAGTTTCTATACAGCACAGTGCCATTTATAATTTTATAATATAAAATTTACAATTACTTATATATAAAACCTGAATATATATTAACATATTTATTTGAATATTTAAAGCGGTAGTGACTCATTACTAGACATCGGAATCGGATTATATGCACTAACAAAATGCCAAAATATGCATGCAAATATGCACTAAAAACGACTGCTATGCCTAAAATATGCACTATACAAAATCAAAAAACCTTTATTATTTTTATATATTTAAATCAAAGATTGTACAAAAACAGTGAAATTTTCTTGAAATTAAGTATAGTTTTTGTGCCAATATAAAATTAAGCATTTTTACCAAATTTTCGAGCGCAAATTTGTGACGTTTGTCACCCGCTAGCCCAGTCTTGCCACCTTAGACCTTTCCGGGCTAAATCTAGCCCTTTTTTGGAATTCAACCCGTGTTTTAAGTTTTTAGCCTCAAAAGGGTAATCTAGCCCTTTTTTGAATGGCTCAAAATTTACTTAAATTTTAATTTACTTAAATTTTACCATGCCAAAATAGGGTTTGTTTACTTACTGAGCGTTCTGATTGGCTAATAAAGGTTAGTTGACCAATCAAAACTCCCGCTACTTAACGAAATATGCACGATTGGGGAAAAAGGCTAAAATATGCACTAACGCCGTAATTAGAGTTTTATGCATTTGCATATGCAAATATGCAAATGCATATAATCCGATGTCTACTCATTACTGAAAATAATGTAAGAAAACAACAGCAGATAAGTTTCTCTCGATTGTTTCATTCAACTTGCTTGAAACACATGTTAAACGTCACTCTATTTTATTTATATTAATATCGATGATTAATATTTTTTCCGAAAAACACTATAACGCCTTTACCGAAGTATTTAAATTGGCCTCATGACGTCGGACAAACCCGCGCAAATGGTTTTGCTGTATTGTTGACACAGGCTCTGCAAGAAATCGAACGGATGGGTTATATCCAAATTTTTAAACAATTTAATATTTCCATGACTCAATCGTTAAATAAAATTTGTAGCATAATAGATATCTTTGACCTATCCAATGAACCTAATATGAATAATATTAGGGTTTATTAAACTTTGTTAGTTAATTATTATTGATTAAATTTTATATTAGAAACCACAGATCACAGAAACTATTAGAAACACATTTTTTGTAGTACATAGTTTAAGTAAATAATATTTACCTACAGGAAAATTCAAAGAATGTAATGTGTTTGTCTTTCGCCAACCGTTATTTTTCTTTTGCCTGAAACTATTATACATGTACATACTATTATACATGTATATAGATTATTATAGGTGATGTGATACTGATGTACTTATTGTATCGAACACTTTGTTACACGTACGACTGTAGTGTGTACATGGGCGTAGCCACGGTGGGGCAGGGTGGGGCGCTTGCCCCACCCTGGCTCTGACCTGGAAGGTACCTAACCAAATCTAAAAAACTTAATATAGGTACTGACTACAAAACTTAATTTCCGTTAAAAACTTCTCCCTCGAAAGTTGTCAGTCGACACAAAAAAATGCGATATAAACAAAAAGCTTGCGCTTCTATGTTACATGATTTAAACCACCTTTGGTGGCAGAAAAAGTACCTAGTGTAGTACGTGTGTAGTACTGTTACCCCACTAAATAAAGCTGTTTTTATTTGTGCCAAATTCGCACTAAATTTCACTTTTGTTTTAAGTTATGGGTCACTTGCTGACCATAAAAGAACAAAATGCTGACAGATCCAGGTGGAGCTTCGTTCGCAATCTCATCGCCATCAATCGCAATCAATAAAAGTTTTTGGCCGATATCTCGGAAACTATCCACTTTAAGGCAAAAAATATTTCATTGAATTACTATGTACTACGTACTACAGAGGACATCGCTACTACACTATTTGTAACACGAGTTAGAGTCAATCGTCTCAAACCATTTTTTTTGTTACATTGATTGGTTTTAATTGATAAGTTTATTCGTATTTTTTTATAAGATAAACAATATTTATTTGTTACATTGATTGGTTTGAATTTATAAGTAATAAGAGGTAGAATATCTACAAAGTGTATGGACTCACTAGCCGCCACACGCGCCGCGCTTGTCGCACAAATTTTGTTCGTGGTGTCCTCTCTATACGTATTAATAATACCTCAATGAAATATTTGGATTTTTTTGTAGATAGTAAAATTTTACATATTTTATACCTTGTAAACTTTTTTGTAAAACTTTCCGTTTACGATTTATGGCCTACTTAATTAGCCGGTTAATCGTTTTTGGCAAGTAACTCTTTAAAATTTTTTCTATGAGTAAAAAAAAAAAAACAAAAATTTGGCCGTTTCGGAAACGGCGCAAATCCACTTGCACTGGAAATTTCTTCTTCGTTTTCATTACACCCGTAAAAAACTTTTGGCCTGCCATGTCACGCGAAGAGCGGCGGCATTTCTACATTAAACGTACAACAACTCAAAAAATATGGGCACTAGAAAAAAAATTTCAAAGTATTTTATTGATTAATCCAATATTTTACGAGTTATTAGCCAAAAACGATAAACCGGTTCATTAAATAGGCCATAAACCGTAAGCAGTAAGTTTTACAAAAAAGTTTACAGAGTATAAAATATTCGAAATTTTACTTTCTACAAAAAAGTCTCAGTAACTTTTGCCTCAAAGTGGATACCTAGCTTTCGAGATATCAGTCAAAAAAAAAGATTGCGAGATATCAGTCGAAGATTGCGAGCAAAGCTCCACCTGGATCTATCAGCATTTTGTGTTTTTATGGTCAATAAGTGGCCCTTAACCTTAAACAAAAATGAAATTGGATCGGAAGTGCAAGGTTAAATGCTTTATTTACTGAGTTATGTCTACCATTTGAAATGGTTTAATTTTCCATCTACATAGACATATTTAGTACCTATATTTTATGGTAAAAAGGAATCTTAACATAATCGTATTAGAAAGATAAACTACATAATATAGGGATGAAATTTGCAACTTAAACGGCTGTATCTTTTGTTTGTGTTGTTTTATTCATTACTAGGTTTCCGCCCGCGGCTTCGCCCGCGCAGTCAAAGAAAAACCCGCATATTTCCCGTTCCCGTGGGATTTCCGGGATTGCGTCATTTTCCCGGGATAAAAAGTAGCCTATGTCCTTTCTCGGGTATCAAAATATCTCCATACCAAATTTCATGAAAATTGGTTCAGTAGTTTAGGCGTGATTGAGTAACAGACAGACAGACAGAGTTACTTTCGCATTTATAATATTAGTATGGATTATTTCAGATTAATACCGCCATGCGTTCTTGAAAAAAAAGGTATTTTTAGACAGACCCTTTTTCTCAGGAACGCGTGGAGGTATCAAGCTGAAATTTATATCGAAAACTCAAATATTAAAGCTGTGAAAAAATCAAACTTATAAGCCTACGCAATCAAAAGATGCAGCCGTTTTATGCTGCAAATTATCGGAAATTTCGACATTCGCAAGGGAATCAAAACCTACATTGTACTTCCCGTGAACACGTTCCCGAGTTTTGAAATTTGGTTAAAAGCAATGTCTTATAGCACAGATAAAGGAAAAATTGCTAAAACATACATTTTAGAGTTAAAACATAATAAAAAGTAGGTTTGTTCGGAGCCCTTGTTGCGCGAGTCCGACTCGCACTTGGCCGGTTTTTTTTGCCCCACCCTGTGCCCATGGCTGGCTACGCCCATGGGTGTGTAGACTGTAGTGTTTATGGACAGATTGATTTTTTTGTGGATACGAATAAAAACACAAATTGTTTGTACAGCTGCGTACGTATTAGGTATAAAACATTAGTTCATAGAAAATTGCGTAGACCGGATATAGTAAACATTACTGACTATACAGTTTCCAGTATTAATGAATCAAGTTTCATACAGACGTCATTCAAATGCAATCAATACATAATATATTAAACTAGTATTTTACCCCAAAAGGATCAAGATCAATGTTTTACATTATAAAATATAATAAAAGCGTGTTACATTTCTCTAAATATGTACTTATTAATGCATATGTTATAGTCAAACCCCGAAGCTCGGTCACTCTAGGATGGACTGGTCAAACCTCAGGTCTGGCATAATGACTTTGTCAAAGCCCAAATAAATGAGATATTTCGGCCTTTTACTAAACAGTTTTCGTCATTCGTTGTTAGTTGAGGCGTCTTATGCGCGTGCGATGCCTATGCTGCGTTCGCCTGCGCCCGAGACTGCTGCTGATTTCGGTCAAAGGGTGAAATTCAAATCTATTTCGAGGATTGCCCGATGGATTTTGCCAAACCTAAGATAAACCAGTCCTTCCGCGAAGAGATTGTGTTTCGGGATTTGACTATAACACATATACAACAATATATGATTCTTTGAATATTTATTACTTACTTCTATGCTATTGCCATTATTATATTTCCATAAACAATTTGAAATTAATAATTCATCTGACCACAGTAGATATCATAGTGAGTAAAATTTTCATGAGGCTTACTCTACAAAATAATTTTTCAAATCAACCCATTCTTCCTGAGTATAGTTTGACCAAACAAACTAATAAACTCTTCAGCTTTATAATATGAGTATAGATGTGACACGTTATTAGTTCTTTGGGGACGGCCGCGGCGTATTGTCCTTACACATCACAATAGTGACAATAGCCCGTTAGCGTTCATATATTCCGTGACGGAATGCTCGACAAGTCAATATTTTGGACACTTTTAAAGCGTTTTGCGATGACATCTGTGGTTGACATACTAATTATGGAATTTAAATTTTTACGAATAACGAATGAGCTCAATATAAGAGCTCGTTAAATAATTTAAGGTACCAATTTTAAACGGTTTTTTTTTACTGTAAAACGTAAATGTTATTGTCGTAAATTCATCCATTTTATTTGTAATTATTTTTAATGTAATTCAAATGAACAATAATAAAGGAAATAGGTTGATCGTTTAATTACTATTTCTCAGATATCTAGATAATTGCACCGCACCTACACAGCAGTACCATCTGTAAGTAGGTGCCCTTTCAGTTTGAGGATAATCAGCGACTCCTTGTAGGCGTCGACGATTCGGGGTCAATTGTTATATCGGCAAGCGGAAGCAGACATTAGCGAATACAAATTATAAGCGAAGTGTAATCCAAAGCGGAACTCGTACACCATGTCTTTAGCGCCTACAATTTGAGGACGAGCGCGGCGTTACAGCAAATGCATTAAAATGTTAACAACGATCGCATACATGCATAAACGCAGTGTTTCTCTTGAGGCTGAATAATAAATAATCGTCTTTATATTGTGAATCACGTAAAATCACTTAACCACATAATGACGACATTCGTGCAATTAATTAAAACGCCTTGCTCTATGTGATACGTACATACATTCCTGTAGGTATGTATTTTTCTATCAGAAACTCAATAATACGACAGAAACAATACTGGAAGGTATTTTGTATTCGATAAATTCGATGCAACCCAGGAAGCGTGAAAATAATTCAACAAAGTACGTGTGCCAAATTTTACGAGTTACATAGTTGGTTGATAAGAATCATAATTATTTTACGATCAAAATTCACAATATGTACATGACGGAAGGGGAAATGACGTTATTCATCCTTATTTACTCAATAAAAAAACGACTTTAATATACATTTAAGATTAGATACTAATGCGCACCCGTACATTGTATGTTAAATAAGAACAAATGCGAGGCGTTAGCGACGTCATAGCATATAGAGTTTCGTAAAAAGGGTCTGCAGCAATAACTGGTATGCAATCACATACCACACGCCTTAGCCTAGTTTAAAAATTTAATTCTGATATTTAAAAAATAGTAAATACCTTACAACCGGCCTTATATTTTTACGACTTTTGAATGTCTGGTCTTGTTTACGTAATTGGAAATGTCACAAGGTTAAAGAAAATAATAACTATAACTTCAGTCAACCGCACATTCATTTAACGGTGTAAAAGACAAAGGTGGCGGCTTTATAGTTTTCTATACTAATATTATAAAGAGGAAAAGTTTGTAAGTATGTATGTATGTATGTATGTATGTATGGTTTTCACGCATAAACTACTGGACCGATTTCAAAAATTCTTTCACCATTAGAAAGCTGCATCTTCACTGAGCAACATAGGCTATATTGCATTTTGAAAAAAAATAGAGATCCTTACCAAAAATGCAATAATGTAACCCAAGGTGTAAATAATTCCTCAATAAAAGTTCTGTCATCGCGTGCGCTGCGGAATCTATGGAAGATAGAACAAAATAATGTTCTACGGTATTATAGAATGGATCAATATCTACAAGAAAGTCCGCGATACCATATGTCCATCTTCAGTAGTTATGTTACTACAACAACTTTTTTACGTTTTCAAAGTAAATAGAAGTGCCGACAGTAATCAAACCATGTTATCCATACACATATATTAATCCTTATCCCATTAAATGATGTTTTATTATAGACTGTTTCAATACCAGCAAAATACTTTTTAAATGAAAAGAATTGGATATTCCATTCAAAAGATATAACGAATTTTTAAAAGTGTCAATCTACAGAAAAAGTAGGTATACTGTTCGAGCAGGCCGTAGTGCGGGACGGGGTAAGGTGATTTTTATGTGATTAAAAATTAAACCTATAGTCCGACCTATAGTAGACTTTTCACTGTAACGATATCGCTATCTATGCGGGTGAAACCGCAGGGCATTGCTAGCTATAATATATTTGTTGTTCAACTCGCCCCAGCACGCGGACGAGATTCTAAAATATTATCAAGGCTCTATAAAACCGGTATCAAAGACCAACGAAACTGAACTATTATATCATTCAATTATTATTTTATAATGTTTAAAATTTTATTATATTTGCAATACAAACAATGTGTCTTTTTTGTTATCGATTCCGTGTTCGCTTCAAGTAAGGATGGATGGAATAAATTCGACTACTACGTATGCAACAGGAAAATTTTTGAAAAACCATTCGAGTTGAAATTGAATAAAAATGCGACATATTTTTCCTTTATGCTTGACAATAACATAATAACAACACCGTTGACAAGTATATTCATCATTTAAATATTAAAAACCTTACAAAATAAAGAATATAAATTGGCTTGTATTTTATATCTTGAAATCAAATCTATTATAAACATCCAACAACAACATGGATTGCGTATCAGTGGTCAGTATGGAGTTGACACAAGATCGTATGTGATACCTATGTATACGTAGTGACCACACAAAGCCATGTTTCCCTGTGAGTTGTTCGCAGTTGATCGTCTCGTTACGAAATAAGGCGCATCTACAAGGCTACTCCGTGCGTCACATTTCACATTATTCAAAAATGTTTCGACATTTTCAGTTTCAATTTATTGTTTGAGCACCTACAAAAGTATAAATATTTATTTGAACCTACTACCAGCCCAACATTTTGTGGAAATATAACTATATAATTTTTTGTCCCTCATATCACGTTGAAGAAAACATAAAAAGCACATTGATAGATATCGCATTGACGTATTTACATAATATATATTTTCATATATTATGTATTAAGGCTGCTCTAACAAATAAGAAGATAGGTAACTTTAATGTGTAACTTTTTACTTATGGTTTGCGTTAAATAGGTAACCTATATCTAAAATAAATAAAATTTATCATTTACATAATATGAGTATTGAAATCTTTGAAGCCGTTGGCCATTATTATGACTGTACCGTAAATGATGAAATCCATACTAATATTATAAATGCGAAAGTAACTCTGTCTGTCTGTCTGTTACTCAATCACGCCTAAACTACTGAACCAATTTTCATGAAATTTTGTATGGAGATATTTTGATACCCGAGAAAGGACATAGGCTACTTTTTATCCCGGGAAAATGACGCAATCCCGGAAATCCCACGGGAACGGGAACTATGCGGGTTTTTCTTTGACTGCGCGGGCGAAGCCGCGGGCGGAAACCTAGTTCTTTGTATATATGAAAGTTTTTCTACCCATTTAATTTAGGTTTAGTTCTGAGGATTGAAGGCGATGTATTTTTTTGTAAAAATAATAATAATACTGAATCTGTATTCACTGAAAAATTTCCTAGAAAATTACACTCAATATTTTTAGGAATATTTGTTACTAGATTTCCGCCCGCGGCTTCGCCCGCGTTTTCAAAGGAAAACCCGCATAGTTCCCGTTCCCGTGGGATTTGTGTGTTATGTGTTAATCCAAGTTACCTTCTATCATCATCATCATCATCATCATTCCAGCCTTTCAAGACGTCCACTGCAGGACGTAGGACGTTACCTTCTATATGTGTGCTAAATTTCATTGTAATCGGTTCAGTAGTATTTGCGTGAAAGAGTAACAAACACACACACACACACACACACATCCTCACAAACTTTCGCATTTATAATATTAGTAGGATTAAAACTGCTTTTTACATTATCTCTCTGATTATTTTTTTTAATTTATCTATCAAATTAAATATGTACTTAATTAAATAAATAATAATATTACCTTCACAATCGCCTAACAACGGTTTAGAGCAATCTTCCGTATCCTCTCCCATCTCACGGAACCGTTGTAAAGTTAAGTTCTCTTCTGAATTTCTAAAATTCCTAGTAATATTATATAATACTTCTGGTAATTTAACGTGTGAACAAACTTTATAGCTTATGTAACTATAGTTTCACGGTACGACAAGTAGTAGATAAAAATTCGCGAATTCTTATCTACTACTACTTAAGCGTACAGTTAAGATGCTCACCTTCGTCTTGTTGACATCATACCTTTCTTTGCCATAGGACATACAAATTATACACGATCTCGTTAGATTACCAAGATTATCTATTATGGTATTATTATGTAAATTGCACGATACATGAACATGTAGTAACCATTTTTGTTGTTGTTATTCGTTAGCATTAGTTCGTAATTCAGTGGTATAATGTCCAGATCCCTGCATGTGTTTTATAGTATTGTGTAACACCATCTCGCCATGTCCTTTAGTCATAGTATTATATTCTCTGTGGTATTGCACAAGCTATGGGCGGCGCCGACAGAACCATAATGGGTCACAACTCACATTATTATGCACCTCATTCGCTTCGTTACCGTTTTAATCAACTTTGAGCAAACACTAATTAATTATTCAGTAGCGCTCGTTCAAATATATACTTACATGGTAAATGAGAAAAATAAGATGGTAAAAGTGCCGATAGAGGTTATAAATTATCAATGGATGAAGCAAAATTTAAATCTCAAAATTCAAATTAAACATAAATATAATTCACTATGCTGTCTATAATTTGAAATAGTCGAAATAGTTTATAAAAATAATGATTATCCATTGAATTTTCTTTTGAATTAATCATAATAATTACTACGAAATCACACCCCGGACACTCCATACAAAATTATCGTTTTGACAGTCACACTGTAGAGACTGCAAATGTGTGTGTTAACGCTTTATGGTTGGCACATTTGTGACTAGCGTAAAAAAAAAAGACGGGTTGCACTCCGGGAGTGCCGGCAGAAGTGAAAACTTGATTATTAACGTTCAGCATGTTTGATATTTTGGAATGGAATCCGTCTTACGCATGGAATATAAGGGCTACGCTTTTTCGATCAGGCCACGTGTCCTGACGCGAGTTTAAGATTTTATACCCAACGCCGCTAAAGAAGTTTTCACTTCAAAAATTCGCGTTTTTCTGATGAAATACATCCGTAAACAGCACAATATCTAACCATTTTCTACGAAAAACGATAATCACAAATCCAAAATAATAAAATTACTTTAAGTCAATTTGATTAATGTTGTCAATCTTCGTCGCGTATCGTCCTTGCAGAAAAATGTGGACCATTTTTAGCCTGATCGTGCGGGGTGAGGTAAGTGTTTAATTTTGGCGGGAGGCGGAGAGTGTCCGTTCTGTAGCGTTTAGCTACTATTATGTATTCTGTGCCAGAAGTTTAATTTCTCCAGCGAAGTCGATATTACTCGCTTTCATTTAAGAGGGGTTAGGCAGTCAGCGAAAATTCAGCTATTCACGCCTTAGGTGAGGGGTGAGGGGGTCCGCGTTTAGTATGGAATCAACGTGCTCGAAACTAAAAATCGTAAGCGCCATTCACATTTTTATCAAAAAGTGAATGAAAATATTTACTATTTAGTATTTTCTAAATCTAAAACAGTCACGAAATCGAGAAGGTATACCTATGTATTTGTGATTTTATACGAATTATTATCGTAAAATACGGTTGTAATGAGCATTTATATGATATTTTAGAGGTAACTTCAGGATTTTTTTTTTTTATCAAGCAATATTTTTCCAATCGTGTTTTGGAAACAGTCATCCCATCAGACATACGTTCTGTAATACATATTAGAAATTTCAGTGCGAAAAAACTTCAATATTTTCAATTATAGCTCATAGATAACAGTCCATTTTGCCGTTTTCACCTACTAAGGGCGCTTAAGTTCAAATATTACAGTGATGTAACGATACTTGAATCCATACTATGAGTCAATAAAGGAAACGAGATTATTAAATAAACACTGATTTTTAATGTGTCATAGTTCTTATTATTAAAGAATAGCAATTTAATGAATATATCAGAGAACTAGTATATAGAAACCGTCTGCACCTAGACAAAAATCTATATTCTTAATCATTATACATATTATGTACATATATGTACAGATGTCCGATACCCAGTTGATACATATTAAAAGATAGAGAGAAAGTACCTGAGTAAAAATTCAGAATAAAGACGAACGGTAAATATAAGTACCAAAGAAAACCTTGTATCACAGTCATCAGTGCAACTGTAGGTACAATATATCCTCTCCCTTTGCCAATGCATTCAAATTAATAATTACGGAATGTTCAGTGACTGACTCCAAGTGTAGGCGCATAAATATCTTCGGGTTAAAGGTGCCAACAAGGAAGCTAGCTGAATGTCTGAATGATTTGTGATTATTTCCGCTTGTATTATCCAATGTGACGTAAAAGGTTCTCATTGCATTTAAATAAACAACACGATAATTCATTTAAATGCACCCGGGAAGTATTCAATAAAACAACTCTAAAAGGAGATGAACTGAGCATTATTCTTCGGAAACTTATTTGAGTAATTTCAGTTATAAAATTCACTTGAAAAACAAAATACTCCATGTTTTCAATTGTGTTCCTAATTAATATTCTTTTTTTCGAACATACATAGATAATTGAACCTTGAGGAATCATCTACATTCTACACGTTTCGCCTGTAACTACTGCGATTTTATCTTGACTATGTTTTTATAAAGACTAGGACATATTTTTTTGAGTCATTACCTAATACAAATAATTTATATTTATTTAACATCACGTGTTCCATAATTTATTTTACGCACGATTAAAAATAAAATCACGGTCAAGAGTAGGTGAATTTATTTGTACATATAAGTAGTTTGAACTTTGAAGGTACAGGTTAAACAATAATAATTAATTACCCATTTATGAAATACGGACATGAGGACCAACGAAAATAGAATACAATAGTTACCAATGACCTTTAAAGAATATAATAAATGGATCTTTATAACTTAAACTGACTAACATGTTTATATGAAGGGCAATCGCAAATAAAAAACTCAAACGGAATAGAAATAGTCACGGGGCAGTGAAAATTCGTCCTTTACATATAATATGATCGGTTAGTGCCATAGGCAATGCCAATTGAAATATGTAAGCTATTACAGTGCCATTTTTAATCAAAATCAAAGGTTTTATTATATTTTTTTTTGTTATGATTGAAACTGAATATCTTTATTTATATTTTACACAAAAATAAACATGTGGAACTATACGTACTCAAATATCTATCTAAAATAATAATAAAAGGAGTTCTGAAACGTAACATTTAATTGAGTCTTAATTTCTCGTTAAATGCTTAAATTAGTAGGTATCATAGGTTATCTAATGTTTAAAATAACATTGAGACAAGATGAATCTATTTTAGTTTAAGAGAATCCCTTATCATCACGCGTCAAATAATCGCACTACTATATTATATGTTATTGTATTACGTAATATACTCGCATGTTTACAAAAGCTCGCAATTTTAGTTATTTTATCTTCTTTCCTTCATTTTAAGCGAACTTAACGCCATAGTTAAAAAAAAAGTGCAGTTGAATAAGTACATATATTTTACAAGATACACACCAAATGTATTGAAATATTATTTAATAATTCTGGCACGTTTATATTAACGACACATAAATATGAAAAATCCTCTTCCCAAAAAGACACCCTACCATATCTAGCACAATGAATATCCACTATTCCTTGCTTAGAATTTTTAGCATTGGTCTTTTACGACTTTTTCTACATATAGTTACTTCTGATAAAATTAAAGATCTATTGTATTGCAATCATGATGGGAAATCCACCAACCATTAGTACATCTGTCGTGAGAACAAAGAGATATTTATGCGTCAGTCGCGCACGGAGAAAGTGGAACGAATGTTAATTTTTCTTTGTATTTAAAGGTGACAGCGAAGAAGAGATAAATTCGCTTTTAACTGAAGATGATTCACGGGTTTCGAAAACTTAAAAGTGACGAAAATTTACCAACGGAGGTAGTGCACATAACTATATTCTAAGCATCTAGTCCGCTCTTGACGGAACACAGTGGGGTTTTGGTCGGTAGGAATCCGACATAACCCGCGGCCCTTTCCCCGGAGGCCGTGGGTATCTATGCAAGATTTCCCCACTAAAAAAAAAAAAAGGCATCTAGTCCGCTGTACCGAATCATCTTCTCAGAGACGCAATAATTTCAAAGAGAAATTTTATGATTCTAATTGGTTGAAACAATACTTTTTCTTGCTTTTCCGTCGGTCAAATGGTCATATTCTAAAACTAATAAGTGGTCAACCTAGATGTTGTTACTTTTCAGCTAATAATACTACAGTATAGTCCCGTATTTCTCCTTTAAAAATAACAAGTCTACAAAACTGACCTATCAGTCAAATGTTTTTCCTTAATCATAGTATTTTTCTCACCGCCATTGTATGGGAAGTGTGTGAAACGCCCAAAATTAAGATAACACCAATTAAATGACTTCTATGTGCGAAAATGCATTATAATTATTCAGACGTATAAGGATAAATAAATACACTTACGTTTTTGATAAGTAAATTAGTTTGACTATAAATTTTGGACTCTATTTTTTCGCTTAATTTTAAATATGAACAAATTACAGAGTATTTAGGAGATATAGTAATCACCTTGACGCTTCCAAAAGCACATCATATCTGAACTATTTTCCAATTAATTTATTAGTACTTACATAAAGGTACACTCTTACATTAAAAGTATATAGGTACTGGTTTATCAATGGAATATACTGGTTTATCAATGGAATATCAGTTAAACAAACGGACTTAAATTTGCTTGTCAACGTAGCTAGCTTCATTTAATTTCACTTGTCGACCTTGCGGATAAAGTACCTATACGTAGGTATCTTCTGTATAATTAAGTTTATTATATACCTTTAGCTGTTAAGCCCTGGATTATTTTTCAAAATTTCATACAAATATTAAAAATAATTTACTATACAGGGTGGAAGGTTAAGATGGGGCATGAAGGGCAGGTACCTTAACCGTTGTAGCTACATGAAAACGTTCTTAAGAGACTATCCTTAAATTCTTGAGAAATTTTAATCTGCATTCACAGATTTTTGAAAAAATGTACGGTCAGCAAGGAAATCGGCAGTTTTCAAAAAAAATTTTTTTGATGCTAATCGATCCAGTTTCTCATGGGGATCAAAACACTCTAAAAGACCAACTGAGGTATGAGTACTAGAAAAGTCAGAAATCGCGAAAAACTATTTCCACACATTCACTAAGAAAATAAGTGATTCAACAAAAGATGCGCTAATAGAAAACTCCAAAGAGATTTTCAGGCTTCAAAATTTTTTGTTTCTGATTATTAAAACACATACTGATAATAAGAAGAAACATTAATTTAATTAAACGGTTGTCAAAGAAAATAAAAAATAACAAAATAATAACAAAAAACAACATTTAAAGTGGTGATGGCCGCCCCGTAGCCCCGACTTGACACCTCTAGATTTTTTCATCTGGGGTTATGTAAAGAATGAAATTTATAAAAGATCATACAACAATGCTCAAGAACTAAAAGATTCACTTTCTGCGATACTTTACGGAATTCACCCAAATAAGTTGTCGGCTGCTACGCGCTCAGTAGTAAAACGAACAAACCTATGTTTACGTCAAAACGGTGACCACTTTGAGCATCTCATATCATAAGTTTTATGTAAATTATTTCAGAAATTCTGGAATTATCACCACTTTAAATGTTGTTTTTTTGTTATTATTTTGTTATTTTTTATTTTCTTTGACAACCGTTTAATTAAATTAATGTTTCTTCTTATTATCAGTATGTGTTTTAATAATCAGAAACAAAAAAATTTGAAGCCTGAAAATCTCTTTGGAGTTTTCTATTAGCGCATCTTTTGTTGAATCACTTATTTTCTTAGTGAATGTGTGGAAATAGTTTTTCGCGATTTCTGACTTTTCTAGTACTCATACCTCAGTTGGTCTTTTAGAGTGTTTTGATCCCCATGAGAAACTGGATCGATTGGCATCAAAAAAATTTTTTTTGAAAACTGCCGATTTCCTTGCTGACCGTACATTTTTTCAAAAATCTGTGAATGCAGATTAAAATTTCTCAAGAATTTAAGGATAGTCTCCTAAGAACGTTTTCATGTAGCTACAACGGTTAAGGTACCTGCCCTTCATGTCCCATCTTAACCTTCCACCCTGTATAATATCTACATGATTCACAGTAGCACCATTATGCTAATAGCTTTTCTATTTTTGAACATTTTTTTGCAAATGATAATTTAACGTGAAGAACTTGTGATGAATGATGATATTCACGAAAAAATGTATATTTATACATATTATATTCGTTTGTTCATTTTTCTTATAATACATTAAACCACAAGAACGAAAAATAAAAAAGGAGATTGATAGAAATTTATCGATTAATCGTTATTCTTTATTAATTTTAATAGCTATATGTATTAGCTAATGTTACATGTATTAGCCAGATGTTACTCGTGTAATACGAGCTTACCACGGCATGTAAGTGATACATAATAACCTCGATCTATATACCTAGAACTATATTGTTGTTTGTAACAAACGCCATTGTAATATAAACCTTTATGTGTCATTATTATCCCACGCAGTCGAGGAGATTAATCATCAATCTATCTTCTTCTTGCATATAAACTATAGTAATAAAAATGTACATAGCTACATTATTAAATTATACGTATTATTAAACAGTCATACTCGAATAATGAATTGGGTTTGATGCCTTTATATTCATAAATAGCAAAAGTCGAGATCAGTTTCTTCTGCATGAAAGCCGGTAGTTGAAATCATTTTGTATAATATTTGTACAAAATTTTAGCAGCTGTTGAAAGGATGTTACCAGACACAAAAACATCAAACTATCTGTAATCTGACTCACTCGTCAAGTTCACTGATATGGTATATAATAAAACAAATGGTATAAAAGACATACATATTATTTAATGGTGTCTGTGTTTTTTATTAGCAGATATCTTTTTATACGGACAATACGAGATTCATCCACAGATCAGAGAATAACGCAAACTTACAAGCGAGTAAGCTACAAACCATTGCAGGTAAATTTCAGAGTGCTCTACTAATTTTGCTGAAAAAAATTAAAAGAATATCCTGTAGCTAATTAAAGTGAATACGAAAGAAATTTGAGAAAATAATATCAAGAGCCTATTTTAAGTAGTAGGTACTTATTTTATTCCGTAAGTGAGTACCTATCAGTTCTTGAACTCTACATTTCTTTTGTACAGTTTTTATAATAGTGTTAAAAGAAAATATTGTTATAATTTATTATATGAAAAAGCTAAAAACAACGAAGATATGAATGAACCTGGATACCTAAGATATATTGTAATAAATTCACATTTGATTCACATATTTAGATAACTCTATTTCTGGTGCATACGTTTAGGCTGCAGTTAGACGACGAGCGCGGTCGCCGCGCGGCCGCCGCGCGGCCGCCGCGCGGCGACCGCGCGGTGGCTGTTCAGTTATAGCAAATTTATGTTTTATTAACTAGGACGTAAAGTTAAAATTAATTTTGAGTAACTAACCGCGCGGCGGCCGCGCGGCGGCCGCGCGGCGGCCGCGCGGTTGCCGCGCGGCGGCCGCGCTGCCGTCTCGCTCGAATCACTCGGAATGTTCTCGATGTACGCCCCGCGCCGGCGCGGGCTTCCCCGCATTCTCCTTTCATTGGTCCGTCATCCACTTGCGCGAGAGGTCGTGACGCGCGGACATCGTGATTTTGAAGATGGACGAACTGAGTATCAATCTTGAGACATTGATATCTTTAGTGGAAGAAAGAAATATCCTTTGGGATAAAACAAGTGAATCCTATAAGGATAAACGTGAAACACTAAAAGCCTGGCATGACCTATGTTCAATTTTAAAAGAAGATTTCAATGATCTTCCAATTGGGGAAAAAAACACATACGGTAAGTTTTCCATCTTTTATTTGGTAATTAAACTATTGAACACAAATTTATTAATTTAACAATATTTATCGCAATGAATAATATTACTAGGTATACAAATTCGCTTCATCCTATTGTCCCAGTAGGGCCTGTATCTATACAAAAAAGAGTGTGTGTACTTATGTACACGCGTTAGAACTTATACTTCTTTGGCGTATGGAAAAAAAATAACTAAAATGCAGTAGTGATTAACGATAAATATTAAAATTAATCAAAAAGATTTTATTTAAATAATCAAGAGTTAACCTAACACGCTCGTCGCTTCGCTCTTCGCTACCTATTTGAATATTTACGCCGGCAACTGCCGCAACTCGCTCGCTTCGCTCGCTCCGCTCGTGCGGTAGTTCAAAAGTTAACCAAACACGCTCGTCGCTTCGCTCCTCGCTACCTATTTGAATATTTACGCCGGCCGCTGCTGCGACTCGCTCGCTTCGCTCGCTTGGCTCGTTTGGTAGTTCAAAAGTTAATAAATATTTTATACTGCGGGACGCTGTCGATCCTCGCGGTTGCGCTGTGCGCGGGCAGCCCGCGGCGTCGTCTTTTGCTGTTGCTATTCAATTACCCTTCCTACTATAGAAATTTCCATACAAAATTTTCGAAAAAAAAAAATTTCGCTTTTTAACAAAAAAAAATATTTTTTAGATAATGTAATAATTTTTAATTAACGATGTAAATAAATTATACATATCGACAATTAACCACAAATCTATAAATGCACTCAAAACAGTTTATTCAAATCAGTTTTATCACTAATATTCAATATATATATATAATATATGTTACCGGAAATGTATGAAATCAAGGAATTGTATACAAATCCTAGGAAATGTGTACAATTCCGATACCATTTCGGAAATGTATAAAATATTGTTTATTAAACTATTTAATGCATAGATATCCTAGGAAATGTATAATCTTCCTCGGAATTGTATATAATTCCAATATCGTATTAGGAAATGTATAAAGTAAATGATTTCTTTAATAAAACTAAAATGTATAAAGTAAAAGATTTTAGGAATTAGGTATATACATTTCCTAGGAATTTTATACAATGACGGATTACATACATTTCCGTTAACATATATAGATATACTACTAAATAATAAATTATAAGTATCACCGTCGTATATGGAATTGATTTAATAAAAACACCAAAATAATATTTATTTATTCACACTGTTTAATTGTACCCTTACGAAACACGTGTTCTACATATAAAAATACTAGAATATACAACTTAAACATAGTTATCAATTTTCATACCACCTAGAACTAACTTCATGCTGTTAAATTTAGGTGTCGGTGTGCGCGCGCATCGTAAAAATTCACTCTCATCATTTTTCTCCATCGCGCCAAAAGAAGTATAACTTCAAAAAATTGTGAACATTCATCATTATCATAAATCGCAAAAAAATATTATTTGAGTTACCTAAGTTTAAAATTGTTTTTTAACTATGATACTCTTGCAATAAACGAGTGATTTGATAATTTTGAGTATCTATATATATTTGTTTTGCCATGGTACACTGCCCTGAGGAGAAACAAAATATTCAGCAAAATTTTGACGAACATTGTCTGCTATTAAAGGATCTGCATATTCTGACCGTGACAGTGTCTGTAGTTCAAAGCCTGAATCGACAATTAAATTACCTATGCCCTGTTCTTTATGTATGAAGTTTTGTAATAAACAACAGGTTTTTACAATGTCGACTGTGAGCTCCAAAGATACATTTGAAGGCCGATGGAGGATCCTCCATTTATTGGCCATTATGCCGAAAGCGCATTCCACATAACGTCTTGCTCTAGTAAGACGATAATTAAATATTGACATTGTTTCATTGAGTTCTCGACCACTAAATGGTCTCAGTACATTTTTGTGCAACGCGAATGCTTCATCCGCGACAAATACGTACGGTAATTGAAAATTAGTATCTGGAATCAGAGCAGGCTGTGGTAAGTTAAGTGTATTGTTCAGCAGTCTCTTCCAAAAGACAGTTGCTTTAAAAACATTTGAATCGCAGTCCTTGCCATATGCACCAATATCTACAAATATAAAATTATAATTGGTGTCAACGACTGCCATTAATACAATAGAAAAAAAGTGTTTGTAATTTAAGAACATTGATCCAGATTTTGTAGGTTTAATTATTCTGATATGCTTCCCATCCACAGCACCTAGGCAGTGGGGAAAATTTGCAATAACAGCAAAGTCTTCAGCAATATTCAGCCATTCATTTTCTGATGGTATTTTCATATATATGTTTACTAGTTCTGACCATATACAGTTACACACTTCTTTAATGATAAACGATAATGTTGTTTTTCCAATTCTAAATGCGTATCTTAAATCGGCAAACGTGTGACCTGTTGCCAAGTACCTGTAAATATATAAAATGATATTAAGGAACTTATTACAAGCAATTAATTATACTAATAGTATTAATATTAATTAACATGTTTCCTGATAATGAAACATAAAGAGGAATCAGGCGAATTAAAAATAAGTATATTTTTTAATGTGAATATTATTTTTAAATTCCAGGTAAAAAAGTTATTCAGAAATGGAAAAATATGCGAGATGGTTGGATGAAATGCGAAAAGAAGATGAGGGAAAACAAATCTGGATCTGCAACAACAAAAGTTCATAAGTACCCATACTATGATAATATGTTGTTTTTAAATAAAATATGCAACCCCCGCGAAACTAATTCAAATTTTAAGAATTCTGAGCCAGGAAAAAGTAAACCAAAAACGAAAAATAAAGAATATAGTGATGTGGATGCAAAATTCATGAAGTTTATGGACTCTGTTGAAAAAGAAGAAGACAGTCGTATGATGTCGTTTTTTAAAGGAATTTTACCAACTGTTGAACGATTCAATGACGAAGATACTGTTGAGTTTCAGTACCAGGTGATGTCTATTGTAAGAAATATAAAAGCTAAAAACCAACAGCTCCAGAATGCTGGTTCGAAAAGGCCTTACTTACCACGACCCGAGACTATGTATCGTCGAGAAGGCGAAAATTACGTATCATACGACAGCACCTATCAGTGTGGTTACACTACTGCTGCTGGATCTGGACGTCCGGCAACACAATCATCTTATTCTGAAGAATCCGAATCTACCGTAGGTGGAGAGCAATATAATTTTGCCAGTCCATCCAGTTCAAGTACCAATGATTTAGATTTCACGAATTTATAGTCTGCCTCACAAATTTATAAATGTTACCGGAATTTTTCGGTATGAATGTTACCAATATTCAAGAATTTTATTTATAAGATTATTATTTAATTTATTATATATATAGGGTTTTAAAACTATCTAGTTTTTTTAGAAAAAAAAAATAATTTTAAATTAATTTAATAATTTTTTTAAATTGTCTTAATAAGAGCTATAATAAAAAAAGAAAATTAACAACGTGTTTTATTACAGAAAGCATTTACTTTATACATTTCCTAATACGATATTGGAATTATATATACAATTCCGAGGAATTCCTAGGATGCATTAAATAGTTTTTTAAACAATATTTTATACATTTCCTAAATGGTATCGGAATTGTACACATTTCCTAGGATTTGTATACAATTCCTAGGAAATGTATGTAATTCCTAAAACCGCACGGAAATGTGTGAAATAAATTATTTTATACTTACACATTACACATTTCCTAGAAAATCTGTACATTTCCTAAATAGCGATCGGAAATGTAAAACATTTAAGATATTGCTAGGTCGCAGGCAAATTGTATAATCTGGCCGTTTACAAACGGTCGGCATTTTGTAATATGCCGATAATTCGTAATCAGAAATTTTTTGTTTAGATGAGGGGGTGGGTTAGGTTAGGTTCGTGTTTTTTAAAACTACACAGAAATAGGAGCCCCACGAAGTGGGGCTCCGTCGGCTCGCGACCGTCTTTTTGTAGAATTTTGGAAAAAGACGAATTTTCGGCATATTAAAACAGCTAGCCGTAATGTAATACGGCGGATTATACAATCCGACTGCGACAGATATACGCGGGGACAGCGGGACGAGGGGACTGATTACTTGCCAAATGAAAATTTGATTTTATAAGAATAAAATATATAAGTTGATTTTGTGATATTTACGTTAAAAGTTAATAGATAGTTGATTTAAAAAATGTTAATTAGTAAGATAATATGAACATATACCTACAGGCAATAGCCTAGTTTGGATATCACTGTAAACTAATATACTGTAAACTAATATACTGTAAACTAATATACTATATAACCTTGTAAACTAATCCTACTGTTATCACATTAAAAATGTAATGTTTGAATATTTTGGTTAATAAAGATTTTATTATTATTATTTTTTATTTATTATTATTATTTCACGGTATGACTGTTACCCTTAGATCATTAAGTAATGGATAACACTCACAGGCGCTTCCCCTTTTGCCGAGGTATAAGATTATTCGAATCAAAAAATTTCCGGTAACATATACTATAAAGATTAATAAATACCACTTGACCAAGTAATTGTTATTATTTATTTACTTACCGCAATGTCACTGCTAATCTTTCTGTGGGGGTAATACTGTCCCGCATGTTAGTGTTCTGGTGCTTCAGTTTATCATGTATGAAGTTGAGTAGTTTATCAAATGTTTTAACATCCATTCGGAAATAATCTGCGAATTCTTTTTCATCTTTTCGCAATTGGTTGTATAGCGTATGAAATTCACCAAACTCTTCTCGCCGTGCTAAAATAGGATGAATCCAAAATTTTCTACATTTCTGTTTTTCTTTCTTTTTGCTTTGTCGGTACAAGTAATATGCAATCATAATTTTATTCTTCTTAGTCAAATAGCTCATAACGAACACGTGTGAATTTTAAGAAAGACCAAGATCAACTGGAAATGGTTCGGGTTCGCTTTGGCGTGACCGACCGCGCGGCGGCCGCGCGGCGGCCGCGCGGCCGCCGCGCGGTCACCGCGCTTTCGCCGCGCTGTAACATTCCGTGTCATATAAACGCGCCCGCACGATTTAAATCTTGCACACTTTAAAACAAAGATACAAGTCCTTTATATATATGCAAGGAGATCGTAGTTCTCAACATGCAAGGCATCATTAAGGTAAATATAGAGTAATATTATTGAGCGCTACCTACATCAAGTTAAATAAGGTCACTCAAGGAACCTTCTTAAGGTCATGTCCGAATTCTACACAAGAAAACAAGACGAAATAACACCAATGTTTCGTACATTCCGACTGCTTATATATTATAAAGAGTTGAAAAACAAGATTGAATATCTTATATAGTTCCTCCTGATTATGAATACTACAAAGAAACCGTGATATTTGAATAGGGTATAATTTATACGGAGGTGACTGAACTGATAAATTATAATACATCAAGCACCACGTCCCGAATCCTAAGAACCTTTAAGCAATGCAAATAGTGCAATTCGTAGGAGATGAAAACATTTCCGCTTACTTTATCTTTAGACGTGAATCTTTTCAAGTCTAATAACTTTTGGTACTGCCGCAACGCTCGCATGTACAGTCTGACGGGCAGGTCCGTGGGAAGGGACATGGAATCCGCGCCCCGGGAGGCGACCCCCGTGCCGCTCATTGTATCCGTCACACACACAAACACAATTTATCCA